>CM036548.1:18701868-19347956 GCA_020745685.1 Tautogolabrus adspersus | reverse complement strand
CGATGACCGTAGACCTGTGTAAATATCGTGAAAAAAATGTCTGAAATTTTCATGGAATATCGATGACCGCGGACCTGTTGTCATTGTCATGAAAAAAAAATGATGACCGCGTACCTGTCAAAAATAACATGAGAAAAATTTCAAAAATATCATGAAAAAATGTCTGAAATTTTCATGGAAAAAACGATGACCTGTCGAAAATATCATGAAAAAAATGTCTGAATTTTCATGAAAAAAAGATGACCGTGGACCTGTCGAAAATATCATGAAAAAAATGTCTGAAATTTTCATGGATAAACGATGAGTGCAGACCTGTCGAAAATATTATGAAAACATTTTCATGCAAAAACGATGATCGCTGACCTGTCAAAAACATCATTAAAGAAATGTCTGAAAATAACATGAAAAAATCTCTGAAAGAGAGAGAGGACGGGGGTATTTGTGTATGATACTACAATCAACATTGAAGCATAATAATCCATAAATGATTGACTCATTCTATATCGTAATACAAATATAACACTATTAGGAGAAAAATATTTTGCCTACTTCATAATGTAACAGCTAACAGTTATTACGTTTTGAGCTCAGCATTTTTGCATTTAAAACACCTACATATTGAATTGTGTTAAAACGAACCCTCTCAACCAGTAAAGCATGTTTTTTGAATTTAGTTCACATACAGGTGTTAAAACGAACTCCTCTCGTCGAGTAAAGCATGTTTTTGTATGTAGTACACCTACTTGTGTTAAAACGAACTCCTCTCGCTAAAGCATGTTTTTGCATTTTAGTACACCGACATATTGAATTGTCTTAAAACGAACTCCTCTCAACCATTAAAGAATGTTTTGCATTTAGTACAGCTACTTGTGTTAAAAAACGAACTCCTCTCGTCGAGTAAAGCATGTTTTTGCAGTTAGTACACCTACTTGTGTTAAAACGAACTCTCTCGCCCAGTAAAGCATGTTTTTGCATTTAGTACACCTACATATTGATGTGTTAAAACGAACTTCTCTCGTAGAGTAAAGCATGGTTTTGCAGTTAGTACACCTACATATTGAATTGTGTTAAATCGAACTCCTCTCAACCATTGAAGAATGTTTTTGCATTTAGTACAGCTACTTGTGTTAAAACGAACTTCTCTTGTCGAGTAAAGCATGTTTTTGCATTTAGTACACCTACTTGTGTTAAAACGAACTCCTCTCGCCCAGTAAAGCATGTTTTTGCATTTAGTTCACATACATGTGTTAAAAACGAACTCCTCTTGTCGAGTAAAGCATGTTTTGTATTTAGTACACCTACTTGTGTTAAAACGAACTCCTCTCGCCCAGTAAAGGCATGTTTTTGCATTTAGTACACCTACATATTGAATTGTGTTAAAACGAACTTCTCTCGTAGAGTAAGGCATGTTTTTGCAGTTAGTACACCTACATATTGAATTGTGTTAAAACGAACTCCTCTCAACCATTGAAGAATGTTTTTGCATTTAGTACAGCTACTTGTGTTAAAACGAACTTCTCTTGTCGAGTAAAGCATGTTTTTTGCAGTTAGTACACCTACATATTGAATTGTGTTAAAACGAACTCCTCTCAACCATTAAAGAATGTTTTTGCATTTAGTACAGCTACTTGTGTTAAAACGAACTTCTCTTGTCGAGTAAAGCATGTTTTTGCATTTAGTACACCTACTTGGTTAAAACGAACTCCTCTCGCCCAGTAAAGAATTTTTTTGCATTTAGTACAGCTACTTGTGTTAAAACGAACTCCTCTCGCCCAGTAAAGCATGTTTTTGCATTTAGTACACCTACATATTGAATTGTGTTAAACGAACTCCTCTCGCCCAGTAAAGCATTTTTTGCATTTAGTACAGCTACTTGTGTTAAAACGAACTCCTCTCGCCCAGTAAAGCATGTTTTTGCATTTAGTACACCTACATATTGAATTGTGTTAAAACGAACTCCTCTAGACCAGTAAAGCATGTTTTTGCATTTAGTACACCTACTTGTGTTAAAACGAACTCCTCTCGTCGAGTAAAGCATGTTTTTGCAGTTAGTACACCTACTTGTGTTAAAACGAACTCCTCTCGCCCAGTAAAGCATGTTTTTGTATTTAGTACACCTACATATTGAATTGTGTTAAAACGAACTTCTCTCGTAGAGTAAAGCATGTTTTTGCAGTTAGTACACCTACATATTGAATTGTGTTAAAACGAACTCCTCTCAACCATTAAAGAATGTTTTTGCATTTAGTACAGCTACTTGTGTTAAAACGAACTTCTCTTGTCGAGTAAAGCATGTTTTTGCAGTTAGTACACCTACTATTGAATTGTGTTAAAACGAAGTCCTCTCGTCGAGTAAAGCATGTTTTTGCATTTAGTACACCTACATATTGAATTGTGTTAAAACGAACTCCTCTCGCCCAGTAAAGCATGTTTTTGCATTTAGTACACCTACTTGTGTTAAAACGAACTCCTCTCGTCGAGTAAAGCATGTTTTTGCAGTTAGTACACCTACTTGTGTTAAAACGAACTCCTCTCGCCCAGTAAAGCATGTTTTTGCATTTAGTACACCTACATATTGAATTGTGTTAAAACGAACTTCTCTCGTAGAGTAAAGCATGTTTTTGCAGTTAGTACACCTACATATTGAATTGTGTTAAAACGAACTCCTCTCAACCATTAAAGAATGTTTTTGCATTTAGTACAGCTACTTGTGTTAAAACGAACTTCTCTTGTCGAGTAAAGCATGTTTTTGCAGTTAGTACACCTACATATTGAATTGTGTTAAAACGAACTCCTCTCAACCAGTAAAGCATGTTTTTGCATTTAGTTCACCTACATATTGAATTGTGTTAAAACGAAGTCCTCTCGCCCAGTAAAGCATGTTTTTGCATTTAGTACACCTACATATTGAATTGTGTTAAAACGAAGTCCTCTAGTCGAGTAAAGCATGTTTTGCATTTAGTACACCTACATATTGAATTGTGTTAAAACGAACTCCTCTCGCCCAGTAAAGCATGTTTTTGCATTTAGTACACCTAATTGTGTTATAACGAACTCCTCTTCACCAGTAAGGCATGTTTTTGCATTTAGCACACCTACTTGTGTTATAACGAACTGCTCTCGTCGAGTAAATCATGTTTTTGCATTTAGTTCACCTACTTGCTTTAAAATGAACTCCTCTCGTCCAGTAAAGACGATGAACGCAGTCCTGTCGAAAATATCATGAAAAAATGTTCATGAAAAAAAAATGACTGCGGACCTGTGTAAAATATCATGAAAAAAAGTGTCTGAAATTTTCATAAAAAAAACGATGACCGCGGACCTGTCGAAATATAATGAAAATAATGTCTGAAATTTTCATATAAAAGCGATGACCGCGGACCTGTTTTTTATTTTCATGAAAAAAAGATGACGCGTACCTGTCGAATATATCATGAAAAAAATTGTATACAATTTTCATTAAAAAAAGATGACCGTGGACCTGTCGAAAATATCATGAAAAAAATGTCTGAAATTTTCATGGATAAACGATGAGTGCAGACCTCGAAAATATTATGAAAACATTTTCATGAAAAAACGATGACCGCTGACCTGTCAAAAATATAATAAAAAAAATGTCTGAAATTTTCATGGAAAAACGATGACCTGTCTAAAATATCATGAAAAAAATGTCTGAAATTTTCATGAAAAAACGATGACCGCAGACCTGTCTAAAATATCATGAAAAAAATGTCTGAAATTTTCATGGAAAAACGATGACCTGAAAATATCATGAAAAAAATTTCTGAAATTTTCATGAAAAAATGCTGATCGCGGACATGTCGAAAATAACATAAAAAACATTTTCATGAAAAAACTGTCGAAAATATTATGAAAAAATGTTCATGAAAAAACGATGACCGCTGACCTGTCGAAAATATAATGAAAAAAATGTCTGAAATTTTCATGGAAAAACGATGACCGGGAACCTATTGTCATTTTCATGGAAAAACGATGACCTGTCGAAAATATCATGAAAAAAATGTCTGAAATTTTCATGGAAAAACGATGACCGTAGACCTGTGTAAAATATCGTGAAAAAAATGTCTGAAATTTTCATGAAAAATCGATGACCGCGGACCTGTTGTCATTGTCATGAAAAAAAAAATGACCGCGTACCTGTCAAAAATAACATGAGAAAAATTTCAAAAATATCATGAAAAAATGTCTGAAATTTTCATGGAAAAACGATGACCTGTCGAAAATATCATGAAAAAAATGTCTGAAATTTTCATGGATAAACGATGAGTGCAGACCTGTCGAAAATATTATGAAAACATTTTCATGAAAAAACGATGACCTGTCAAAAATATAATAAATAAAGGTCTGAAATTTTCATGGAAAAACGATGACCTGTCTAAAATATCATGAAAAAAATGTCTGAAGTTTCATGAAAAAACGATGACCGCAGACCTGTCGAAAATATCAGGAAAAAAATGTCTGAAATTTTCATGGAAAAACGCTGACTGCGGACCTGTCGAAAATATCATGAAAAAAAAGTCTGAAATTTTCATGAAAAAAAGATGACCGTGACCTGTCGAAAATATCGTGAAAAAATGTTCATGAAAAAAACATGGCCGCGGTCGAAAATATCATGAAAAAAATGTCTGAAATTTTCATGAAAAAAGATGACCGTGGACCTGTCGAAAATATCATGAAAAAAATGTCTGAAATTTTCATGGATAAACGATGAGTGCAGACCTGTCGAAAATATAATGAAAACATTTTCATGCAAAACGATGATCGCTGACCTGTCAAAAATATAATATAAAAAAATGTCTGAAATTTTCATGGAAAAACGATGACCTGAAAATATCATGAAAATATCATGAAAAAATTTCTGAAATTTTCATGAAAAAACGCTGATCGCGGACATGTCGAAAATAACATAAAAACAATTTCATGAAAAAACGATGACCGTGGACCTGTCAAAAACATCATTAAAGAAATGTCTGAAAATAACATGAAAAAATCTCTGAAAGAGAGAGAGGACGGGGGTATTTGTGTATGATACTACAATCAACATTGAAGCATAATAATCCATAAATGATTGACTCATTCTATATCGTAATACAAATATAACACTATTAGGAGAAAAATATTTTGCCTACTTCATTATGTAACAGCTAACAGTTATTACGTTTTGAGCTCAGCATTTTTGCATTTAAAACACCTACATATTGAATTGTGTTAAAACGAACCCCCTCAACCAGTAAAGCATGTTTTTGAATTTAGTTCACATACATGTGTTAAAACGAACTCCTCTCGTCGAGTAATGCATGTTTTTGTATTTAGTACACCTACTTGTGTTAAAACGAACTCCTCTCGCTAAAGCATGTTTTTGCATTTAGTACACCTACATATTGAATTGTGTTAAAACGAACTCCTCTCAACCATTAAAGAATGTTTTTGCATTTAGTACAGCTACTTGTGTTAAACCGAACTCCTCTCGTCGAGTAAAGCATGTTTTTGCATTTAGCACACCTACTTGTGTTAAAACGAACTGCTCTCGTCGAGTAAATCATGTTTTTGCATTTAGTTCACCTACTTGTGTTAAAATGAACTCATCTCGTCCAGTAAAGACGATGAACGCAGACCTGTGTAAAATATCATGAAAAAATGTTTGAAATTTTCATGAAAAAACGATGACCGTTGACCTATCGAAAATATGATGAAAAAAATGTCTGAAATTTCATAAAAAAACGATGACCGCGGACCTGTCGAAAATATAATGAAAAAAATGTCTGAAATTTTCATAAAAAACGATGACCGCGGACCTGTCGAAAATATCATGAAAAAAATGTCTGAAATTTTCATAAAAAAAACGATGACCGCGGACCTGTCGAAAATATAATGAAAAAAATGTCTGAAATTTTCATATAAAAGCGATGACCGCGGACCTGTTTTTTATTTTCATGAAAAAAGATGACGCGTACCTGTCGAATATATCATGAAAAAAAATGGTATAAAATTTTCATTAAAAAAAGATGACCGTGGACCTGTCGAAAATATCAGGAAAAAATGTCTGAATTTTCATGGAAAAACGATGACTGCGGACCTGTCGAAAATATCATGAAAAATGTTCATGACAAAAACATGGCCGCGGTCGAAAATATCATGAAAAAAATTTCTGAAATTTTCATGAAAAAACGCTGATCGCGGACATGTCGAAAATAACATAAAAACATTTTCATGAAAAAACGATGACCGAGGACCTGTCAAAAACATCATTAAAGAAATGTCTGAAAATAACATGAAAAAATCTCTGAAAGAGAGAGAGGACGGGGGGTATTTGTGTATGATACTACACTCAACATTGAAGCATAATAATCCATAAATGATTGACTCATTCTATATCGTAATACAAATATAACACTATTAGGAGAAAAATATTTTGCCTACTTCATAATGTAACAGCTAAAAGTTATTACGTTTTGGGCTCAGCATTTTTTGCATTTAAAACACCTACATATTGAATTGTGTTAAAACGAACCCCTCTCAACCAGTGAAGCATGTTTTTGAATTTAGTTCACATACATGTGTTAAAACGAACTCCTCTCGTCGAGTAAAAAATGTTTTTGCAGTTAGTACACCTACTTGTGTTAAAACGAACTCCTCTCGCCCAGTAAAGCATGTTTTTGCATTTAGTACACCTACATATTGAATTGTGTTAAAACGAACTCCTCTCAACCAGTAAAGCATGTTTTTGCATTTAGTACAGCTACTTGTGTTAAAACGAAATTCTCTTGTCGAGTAAAGTATGTTTTTGCATTTAGTACACCTACATATTGAATTGTGTTAAAACGAAGTCCTCTCAACCATTAAAGAATGTTTTTGCATTTAGTACAGCTACTTGTGTTAAAACGAACTCCTCTCGCCCAGTAAAGCATGTTTTTGCATTTAGTACAGCTACTTGTGTTAAAACGAACTCCTCTCGCCCAGTAAAGCATGTTTTTGCATTTAGTACAGCTACTTGTGTTAAAACGAACTCCTCTCGCCCAGTAAAGCATGTTTTTGCATTTAGTACACCTACATATTGAACGTAGAGTAGAGTACATATTTTACGTAGAGTAAAGCATGTTTTTGCATTTAGTACACCTACTTGGTTAAAACGAACTTCTCTCGTAGAGTAAAGCATGTTTTTGCAGTTAGTACACCTACATATTGAATTGTGTTAAAACGAACTCCTCCCAACCATTAAAGAATGTTTTTGCATTTAGTACAGCTACTTGTGTTAAAACGAACTTCTCTCGTCGAGTAAAGCATGTTTTTGCAGTTAGTACACCTACACATTGAATTGTGTTAAAACGAACTCCTCTCAACCATTAAAGAATGTTTTTGCATTTAGTACAGCTACTTGTGTTAAAACGAACTTCTCTCGTCGAGTAAAGCATGTTTTTGCATTTAGTACACCTACATATTGAATTGTGTTAAAACGAACTCCTCTCAACCATTAAAGAATGTTTTTGCATTTAGTACAGCTACTTGTGTTAAAACGAACTTCTCTCGTCGAGTAAAGCATGTTTTTGCATTTAGTACACCTACATATTGAATTGTGTTAAACGAAGTCCTCTCGCCCAGTAAAGCATGTTTTTGCATTTAGTACACCTACATATTGAATTGTGTTAAAACGAAGTCCTCTAGCCCAGTAAAGCATGTTTTTGCATTTAGTACACCTACATATTGAATTGTGTTAAACGAACTCCTCTCAACCATTAAAGAATGTTTTTTGCATTTAGTACAGCTACTTGTGTTAAAACGAACTTCTCTCGTCGAGTAAAGCATGTTTTTGCATTTAGTACACCTACATATTGAATTGTGTTAAAACGAAGTCCTCTCGCCCAGTAAAGCATGTTTTTGCATTTAGTACACCTACATATTGAATTGTGTTAAAACAAACTCCTCTAGACCAGTAAAGCATGTTTTTGCAGTTAGTACACCTACTTGTGTTAAAACGAACTCCTCTCACCCAGTAAAGCATGTTTTTGCATTTAGTACACCTACATATTGAATTGTGTTAAAACGAACTTCTCTCGTAGAGTAAAGCATGTTTTTGCATTTAGTACACCTACATATTGAATTGTGTTAAAACGAACTTCTCTCGTCGAGTAAAGCATGTTTTTGCATTTAGTACACCTACATATTGAATTGTGTTAAAACGAACTCCTCTCAACCATTAAAGAATGTTTTTTGCATTTAGTACAGCTACTTGTGTTAAAACGAACTTCTCTCGTCGAGTAAAGCATGTTTTTGCATTTAGTACACCTACATATTGAATTGTGTTAAAACGAAGTCCTCTCGCCCAGTAAAGCATGTTTTTGCATTTAGTACACCTACATATTGAATTGTGTTAAAACGAAGTCCTCTAGCCCAGTAAAGCATGTTTTTGCATTTAGTACACCTACATATTGAATTGTGTTAAAACGAACTCCTCTCAACCATTAAAGAATGTTTTTGCATTTAGTACAGCTACTTGTGTTAAAACGAACTTCTCTCGTCGAGTAAAGCATGTTTTTGCATTTAGTACACCTACATATTGAATTGTGTTAAAACGAAGTCCTCTCGCCCAGTAAAGCATGTTTTTGCATTTAGTACACCTACATATTGAATTGTGTTAAAACAAACTCCTCTAGACCATAAAGCATGTTTTTGCAGTTAGTACACCTACTTGTGTTAAAACGAAGTCCTCTCGCCCAGTAAAGCATGTTTTTGCATTTAGTACACCTACATATTGAATTGTGTTAAAACGAACTTCTCTCGTAGAGTAAAGCATGTTTTTGCATTTAGTACACCTACATATTGAATTGTGTTAAAACGAACTCCTCTCAACCATTAAAGAATGTTTTTGCATTTAGTACAGCTACTTGTGTTAAAACGAACTTCTCTTGTCGAGTAAAGCATGTTTTTGCAGTTAGTACACCTACATATTGAATTGTGTTAAAACGAACTCCTCTCGCCCAGTAAAGCATGTTTTTGCATTTAGTACACCTACATATTGAATTGTGTTAAAACGAAGTCCTCTCGTCGAGTAAAGCATGTTTTTGCATTTAGTACACCTACATATTGAATTGTGTTAAAACGAACTCCTCTCGCCCAGTAAAGCATGTTTTTGCATTTAGTACACCTACATATTGAATTGTGTTAAAACAAACTCCTCTAGACCATAAAGCATGTTTTTGCAGTTAGTACACCTACTTGTGTTAAAACGAACTCCTCTCGCCCAGTAAAGCATGTTTTTGCATTTAGTACACCTACATATTGAATTGTGTTAAAACGAACTTCTCTCGTAGAGTAAAGCATGTTTTTGCATTTAGTACACCTACATATTGAATTGTGTTAAAACGAACTCCTCTCAACCATTAAAGAATGTTTTTGCATTTAGTACAGCTACTTGTGTTAAAACGAACTTCTCTCGTCGAGTAAAGCATGTTTTTGCAGTTAGTACACCTACATATTGAATTGTGTTAAAACGAACTCCTCTCGCCCAGTAAAGCATGTTTTTGCATTTAGTACACCTACATATTGAATTGTGTTAAAACGAAGTCCTCTCGTCGAGTAAAGCATGTTTTGCATTTAGTACACCTACATATTGAATTGTGTTAAAACGAACTCCTCTCGCCCAGTAAAGCATGTTTTTGCATTTAGTACACCTACATATTGAATTGTGTTAAAACGAAGTCCTCTCGTCGAGTAAAGCATGTTTTTGCATTTAGTACACCTACATATTGAATTGTGTTAAAACGAACTCCTCTCGCCCAGTAAAGCATGTTTTTGCATTTAGTACACCTACTTGTGTTATAACGAACTCCTCTTGTCCAGTAAAGCATGTTTTTGCATTTAGTACACCTACTTGTGTTAAAACGAAGTCCTCTCGCCCAGTAAAGCATGTTTTTGCATTTAGTACACCTACATATTGAATTGTGTTAAAACGAACTCCTCTCAACCATTAAAGAATGTTTTTTGCATTTAGTACTTGTGTTAAAACGAACTTCTCTTGTCGAGTAAAGCATGTTTTTGCATTTAGTACAGCTACTTGTGTTAAAACGAACTTCTCTCGTCGAGTAAAGCATGTTTTTTGCATTTAGTTCACCTACTTGTGTTAAAACGAACTGCTCTCGTCGAGTAAAGCATGTTTTTGCATTTAGTTCACCTATACTTGTGTTAAAATGAACTCCTCTCGTCCAGTAAAGACGATGAACGCAGTCCTGTCGAAAATATCATGAAAAAATGTTCATGAAAAAAAATGACTGCGGACCTGTGTAAAATATCATGAAAAAAATGTCTGAAATTTTCTTGAAAAAACGATGACCGCGGACCTGTCGAAAATATAATGAAAAAATGTCTGAAATTTTCATATAAAAGCGATGACCGCGGACCTGTTTTTTATTTTCATGAAAAAACGATGACCGCGGACCTGTCGAAAATATCATAAAAAAAAATGTCTGAAATTTTCATGGAAAAACGATGACTGCGGACCTGTCGAAAATATCATGAAAAAAATGTCTGAAATTTTCATGAAAAAAAGATGACCGCGGACCTGTTGAAAATATCATGAAAAAATGTTCATGACAAAAACATGGCCGCGGTCGAAATATCATGAAAAAAATGTCTGAAATTTTCATGGAAAAACGATGACCTGAAAATATCATGAAAAAAATTTCTGAAATTTTCATGAAAAAACGCTGATCGCGGACATGTCGAAAATAACGTAAAAAACATTTTCATGAAAAAAACGATGACCGTGGACCTGTCAAAAACATCATTAAAGAAATGTCTGAAAATAACATGAAAAAATCTCTGAAGAGAGAGAGGACGGGGGTATTTGTGTATGATACTACACTCAACATTGAAGCATAATAATCCATAAATGATTGACTCATTCTATATCGTAATACAAATATAAACACTAATAGGAGAAAAATATTTTGCCTACTTCATAATGTAACAGCTAAAAGTTATTACGTTTTGGGCTCAGCATTTTTGCATTTAAAACACCTACATATTGAATTGTGTTAAAACGAACCCCTCTCAACCAGTAAAGCATGTTTTTGAATTTAGTTCACATACATGTGTTAAAACGAACTCCTCTTGTCGAGTAAAGCATGTTTTTGTATTTAGTACACCTACTTGTGTTAAAACGAACTCCTCTCAACCATTAAAGAATGTTTTTGCATTTAGTACAGCTACTTGTGTTAAAACGAACTTCTCTCGTCGAGTAAAGCATGTTTTTGCATTTAGTTCACCTACATATTGAATTGTGTTAAAAACGAAGTCCTCTCGCCCAGTAAAGCATGTTTTTGCATTTAGTACACCTACATATTGAATTGTGTTAAAACGAAGTCCTCTAGCCCAGTAAAGCATGTTTTTGCATTTAGTACACCTACATATTGAATTGTGTTAAAACGAACTTCTCTCGTCGAGTAAAGCATGTTTTTGCAGTTAGTACACCTACATATTGAATTGTGTTAAAACGAACTCCTCTCAACCATTAAAGAATGTTTTTGCATTTAGTACAGCTACTTGTGTTAAAACGAACTTCTCTCACCCAGTAAAGCATGTTTTTGCATTTAGTACACCTACTTGTGTTAAAACGAACTCCTCTCGCCCAGTAAAGCATGTTTTTGAATTTAGTTCACATACATGTGTTAAAACGAACTCCTCTTGTCGAGTAAAGCATGTTTTTGTATTTAGTACACCTACTTGTGTTAAAACGAACTCCTCTCGCCCAGTAAAGCATGTTTTTGCATTTAGTACACCTACATATTGAATTGTGTTAAAACGGACTTCTCTCGTAGAGTAAGGCATGTTTTTGCAGTTAGTACACCTACATATTGAATTGTGTTAAAACGAACGCCTCTCAACCATTAAAGAATGTTTTTGCATTTAGTACAGCTACTTGTGTTAAAACGAACTTCTCTCGTCGAGTAAAGCATGTTTTTGCATTTAGTACACCTACATATTGAATTGTGTTAAAACGAAGTCCTCTCGCCCAGTAAAGCATGTTTTTGCATTTAGTACACCTACATATTGAATTGTGTTAAAACGAAGTCCTCTAGCCCAGTAAAGCATGTTTTTGCATTTAGTACACCTACATATTGAATTGTGTTAAAACGAACTTCTCTCGTAGAGTAAAGCATGTTTTTGCAGTTAGTACACCTACATATTGAATTGTGTTAAAACGAACTCCTCTCAACCATTAAAGAATGTTTTTGCATTTAGTACAGCTACTTGTGTTAAAACGAACTTCTCTCGTCGAGTAAAGCATGTTTTTGCATTTAGTACACCTACATATTGAATTGTGTTAAAACGAAGTCCTCTCGCCCAGTAAAGCATGTTTTTTGCATTTAGTACACCTACATATTGAATTGTGTTAAAACAAACTCCTCTAGACCAGTAAAGCATGTTTTTGCAGTTAGTACACCTACTTGTGTTAAAACGAACTCCTCTCGCTAAAGCATGTTTTTGCATTTAGTACACCTACATATTGAATTGTGTTAAAACGAACCCCTCTCAACCAGTAAAGCATGTTTTTGAATTTAGTTCACATACATGTGTTAAAACGAACTCCTCTTGTCGAGTAAAGCATGTTTTTGTATTTAGTACACCTACTTGTGTTAAAACGAACTCCTCTCGCTAAAGCATGTTTTTGCATTTAGTACACCTACATATTGAATTGTGTTAAAACGAACTCCTCTCAACCATTAAAGAATGTTTTTGCATTTAGTACAGCTACTTGTGTTAAAACGAACTCCTCTCGTCGAGTAAAGCATGTTTTTGCATTTAGCACACCTACTTGTGTTAAAACGAACTGCTCTCGTCGAGTAAATCATGTTTTTGCATTTAGTTCACCTACTTGTGTTAAAATGAACTCATCTCGTCCAGTAAAGACGATGAACGCAGTCCTGTCGAAAATATCATGAAAAAATGTTCATGAAAAAAAATGACTGCGGACCTGTGTAAAATATCATGAAAAAAATGTCTGAAATTTTCATGAAAAAACGATGACCGTTGACCTATCGAAAATATAATGAAAAAAATGTCTGAAATTTTCATGGAAAAACGATGACCGGGAACCTATTGTCATTTTCATGGAAAAACGATGACCTGTCGAAAATATCATGAAAAAAATGTCTGAAATTTTCATGGAAAAACGATGACCGTAGACCTGTGTAAAATATCGTGAAAAAAATGTCTGAAATTTTCATGAAAAATCGATGACCGCGGACCTGTTGTCATTGTCATGAAAAAAAAATAATGACCGCGTACCTGTCAAAAATAACATGAGAAAAAATTTCAAAAATATCATGAAAAAATGTCTGAAATTTTCATGGAAAAACGATGACCTGTCGAAAATATCATGAAAAAAATGTCTGAAATTTTCATGGATAAACGATGAGTGCAGACCTGTCGAAAATATTATGAAAACATTTTCATGAAAAAACGATGACCGCTGACCTGTCAAAAATATAATAAAAAAAATGTCTGAAATTTTCATGGAAAAACGATGACCTGTCTAAAATATCATGAAAAAAATGTCTGAAATTTTCATGAAAAAACGATGACCGCAGACCTGTCTAAAATATCATGAAAAAAATGTCTGAAATTTTCATGGAAAAACGATGACCTGAAAATATCATGAAAAAAATTTCTGAAATTTTCATGAAAAAATGCTGATCGCGGACATGTCGAAAATAACATAAAAAACATTTTCATGAAAAAACTGTCGAAAATATTATGAAAAAATGTTCATGAAAAAACGATGACCGCTGACCTGTCGAAAATATAATGAAAAAAATGTCTGAAATTTTCATGGAAAAAACGATGACCGGGAACCTATTGTCATTTTCATGGAAAAACGATGACCTGTCGAAAATATCATGAAAAAAATGTCTGAAATTTTCATGGAAAAACGATGACCGTAGACCTGTGTAAAATATCGTGAAAAAAATGTCTGAAATTTTCATGAAAAATCGATGACCGCGGACCTGTTGTCATTGTCATGAAAAAAAAATAATGACCGCGTACCTGTCAAAAATAACATGAGAAAAAATTTCAAAAATATCATGAAAAAATGTCTGAAATTTTCATGGAAAAACGATGACCTGTCGAAAATATCATGAAAAAAATGTCTGAAATTTCATGGATAAACGATGAGTGCAGACCTGTCGAAAATATTATGAAAACATTTTCATGAAAAAACGATGACCGCTGACCTGTCAAAAATATAATAAAAAAAATGTCTGAAATTTTCATGGAAAAACGATGACCTGTCTAAAATATCATGAAAAAAATGTCTGAAATTTTCATGAAAAAACGATGACCGCAGACCTGTCTAAAATATCATGAAAAAAAATGTCTGAAATTTTCATGGAAAAACGATGACCTGAAAATATCATGAAAAAAATTTCTGAAATTTTCATGAAAAAATGCTGATCGCGGACATGTCGAAAATAACATAAAAAACATTTTCATGAAAAAACTGTCGAAAATATTATGAAAAAAATGTTCATGAAAAAACGATGACCGCTGACCTGTCGAAAATATAATGAAAAAAATGTCTGAAATTTTCATGGAAAAACGATGACCGGGAACCTATTGTCATTTTCATGGAAAAAACGATGACCTGTCGAAAATATCATGAAAAAAATGTCTGAAATTTTCATGGAAAAAACGATGACCGTAGACCTGTGTAAAATATCGTGAAAAAAAATGTCTGAAATTTTCATGAAAAATCGATGACCGCGGACCTGTTGTCATTGTCATGAAAAAAAAATAATGACCGCGTACCTGTCAAAAATAACATGAGAAAAATTTCAAAAATATCATGAAAAAATGTCTGAAATTTTCATGGAAAAACGATGACCTGTCGAAAATATCATGAAAAAAATGTCTGAAATTTTCATGGATAAACGATGAGTGCAGACCTGTCGAAAATATTATGAAAACATTTTCATGAAAAAACGATGACCGCTGACCTGTCAAAAATATAATAAAAAAAAATGTCTGAAATTTTCATGGAAAAACGATGACCTGTCTAAAATATCATGAAAAAAATGTCTGAAATTTTCATGAAAAAACGATGACCGCAGACCTGTCTAAAATATCATGAAAAAAATGTCTGAAATTTTCATGGAAAAACGATGACCTGAAAATATCATGAAAAAAATGTCTGAAATTTTCATGGATAAACGATGAGTGCAGACCTGTCGAAAATATTATGAAAACATTTTCATGAAAAAACGATGACCGCTGACCTGTCAAAAATATAATAAAAAAAAATGTCTGAAATTTTCATGGAAAAACGATGACCTGTCTAAAAATATCATGAAAAAAATGTCTGAAATTTTCATGAAAAAACGATGACCGCAGACCTGTCTAAAATATCATGAAAAAAATGTCTGAAATTTTCATGGAAAAACGATGACCTGAAAATATCATGAAAAAAAATGTCTGAAATTTTCATGAAAAAACGATGACCGCAGACCTGTCGAAAATATAATGGAAAAAATGTCTGAAATTTTCATGGAAAAACGATGACTGCGGACCTGTCGAAAATATCATGAAAAAAATGTCTGAAATTTTCATGAAAAAAAGATGACCGTGGACCTGTCGAAAATATCATGAAAAAATGTTCATGACAAAAACATGGCCGCGGTCGAAAATATCATGAAAAAAATGTCTGAAATTTTCATGGAAAAACGATGACCTGAAAATATCATGAAAAAAATTTCTGAAATTTTCATGAAAAAACGCTGATCGCGGACATGTCGAAAATAACATAAAAAACATTTTCATGAAAAAACGATGACCGTGGACCTGTCAAAAACATCATTAAAGAAATGTCTGAAAATAACATGAAAAAATCTCTGAAAGAGAGAGAGGACGGGGGTATTTGTGTATGATACTACACTCAACATTGAAGCATAATAATCCATAAATGATTGACTCATTCTATATCGTAATACAAATATAACACTATTAGGAGAAAAATATTTTGCCTACTTCATAATGTAACAGCTAAAAGTTATTACGTTTTGGGCTCAGCATTTTTGCATTTAAAACACCTACATATTGAATTGTGTTAAAACGAACCCCTCTCAACCAGTAAAGCATGTTTTTGAATTTAGTTCACATACATGTGCTAAAACGAACTCCTCTTGTCGAGTAAAGCATGTTTTTGTATTTAGTACACCTACTTGTGTTAAAACGAACTCCTCTCGTCGAGTAAAGCATGTTTTTGCAGTTAGTACACCTACTTGTGTTAAAACGAACTCCTCTCGCCCAGTAAAGCATGTTTTTGCATTTAGTACACCTACATATTGAATTGTGTTAAAACGAACTCCTCTCAACCATTAAAGAATGTTTTTGCATTTAGTACAGCTACTTGTGTTAAAACGAACTTCTCTTGTCGAGTAAAGCATGTTTTTGCATTTAGTACACCTACTTGTGTTAAAACGAACTCCTCTCGCCCAGTAAAGCATGTTTTTGCATTTAGTACACCTACATATTGAATTGTGTTAAAACGAACTCCTCTAGACCAGTAAAGCATGTTTTTGCATTTAGTACACCTACTTGTGTTAAAACGAACTCCTCTCGTCGAGTAAAGCATGTTTTTGCAGTTAGTACACCTACTTGTGTTAAAACGAACTCCTCTCGCCCAGTAAAGCATGTTTTTGCATTTAGTACACCTACATATTGAATTGTGTTAAAACGAACTTCTCTCGTAGAGTAAAGCATGTTTTTGCAGTTAGTACACCTACATATTGAATTGTGTTAAAACGAACTCCTCTCAACCATTAAAGAATGTTTTTGCATTTAGTACAGCTACTTGTGTTAAAACGAACTTCTCTTGTCGAGTAAAGCATGTTTTTGCAGTTAGTACACCTACATATTGAATTGTGTTAAAACGAAGTCCTCTCGTCGAGTAAAGCATGTTTTTGCATTTAGTACACCTACATATTGAATTGTGTTAAAACGAACTCCTCTCGCCCAGTAAAGCATGTTTTTGCATTTAGTACACCTACATATTGAATTGTGTTAAAACGAAGTCCTCTAGTCGAGTAAAGCATGTTTTTGCATTTAGTACACCTACATATTGAATTGTGTTAAAACGAACTCCTCTCGTCCAGTAAAGCATGTTTTTGCATTTAGTACACCTAATTGTGTTATAACGAACTCCTCTTCACCAGTAAGGCATGTTTTTGCATTTAGCACACCTACTTGTGTTAAAACGAACTGCTCTCGTCGAGTAAATCATGTTTTTGCATTTAGTTCACCTACTTGCTTTAAAATGAACTCCTCTCGTCCAGTAAAGACGATGAACGCAGTCCTGTCGAAAATATCATGAAAAAATGTTCATGAAAAAAAAATGACTGCGGACCTGTGTAAAATATCATGAAAAAAATGTCTGAAATTTTCATAAAAAAACGATGACCGCGGACCTGTCGAAAATATAATGAAAATAATGTCTGAAATTTTCATATAAAAGCGATGACCGCGGACCTGTTTTTTATTTTCATGAAAAAAAAGATGACGCGTACCTGTCGAATATATCATGAAAAAAATTGTATACAATTTTCATTAAAAAAAGATGACCGTGGACCTGTCGAAAATATCATGAAAAAAATGTCTGAAATTTTCATGGATAAACGATGAGTGCAGACCTGTCGAAAATATTATGAAAACATTTTCATGAAAAAACGATGACCGCTGACCTGTCAAAAATATAATAAAAAAAATGTCTGAAATTTTCATGGAAAAACGATGACCTGTCTAAAATATCATGAAAAAAATGTCTGAAATTTTCATGAAAAAACGATGACCGCAGACCTGTCTAAAATATCATGAAAAAAATGTCTGAAATTTTCATGGAAAAACGATGACCTGAAAATATCATGAAAAAAATTTCTGAAATTTTCATGAAAAAAATGCTGATCGCGGACATGTCGAAAATAACATAAAAAACATTTTCATGAAAAAACTGTCGAAAATATTATGAAAAAATGTTCATGAAAAAACGATGACCGCTGACCTGTCGAAAATATAATGAAAAAAATGTCTGAAATTTTCATGGAAAAACGATGACCGGGAACCTATTGTCATTTTCATGGAAAAACGATGACCTGTCGAAAATATCATGAAAAAAATGTCTGAAATTTTCATGGAAAAACGATGACCGTAGACCTGTGTAAAATATCGTGAAAAAAATGTCTGAAATTTTCATGAAAAATCGATGACCGCGGACCTGTTGTCATTGTCATGAAAAAAAAATAATGACCGCGTACCTGTCAAAAATAACATGAGAAAAATTTCAAAAATATCATGAAAAAATGTCTGAAATTTTCATGGAAAAACGATGACCTGTCGAAAATATCATGAAAAAAATGTCTGAAATTTTCATGGATAAACGATGAGTGCAGACCTGTCGAAAATATTATGAAAACATTTTCATGAAAAAACGATGACCGCTGACCTGTCAAAAATATAATAAAAAAAATGTCTGAAATTTTCATGGAAAAACGATGACCTGTCTAAAATATCATGAAAAAAATGTCTGAAATTTTCATGAAAAAACGATGACCGCAGACCTGTCTAAAATATCATGAAAAAAATGTCTGAAATTTTCATGGAAAAACGATGACCTGAAAATATCATGAAAAAAATTTCTGAAATTTTCATGAAAAAATGCTGATCGCGGACATGTCGAAAATAACATAAAAAACATTTTCATGAAAAAACTGTCGAAAATATTATGAAAAAATGTTCATGAAAAAACGATGACCGCTGACCTGTCGAAAATATAATGAAAAAAATGTCTGAAATTTTCATGGAAAAACGATGACCGGGAACCTATTGTCATTTTCATGGAAAAAACGATGACCTGTCGAAAATATCATGAAAAAAATGTCTGAAATTTTCATGGAAAAACGATGACCGTAGACCTGTGTAAAATATCGTGAAAAAAATGTCTGAAATTTTCATGAAAAATCGATGACCGCGGACCTGTTGTCATTGTCATGAAAAAAAAATAATGACCGCGTACCTGTCAAAAATAACATGAGAAAAATTTCAAAAATATCATGAAAAAATGTCTGAAATTTTCATGGAAAAACGATGACCTGTCGAAAATATCATGAAAAAAATGTCTGAAATTTTCATGGATAAACGATGAGTGCAGACCTGTCGAAAATATTATGAAAACATTTTCATGAAAAAACGATGACCGCTGACCTGTCAAAAATATAATAAAAAAAAATGTCTGAAATTTTCATGGAAAAACGATGACCTGTCTAAAATATCATGAAAAAAATGTCTGAAATTTTCATGAAAAAACGATGACCGCAGACCTGTCTAAAATATCATGAAAAAAATGTCTGAAATTTTCATGGAAAAACGATGACCTGAAAATATCATGAAAAAAATTTCTGAAATTTTCATGAAAAAATGCTGATCGCGGACATGTCGAAAATAACATAAAAAAACATTTTCATGAAAAAACTGTCGAAAATATTATGAAAAAATGTTCATGAAAAAACGATGACCGCTGACCTGTCGAAAATATAATGAAAAAAATGTCTGAAATTTTCATGGAAAAACGATGACCGGGAACCTATTGTCATTTTCATGGAAAAACGATGACCTGTCGAAAATATCATGAAAAAAATGTCTGAAATTTTCATGGAAAAACGATGACCGTAGACCTGTGTAAAATATCGTGAAAAAAATGTCTGAAATTTTCATGAAAAATCGATGACCGCGGACCTGTTGTCATTGTCATGAAAAAAAAATAATGACCGCGTACCTGTCAAAAATAACATGAGAAAAATTTCAAAAATATCATGAAAAAATGTCTGAAATTTTCATGGAAAAACGATGACCTGTCGAAAATATCATGAAAAAAATGTCTGAAATTTTCATGGATAAACGATGAGTGCAGACCTGTCGAAAATATTATGAAAACATTTTCATGAAAAAACGATGACCGCTGACCTGTCAAAAATATAATAAAAAAAATGTCTGAAATTTTCATGGAAAAACGATGACCTGTCTAAAATATCATGAAAAAAATGTCTGAAATTTTCATGAAAAAACGATGACCGCAGACCTGTCTAAAATATCATGAAAAAAATGTCTGAAATTTTCATGGAAAAACGATGACCTGAAAATATCATGAAAAAAATTTCTGAAATTTTCATGAAAAAATGCTGATCGCGGACATGTCGAAAATAACATAAAAAACATTTTCATGAAAAAAACTGTCGAAAATATTATGAAAAAATGTTCATGAAAAAACGATGACCGCTGACCTGTCGAAAATATAATGAAAAAAATGTCTGAAATTTTCATGGAAAAACGATGACCGGGAACCTATTGTCATTTTCATGGAAAAACGATGACCTGTCGAAAATATCATGAAAAAAATGTCTGAAATTTTCATGGAAAAACGATGACCGTAGACCTGTGTAAAATATCGTGAAAAAAATGTCTGAAATTTTCATGAAAAATCGATGACCGCGGACCTGTTGTCATTGTCATGAAAAAAAAATAATGACCGCGTACCTGTCAAAAATAACATGAGAAAAATTTCAAAAATATCATGAAAAAATGTCTGAAATTTTCATGGAAAAACGATGACCTGTCGAAAATATCATGAAAAAAATGTCTGAAATTTTCATGGATAAACGATGAGTGCAGACCTGTCGAAAATATTATGAAAACATTTTTCATGAAAAAACGATGACCGCTGACCTGTCAAAAATATAATAAAAAAAATGTCTGAAATTTTCATGGAAAAACGATGACCTGTCTAAAATATCATGAAAAAAATGTCTGAAATTTTCATGAAAAAACGATGACCGCAGACCTGTCTAAAATATCATGAAAAAAATGTCTGAAATTTTCATGGAAAAACGATGACCTGAAAATATCATGAAAAAAATTTCTGAAATTTTCATGAAAAAATGCTGATCGCGGACATGTCGAAAATAACATAAAAAACATTTTCATGAAAAAACTGTCGAAAATATTATGAAAAATGTTCATGAAAAAACGATGACCGCTGACCTGTCGAAAATATAATGAAAAAAATGTCTGAAATTTTCATGGAAAAACGATGACCGGGAACCTATTGTCATTTTCATGGAAAAACGATGACCTGTCGAAAATATCATGAAAAAAATGTCTGAAATTTTCATGGAAAAACGATGACCGTAGACCTGTGTAAAATATCGTGAAAAAAATGTCTGAAATTTTCATGAAAAATCGATGACCGCGGACCTGTTGTCATTGTCATGAAAAAAAAAATAATGACCGCGTACCTGTCAAAAATAACATGAGAAAAATTTCAAAAATATCATGAAAAAATGTCTGAAATTTTCATGGAAAAACGATGACCTGTCGAAAATATCATGAAAAAAATGTCTGAAATTTTCATGAAAAAAAGATGACCGTGGACCTGTCGAAAATATCATGAAAAAAATGTCTGAAATTTTCATGGATAAACGATGAGTGCAGACCTGTCGAAAATATTATGAAAACATTTTCATGCAAAAACGATGATCGCTGACCTGTCAAAAACATCATTAAAGAAATGTCTGAAAATAACATGAAAAAATCTCTGAAAGAGAGAGAGGACGGGGGTATTTGTGTATGATACTACAATCAACATTGAAGCATAATAATCCATAAATGATTGACTCATTCTATATCGTAATACAAATATAACACTATTAGGAGAAAAATATTTTGCCTACTTCATAATGTAACAGCTAACAGTTATTACGTTTTGAGCTCAGCATTTTTGCATTTAAAACACCTACATATTGAATTGTGTTAAAACGAACCCCTCTCAACCAGTAAAGCATGTTTTTGAATTTAGTTCACATACATGTGTTAAAACGAACTCCTCTCGTCGAGTAAAGCATGTTTTTGTATTTAGTACACCTACTTGTGTTAAAACGAACTCCTCTCGCTAAAGCATGTTTTTGCATTTAGTACACCTACATATTGAATTGTGTTAAAACGAACTTCTCTCGTAGAGTAAAGCATGTTTTTGCAGTTAGTACACCTACATATTGAATTGTGTTAAAACGAACTCCTCTCAACCATTGAAGAATGTTTTTGCATTTAGTACAGCTACTTGTGTTAAAACGAACTTCTCTTGTCGAGTAAAGCATGTTTTTGCATTTAGTACACCTACTTGTGTTAAAACGAACTCCTCTCGCCCAGTAAAGCATGTTTTTGCATTTAGTCCACATACATGTGTTAAAACGAACTCCTCTTGTCGAGTAAAGCATGTTTTTGTATTTAGTACACCTACTTGTGTTAAAACGAACTCCTCTCGCCCAGTAAAGCATGTTTTTGCATTTAGTACACCTACATATTGAATTGTGTTAAAACGAACTTCTCTCGTAGAGTAAGGCATGTTTTTGCAGTTAGTACACCTACATATTGAATTGTGTTAAAACGAACTCCTCTCAACCATTGAAGAATGTTTTTGCATTTAGTACAGCTACTTGTGTTAAAACGAACTTCTCTTGTCGAGTAAAGCATGTTTTTGCAGTTAGTACACCTACATATTGAATTGTGTTAAAACGAACTCCTCTCAACCATTAAAGAATGTTTTTGCATTTAGTACAGCTACTTGTGTTAAAACGAACTTCTCTTGTCGAGTAAAGCATGTTTTTGCATTTAGTACACCTACTTGGTTAAAACGAACTCCTCTCGCCCAGTAAAGCATGTTTTTGCAGTTAGTACACCTACATATTGAATTGTGTTAAAACGAACTCCTCTCAACCATTAAAGAATGTTTTTGCATTTAGTACAGCTACTTGTGTTAAAACGAACTCCTCTCGCCCAGTAAAGCATTTTTTTGCATTTAGTACAGCTACTTGTGTTAAAACGAACTCCTCTCGCCCAGTAAAGCATGTTTTTGCATTTAGTACACCTACATATTGAATTGTGTTAAAACGAACTCCTCTAGACCAGTAAAGCATGTTTTTGCATTTAGTACACCTACTTGTGTTAAAACGAACTCCTCTCGTCGAGTAAAGCATGTTTTTGCAGTTAGTACACCTACTTGTGTTAAAACGAACTCCTCTCGCCCAGTAAAGCATGTTTTTGCATTTAGTACACCTACATATTGAATTGTGTTAAAACGAACTTCTCTCGTAGAGTAAAGCATGTTTTTGCAGTTAGTACACCTACATATTGAATTGTGTTAAAACGAACTCCTCTCAACCATTAAAGAATGTTTTTGCATTTAGTACAGCTACTTGTGTTAAAACGAACTTCTCTTGTCGAGTAAAGCATGTTTTTGCAGTTAGTACACCTACATATTGAATTGTGTTAAAACGAAGTCCTCTCGTCGAGTAAAGCATGTTTTTGCATTTAGTACACCTACATATTGAATTGTGTTAAAACGAACTCCTCTCGCCCAGTAAAGCATGTTTTTGCATTTAGTACACCTACATATTGAATTGTGTTAAAACGAAGTCCTCTAGTCGAGTAAAGCATGTTTTTGCATTTAGTACACCTACATATTGAATTGTGTTAAAACGAACTCCTCTCGCCCAGTAAAGCATGTTTTTGCATTTAGTACACCTAATTGTGTTATAACGAACTCCTCTTCACCAGTAAGGCATGTTTTTGCATTTAGCACACCAACTTGTGTTAAAACGAACTGCTCTCGTCGAGTAAATCATGTTTTTGCATTTAGTTCACCTACTTGCTTTAAAATGAACTCCTCTCGTCCAGTAAAGACGATGAACGCAGTCCTGTCGAAAATATCATGAAAAAATGTTCATGAAAAAAAAATGACTGCGGACCTGTGTAAAATATCATGAAAAAAATGTCTGAAATTTTCATAAAAAAACGATGACCGCGGACCTGTCGAAAATATAATGAAAATAATGTCTGAAATTTTCATATAAAAGCGATGACCGCGGACCTGTTTTTTATTTTCATGAAAAAAAGATGACGCGTACCTGTCGAATATATCATGAAAAAAATTGTATACAATTTTCATTAAAAAAAGATGACCGTGGACCTGTCGAAAATATCATGAAAAAAATGTCTGAAATTTTCATGGATAAACGATGAGTGCAGACCTGTCGAAAATATTATGAAAACATTTTCATGAAAAAACGATGACCGCTGACCTGTCAAAAATATAATAAAAAAAATGTCTGAAATTTTCATGGAAAAACGATGACCTGTCTAAAATATCATGAAAAAAATGTCTGAAATTTTCATGAAAAAACGATGACCGCAGACCTGTCTAAAATATCATGAAAAAAATGTCTGAAATTTTCATGGAAAAACGATGACCTGAAAATATCATGAAAAAAATTTCTGAAATTTTCATGAAAAAATGCTGATCGCGGACATGTCGAAAATAACATAAAAAACATTTTCATGAAAAAACTGTCGAAAATATTATGAAAAAATGTTCATGAAAAAACGATGACCGCTGACCTGTCGAAAATATAATGAAAAAAATGTCTGAAATTTTCATGGAAAAACGATGACCGGGAACCTATTGTCATTTTCATGGAAAAACGATGACCTGTCGAAAATATCATGAAAAAAATGTCTGAAATTTTCATGGAAAAACGATGACCGTAGACCTGTGTAAAATATCGTGAAAAAAATGTCTGAAATTTTCATGAAAAATCGATGACCGCGGACCTGTTGTCATTGTCATGAAAAAAAAAATAATGACCGCGTACCTGTCAAAAATAACATGAGAAAAATTTCAAAAATATCATGAAAAAATGTCTGAAATTTTCATGGAAAAACGATGACCTGTCGAAAATATCATGAAAAAAATGTCTGAAATTTTCATGGATAAACGATGAGTGCAGACCTGTCGAAAATATTATGAAAACATTTTCATGAAAAAACGATGACCGCTGACCTGTCAAAAATATAATAAAAAAAAATGTCTGAAATTTTCATGGAAAAACGATGACCTGTCTAAAATATCATGAAAAAAATGTCTGAAATTTTCATGAAAAAACGATGACCGCAGACCTGTCTAAAATATCATGAAAAAAATGTCTGAAATTTTCATGGAAAAACGATGACCTGAAAATATCATGAAAAAAATTTCTGAAATTTTCATGAAAAAATGCTGATCGCGGACATGTCGAAAATAACATAAAAAACATTTTCATGAAAAAACTGTCGAAAATATTATGAAAAAATGTTCATGAAAAAACGATGACCGCTGACCTGTCGAAAATATAATGAAAAAAATGTCTGAAATTTTCATGGAAAAACGATGACCGGGAACCTATTGTCATTTTCATGGAAAAACGATGACCTGTCGAAAATATCATGAAAAAAATGTCTGAAATTTTCATGGAAAAACGATGACCGTAGACCTGTGTAAAATATCGTGAAAAAAATGTCTGAAATTTTCATGAAAAATCGATGACCGCGGACCTGTTGTCATTGTCATGAAAAAAAAATAATGACCGCGTACCTGTCAAAAATAACATGAGAAAAATTTCAAAAATATCATGAAAAAATGTCTGAAATTTTCATGGAAAAACGATGACCTGTCGAAAATATCATGAAAAAAATGTCTGAAATTTTCATGAAAAAAAGATGACCGTGGACCTGTCGAAAATATCATGAAAAAAATGTCTGAAATTTTCATGGATAAACGATGAGTGCAGACCTGTCGAAAATATTATGAAAACATTTTCATGCAAAAACGATGATCGCTGACCTGTCAAAAACATCATTAAAGAAATGTCTGAAAATAACATGAAAAAATCTCTGAAAGAGAGAGAGGACGGGGGTATTTGTGTATGATACTACAATCAACATTGAAGCATAATAATCCATAAATGATTGACTCATTCTATATCGTAATACAAATATAACACTATTAGGAGAAAAATATTTTGCCTACTTCATAATGTAACAGCTAACAGTTATTACGTTTTGAGCTCAGCATTTTTGCATTTAAAACACCTACATATTGAATTGTGTTAAAACGAACCCCTCTCAACCAGTAAAGCATGTTTTTGAATTTAGTTCACATACATGTGTTAAAACGAACTCCTCTCGTCGAGTAAAGCATGTTTTTGTATTTAGTACACCTACTTGTGTTAAAACGAACTCCTCTCGCTAAAGCATGTTTTTGCATTTAGTACACCTACATATTGAATTGTGTTAAAACGAACTCCTCTCAACCATTAAAGAATGTTTTTGCATTTAGTACAGCTACTTGTGTTAAAACGAACTCCTCTAGTCGAGTAAAGCATTGTTTTTGCATTTAGTACAACTACATATCGAATTGTGTTTAAAACGAACTCCTCTCGCCCAATAAAGCATGTTTTTGCATTTAGTACACCTACATATTGAATTGTGTTAAAACGAACTTCTCTCGTAGAGTAAAGCATGTTTTTGCAGTTAGTACACCTACATATTGAATTGTGTTAAAACGAACTCCTCTCAACCATTGAAGAATGTTTTTGCATTTAGTACAGCTACTTGTGTTAAAACGAACTTCTCTTGTCGAGTAAAGCATGTTTTTGCATTTAGTACACCTACTTGTGTTAAAACGAACTCCTCTCGCCCAGTAAAGCATGTTTTTGCATTTAGTTCACATACATGTGTTAAAACGAACTCCTCTTGTCGAGTAAAGCATGTTTTTGTATTTAGTACACCTACTTGTGTTAAAACGAACTCCTCTCGCCCAGTAAAGCATGTTTTTGCATTTAGTACACCTACATATTGAATTGTGTTAAAACGAACTTCTCTCGTAGAGTAAGGCATGTTTTTGCAGTTAGTACACCTACATATTGAATTGTGTTAAAACGAACTCCTCTCAACCATTGAAGAATGTTTTTGCATTTAGTACAGCTACTTGTGTTAAAACGAACTTCTCTTGTCGAGTAAAGCATGTTTTTGCAGTTAGTACACCTACATATTGAATTGTGTTAAAACGAACTCCTCTCAACCATTAAAGAATGTTTTTGCATTTAGTACAGCTACTTGTGTTAAAACGAACTTCTCTTGTCGAGTAAAGCATGTTTTTGCATTTAGTACACCTACTTGGTTAAAACGAACTCCTCTCGCCCAGTAAAGCATTTTTTTGCATTTAGTACAGCTACTTGTGTTAAAACGAACTCCTCTCGCCCAGTAAAGCATGTTTTTGCATTTAGTACACCTACATATTGAATTGTGTTAAAACGAACTCCTCTCGCCCAGTAAAGCATGTTTTTGCATTTAGTACAGCTACTTGTGTTAAAACGAACTCCTCTCGCCCAGTAAAGCATGTTTTTGCATTTAGTACACCTACATATTGAATTGTGTTAAAACGAACTCCTCTAGACCAGTAAAGCATGTTTTTGCATTTAGTACACCTACTTGTGTTAAAACGAACTCCTCTCGTCGAGTAAAGCATGTTTTTGCAGTTAGTACACCTACTTGTGTTAAAACGAACTCCTCTCGCCCAGTAAAGCATGTTTTTGCATTTAGTACACCTACATATTGAATTGTGTTAAAACGAACTTCTCTCGTAGAGTAAAGCATGTTTTTGCAGTTAGTACACCTACATATTGAATTGTGTTAAAACGAACTCCTCTCAACCATTAAAGAATGTTTTTGCATTTAGTACAGCTACTTGTGTTAAAACGAACTTCTCTTGTCGAGTAAAGCATGTTTTTGCAGTTAGTACACCTACATATTGAATTGTGTTAAAACGAAGTCCTCTCGTCGAGTAAAGCATGTTTTTGCATTTAGTACACCTACATATTGAATTGTGTTAAAACGAACTCCTCTCGCCCAGTAAAGCATGTTTTTGCATTTAGTACACCTACATATTGAATTGTGTTAAAACGAAGTCCTCTAGTCGAGTAAAGCATGTTTTTGCATTTAGTACACCTACATATTGAATTGTGTTAAAACGAACTCCTCTCGCCCAGTAAAGCATGTTTTTGCATTTAGTACACCTACTTGTGTTAAAACGAACTCCTCTCGTCGAGTAAAGCATGTTTTTGCAGTTAGTACACCTACTTGTGTTAAAACGAACTCCTCTCGCCCAGTAAAGCATGTTTTTGCATTTAGTACACCTACATATTGAATTGTGTTAAAACGAACTTCTCTCGTAGAGTAAAGCATGTTTTTGCAGTTAGTACACCTACATATTGAATTGTGTTAAAACGAACTCCTCTCAACCATTAAAGAATGTTTTTGCATTTAGTACAGCTACTTGTGTTAAAACGAACTTCTCTTGTCGAGTAAAGCATGTTTTTGCAGTTAGTACACCTACATATTGAATTGTGTTAAAACGAACCCCTCTCAACCAGTAAAGCATGTTTTTGCATTTAGTACACCTACATATTGAATTGTGTTAAAACGAACTCCTCTCGCCCAGTAAAGCATGTTTTTGCATTTAGTACACCTACATATTGAATTGTGTTAAAACGAAGTCCTCTAGTCGAGTAAAGCATGTTTTTGCATTTAGTACACCTACATATTGAATTGTGTTAAAACGAACTCCTCTCGCCCAGTAAAGCATGTTTTTGCATTTAGTACACCTAATTGTGTTATAACGAACTCCTCTTCACCAGTAAGGCATGTTTTTGCATTTAGCACACCTACTTGTGTTAAAACGAACTGCTCTCGTCGAGTAAATCATGTTTTTGCATTTAGTTCACCTACTTGCTTTAAAATGAACTCCTCTCGTCCAGTAAAGACGATGAACGCAGTCCTGTCGAAAATATCATGAAAAAATGTTCATGAAAAAAAAATGACTGCGGACCTGTGTAAAATATCATGAAAAAAATGTCTGAAATTTTCATAAAAAAACGATGACCGCGGACCTGTCGAAAATATAATGAAAATAATGTCTGAAATTTTCATATAAAAGCGATGACCGCGGACCTGTTTTTTATTTTCATGAAAAAAAGATGACGCGTACCTGTCGAATATATCATGAAAAAAATTGTATACAATTTTCATTAAAAAAAGATGACCGTGGACCTGTCGAAAATATCATGAAAAAAATGTCTGAAATTTTCATGGATAAACGATGAGTGCAGACCTGTCGAAAATATTATGAAAACATTTTCATGAAAAAACGATGACCGCTGACCTGTCAAAAATATAATAAAAAAAATGTCTGAAATTTTCATGGAAAAACGATGACCTGTCTAAAATATCATGAAAAAAATGTCTGAAATTTTCATGAAAAAACGATGACCGCAGACCTGTCTAAAATATCATGAAAAAAATGTCTGAAATTTTCATGGAAAAACGATGACCTGAAAATATCATGAAAAAAATTTCTGAAATTTTCATGAAAAAATGCTGATCGCGGACATGTCGAAAATAACATAAAAAACATTTTCATGAAAAAACTGTCGAAAATATTATGAAAAAATGTTCATGAAAAAACGATGACCGCTGACCTGTCGAAAATATAATGAAAAAAATGTCTGAAATTTTCATGGAAAAACGATGACCGGGAACCTATTGTCATTTTCATGGAAAAACGATGACCTGTCGAAAATATCATGAAAAAAATGTCTGAAATTTTCATGGAAAAACGATGACCGTAGACCTGTGTAAAATATCGTGAAAAAAATGTCTGAAATTTTCATGAAAAATCGATGACCGCGGACCTGTTGTCATTGTCATGAAAAAAAAATAATGACCGCGTACCTGTCAAAAATAACATGAGAAAAATTTCAAAAATATCATGAAAAAATGTCTGAAATTTTCATGGAAAAACGATGACCTGTCGAAAATATCATGAAAAAAATGTCTGAAATTTTCATGGATAAACGATGAGTGCAGACCTGTCGAAAATATTATGAAAACATTTTCATGAAAAAACGATGACCTGTCAAAAATATAATAAAATAAAGGTCTGAAATTTTCATGGAAAAACGATGACCTGTCTAAAATATCATGAAAAAAATGTCTGAAGTTTTCATGAAAAAACGATGACCGCAGACCTGTCGAAAATATCAGGAAAAAAATGTCTGAAATTTTCATGGAAAAACGATGACTGCGGACCTGTCGAAAATATCATGAAAAAAATGTCTGAAATTTTCATGAAAAAAAGATGACCGTGGACCTGTCGAAAATATCGTGAAAAAATGTTCATGAAAAAAACATGGCCGCGGTCGAAAATATCATGAAAAAAATGTCTGAAATTTTCATGAAAAAAAGATGACCGTGGACCTGTCGAAAATATCATGAAAAAAATGTCTGAAATTTTCATGGATAAACGATGAGTGCAGACCTGTCGAAAATATTATGAAAACATTTTCATGCAAAAACGATGATCGCTGACCTGTCAAAAATATAATAAAAAAAATGTCTGAAATTTTCATGGAAAAACGATGACCTGAAAATATCATGAAAATATCATGAAAAAAATTTCTGAAATTTTCATGAAAAAACGCTGATCGCGGACATGTCGAAAATAACATAAAAAACATTTTCATGAAAAAACGATGACCGTGGACCTGTCAAAAACATCATTAAAGAAATGTCTGAAAATAACATGAAAAAATCTCTGAAAGAGAGAGAGGACGGGGGTATTTGTGTATGATACTACAATCAACATTGAAGCATAATAATCCATAAATGATTGACTCATTCTATATCGTAATACAAATATAACACTATTAGGAGAAAAATATTTTGCCTACTTCATTATGTAACAGCTAACAGTTATTACGTTTTGAGCTCAGCATTTTTGCATTTAAAACACCTACATATTGAATTGTGTTAAAACGAACCCCTCTCAACCAGTAAAGCATGTTTTTGAATTTAGTTCACATACATGTGTTAAAACGAACTCCTCTCGTCGAGTAAAGCATGTTTTTGTATTTAGTACACCTACTTGTGTTAAAACGAACTCCTCTCGCTAAAGCATGTTTTTGCATTTAGTACACCTACATATTGAATTGTGTTAAAACGAACTCCTCTCAACCATTAAAGAATGTTTTTGCATTTAGTACAGCTACTTGTGTTAAAACGAACTCCTCTCGTCGAGTAAAGCATGTTTTTGCATTTAGCACACCTACTTGTGTTAAAACGAACTGCTCTCGTCGAGTAAATCATGTTTTTGCATTTAGTTCACCTACTTGTGTTAAAATGAACTCATCTCGTCCAGTAAAGACGATGAACGCAGACCTGTGTAAAATATCATGAAAAAATGTTTGAAATTTTCATGAAAAAACGATGACCGTTGACCTATCGAAAATATGATGAAAAAAATGTCTGAAATTTTCATAAAAAAACGATGACCGCGGACCTGTCGAAAATATAATGAAAAAAATGTCTGAAATTTTCATAAAAAAACGATGACCGCGGACCTGTCGAAAATATAATGAAAAAAATGTCTGAAATTTTCATAAAAAAACGATGACCGCGGACCTGTCGAAAATATAATGAAAAAAATGTCTGAAATTTTCATATAAAAGCGATGACCGCGGACCTGTTTTTTATTTTCATGAAAAAAAGATGACGCGTACCTGTCGAATATATCATGAAAAAAAATGGTATAAAATTTTCATTAAAAAAAGATGACCGTGGACCTGTCGAAAATATCATGAAAAAAATGTCTGAAATTTTCATGGATAAACGATGAGTGCAGACCTGTCGAAAATATTATGAAAACATTTTCATGAAAAAACGATGACCGCTGACCTGTCAAAAATATAATAAAAAAAATGTCTGAAATTTTCATGGAAAAACGATGACCTGTCTAAAATATCATGAAAAAAATGTCTGAAATTTTCATGAAAAAACGATGACCGCAGACCTGTCGAAAATATCAGGAAAAAAATGTCTGAAATTTTCATGGAAAAACGATGACTGCGGACCTGTCGAAAATATCATGAAAAAATGTTCATGACAAAAACATGGCCGCGGTCGAAAATATCATGAAAAAAATTTCTGAAATTTTCATGAAAAAACGCTGATCGCGGACATGTCGAAAATAACATAAAAAACATTTTCATGAAAAAACGATGACCGTGGACCTGTCAAAAACATCATTAAAGAAATGTCTGAAAATAACATGAAAAAATCTCTGAAAGAGAGAGAGGACGGGGGTATTTGTGTATGATACTACACTCAACATTGAAGCATAATAATCCATAAATGATTGACTCATTCTATATCGTAATACAAATATAACACTATTAGGAGAAAAATATTTTGCCTACTTCATAATGTAACAGCTAAAAGTTATTACGTTTTGGGCTCAGCATTTTTGCATTTAAAACACCTACATATTGAATTGTGTTAAAACGAACCCCTCTCAACCAGTAAAGCATGTTTTTGAATTTAGTTCACATACATGTGCTAAAACGAACTCCTCTTGTCGAGTAAAGCATGTTTTTGTATTTAGTACACCTACTTGTGTTAAAACGAACTCCTCTCGTCGAGTAAAGCATGTTTTTGCAGTTAGTACACCTACTTGTGTTAAAACGAACTCCTCTCGCCCAGTAAAGCATGTTTTTGCATTTAGTACACCTACATATTGAATTGTGTTAAAACGAACTCCTCTCAACCATTGAAGAATGTTTTTGCATTTAGTACAGCTACTTGTGTTAAAACGAACTTCTCTTGTCGAGTAAAGCATGTTTTTGCATTTAGTACACCTACTTGTGTTAAAACGAACTCCTCTCGCCCAGTAAAGCATGTTTTTGCATTTAGTACACCTACATATTGAATTGTGTTAAAACGAACTCCTCTAGACCAGTAAAGCATGTTTTTGCATTTAGTACACCTACTTGTGTTAAAACGAACTCCTCTCGTCGAGTAAAGCATGTTTTTGCAGTTAGTACACCTACTTGTGTTAAAACGAACTCCTCTCGCCCAGTAAAGCATGTTTTTGCATTTAGTACACCTACATATTGAATTGTGTTAAAACGAACTTCTCTCGTAGAGTAAAGCATGTTTTTGCAGTTAGTACACCTACTTGTGTTAAAACGAACTCCTCTCGCCCAGTAAAGCATGTTTTTGCATTTAGTACACCTACATATTGAATTGTGTTAAAACGAACTCTTCTCAACCATTGAAGAATGTTTTTGCATTTAGTACAGCTACTTGTGTTAAAACGAAATTCTCTTGTCGAGTAAAGTATGTTTTTGCATTTAGTACACCTACATATTGAATTGTGTTAAAACGAAGTCCTCTCAACCATTAAAGAATGTTTTTGCATTTAGTACAGCTACTTGTGTTAAAACGAACTCCTCTCGCCCAGTAAAGCATGTTTTTGCATTTAGTACACCTACTTGTGTTAAAACGAACTCCTCTCGCCCAGTAAAGCATGTTTTTGCATTTAGTACAGCTACTTGTGTTAAAACGAACTCCTCTCGCCCAGTAAAGCATGTTTTTGCATTTAGTACACCTACATATTGAACGTAGAGTAGAGTACATATTTTACGTAGAGTAAAGCATGTTTTTGCATTTAGTACACCTACTTGGTTAAAACGAACTTCTCTCGTAGAGTAAAGCATGTTTTTGCAGTTAGTACACCTACATATTGAATTGTGTTAAAACGAACTCCTCCCAACCATTAAAGAATGTTTTTGCATTTAGTACAGCTACTTGTGTTAAAACGAACTTCTCTCGTCGAGTAAAGCATGTTTTTGCAGTTAGTACACCTACACATTGAATTGTGTTAAAACGAACTCCTCTCAACCATTAAAGAATGTTTTTGCATTTAGTACAGCTACTTGTGTTAAAACGAACTTCTCTTGTCGAGTAAAGCATGTTTTTGCATTTAGTACACCTACATATTGAATTGTGTTAAAACGAACTCCTCTCAACCATTAAAGAATGTTTTTGCATTTAGTACAGCTACTTGTGTTAAAACGAACTTCTCTCGTCGAGTAAAGCATGTTTTTGCATTTAGTACACCTACATATTGAATTGTGTTAAAACGAAGTCCTCTCGCCCAGTAAAGCATGTTTTTGCATTTAGTACACCTACATATTGAATTGTGTTAAAACGAAGTCCTCTAGCCCAGTAAAGCATGTTTTTGCATTTAGTACACCTACATATTGAATTGTGTTAAAACGAACTCCTCTCAACCATTAAAGAATGTTTTTGCATTTAGTACAGCTACTTGTGTTAAAACGAACTTCTCTCGTCGAGTAAAGCATGTTTTTGCATTTAGGACACCTACATATTGAATTGTGTTAAAACGAAGTCCTCTCGCCCAGTAAAGCATGTTTTTGCATTTAGTACACCTACATATTGAATTGTGTTAAAACAAACTCCTCTAGACCAGTAAAGCATGTTTTTGCAGTTAGTACACCTACTTGTGTTAAAACGAAGTCCTCTCGCCCAGTAAAGCATGTTTTTGCATTTAGTACACCTACATATTGAATTGTGTTAAAACGAACTTCTCTCGTAGAGTAAAGCATGTTTTTGCATTTAGTACACCTACATATTGAATTGTGTTAAAACGAACTTCTCTCGTAGAGTAAAGCATGTTTTTGCATTTAGTACACCTACATATTGAATTGTGTTAAAACGAACTCCTCTCAACCATTAAAGAATGTTTTTGCATTTAGTACAGCTACTTGTGTTAAAACGAACTTCTCTCGTCGAGTAAAGCATGTTTTTGCATTTAGTACACCTACATATTGAATTGTGTTAAAACGAAGTCCTCTCGCCCAGTAAAGCATGTTTTTGCATTTAGTACACCTACATATTGAATTGTGTTAAAACGAAGTCCTCTAGCCCAGTAAAGCATGTTTTTGCATTTAGTACACCTACATATTGAATTGTGTTAAAACGAACTCCTCTCAACCATTAAAGAATGTTTTTGCATTTAGTACAGCTACATGTGTTAAAACGAACTTCTCTCGTCGAGTAAAGCATGTTTTTGCATTTAGTACACCTACATATTGAATTGTGTTAAAACGAAGTCCTCTCGCCCAGTAAAGCATGTTTTTGCATTTAGTACACCTACATATTGAATTGTGTTAAAACAAACTCCTCTAGACCATAAAGCATGTTTTTGCAGTTAGTACACCTACTTGTGTTAAAACGAACTCCTCTCGCCCAGTAAAGCATGTTTTTGCATTTAGTACACCTACATATTGAATTGTGTTAAAACGAACTTCTCTCGTAGAGTAAAGCATGTTTTTGCAGTTAGTACACCTACATATTGAATTGTGTTAAAACGAACTCCTCTCAACCATTAAAGAATGTTTTTGCATTTAGTACAGCTACTTGTGTTAAAACGAACTTCTCTTGTCGAGTAAAGCATGTTTTTGCAGTTAGTACACCTACATATTGAATTGTGTTAAAACGAACTCCTCTCGCCCAGTAAAGCATGTTTTTGCATTTAGTACACCTACATATTGAATTGTGTTAAAACGAAGTCCTCTCGTCGAGTAAAGCATGTTTTTGCATTTAGTACACCTACATATTGAATTGTGTTAAAACGAACTCCTCTCGCCCAGTAAAGCATGTTTTTGCATTTAGTACACCTACATATTGAATTGTGTTAAAACGAAGTCCTCTCGTCGAGTAAAGCATGTTTTTGCATTTAGTACACCTACATATTGAATTGTGTTAAAACGAACTCCTCTCGCCCAGTAAAGCATGTTTTTGCATTTAGTACACCTACTTGTGTTATAACGAACTCCTCTTGTCCAGTAAAGCATGTTTTTGCATTTAGTACACCTACTTGTGTTAAAACGAAGTCCTCTCGCCCAGTAAAGCATGTTTTTGCATTTAGTACACCTACATATTGAATTGTGTTAAAACGAACTCCTCTCAACCATTAAAGAATGTTTTTTGCATTTAGTACTTGTGTTAAAACGAACTTCTCTTGTCGAGTAAAGCATGTTTTTGCATTTAGTACAGCTACTTGTGTTAAAACGAACTTCTCTCGTCGAGTAAAGCATGTTTTTGCATTTAGTTCACCTACTTGTGTTAAAACGAACTGCTCTCGTCGAGTAAAGCATGTTTTTGCATTTAGTTCACCTATACTTGTGTTAAAATGAACTCCTCTCGTCCAGTAAAGACGATGAACGCAGTCCTGTCGAAAATATCATGAAAAAATGTTCATGAAAAAAAAATGACTGCGGACCTGTGTAAAATATCATGAAAAAAATGTCTGAAATTTTCTTGAAAAAACGATGACCGCGGACCTGTCGAAAATATAATGAAAAAATGTCTGAAATTTTCATATAAAAGCGATGACCGCGGACCTGTTTTTTATTTTCATGAAAAAACGATGACCGCAGACCTGTCGAAAATATCATGAAAAAAATGTCTGAAATTTTCATGGAAAAACGATGACTGCGGACCTGTCGAAAATATCACGAAAAAAATGTCTGAAATTTTCATGAAAAAAAGATGACCGTGGACCTGTCGAAAATATCATGAAAAAATGTTCATGACAAAAACATGGCCGCGGTCGAAAATATCATGAAAAAAATGTCTGAAATTTTCATGGAAAAACGATGACCTGAAAATATCATGAAAAAAATTTCTGAAATTTTCATGAAAAAACGCTGATCGCGGACATGTCGAAAATAACGTAAAAAACATTTTCATGAAAAAACGATGACCGTGGACCTGTCAAAAACATCATTAAAGAAATGTCTGAAAATAACATGAAAAAATCTCTGAAAGAGAGAGAGGACGGGGGTATTTGTGTATGATACTACACTCAACATTGAAGCATAATAATCCATAAATGATTGACTCATTCTATATCGTAATACAAATATAACACTAATAGGAGAAAAATATTTTGCCTACTTCATAATGTAACAGCTAAAAGTTATTACGTTTTGGGCTCAGCATTTTTGCATTTAAAACACCTACATATTGAATTGTGTTAAAACGAACCCCTCTCAACCAGTAAAGCATGTTTTTGAATTTAGTACACCTACTTGTGTTAAAACGAACTCCTCTCGTCGAGTAAAGCATGTTTTTGCGGTTAGTACACCTACTTGTGTTAAAACGAACTCCTCTCGCCCAGTAAAGCATGTTTTTGCATTTAGTACACCTACATATTGAATTGTGTTAAAACGAACTTCTCTCGTAGAGTAAAGCATGTTTTTGCAGTTAGTACACCTACATATTGAATTGTGTTAAAACGAACTCCTCTCAACCATTGAAGAATGTTTTTGCATTTAGTACAGCTACTTGTGTTAAAACGAACTTCTCTCGTCGAGTAAAGCATGTTTTTGCATTTAGTACACCTACTTGTGTTAAAACGAACTCCTCTCGCCCAGTAAAGCATGTTTTTGAATTTAGTTCACATACATGTGTTAAAACGAACTCCTCTTGTCGAGTAAAGCATGTTTTTGTATTTAGTACACCTACTTGTGTTAAAACGAACTCCTCTCGCCCAGTAAAGCATGTTTTTGCATTTAGTACACCTACATATTGAATTGTGTTAAAACGAACTCCTCTCAACCATTAAAGAATGTTTTTGCATTTAGTACAGCTACTTGTGTTAAAACGAACTTCTCTCGTCGAGTAAAGCATGTTTTTGCATTTAGTTCACCTACATATTGAATTGTGTTAAAACGAAGTCCTCTCGCCCAGTAAAGCATGTTTTTGCATTTAGTACACCTACATATTGAATTGTGTTAAAACGAAGTCCTCTAGCCCAGTAAAGCATGTTTTTGCATTTAGTACACCTACATATTGAATTGTGTTAAAACGAACTTCTCTCGTAGAGTAAAGCATGTTTTTGCAGTTAGTACACCTACATATTGAATTGTGTTAAAACGAACTCCTCTCAACCATTGAAGAATGTTTTTGCATTTAGTACAGCTACTTGTGTTAAAACGAACTTCTCTCACCCAGTAAAGCATGTTTTTGCATTTAGTACACCTACTTGTGTTAAAACGAACTCCTCTCGCCCAGTAAAGCATGTTTTTGAATTTAGTTCACATACATGTGTTAAAACGAACTCCTCTTGTCGAGTAAAGCATGTTTTTGTATTTAGTACACCTACTTGTGTTAAAACGAACTCCTCTCGCCCAGTAAAGCATGTTTTTGCATTTAGTACACCTACATATTGAATTGTGTTAAAACGGACTTCTCTCGTAGAGTAAGGCATGTTTTTGCAGTTAGTACACCTACATATTGAATTGTGTTAAAACGAACTCCTCTCAACCATTAAAGAATGTTTTTGCATTTAGTACAGCTACTTGTGTTAAAACGAACTTCTCTCGTCGAGTAAAGCATGTTTTTGCATTTAGTACACCTACATATTGAATTGTGTTAAAACGAACTCCTCTCAACCATTAAAGAATGTTTTTGCATTTAGTACAGCTACTTGTGTTAAAACGAACTTCTCTCGTCGAGTAAAGCATGTTTTTGCATTTAGTACACCTACATATTGAATTGTGTTAAAACGAAGTCCTCTCGCCCAGTAAAGCATGTTTTTGCATTTAGTACACCTACATATTGAATTGTGTTAAAACGAAGTCCTCTAGCCCAGTAAAGCATGTTTTTGCATTTAGTACACCTACATATTGAATTGTGTTAAAACGAACTTCTCTCGTAGAGTAAAGCATGTTTTTGCAGTTAGTACACCTACATATTGAATTGTGTTAAAACGAACTCCTCTCAACCATTGAAGAATGTTTTTGCATTTAGTACAGCTACTTGTGTTAAAACGAACTTCTCTTGTCGAGTAAAGCATGTTTTTGCATTTAGTACACCTACATATTGAATTGTGTTAAAACGAACTCCTCTCGCCCAGTAAAGCATGTTTTTGCATTTAGTACACCTACATATTGAATTGTGTTAAAACAAACTCCTCTAGACCAGTAAAGCATGTTTTTGCAGTTAGTACACCTACTTGTGTTAAAACGAACTCCTCTCGCTAAAGCATGTTTTTGCATTTAGTACACCTACATATTGAATTGTGTTAAAACGAACCCCTCTCAACCAGTAAAGCATGTTTTTGAATTTAGTTCACATACATGTGTTAAAACGAACTCCTCTTGTCGAGTAAAGCATGTTTTTGTATTTAGTACACCTACTTGTGTTAAAACGAACTCCTCTCGCTAAAGCATGTTTTTGCATTTAGTACACCTACATATTGAATTGTGTTAAAACGAACTCCTCTCAACCATTAAAGAATGTTTTTGCATTTAGTACAGCTACTTGTGTTAAAACGAACTCCTCTCGTCGAGTAAAGCATGTTTTTGCATTTAGCACACCTACTTGTGTTAAAACGAACTGCTCTCGTCGAGTAAATCATGTTTTTGCATTTAGTTCACCTACTTGTGTTAAAATGAACTCATCTCGTCCAGTAAAGACGATGAACGCAGTCCTGTCGAAAATATCATGAAAAAATGTTCATGAAAAAAAATGACTGCGGACCTGTGTAAAATATCATGAAAAAAATGTCTGAAATTTTCATGAAAAAACGATGACCGTTGACCTATCGAAAATATGATGAAAAAAATGTCTGAAATTTTCATAAAAAAACGATGACCGCGGACCTGTCGAAAATATAATGAAAAAAATGTCTGAAATTTTCATATAAAAGCGATGACCGCGGACCTGTTTTTTATTTTCATGAAAAAAAGATGACGCGTACCTGTCGAATATATCATGAAAAAAAATTGTATAAAATTTTCATTAAAAAAAGATGACCGTGGACCTGTCGAAAATATCATGAAAAAAATGTCTGAAATTTTCATGGATAAACGATGAGTGCAGACCTGTCGAAAATATTATGAAAACATTTTCATGAAAAAACGATGACCGCTGACCTGTCAAAAATATAATAAAAAAAATGTCTGAAATTTTCATGGAAAAACGATGACCTGTCTAAAATATCATGAAAAAAATGTCTGAAATTTTCATGAAAAAACGATGACCGCAGACCTGTCGAAAATATCAGGAAAAAAATGTCTGAAATTTTCATGGAAAAACGATGACTGCGGACCTGTCGAAAATATCATGAAAAAAATGTCTGAAATTTTCATGAAAAAAAGATGACCGTGGACCTGTCGAAAATATCATGAAAAAATGTTCATGACAAAAACATGGCCGCGGTCGAAAATATCATGAAAAAAATGTCTGAAATTTTCATGGAAAAACGATGACCGCGGACCTGTCGAATATATCATGAAAAAAATGTCTGAAATTTTCATTAAAACGATGAACGAAAATATCATGAAAAAAATGTCTGAAATTTTTATGAAAAAACGATGACCTGTCGAAAATATCTGAAATTTCCTGAAAAAACGATGTCCTCGGACCTGTCAAAAGTATAATGAAAAAGCTATGACCTGTCGAAAATATCATGAAAAAAATGTCTGAAACTTTTGTGAAAAAGCTATGACCTGTCAAAAATATCATGAAAAAAATGTATGAAATTTTTTTGAAAAAGGTATGACCTGTCAAAAATATAATAAAAAAAAAGGTCTGAAATTTTTATGAAAAATGATCACCTGTCGAAAATATCATGAAAACAATGTCTGAAATTTTTATGAAAGAACAATTACCTGTTGAAAATATCATTAAAAAAATGAAAAAAAATTGTATAAAATTTTCATTAAAAAAAGATGACCGTGGACCTGTCGAAAATATCATGAAAAAAATGTCTGAAATTTTCATGGATAAACGATGAGTGCAGACCTGTCGAAAATATTATGAAAACATTTTCATGAAAAAACGATGACCGCTGACCTGTCAAAAATATAATAAAAAAAATGTCTGAAATTTTCATGGAAAAACGATGACCTGTCTAAAATATCATGAAAAAAATGTCTGAAATTTTCATGAAAAAACGATGACCGCAGACCTGTCGAAAATATCAGGAAAAAAATGTCTGAAATTTTCATGGAAAAACGATGACTGCGGACCTGTCGAAAATATCATGAAAAAAATGTCTGAAATTTTCATGAAAAAAAGATGACCGTGGACCTGTCGAAAATATCATGAAAAAATGTTCATGACAAAAACATGGCCGCGGTCGAAAATATCATGAAAAAAATGTCTGAAATTTTCATGGAAAAACGATGACCGCGGACCTGTCGAATATATCATGAAAAAAATGTCTGAAATTTTCATTAAAACGATGAACGAAAATATCATGAAAAAAATGTCTGAAATTTTTATGAAAAAACGATGACCTGTCGAAAATATCTGAAATTTCCTGAAAAAACGATGTCCTCGGACCTGTCAAAAGTATAATGAAAAAGCTATGACCTGTCGAAAATATCATGAAAAAAATGTCTGAAACTTTTGTGAAAAAGCTATGACCTGTCAAAAATATCATGAAAAAAATGTATGAAATTTTTTTGAAAAAGGTATGACCTGTCAAAAATATAATAAAAAAAAAGGTCTGAAATTTTTATGAAAAATGATCACCTGTCGAAAATATCATGAAAACAATGTCTGAAATTTTTATGAAAGAACAATTACCTGTTGAAAATATCATTAAAAAAATGTCTGACATTTTCATTAAAAAACGGTGACCTCGGACTTGTCGAAAATATCATCAAAAAAATGTCTGAAAGTTTTATGAAAAAAAATGACCTGTCAAAAATATCATGAAAAAAATGTATGAAATTTTTATGAAAAAGCTATGACCTGTCAAAAAAAATCATGAAAAAAATGTCTGAAATTTTTATGAAAAATTATCACCTGTCAATATCATGAAAAAAATGTATGAAATTTTTATGAAAAAGCTATGACCTGTCAAAAAAATCATGCAAAAAATGTCTGAAATTTTTATGAAAAATTATCACCTGTCGAAAATATCATGAAAAAAATTGTTTGAAATTTTTTGGAAAAAATTATCACCTGTTGAAAATATCATGAAAATAATGTCTGAAATGTTCATGAAAAAATGATGACCGCGGACCTGTCAAAAAAATCATGCAAAAAATGTCTGAAATTTTCATGGAAAAACGATAACCGCGGACCTGTGGAAAATATCATGAAAAAAATGGTCTGAAATTTTTATGAAAAAACAATTACCTGTCGAAAATATCATGGAAAAAATGTCTGAAATTTTTATGAAAAATGATCACCTGTCGAAAATATCATGAAAAAAATGTCTGAAATTTTTATGAAAAAATGATAACCTGTTGAAAATATCATGAAAATAATGTCTGAAATGTTCATGAAAAAACGATGACCGCGGACCTGTCGAAAATGTAATGAAAATAATGTCTGAAATTTTCATGAAAAAAAGATGACCTGTCGAAAATATCATGAAAAAAATATCTGAAATTTCCTGAAAAAACGATGTCCTCGGACCTGTCAAAAGTATAATGAAAAAGCTATGACCTGTCGAAAATATCATGAAAAAAATGTCTGAAACTTTTGTGAAAAAGCTATGACCTGTCAAAAATATCATGAAAAAAATGTATGAAATTTTTATGAAAAAGGTATGACCTGTCAAAAATATAATAAAAAAAAAGGTCTGAAATTTTTATGAAAAATGATCACCTGTCGAAAATATCATGAAAACAATGTCTGAAATTTTTATGAAAGAACAATTACCTGTTGAAAATATCATTAAAAAAATGTCTGACATTTTCATTAAAAAACGGTGACCTCGGACTTGTCGAAAATATCATTAAAAAAATGTCTGAAAGTTTTATGAAAAAAAATGACCTGTCAAAAATATCATGAAAAAAATGTATGAAATTTTTATGAAAAAGCTATGACCTGTCAAAAAAATCATGCAAAAAATGTCTGAAATTTTTATGAAAAATTATCACCTGTCGAAAATATCATGAAAAAAATTGTTTGAAATTTTTTGGAAAAAATTATCACCTGTTGAAAATATCATGAAAATAATGTCTGAAATGTTCATGAAAAAACGATGACCGCGGACCTGTCAAAAATATCATGAAAAAAATGTCTGAAATTTTCATGAAAAAACGATAACCGCGGACCTGTGGAAAATATCATGAAAATAATGTCTGAAATTTTCATGAAAAAACGATAACCGCGGACCTGTCGAAAATGTAATGAAAATAATGTCTGAAATTTTCATGAAAAAAAGATGACCTGTCGAAAATATCATGAAAAAAATGTCTGAAATTTTCATGAAAAAATGATGACTGCTGACCAGTTGAAAATATCATCAAAAAAATATCTGAAATGTTCATGAAAAAGCGATGACCGCGGACCTGTCGAAAATATCAGGTAAAAACTGTCTGAAATTTTAAAGAAAAAGCTATGACCTGTCGAAAATATCATGAAAAAAATGTCTGAAATTTTCATGAAAAAACGATGACCGCGGACCTGTCGAATATATCATGAAAAAAATGTCTGAAATTTTTATGAAAAAAGATAACCTGTCGAAAATATCATGAAAAAAATTGTTTGAAATTTTTTGGAAAAAATTATCACCTGTTGAAAATATCATGAAAATAATGTCTGAAATGTTCATGAAAAAACGATGACCGCGGACCTGTCAAAAATATCATGAAAAAAATGTCTGAAATTTTCATGAAAAAAAGATGACCTGTCGAAAATATCATGAAAATAATGTCTGAAATGTTCATGAAAAAACGATAACCGCGGACCTGTCGAATATATCATGAAAAAAATGTCTGAAATTTTTATGAAAAAAGATAACCTGTCGAAAATATAATGAAAACAATGTCTGAAATTTTCATGAAAATGAGATGACCTGTCGAAAATATCATGAAAAAAATGTCTGAAATGTTCATGAAAAAGCGATGAGCGTGTACCTGTCGAAAAAATATTGAAAAAAATGTCTGAAATTTTCATCAAAAAACGATGACCACAGAACTGTCGAAAATATCATGAAAAAAATGTCGGAAATTTTCATGAAAAAAAGATGTCCTCGGACCTGTCAAAAGTATAATGAAAAAGCTATGACCTGTCGAAAATATCATGAAAAAAATGTATGAAATTTTTATGAAAAAGGTATGACCTGTCAAAAATGTAATAAAAAAAAAGGTCTGAAATTTTTATGAAAAATGATCACCTGTCGAAAATATCATGAAAACAATGTCTGAAATTTTTATGAAAGAACAATTACCTGTTGAAAATATCATAAAAAAAATGTCTGAATTTTTATGAAAAAACGTTGACCTGTCGAAAATATCATGAAAAAAATGTCTGACATTTTCATTAAAAAACGGTGACCTCGGACTTGTCGAAAATATCATCAAAAAAATGTCTGAAAGTTTTATGAAAAAAAATGACCTGTCAAAAATATCATGAAAAAAATTTATGAAATTTTTATGAAAAAGCTATGACCTGTCAAAAAAATCATGAAAAAAATGCCTGAAATTTTTATGAAAAATTATCACCTGTCAATATCATGAAAAAAATGTATGAAATTTTTATGAAAAAGCTATGACCTGTCAAAAAAATCAAGCAAAAAATGTCTGAAATTTTTATGAAAAATTATCACCTGTCGGAAATATCATGAAAAAAATTGTTTGAAATTTTTTGGAAAAAATTATCACCTGTTGAAAATATCATGAAAATAATGTCTGAAATGTTCATGAAAAAACGATGACCGCGGACCTGTCAAAAAAAACATGCAAAAAATGTCTGAAATTTTCATGAAAAAACGATAACCGCGGACCTGTGGAAAATATCATGAAAAAAATGGTCTGAAATTTTTATGAAAAAACAATTACCTGTCGAATATATCATGAAAAAAATGTCTGAAATTTTTATGAAAAAAGATAACCTGTCGAAAATATAATGAAAACAATGTCTGAAATTTTCATGAAAATGAGATGACCTGTCGAAAATATCATGAAAAAAATGTCTGAAATTTTCATGAAAAAATGATGACTGCTGACCTGTCGAAAATATCATCAAAAAAATGTCTGAAATGTTCATGAAAAAGCGATGAGCGTGTACCTGTCGAAAAATATTGAAAAAAATGTCTGAAATTTTCATCAAAAAACGATGACCACAGAACTGTCAAAAATATCATCAAAAAAATGTCTGAAATTTTCATGAAAAGATGACCACGAACCTGTCGAAAATTTCATGAAAAAACGAAAACCGCGGACCTGTCGAAAGTATCATGAAATAAATGTCTGAATTTTTTACGAAAAAAACGATGACCTATCAAAAATATCATGAAAAAAATGTCTGAAATTTTTATGAAAAAACGATGACCTGTCGAAAATATCATGAAAAAAATGTCTGAAATTTTCATGAAAAAACGATGACCGCGGACCTGTCGAAAATATCATGAAAAAAATGTCTGAAATTTTCATGAAAAAACGATGACCGCGGACCTGTCGAATATATCATGAAAAAAAATGTCTGAAATTTTCATGAAAAAACGATGACCACAGAACTGTCGAAAATATAATGAAAACAATGTCTGAAATTTTCATGAAAAAATGATGACTGCTGACCTGTCAAAAATATCATCAAAAAAATGTCTGAAATGTGCATGAAAAAGCGATGACCGCGGACCTGTTGAAAATATCATGAAAAAAATGTCTGAAATTTTTATGAAAAAACGATGACCGTGGACCTGTCGAAAAAATATTGAAAAAAATGTCTGAAATTTTCATCAAAAAACGATGACCACAGAACTGTCAAAAATATCATCAAAAAAATGTCTGAAATTTTCATGAAAAGAAGATGACCACGAACCTGTCGAAAATTTCATGAAAAAACAAAAACCGCGGACCTGTCGAAAGTATCATGAAATAAATGTCTGAAATTTTTACGAAAAAACGATGACCTATCAAAAATATCATGAAAAAAATGTCTGAAATTTTCATGAAAATGAGATGACCTGTCGAAAATATCATGAAAAAAATGTCTGAAATTTTCATGAAAAAACGATGACCACAGAACTGTCAAAAATATAATGAAAAAAATGTCTGAAATTTTTATGAAAAAACGATGACCTGTCCAAAATATCATGAAAAAAATGTCTGAAATTTTCATGAAAAAACGATAACCGCGGACCTGTCGAATATATCATGAAAAAAATGTCTGAAATTTTTATGAAACAATGATAACCTGTCGAAAATATCATGAAAAAAATGTCTGAAATTTTCATGAAAAAGCTATGATCTGTCGAAAATATAATGAAAACAATGTCTGAAATTTTCATGAAAATGAGACGACGTGTCAAAAATATCATCAAAAAAATGTCTGAAATGTTCATGAAAAAGCGATGACCGCGGACCTGTCGAAAATATCATGAAAAAAATGTCTGAAATTTTCATGAAAAAACGATGACCACAGAACTGTCAAAAATATCATCAAAACAATGTCTGAAATTTTCATGAAAAGAAGATGACCACGAACCTGTCGAAAATTTCATGAAAAAACAATAACCGCGGACCTGTCGAAATTATCATGAAAAAAAGTTTCTGAAATTTTCATGAAAAAAAGATTACCTGTCTAAAATATCATGAAAAAAATGTCTGAAATTTTCATGAAAATGAGATGACCTGTCGAAAATATCATGAAAGAAATGTCTGAAATTTTTATGAAAAAACGATGACCTGTCAAAAATATCATGAAAAAAATGTCTGAAATTTTCATGAAAAAACGATGACCGCGGACCTGTCGAAAATATCAAGTAAAAAATGTCTGACATTTTCATGAAAAAACGATGACCGCGGACCTGTCGAATATATCATGAAAAAAAATGTCTGAAATTTTCATGAAAAAACGATGACCACAGAACTGTCGAAAATATAATGAAAACAATGTCTGAAATTTTCATGAAAAAATGATGACTGCTGACCTGTCAAAAATATCATCAAAAAAATGTCTGAAATGTGCATGAAAAAGCGATGACCGCGGACCTGTTGAAAATATCATGAAAAAAATGTCTGAAATTTTTATGAAAAAACGATGACCGTGGACCTGTCGAAAAAATATTGAAAAAAATGTCTGAAATTTTCATCAAAAAACGATGACCACAGAACTGTCAAAAATATCATCAAAAAAATGTCTGAAATTTTCATGAAAAGAAGATGACCACGAACCTGTCGAAAATTTCATGAAAAAACAAAAACCGCGGACCTGTCGAAAGTATCATGAAATAAATGTCTGAAATTTTTACGAAAAAAACGATGACCTATCAAAAATATCATGAAAAAAATGTCTGAAATTTTCATGAAAATGAGATGACCTGTCGAAAATATCATGAAAAAAATGTCTGAAATTTTCATGAAAAAACGATGACCACAGAACTGTCAAAAATATAATGAAAAAAATGTCTGAAATTTTTATGAAAAAACGATGACCTGTCCAAAATATCATGAAAAAAATGTCTGACATTTTCATGAAAAAACGATAACCGCGGACCTGTCGAATATATCATGAAAAAAATGTCTGAAATTTTTATGAAACAATGATAACCTGTCGAAAATATCATGAAAAAAATGTCTGAAATTTTCATGAAAAAGCTATGATCTGTCGAAAATATAATGAAAACAATGTCTGAAATTTTCATGAAAATGAGACGACGTGTCAAAAATATCATCAAAAAAATGTCTGAAATGTTCATGAAAAAGCGATGACCGCGGACCTGTCGAAAATATCATGAAAAAAATGTCTGAAATTTTCATGAAAAAACGATGACCACAGAACTGTCAAAAATATCATCAAAACAATGTCTGAAATTTTCATGAAAAGAAGATGACCGCGGACCTGTCGAAATTATCATGAAAAAAATTTCTGAAATTTTCATGAAAAAAAGATTACCTGTCTAAAATATCATGAAAAAAATGTCTGAAATTTTCATGAAAATGAGATGACCTGTCGAAAATATCATGAAAGAAATGTCTGAAATTTTTATGAAAAAACGATGACCTGTCAAAAATATCATGAAAAAAATGTCTGAAATTTTAAAGAAAAAGCTGTGGCCTGTCGAAAATATCATGAAAAAATGTCTGAAATTTTCATGAAAAACGATGACCGCGGACCTGTCGAATATATCATGAAAAAAATGTCTGAAATTTTTATGAAAAAATGATAACCTGTCGAAAATATCATGAAAAAAATGTCTGAAATTTCCATGAAAAAACGATGACCTGTCGAAAATATCATGAAAAAAATTTCTGAAATTTTCATGAACACACGATGACCGCGGACCTGTCGAAAAATATCAAGTAAAAAATGTCTGACATTTTCATGAAAAAACGATGACCGCGGACCTGTCGAATATATCATGAAAAAAATGTCTGAAATTTTAAAGAAAGAGCTATGACCTGTCGAAAATATCATGAAAGAAATGTCTGAAATTTTCATGAAAAAACGATGACCGCGGACTTGTCGAATATATCATGAAAAAAAATTCTGAAATTTTCATGAAAACACGATGACCTGTCGAAAATATCATGAAAAAAATGTCTGAAATTTCCATGAAAAAACGATGACCTGTCGAAAATATCATGAAAAAAATGTCTGAAATTTTCATGAAAACACGTTGACCTGTCGAAAATATCATGAAAAAAATTTCTAAAATTTTTATGAAAAAACGATGACCTGTCGAAAATATCATGAAAAAAATGTCTGAAATTTTCATTAAAAAACGATGACCTGTAGAAATTATCATGAAAAAAATGTCTGATATTTTCATGAAAAAACGATGACCACAGAACTGTCAAAAATATAATGAAGAAAATGTTTGAAATTTTCATGAAAAGAAGATGACCACGAACCTGTCGAAAATTTCATGAAAAAACAATAACCGCGGACCTGTCGAAAGTATCATGAAAAAAATGTCTGAAATTTTTACGAAAAAACGATGACCTGTCCAAAATATCATGAAAAAAATGTCTGAAATTTTCATGAAAATGAGATGACCTGTCGAAAATATCATGAAAAAAATGTCTGTCCAAAATATCATGAAAAAAAGTCTGACATTTTTTATGAAAAAACGATGATCTGTCGAAAATATCATGAAAAAAATGTCTGAAATTTTCATTAAAAAACAATGACCGTGGACCTGTCGAAAAAATATTGAAAAAAATGTCTGAAATTTTCATCAAAAAACGATGACCACAGAACTGTCAAAAATATCATCAAAAAAATGTCTGAAATTTTCATGAAAAGATGACCACGAACCTGTCGAAAATTTCATGAAAAAACAAAAACCGCGGACCTGTCGAAAGTATCATGAAATAAATGTCTGAAATTTTTACGAAAAAACGATGACCTGTCGAAAATATCATGAAAAAAATGTCTGAAATTTTCATGAAAAAACGATGACCGCGGACCTGTCGAAAATATCAAGTAAAAAATGTCTGACATTTTCATAAAAAAATGATGACCGCGGACCTGTCGAATATATCATGAAAAAAATGTCTGAAATTTTCATGAAAAAACGATGACCACAGAACTGTCAAACATATAATGAAAAAAATGTCTGAAATTTTTACGAAAAAAACGATGACCTGTCCAAAATTTCATGAAAAAAATGTCTGACATTTTCATGAAAAAACGATAACCGCGGACCTGTCGAATATATCATGAAAAAAATGTCTGAAATTTTTATGAAACAATGATAACCTGTCGAAAATATCATGAAAAAAATGTCTGAAATTTTCATGAAAAAACGATGATCTGTCGAAAATATAATGAAAACAATGTCTGAAATTTTCATGAAAATGAGATGACGTGTCGAAAATATCATGACAAAAATGTCTGAAATTTTCATGAAAAAATGATGACTGCTGACCTGTCAAAAATATCATCAAAAAAATGTCTGAGATTTTTACGAAAAAACGATGACCTATCAAAAATATCATGAAAAAAAAGTCTGAAATTTTTATGAAAAAACGATGACCTGTCGAAAGTATCATGAAAAAAATGTCTGAAATTTTCATGAAAATGAGATGACCTGTCGAAAATATCATGAAAAAAATGTCTGAAATTTTCATGAAAATGAGATGACCTGTCGAAAATATCATGAAAAAAATGTCTGTCCAAAATATCATGAAAAAAAGTCTGAAATTTTTTATGAAAAAACGATGATCTGTCGAAAATATCATGAAAAAAATGTCTGAAATTTTCATTAAAAAACGATAACCTGTAGAAATTATCATGAATTTTTTTTTTGAAATTTTCATGAAAACACGATGACCACAGAACTGTCAAAAATGTCATGAAAAAAATGTCTGAAATTTTCATGAAAAGAAGATGACCACGAACCTGTCGAAAATTTCATGAAAAAACAATAACCGCGGACCTGTCGAAATTATCATGAAAAAAATGTCTGAAATTTTCATGAAAAAAAGATGACCTGTTTAAAATATCATGAAAAAAATGTCTGAAATTTTCATGAAAATGAGATGACCTGTCGAAAATATCATGAAAAAAATGTCTGAAATTTTTATGAAAAAATGATAACCTGTCGAAAATATCATGAAAAAAATGTCTGAAATTTTAAAGAAAAAGCTATGACCTGTCGAAAATATCATGAAAAAAATGTCTGAAATTTTCATGAAAAAATGATGACCTTTCGAAATTATCATGGAAAAAATGTCTGACATTTTCATGAAAAAATGATGACATTTTTATGGAAAAGCTGTGGCCTGTCGAAAATATCATGAAAAAATGTCTGAAATTTTCATGAAAAAACGATGACCGCGGACCTGTCGAATATATCATGAAAAAAATGTCTGAAATTTTTATGAAAAAATGATAACCTGTCGAAAATATCATGAAAAAAATGTCTGAAATTTCCATGAAAAAACGATGACCTGTCGAAAATATCATGAAAAAAATGTCTGAAATTTTCATGAAAAAACGATGATCTGTCGAAAATATCATGAAAAAAATGTCTGAAATTTTCATGAAAATGAGATGACGTGTCGAAAATATCATGAAAAAAATGTCTGAAATTTTCATGAAAAAATGATGACTGCTGACCTGTCAAAAATATCATCAAAAAAATGTCTGAAATTTTTACGAAAAAACGATGACCTATCAAAAATATCATGAAAAAAAAGTCTGAAATTTTTATGAAAAAACGATGACCTGTCGAAAATATCATGAAAAAAATGTCTGAAATTTTCATGAAAATGAGATGACCTGTCGAAAATATCATGAAAAAAATGTCTGAAATTTTCATGAAAATGAGATGACCTGTCGAAAATATCATGAAAAAAATGTCTGTCCAAAATATCATGAAAAAAAGTCTGACATTTTTTATGAAAAAACGATGATCTGTCGAAAATATCATGAAAAAAATGTCTGAAATTTTCATTAAAAAACAATGACCGTGGACCTGTCGAAAAAATATTGAAAAAAATGTCTGAAATTTTTATGAAAAAGTTGTGGCCTGTCGAAAATATCATGAAAGAAATGTCTGAAATTTTCATGAAAAAACGATGACCGCGGACTTGTCGAATATATTTATGAAAAAAATGTCTGAAATTTTTATGAAAGATTATAACCTGTCGAAAATATCATGAAAAAAATGTCTGAAATTTTCATGAAAACACGATGACCGCGGACCTGTCGAAAAATATCAAGTAAAAAATGTCTGACATTTTCATGAAAAAACGATGACCGCGGACCTGTCGAATATATCATGAAAAAAATGTCTGAAATTTTAAAGAAAGAGCTATGACCTGTCGAAAATATCATGAAAGAAATGTCTGAAATTTTCATGAAAAAACGATGACCGCGGACTTGTCGAATATATCATGAAAAAAAATTCTGAAATTTTCATGAAAACACGATGACCTGTCGAAAATATCATGAAAAAAATGTCTGAAATTTCCATGAAAAAACGATGACCTGTCGAAAATATCATGAAAAAAATGTCTGAAATTTTCATGAAAACACGATGACCTGTCGAAAATATCATGAAAAAAATGTCTGAAATTTTCATTAAAAAACGATGACCTGTAGAAATTATCATGAAAAAAATGTCTGATATTTTCATGAAAAAACGATGACCACAGAACTGTCAAAAATATAATGAAGAAAATGTTTGAAATTTTCATGAAAAGAAGATGACCACGAACCTGTCGAAAATTTCATGAAAAAACAATAACCGCGGACCTGTCGAAAGTATCATGAAAAAAATGTCTGAAATTTAAGTATTGCGTTCTCTCGCAATACTTTTGCGTTCCCTCGCAATACTTTTGCGTTCCCTCGCAATAGTATTGCGTTCCCTCGCAATACTTTTGCGTTCCCTCGCAATACTTTTGCGTTCCCTCGCAATAGTATTGCATTCCCTTGCAATACTTTTGCGTTCCCTCGCAATACTTTTGCGTTCCCTCGCAATAGTATTGCGTTCTCTCGCAATACTTTTGCTTTCTACCGACAAATAGACTGTAAATAGCAGCGAGCACAAGGGCCTTTACGCAGCTCAGTTACTGGAAAAAGGGCTGCTGTTTGTGTGCTGTGTGTGCTGTGTGTGTGTCTGTGTGTGTCTGTGTGTGTCTGTGTGTGTGTGTGTGTCTGTCTGTGTGTGTGGTCAGATGTGAACGTTGTTTTCCGCTGCTACGTCACCTGCGCACCTGGGCATAGCTGGTAATCACAACCACAGGCAGGGAGAAAGGGAGACACCGGTGAGGGTGGGGGGGAAGCTACACAGTTTATCAACCGTGAGTGTGTGTGAAGATGTTGTCTGGATCCTGTCGCGTTTAGTGTTTGTTTGTTTGTTTGTTTGTTTGTTTACGAGCTCGTTTTGTATAATGCAGTATAGGCTAACCCGTCTGTTTGTCGGTGTTGACTTCAAACGTAATCAACGGTGGACCGAGAAGACTGAACTTTTCCGCTCCTTGTTTGTCTCTCTTGAATTGACATATTGAGATGTTCTGCTGTTTCTAACTGACCTGTGGGATCTAAGGATCTTTGCATTAACTCGGTAAGTTGAAGTGTCTATTATATGTACTTTTCGGGGGTAGCCTATGGTTGTTAGTTAGCTAGCAACACTGAAGTAGGCTAACGTGGCTAACGTGATGGTGTTGTTATGATACTGTATGTTACTGATGGCTGGCTTTGACATTATTGATCTTTTATTTGAGAAAACAATCAAGGGGACACTCCTTATAGACGTACTTGCTATGCTTTATGATATACCGTTACTGTTCTGGACATGGTATTAAAAAAACACAGAACCAGGGTACAATTCAGCTTATAATTGTGAATCACTGACGATATCTTTACTTTATTTTAACTTAATCAAGCTAAAATAATGTGTTACGGTATCTTAAGGCAATAAAAGACCATATTGAACAGAACAATTGCCTGCTGGCCTGCATTTATTAACATTAACAGTTGGTCAGTCTGGTCAGTCTGGTATTTGGAAGAGGCAGAAAATGTCCTGTGTTCATATATACACATAATACTGAAGTTATGATGAGGTTGGATAATGTTCCTTACTGTTTGAAGAAAAGAGACGACACATGAACCTGCCGGACTACAGATGGAAATTAGGCTGCAATCTGGTATATATTTCCAAATGTATGTTCATGTTCAATGTGCACTGTCCCTATATTAAACACAAATAATAATACAAATCAACAGGGTATGGTTAATACAAACCAAACATTAACTGTAAGGACTCAAAAACGTACAATTCAACAGTTTCCTGTTCTGACTTTTTACATTTCTTTGTAAACTAAAGGTTCTCAACATAAATAAAACCTTGTTTTGTTAACATGCTGAAACCAAATGTCATATATGTCTTTAAATGTTGTTTATTTATCTACCTTTTAGTAAGTAGTATTTTTAAATGCAACTTTATTTTAATGTGCTGTAACTGTGGTTTTTACAGTCTAATTTTACCCCTCAAATAACAAAACAGTTTCAAATATTGTAGAGGATTTTTTTGCTGATAAAAATGGAATATACTTACACAGTACATCCTTTGATAAATAATCTGACGCACTATTTTCTGTGGTTTTCCTGTCGGTGACCATGAGGCAGCCAGACTGAAGCAGTAGGTTGTGAAGGTGGATGCCATGATCTCTGAAGAGCACGCCATCACCAAGAACTTAAAGGTAAAATCATCACTCATATGATAGGATTTTTATTGTAACTGCTAGTGGCATCACGTTTGAAGACATGTAAAAGGAGTTTTAGTAACAAGTTATATTCTTTCTTAAAATGTAAGGAAGACTAGCAGCAGATTTTAACAGCCTCAACGATACTGCAAGAAGTCTTGTTCAGTTTGTAATCATTTTTCTTTCTGTCTTCAGGGAAATCATTGACCAAATGAAACAGCAGACTCTGATTCCAACTCATCACGTGAGGTCCTCTCTCACTAAAGGTCACCAGGTAAGGTCCTCACTGACAGGGGTAACACACAGGATCATAATATAAATAAAAAAGGCAACAGGCTTGCTACCTGGGGCCCGTTTCTGAAAGATGGTTCAACAAACTCAGTCTAACTCTGAGCTCTGAGTTGATTTACCCTCAGGTGGGAAACTCTGAGTTTTTGGTTTCAGATCAGCTGATTTGAGTTTGTTAAATCAACTCTCAGTACTGTAGGTTCACTCGGTGTTCAGCGCGTGCACCATGAGGATAAAAAGCCAACATTAATGGAGCCCCGATACTACGATTCACCATGTCAACAGGAGACAAAAAAGAGATCCTCGTACTTTAACCATCTCGAAATATAACCTATCTTCATGCGGACATACGGCGAATATGAACAGGTTTTAATAAGGAAAAAAAAGTAACACTGCTGCAGCGCAAAGGAGAGAGAGAAGTGATGTGGGAGAAAACAGCTGCTCCCGTCAGCGCGTAATGAAGTGTATTATTTTTGATATATATTTCATCAGAATTATAATATTGCAGATCCAAACTGGTGGAATGGTATTAAACCTAAAATGTATTTTCATTAAGATGCAATCCAGCAGAAGAAAAGCGACTTTAAAACAGCTCAAACTGAAATATAAGAACAAACTAGGCTCATGGTGTTATTTTAATCATATTTGACATATTAAACAAAGTAACCTAACTTCATTCAGTGTCTATTTGAATGTGCATTATCTTTATCCCCAACATAATGCTGGTGTCACACACATAGGCTAAATGTCCTCTCACCTTTCAATCATTGAAGAAAACCTGCTCCCGACCAGGTTAGGTTCATATACTCAGTTACCATAGTAACTGACTCAGAGCTAAAGTTGCCCCCCTCTCTGGAACATGTCTGAGTTACACCTCTTTCTCGGGTTTGAGTGACCTCCCCTGCTGAAACAGAAAACCCAGAGTTTCCCTCATTTCAGGGTTAACTGACTCCGTGTTTGCACAAAACCTGCTTTCTGAAACGGGCCCCAGCTCATGATACCCGATAGGTTTATCTAGGGCTTCTGTCTTTTTCGAACCAGCTTACTTAAGGAAAGTCTGGATATTTTTAACTTGCTTCAGGGTATACAACAACTGACCCAATTTACTGACCTATGACCTAAACAGCAACCCAATACTGCCACCTAGTGTCCAAAGTTTTAAATAAAAGGTGTTTGTGTTTACACTACAGAGATTAGACATTTATAAAGATACAATGAAGTAAAACTTGAAATACTTTGTTTAGCACTGCAACATAAGAGTTCCACTGTTAACAAAAAAACAGTATAAACCAGTTCTGCTCATCTGTCTGTCTCTGTCCTAGGCTCACTGCAGATGTGAAGAGAGAGGACACTTCCATGTCTGAGACACACAGGTCCCAGATGATACAACTCTTTCAGGTAAATAGCTGGTTTATATTAAAGGGATAGAAGACGGTGAAGGATTACAGAATCATACTAAGTAAGCCTCAGTCTGAGTTCATGTAAACTCTTTGCCATATTTAATTATACAAGCTTCTGATTTCTGCCTCAGATTGATTCTGTTGTTTCAGTGGGAAGCACCTGTTAGCTCACATCCCTGGCTACTGCTAAGTCATTGGCAAAAGTGAATTATTGTAAACCTGTTTGTCATGATTATATGAGAATATTTTACAATAGTTTAATTGATCAGGCTGGCCCATGTGTTGACAATTAAAACTAATCTTGAGTAAGTGCCAGGCACACTCTTCTTTAAAAACATAAAGCTGATGCTTACATTATTGAATGTGTTTATTAAAAATAGTTATCCTGTCCTTAAAAAGAACAACTAGATCAAATATCTGCTTCTCATTAAGAAAATAAAACTTTAAAACCTGAAGTTTAGCAGAACCTCAGGACAGATCTTATTTCAGGTCTGAGGCATAAACACTACAATAAAAGACATTTTACTTTACAATTAACTCCGTGATTGTTTCTCTTTATTACAGAAGATGCCCTCAGATTCAGACCTCAACCGCTGCCGACCAGGAGAACTCTTCCCTGTCCTCTCTCAAAAATGAACTTGTGAAAAAAGGATCCCAAAATGGCAGACTGTTTGACATGTCTGTGACTAATAAAAAAAAAAAAAAAGGACTCTCCTGCACATCTTGCTAGTATTGTCACCTTAACTACTGGCTTTACTATATACTTATTGGCAATACATTTTTAGTGTTGAAGAAGAAGTTTGAAAGCTGTTTATCTCAGACGAGCCCGGCTGGGACAAGCTGAGCTTGCTGTTAGCAAAGCTGTTGACAGTTAGTCAAGAAGAAATGAATGTCAGTTCAAGGCCTTTTTTAGTTTAAAGCTATTAACTTCACTGCTAAATTCTTTAAATCATGACCATGTCCGATTTTAAAAAGTTTATTCAAACATTTTTTTCAACAAACAACCCTGGCTTCGATGTAATTCCATCAAATAAAGCATAGAGATCATGGATGATTTTTATGGAGGAAAAGCAAATCCAACACAACCCTTTGGCCTTTCAAACACATCCCCATCATTGAATAATGACCAGGATCTCTGTGTTTTATCTGAGGATGATGCACAATGGTTCCACCAGCAGATGAAACTATGGTAGGTATCTCACTGTTCACAAAGCGCCAGACCATGTCCACCTTCTTCAGTGTTGCAGACATTGATCAGCTCTTCTGGGTGACAAGTGTATGGCAGAGAGGACTATCTTCATCTGGGAGAGCTGCTGGTTGTCCAGTCCCAGGTCATTTCTGCCAAGGATATCTAACTATTAACAGATGATTTTAACTTACCTTTTGCATCTATGGAAGATGTCAGACCAGCTGGATTGATAGTCTTCTTTGCCTAAAACGAAGATACCAAAATAATTGATTTTCTGGTCATTTCAATATTTTGACTTTAAGCAGGTATGATTTGCATTGATAATTAACAGTTTATAAACAAATACAACTTATCTTTCCACCTGTAGTCTACAGTCTGTGGTGCTTACATAGCTTAAATATGCTTTCAACAATGATCAACATAGCGGTATTTTTTTGAACACAGTAGGCTATGTTTAGATATTAGACTTTGAATACTGTTGTTTGTTATAGGATACTTACACATTACAAAAAGTGCCACTGGAGGGAATCCGAAGTCATTTCCAGTTCGTAGTGGGTACTGTCCATTGTTGATTACGTTTGAAGTCAACACCAACAAACATACAGGGGGGTATTCCATCAACGTCGCTTAAGAAAGCCGCGCTCACCTGAAAAAGTCAGACTGAAACTAACACCATCTCCTAATTAAGGCTCAAGTCGTTCCATCAACGCAGATCAGCCTTGTTTAATCAGGGCTGACTCAAGACAGACTTGCATAGTCTCGCTTTGTGCTCGCACCCGAGGTTAACAAGAAGCCCAAATGAATGGATGAATGAAAAGACGATCAAATGAGTCACGCAGAGGGGAGAGTTAGAGCGCCGTTTGTTTCAACAGCTGAACCAACGCTGCTGATTGAGCTGTTCCAACAATTTAACGATTTTATTACTAAAAAAGTCAGACTGAAAATAATAATATACGACAGAGGATAAGGGCCACCTTAAAGAAAAACTAAATCTAAAATTTCGAGCCCAAACTAGTAAATGTATGACTTTATTCTCGTTAATGTACGAGTTTAATCTCGAAATTTTTTATGTAGTTTTTTCTTTAAGGTGGCTCCAATACTCCGTCGTAAGGGTAAGCCAGAGAGATGGCATGGTAGAAAAGTTCAGACGGACTAAATGTGCGAGTTATGAAAGTTTCAGGTTCATTTGACTTTATTATTCTGTGCTCTTTTATCTTTTATTAAAACTTCTTTGTCTGAACTTTCGTATTTGAGATAGATAGATAGATAGATAGATAGATAGATAGATAGATCCATCCAGTAGGCCTAGCAGTTTATAAGACCTATACACCTGCTGCCCCCCCTTCCTGTAGGCCTATGTATAGAGCCCATTTACCTACACAAACATAAAAAAGAAACCCCTAAAGAGATCAAAATCTAAGTATTGCCTACAATAACAAAATAGACATACACCATTCAAAAGCAAATGAACACTTAAAGGAATAAAACCCTGTATACAATTTAAATCACAGATTAAAATGAGACCTGTCCAATATAGAGCAGACCTCTGTTACAGCTGCACAGAAGCATTTCTATTGAAATGTACAGCAGTGTCTGAATGGAGGTGGTGCACATTTACATTGAGTCTGTGCATACTTTAAGGTGGAAGTGTTGTAATATATTATCCAACAAGAAGTGTCCAACGAGAGGCTGTCTCTTTAAAACAGATAAGTGGAAAGGCTGTACATCCAGGAGTGTGCTTCCCCCTCTGCAGAGTGCTCTGTGACTATATGATGTGTAGTCTCCATAATATCAGAAGTTTAAAATAGTGTTTCAGGCCAACAAGAAACAGACAACACATGACAAAGTATTCAGGTTGTTAATAAGCCCTACTAATGTGTGTGTTTGTGTAACATTAAATGTTAAACTCCAGGAATGAAATGTCAATTTTACTGTCATAATATTTCTTAAAATAATAAATAAAAGGAGATGCCATGGAGGCAGGAAGAATAGTGGCTTTCTTTCTTTCATTCTCTGTGTAATAAATTATCTCACTCAATTTCCATTTCAGTACTGTAGGCCTACGTCAGGCTTTATTGGCATCTCTCTCTCTCTGTTGGTCTGTCTGCCTGTCTCTCTTGTTTCACCAGCCAATCAGAGACAGAGTAGGGCGGGTCCTTGTAGGATGTGAATTATTTATTAGGCTTTTTATAAAATCATGTTCGTTTTACCTTTTTTTCACATCTCCTCACGTGTAGTTGCATTAGATGTGTGACTTTTGCGATATAATGAAGGTTTTTATTCATGACTGATTTTGAACAAAGCTGAGACTTCAGTTTTATGATCTGTTTCTATTATTCTAACATGACATGAGTGACGTGAGCGCGGACAATTTACCTGACGGAACGGTCTTTTATGAGTCTGTTTCTACCCGTCGGACATTCTTTGACACACAGCTAAACTAAGTTCGACAGTTAGCCTGGTCCGGAGCAGACTTGTTCACCAGCATAAGTTACCATGGTAACTCAGCGAGGATTCATATAAGCTACGTTGATGGAACGAAACTCCCACTTAAATGAGCCAGACTTATCGAAATAAGCGAGGATTCTGCTTAATCCTGCTTGATGGAATACCCCCCAGAGGCCTGTACTACGAATCGAGTTAAACAGACCCAGGGTCTCTTTGGGTTATCTGGCTTCACTAACCCTAACATAAGAGATCGTGGTTAACAGTCCTACGAAGCTGGTTATCAACCTGATAGGTAAAGCCAGAGTTGCCAGGAGCGCGTTCACATAAAAGGGCGGAGTTATCTTCATTTAACCTATCACAATCATCACTGCGTCTGCCGTCAGCAGATCGTCATATCTAAAAACTCTGATCAAACTATACTATTAACAATATAAATACGTTTAAGACAAACAGGCTCCCAAAGACTAAAGTTATAAAGCTGCAGCAACAAATGGCATAAAAAAGAAAAATCTGCGAGCATTAACGTCCAAACTGCAGCTTATTATATTTGTTCCATCATTAGTTCACCTGAGAACTGACTATAATAACTCCTGTTTCTTCTCTGAACTGTTGCTCTGACTCTTTCATGTGGAGAGTAGAACAGTTTGAGAAGCTGCAGCTCTGACGATCACAAACAGAGCGGCATGGAGACATTAAAAAATTAATATTAAGATATAATTCAAAGATAGGCTATAAGAAGCTATTCGTAATTGTGCATCTTAAAAACACAACTAGGAAGGATGAAGGAAGATATAGCGTATATCAGTGAAAAATAATTAACTTAACGGACTATAATGTAAAATCATACGGGACACATGAAGTGTCCTCCCCCCTCTCTCGAACAGCTCCGGGAGCTCCACGATCAAAAGATCTGATTGGTCAGTGGGTGGAGATTTTCACAGGTTGATCTCTTATCTCCAACATAACCTGCACCGGAGCAGGATAGGCGTGCAGCATAAGTTACCGTGGCGATATAACCAGGTAAGAAGTGAACGACCCTCGTAGGACTGAAAACCCAGGGTTAACCCTGAAGTTACCTCGCTAACCCCAAATCCTGCTTCGTAGTACAGGCCTCAGGTGTATAGGCTACTGGTGTATACAAAATGAGCTCGTAAACAAACAGACACTAAACGCGACATGATCCAGATCCAGGATCCTGGGTGGCTTCCCCTGATTCCCTACCCCCCCCCACCCTCACCTGTGTCTCCCTTTCTATGCCCAGGTGCGCAGGTGACGTAGCAGCGGAAAACAACGTTCACAATTTACCACACGCGCGCGCGCGCACACACACAGACACACACACAGCACACAAACAGCAGCCCTTTTTAAGTAACTGAGCTGCGTAAAGGCCCTTGTGCTCGCTGCTATTTACAGTCTATTTGTCGGTAGAAAGCAAAAGTATTGCGAGAGAACGCAATACTATTGCGAGGGAACGCAAAAGTATTGCGAGGGAACGCAATACTATTGCGAGGGAACGCAATACTATTGCGAGGGAACGCAATACTTTTTTTTTTTAAATGTTCATCCATCTTAAAATATTTTCTTCCTATGTCCCTTTCAAAAAATATTTTCATCTTCATCAAAAAATATTTGTCCCTTTCAAAAAATATTTTCATCCTCATCAAAAAATATTTTCTTCCTATGTCCCTTTAGGGGCTCCGTAAAAAAACGATGACCACAGAACTGTCAAAAATATCATCAAAAAAATGTCTGAAATTTTCATGAAAAGAAGATGACCACGAACCTGTCGAAAATTTCATGAAAAAACAATAACCGCGGACCTGTTGAAAGTATCATGAAAAAAATGTCTGAAATTTTTACGAAAAAACGATGACCTATCGAAAATATCATGAAAAAAATGTCTGAAATTTTTATGAAAAAACGATGACCTGTCGAAAATATCATGAAAAAAATGTCTGAAATTTTTAAGAAAAAACGATGACCTATCGAAAATATCACGAAAAAAATGTCTGAAATTTTCATTAAAAAACGATGACCACGAACCTGTCGAAAATTTCATGAAAAAACAATAACCGCGGACCTGTCGAAAGTATCATGAAAAAACAATAACCGCGGACCTGTCGAAAGTATCATGAAAAAAATGTCTGAAATTTTTATGAAAAAACGATGACCTGTCGAAAGTATCATGAAAAAACAATAACCGCTGACCTGTCGAAAGTATCATGAAAAAAATGTCTGAAATTTTTATGAAAAAACGATGACCTGTCGAAAATATCATGAAAAAAATGTCTGAAATTTTCATTAAAAAACGATGACCTGTAGAAATTATCATGAAAAAAATGTCTGATATTTTCATGAAAAAACGATGACCACAGAACTGTCAAAAATATAATGAAAAAAATGTTTGAAATTTTCATGAAAAGAAGATGACCACGAACCTGTCGAAAATTTCATGAAAAAACAATAACCGCGGACCTGTCGAAAGTATCATGAAAAAAATGTCTGAAATTTTTACATAAAAAAGATGACCTGTCCAAAATATCATGAAAAAAAGTCTGAAATTTTTATGAAAAAACGATGATCTGTCGAAAATATCATGAAAAAAATGTCTGAAATTTTCATTAAAAAACGATAACCTGTAGAAATTATCATGATTTTTTTTTTTTGAAATTTTCATGAAAACACGATGACTACAGAACTGTCAAAAATGTCATGAAAAAAATGTCTGAAATTTTCATGAAAAGAAGATGACCACGAACCTGTCGAAAATTTCATGAAAAAACAATAACCGTGGACCTGTCGAAAGTATCATGAAAAAAATGTCTGAAATTTTCAAGAAAATGAGATGACCTGTCGAAAATATCATGAAAAAAATGTCTGAAATTTTCATGAAAATGAGATGACCTGTCGAAAATATCATGAAAAAAATGTCTGAAATTTTTAAGAAAAAACGATGACCTATCGAAAATATCATGAAAAAAATGTCTGAAATTTTCATGAAAAAACGATGACCGCGGACCTGTCAAAAATATCATGAAAAAAATGTATGACATTTTCATGAAAAGAAAACCACGAACCTGTCGAAAATTTCATGAAAAAACAATAACCGTGGACCTGTCGAAAGTATCATGAAAAAAATGTCTGAAATTTTCAAGAAAATGAGATGACCTGTCGAAAATATCATGAAAAAAATGTCTGAAATTTTCATGAAAATGAGATGACCTGTCGAAAATATCATGAAAAAAATGTCTGAAATTTTCATGAAAAAATGATGACTGCTGACCAGTTGAAAATATCATCAAAAAAATGTCTGAAATGTTCATGAAAAAGCGATGACCGCGGACCTGTCGAAAATATCAGGAAAAAAATGTCTGAAATTTTTATGAAAAAACGATGACCGTGGACCTGTAGAAAAAATATTAAAAAAAAGGTCTGAAATGTTCATGAAAAAACGATGACCACAGAACTGTCAAAAATATCATCAAAAAAATGTCTGAAATTTTCATGAAAAGAAGATGACCACGAACCTGTCGAAAATTTCATGAAAAAACAATAACCGCGGACCTGTCGAAAGTATCATGAAAAAAATGTCTGAAATTTTTACGAAAAAAACGATGACCTATCGAAAATATCATGAAAAAAATGTCTGAAATTTTTATGAAAAAACGATGACCTGTCGAAAATATCATGAAAAAAATGTCTGAAATTTTTAAGAAAAAACGATGACCTATCGAAAATATCATGAAAAAAATGTCTGAAATTTTCATGAAAAAACGATGACCGCGGACCTGTCAAAAATATCATGAAAAAAATGTATGACATTTTCATGAAAAGAAAACCACGAACCTGTCGAAAATTTCATGAAAAAACAATAACCGCGGACCTGTCGAAAGTATCATGAAAAAAATGTCTGAAATTTTTATGAAAAAACGATGACCTGTCGAAAATATCATGAAAAAAATATCTGAAATTTTCATTAAAAAACGATGACCTGTCGAAATTATCATGAAAAAAATATCTGAAATTTCCTGAAAAAACGATGACCACAGAACTGTCAAAAATATAATGAAAAAAATGTTTGAAATTTTTACGAAATAACGATGACCTATCGAAAATATCATGAAAAAAATGTCTGAAATTTTTATGAAAAAACGATGACCTGTCGAAAATATCATGAAAAAAATGTCTGAAATTTTTAAGAAAAAACGATGACCTATCGAAAATATCATGAAAAAAATGTCTGAAATTTTCATGAAAAAACGATGACCGCGGACCTGTCAAAAATATCATGAAAAAAATGTATGACATTTTCATGAAAAGAAAACCACGAACCTGTCGAAAATTTCATGAAAAAACAATAACCGCGGACCTGTCGAAAGTATCATGAAAAAAATGTCTGAAATTTTTATGAAAAAACGATGACCTGTCGAAAATATCATGAAAAAAATGTCTGAAATTTTCATTAAAAAACAATGACCTGTCGAAAATATCATCAAAAAAATGTCTGAAATTTTCATGAAAAGAAGATGACCACGAACCTGTCGAAAATTTCATGAAAAAACAATAACCGCGGACCTGTCGAAAGTATCATGAAAAAACAATAACCGCGGACCTGTCGAAAGTATCATGAAAAAAATGTCTGAAATTTTTATGAAAAAACGATGACCTGTCGAAAATATCATGAAAAAAATATCTGAAATTTTCATTAAAAAACGATGACCTGTCGAAATTATCATGAAAAAAATATCTGAAATTTCCTGAAAAAACGATGACCACAGAACTGTCAAAAATATAATGAAAAAAATGTTTGAAATTTTTACGAAAAAAACGATGACCTGTCGAAAATATCATGAAAAAAAATGTCTGACATTTTTATGAAAAAGCTGTGGCCTGTCGAAAATATTATGAAAAAAATGTCTGACATTTTCATGAAAAAACGATGACCGCGGACCTGTCGAATATATCATAAAAATAATGTCTGAAATTTTAAAGAAAAAGCTATGACCTGTCGAAAATATCATGAAAAAAATGTCTGACATTTTTATGAAAAAGCTGTGGCCTGTCGAAAATATCATGAAAAAAATGTCTGAAATTTTCATGAAAAAACGATGACCGCGGACCTGTCGTAAATATCAGGAAAAAAATGTCTGAAATTTTTATGAAAAAACGATGATCGTGGACCTGTCGAAAAAATATTGAAAAAAATGCTTGAAATTTTCATGAAAAAACGATGACCACAGAACTGTCAAAAATATCATGAAAAAAATGTCTGACATTTTCATGAAAAAACGATGTCCTCCGTCCTGTCAAAAGTATAATGAAAAAGCTATAACCTGTCGAAAATATCATGAAAAAAATATCTGAATTTTCATGAAAAAACGATGTCCTCCATCCTGTCAAAAGTATAATGAAAAAGCTATGACCTGTCGAAAATATCAAGAAAAAAATGTCTGACATTTTTATGGAAAAGCTGTGGCCTGTGGAAAATATCATGAAAAAAATGTCTGAAATTTTCATGAAAAAACGATGACCGCGGACCTGTCGAAAATATCATGAAAAAAATGTCTGACATTTTTATGGAAAAGCTGTGGCCTGTCGAAAATATCATGAAAAAAATGTCTGAAATTTTCATGAAAAAACGATGACCGCGGACCTGTCGTAAATATCAGGAAAAAAATGTCTGAAATTTTTATGAAAAAACGATGACCGTGGACCTGTCGAAAAAATATTGAAAAAAATGCTTGAAATTTTCATGAAAAAACGTTGACCACAGAACTGTCAAAAATATCATGAAAAAAATGTCTGACATTTTCATGAAAAAACGATGTCCTCCGTCCTGTCAAAAGTATAATGAAAAAGCTATGACCTGTCGAAAATATCAAGAAAAAAATGTCTGAAATTTTCATGAAAAAACGATGACCGCGGACCTGTCGAAAATATCATGAAAAAAATGTCTGACATTTTTATGGAAAAGCTGTGGCCTGTCGAAAATATCATGAAAAAAATGTCTGAAATTTTCATGAAAAAACGATGACCACGAACCTGTCGAAAATTTCATGAAAAAACAATAACCGCCGACCTGTCGAAAGTATCATGAAAAAAATGTCTGAAATTTTCATGAAAAAAAGATGACCTGTCGAAAATATCATCAAAAAAATGTCTGAAATGTTCATGAAAAGAAGATGACCTGTCAAAAATATCATGAAAAAAATGTCTGAAATTTTTAAGAAAAAGCTATGAACTGTCGAAAATATCATGAAAAAAATGTCTGACATTTTCATGAAAAAACGATGTCCTCTGTCCTGTCAAAAGTATAATGAAAAAGCTATGACCTGTCGAAAATATCATGAAAAAAATATCTGAATTTTCATGAAAAAACGATGTCCTCCATCCTGTCAAAAGTATAATGAAAAAGCTATGACCTGTCGAAAATATCAAGAAAAAAATATCTGAAATTTTAAAGAAAAAGCTATGACCTGTCGAAAATATCATGAAAAAACAATAACTGTGGACCTATCGAAAATATCATGGAAAAAAATGTCTGAAATTTTTATGAAAAAACGATGACCTGTCGAAAATATCATGAAAAAAGTCTGAAATTTTCATGAAAATGAGATGACCTGTCGAAAATATCATGAAAAAAATGTCTGAATTTTCATGAAAAAGCTATGACCTGTCGAAAATATCATGAAAAAACAATATCCGTGGACCTGTCGAAAGTATCATGAAAAAAATGTCTGAAATTTTTACGAAAAAAGGATGACCTGTCGAAAATATCATGAAAAAAATGTCTGAAATTTTTATGAAAAAACAATGACCTGTCGAAAATATCATGAAAAAAATGTCTGAATTTTCATGAAAAAACGATGACCTGTCGAAAATATCATGAAAAAAATGTCTGAAATTTTCATTAAAAAACAATGACCTGTCAAAAATATCATCAAAAAAATGTCTGAAATTTTCATGAAAAGAAGATGACCACGAACCTGTCGAAAATTTCATGAAAAAACAATAACCGCGGACCTGTCGAAAGTATCATGAAAAAACAATAACCGCGGACCTGTCGAAAGTATCATGAAAAAAATGTCTGAAATTTTTATGAAAAAACGATGACCTGTCGAAAATATCATGAAAAAAATATCTGAAATTTTCATTAAAAAACGATGACCTGTTGAAATTATCATGAAAAAAATATCTGAAATTTCCTGAAAAAACGATGACCACAGAACTGTCAAAAATATAATGAAAAAAATGTTTGAAATTTTTACGAAAAAACGATGACCTGTCGAAAATATCATGAAAAAAATGTCTGACATTTTTATGAAAAAGCTGTGGCCTGTCGAAAATATTATGAAAAAAATGTCTGACATTTTCATGAAAAAACGATGACCGCGGACCTGTCGAATATATCATAAAAATAATGTCTGAAATTTTAAAGAAAAAGCTATGACCTGTCGAAAATATCATGAAAAAAATGTCTGACATTTTTATGAAAAAGCTGTGGCCTGTCGAAAATATCATGAAAAAAATGTCTGAAATTTTCATGAAAAAACGATGACCGCGGACCTGTCGTAAATATCAGGAAAAAAATGTCTGAAATTTTTATGAAAAAACGATGATCGTGGACCTGTCGAAAAAATATTGAAAAAAATGCTTGAAATTTTCATGAAAAAACGATGACCACAGAACTGTCAAAAATATCATGAAAAAAATGTCTGACATTTTCATGAAAAAACGATGTCCTCCGTCCTGTCAAAAGTATAATGAAAAAGCTATAACCTGTCGAAAATATCATGAAAAAAATATCTGAATTTTCATGAAAAAACGATGTCCTCCATCCTGTCAAAAGTATAATGAAAAAGCTATGACCTGTCGAAAATATCAAGAAAAAAATGTCTGACATTTTTATGGAAAAGCTGTGGCCTGTGGAAAATATCATGAAAAAAATGTCTGAAATTTTCATGAAAAAAACGATGACCGCGGACCTGTCGAAAATATCATGAAAAAAATGTCTGACATTTTTATGGAAAAGCTGTGGCCTGTCGAAAATATCATGAAAAAAATGTCTGAAATTTTCATGAAAAAACTGAACGACTGAAAAAACTGTCGTAAATATCAGGAAAAAAATGTCTGAAATTTTTATGAAAAAACGATGACCGTGGACCTGTCGAAAAAATATTGAAAAAAATGCTTGAAATTTTCATGAAAAAACGTTGACCACAGAACTGTCAAAAATATCATGAAAAAAATGTCTGACATTTTCATGAAAAAACGATGTCCTCCGTCCTGTCAAAAGTATAATGAAAAAGCTATGACCTGTCGAAAATATCAAGAAAAAAATGTCTGAAATTTTCATGAAAAAACGATGACCGCGGACCTGTCGAAAATATCATGAAAAAAATGTCTGACATTTTTATGGAAAAGCTGTGGCCTGTCGAAAATATCATGAAAAAAATGTCTGAAATTTTCATGAAAAAACGATGACCACGAACCTGTCGAAAATTTCATGAAAAAACAATAACCGCCGACCTGTCGAAAGTATCATGAAAAAAATGTCTGAAATTTTCATGAAAAAAAGATGACCTGTCGAAAATATCATCAAAAAAATGTCTGAAATGTTCATGAAAAGAAGATGACCTGTCAAAAATATCATGAAAAAAATGTCTGAAATTTTTAAGAAAAAGCTATGAACTGTCGAAAATATCAAGAAAAAAATGTCTGACATTTTCATGAAAAAACGATGTCCTCTGTCCTGTCAAAAGTATAATGAAAAAGCTATGACCTGTCGAAAATATCATGAAAAAAATATCTGAATTTTCATGAAAAAACGATGTCCTCCATCCTGTCAAAAGTATAATGAAAAAGCTATGACCTGTCGAAAATATCAAGAAAAAAATATCTGAAATTTTAAAGAAAAAGCTATGACCTGTCGAAAATATCATGAAAAAACAATAACTGTGGACCTATCGAAAATATCATGGAAAAAAATGTCTGAAATTTTTATGAAAAAACGATGACCTGTCGAAAATATCATGAAAAAAGTCTGAAATTTTCATGAAAATGAGATGACCTGTCGAAAATATCATGAAAAAAATGTCTGAATTTTCATGAAAAAGCTATGACCTGTCGAAAATATCATGAAAAAACAATATCCGTGGACCTGTCGAAAGTATCATGAAAAAAATGTCTGAAATTTTTACGAAAAAAGGATGACCTGTCGAAAATATCATGAAAAAAATGTCTGAAATTTTTATGAAAAAACAATGACCTGTCGAAAATATCATGAAAAAAATGTCTGAATTTTCATGAAAAAACGATGACCTGTCGAAAATATCATGAAAAAAATGTCTGAAATTTTCATTAAAAAACAATGACCTGTCAAAAATATCATCAAAAAAATGTCTGAAATTTTCATGAAAAGAAGATGACCACGAACCTGTCGAAAATTTCATGAAAAAACAATAACCGCGGACCTGTCGAAAGTATCATGAAAAAACAATAACCGCGGACCTGTCGAAAGTATCATGAAAAAAATGTCTGAAATTTTTATGAAAAAACGATGACCTGTCGAAAATATCATGAAAAAAATATCTGAAATTTTCATTAAAAAACGATGACCTGTTGAAATTATCATGAAAAAAATATCTGAAATTTCCTGAAAAAACGATGACCACAGAACTGTCAAAAATATAATGAAAAAAATGTTTGAAATTTTTACGAAAAAACGATGACCTGTCGAAAATATCATGAAAAAAATGTCTGACATTTTTATGAAAAAGCTGTGGCCTGTCGAAAATATTATGAAAAAAATGTCTGACATTTTCATGAAAAAACGATGACCGCGGACCTGTCGAATATATCATGAAAAAAATGTCTGAAATTTTAAAGAAAAAGCTATGACCTGTCGAAAATATCATGAAAAAAATGTCTGACATTTTTATGAAAAAGCTGTGGCCTGTCGAAAATATCATGAAAAAAATGTCTGAAATTTTCATGAAAAAACGATGACCGCGGACCTGTCGTAAATATCAGGAAAAAAATGTCTGAAATTTTTTTGAAAAAACGATGACCGTGGACCTGTCGAAAAAATATTGAAAAAAATGCTTGAAATTTTCATAAAAAAACGATGACCACAGAACTGTCAAAAATATCATGAAAAAAATGTCTGACATTTTCATGAAAAAACGATGTCCTCCGTCCTGTCAAAAGTATAATGAAAAAGCTATAACCTGTCGAAAATATCATGAAAAAAATATCTGAATTTTCATGAAAAAACGATGTCCTCCATCCTGTCAAAAGTATAATGAAAAAGCTATGACCTGTCGAAAATATCAAGAAAAAAATGTCTGACATTTTTATGGAAAAGCTGTGGCCTGTCGAAAATATCATGAAAAAAATGTCTGAAATTTTCATGAAAAAACGATGACCGCGGACCTGTCGAAAATATCATGAAAAAAATGTCTGACATTTTTATGGAAAAGCTGTGGCCTGTCGAAAATATCATGAAAAAAATGTCTGAAATTTTCATGAAAAAACGATGACCGCGGACCTGTCAAAAATATCATGAAAAAAATGTCTGAAATTTTCATGAAAAGAAGATGACCACGAACCTGTCGAAAATTTCATGAAAAAACAATAACCGCCGACCTGTCGAAAGTATCATGAAAAAAATGTCTGAAATTTTCATTAAAAAACGATGACCTGTCGAAATTATCATGAAAAAAATATCTGAAATTTCCTGAAAAAACGATGACCACAGAACTGTCAAAAATATAATGAAAAAAATGTTTGAAATTTTTACGAAAAAACGATGACCTGTCGAAAATATCATGAAAAAAATGTCTGACATTTTTATGAAAAAGCTGTGGCCTGTCGAAAATATTATGAAAAAAATGTCTGACATTTTCATGAAAAAACGATGACCGCGGACCTGTCGAATATATCATGAAAAAAATGTCTGAAATTTTAAAGAAAAAGCTATGACCTGTCGAAAATATCATGAAAAAAATGTCTGACATTTTTATGAAAAAGCTGTGGCCTGTCGAAAATATCATGAAAAAAATGTCTGAAATTTTCATGAAAAAACGATGACCGCGGACCTGTCGTAAATATCAGGAAAAAAATGTCTGAAATTTTTATGAAAAAACGATGACCGTGGACCTGTCGAAAAAATATTGAAAAAAATGCTTGAAATTTTCATAAAAAAACGATGACCACAGAACTGTCAAAAATATCATGAAAAAAATGTCTGACATTTTCATGAATAAACGATGTCCTCCGTCCTGTCAAAAGTATAATGAAAAAGCTATAACCTGTCGAAAATATCATGAAAAAAATATCTGAATTTTCATGAAAAAACGATGTCCTCCATCCTGTCAAAAGTATAATGAAAAAGCTATGACCTGTCGAAAATATCAAGAAAAAAATGTCTGACATTTTTATGGAAAAGCTGTGGCCTGTCGAAAATATCATGAAAAAAATGTCTGAAATTTTCATGAAAAAACGATGACCGCGGACCTGTCGAAAATATCATGAAAAAAATGTCTGACATTTTTATGGAAAAGCTGTGGCCTGTCGAAAATATCATGAAAAAAATGTCTGAAATTTTCATGAAAAAACGATGACCGCGGACCTGTCAAAAATATCATGAAAAAAATGTCTGAAATTTTCATGAAAAGAAGATGACCACGAACCTGTCGAAAATTTCATGAAAAAACAATAACCGCCGACCTGTCGAAAGTATCATGAAAAAAATGTCTGAAATTTTCATTAAAAAACGATGACCTGTCGAAATTATCATGAAAAAAATATCTGAAATTTCCTGAAAAAACGATGACCACAGAACTGTCAAAAATATAATGAAAAAAATGTTTGAAATTTTTACGAAAAAACGATGACCTGTTGAAAATATCATGAAAAAAATGTCTGACATTTTTATGAAAAAGCTGTGGCCTGTCGAAAATATTATGGAAAAAATGTCTGACATTTTCATGAAAAAACGATGACCGCGGACCTGTCGAATATATCATGAAAAAAATGTCTGAAATTTTAAAGAAAAAGCTATGACCTGTCGAAAATATCATGAAAAAAGTCTGAAATTTTCATGAAAATGAGATGACCTATCGAAAATATCATGAAAAAAATGTCTGAATTTTCATGAAAAAACGATGTCCTCCATCCTGTCAAAAGTATAATGAAAAACCTATGACCTGTCGAAAATATCAAGAAAAAAATGTAGGAAATTTTCATGAAAAAACGATGACCGCGGACCTGTCGAAAATATCATGAAAAAAATGTCTGAAATTTTAAAGAAAAAGCTATGACCTGTCGAAAATATCATGAAAAAACAATATCCGTGGACCTGTCGAAAGTATCATGAAAAAAATGTCTGAATTTTTTACGAAAAAAGGATGACCTATCGAAAATATCATGAAAAAAATGTCTGAAATTTTTATGAAAAAACAATGACCTGTCGAAAATATCATGAAAAAAATGTCTGAATTTTCATGAAAAAACGATGACCTGTCGAAAATATCATGAAAAAAATGTCTGAAATTTTCATTAAAAAACAATGACCTGTCAAAAATATCATGAAAAAAATGTCTGAAATTTTCATGAAAAGAAGATGACCACGAACCTGTCGAAAATTTCATGAAAAAACAATAACCGCGGACCTGTCGAAAGTATCATGAAAAAACAATAACCGCGGACCTGTCGAAAGTATCATGAAAAAAATGTCTGAAATTTTTATGAAAAAACGATGACCTGTCGAAAATATCATGAAAAAAATATCTGAAATTTTCATTAAAAAACGATGACCTGTCGAAATTATCATGAAAAAAATATCTGAAATTTCCTGAAAAAACGATGACCACAGAACTGTCAAAAATATAATGAAAAAAATGTTTGAAATTTTTACGAAAAAACGATGACCTGTCGAAAATATCATGAAAAAAATGTCTGACATTTTTATGAAAAAGCTGTGGCCTGTCGAAAATATTATGAAAAAAATGTCTGACATTTTCATGAAAAAACGATGACCGCGGACCTGTCGAATATATCATGAAAAAAATGTCTGAAATTTTAAAGAAAAAGCTATGACCTGTCGAAAATATCATGAAAAAAATGTCTGACATTTTTATGAAAAAGCTGTGGCCTGTCGAAAATATCATGAAAAAAATGTCTGAAATTTTCATGAAAAAACGATGACCGCGGACCTGTCGTAAATATCAGGAAAAAAATGTCTGAAATTTTTATGAAAAAACGATGACCATGGACCTGTCGAAAAAATATTGAAAAAAATGCTTGAAATTTTCATGAAAAAACGATGACCACAGAACTGTCAAAAATATCATGAAAAAAATGTCTGACATTTTCATGAAAAAACGATGTCCTCCGTCCTGTCAAAAGTATAATGAAAAAGCTATAACCTGTCGAAAATATCATGAAAAAAATATCTGAATTTTCATGAAAAAACGATGTCCTCCATCCTGTCAAAAGTATAATGAAAAAGCTATGACCTGTCGAAAATATCAAGAAAAAAATGTCTGACATTTTTATGGAAAAGCTGTGGCCTGTCGAAAATATCATGAAAAAAATGTCTGAAATTTTCATGAAAAAACGATGACCGCGGACCTGTCGAAAATATCATGAAAAAAATGTCTGAAATTTTCATGAAAAAACGATGACCACGAACCTGTCGAAAATTTCATGAAAAAACAATAACCGCCGACCTGTCGAAAGTATCATGAAAAAAATGTCTGAAATGTTCTTGAAAAAAAGATGACCTGTCGAAAATATCATGAAAAAAATGTCTGAAATGTTCATGTCTGAAAATATCATGAAAAAAATGTCTGAAATTTTTAAGAAAAAGCTATGAACTGTCGAAAATATCATGAAAAAAATGTCTGACATTTTCATGAAAAAACGATGTCCTCTGTCCTGTCAAAAGTATAATGAAAAAGCTATGACCTGTCGAAAATATCATGAAAAAAATATCTGAATTTTCATGAAAAAACGATGTCCTCCATCCTGTCAAAAGTATAATGAAAAAGCTATGACCTGTCGAAAATATCAAGAAAAAAATATCTGAAATTTTAAAGAAAAAGCTATGACCTGTCGAAAATATCATGAAAAAACAATAACTGTGGACCTATCGAAAATATCATGAAAAAAGTCTGAAATTTTCATGAAAATGAGATGACCTGTCGAAAATATCATGAAAAAAATGTCTGAATTTTCATGAAAAAACGATGTCCTCCATCCTGTCAAAAGTATAATGAAAAAGCTATGACCTGTCGAAAATATCAAGAAAAAAATGTAGGAAATTTTCATGAAAAAACGATGACCGCGGACCTGTCGAAAATATCATGAAAAAAATGTCTGAAATTTTAAAGAAAAAGCTATGACCTGTCGAAAATATCATGAAAAAACAATATCCGTGGACCTGTCGAAAGTATCATGAAAAAAATGTCTGAAATTTTTACGAAAAAAGGATGACCTATCGAAAATATCATGAAAAAAATGTCTGAAATTTTTATGAAAAAACAATGACCTGTCGAAAATATCATGAAAAAAATGTCTGAATTTTCATGAAAAAACGATGTCCTCCATCCTGTCAAAAGTATAATGAAAAAGCTATGACCTGTCGAAAATATCAAGAAAAAAATGTCTGACATTTTTATGGAAAAGCTGTGGCCTGTCGAAAATATCATGAAAAAAATGTCTGAAATTTTCATGAAAAAACGATGACCGCGGACCTGTCGAAAATATCATGAAAAAAATGTCTGAAATTTTCATGAAAAAACGATGACCACGAACCTGTCGAAAATTTCATGAAAAAACAATAACCGCCGACCTGTCGAAAGTATCATGAAAAAAATGTCTGAAATGTTCTTGAAAAAAAGATGACCTGTCGAAAATATCATCAAAAAAATGTCTGAAATGTTCATGAAAAGAAGATGACCTGTCAAAAATATCATGAAAAAAATGTCTGAAATTTTTAAGAAAAAGCTATGAACTGTCGAAAATATCATGAAAAAAATGTCTGACATTTTCATGAAAAAACGATGTCCTCTGTCCTGTCAAAAGTATAATGAAAAAGCTATGACCTGTCGAAAATATCATGAAAAAAATATCTGAATTTTCATGAAAAAACGATGTCCTCCATCCTGTCAAAAGTATAATGAAAAAGCTATGACCTGTCGAAAATATCAAGAAAAAAATATCTGAAATTTTAAAGAAAAAGCTATGACCTGTCGAAAATATCATGAAAAAACAATAACTGTGGACCTATCGAAAATATCATGAAAAAAGTCTGAAATTTTCATGAAAATGAGATGACCTGTCGAAAATATCATGAAAAAAATGTCTGAATTTTCATGAAAAAACGATGTCCTCCATCCTGTCAAAAGTATAATGAAAAAGCTATGACCTGTCGAAAATATCAAGAAAAAAATGTAGGAAATTTTCATGAAAAAACGATGACCGCGGACCTGTCGAAAATATCATGAAAAAAATGTCTGAAATTTTAAAGAAAAAGCTATGACCTGTCGAAAATATCATGAAAAAAACAATATCCGTGGACCTGTCGAAAGTATCATGAAAAAAATGTCTGAAATTTTTACGAAAAAAGGATGACCTATCGAAAATATCATGAAAAAAATGTCTGAAATTTTTATGAAAAAACAATGACCTGTCGAAAATATCATGAAAAAAATGTCTGAATTTTCATGAAAAAACGATGTCCTCCATCCTGTCAAAAGTATAATGAAAAAGCTATGACCTGTCGAAAATATCAAGAAAAAAATGTAGGAAATTTTCATGAAAAAACGATGACCGCGGACCTGTCGAAAATATCATGAAAAAAATGTCTGAAATTTTAAAGAAAAAGCTATGACCTGTCGAAAATATCATGAAAAAACAATATCCGTGGACCTGTCGAAAATATCATGAAAAAAATGTCTGAAATTTTTACGATAAAAGGATGACCTATCGAAAATATCATGAAAAAAATGTCTGAAATTTTTATGAAAAAACAATGACCTGTCGAAAATATCATGAAAAAAATGTCTGAAATTTTTACGAAAAAACGACGACCTATCGAAAATATCATGACAAAAATGTCTGAAATTTTCATGAAAAAACGATGATCGCGGACCTGTCAAAAATATCATGAAAAAAATGTCTGAAATTTTCATGAAAAGAAGATGACCACGAACCTGTCGAATATTAATGAAAAAACAATAACCGCGGACCTGTCGAAAGTATCATGAAAAAAATGTCTGAAATTTTTACGAAAAAAACGATGACCTGTCGAAAATATCATGAAAAAAATGTCTGAAATTTTTATGAAAAAACAATGACCTGTCGAAAATATCATGAAAAAAATGTCTGAATTTTCATGAAAAAACGATGTCCTCCATCCTGTCAAAAGTATAATGAAAAAGCTATGACCTGTCGAAAATATCAAGAAAAAAATGTAGGAAATTTTCATGAAAAAACGATGACCGCGGACCTGTCGAAAATATCATGAAAAAAATGTCTGAAATTTTAAAGAAAAAGCTATGACCTGTCGAAAATATCATGAAAAAACAATATCCGCGGACCTGTCGAAAATATCATGAAAAAAATGTCTGAAATTTTTACGAAAAAAGGATGACCTATCGAAAATATCATGAAAAAAATGTCTGAAATTTTTATGAAAAAACAATGACCTGTCGAAAATATCATGAAAAAAATGTCTGAAATTTTTACGAAAAAACGACGACCTATCGAAAATATCATGACAAAAATGTCTGAAATTTTCATGAAAAAACGATGATCGCGGACCTGTCAAAAATATCATGAAAAAAATGTCTGAAATTTTCATGAAAAGAAGATGACCACGAACCTGTCGAATATTAATGAAAAAACAATAACCGCGGACCTGTCGAAAGTATCATGAAAAAAATGTCTGAAATTTTTACGAAAAAACGATGACCTGTCGAAAATATCATGAAAAAAATGTCTGAAATTTTAAAGAAAAAGCTATGACCTGTCGAAAATATCATGAAAAAAATGTCTGACATTTTCATGAAAAAACGATGACCGCGGACCTGTCGAAAATATCATGAAAAAAATGTCTGAAATTTTTATGAAAAAATGATAACCTGTCGAAAATATCATGAAAAAAATGTCTGAAATTTTTATGAAAAGGCTATAACCTGTCGAAAATATCATGAAAAACATTTCTGACATTTTTATGAAAAAACGATGACCTGTCGACAATTTCAAGTGAAAAATGTCTGACATTTTCATGAAAAAATGATGACATTTTTATGGAAAAGCTGTGGCCTGTCGAAAATATCATGAAAAAAATGTCTGAAATTTTCATGAAAAAACGATGACCGCGGACCTGTCGAATATATCATGAAAAAAAGTCTGAAATTTTCATTAAAAAACGATGATCTGTAGAAATTATCATGAAAAAAATATCTGAAATTTCCTGAAAAAACGATGACCACAGAACTGTCAAAAATATAATGAAAAAAATGTTTGAAATTTTCATGAAAAGAAGATGACCACGAACCTGTCGAACATTTAATGAAAAAACAATAACCGCGGACCTGTCGAAAGTATCATGAAAAAAATGTCTGAAATTTTTACGAAAAAACGATGACCTGTCGAAAATATCATGAAAAAAATGTCTGAAATTTTAAAGAAAAAGCTATGACCTGTCGAAAATATCATGAAAAAAATGTCTGACGTTTTTATGGAAAAGCTGTGGCCTGTCGAAAATATCATGAAAAAAATGTCTGACATTTTCATGAAAAAAAGATGACCGCGGACCTGTCGAATATATCATGAAAAAAATGTCTGAAATTTTTATGAAAAAATGATAACCTGTCGAAAATATCATGAAAAAAATGTCTGAAATTTTTATGAAAAGGCGATAACCGCGGACCTGTCGAAAATATCAAGTAAAAAATGTCTGACATTTTCATGAAAAAACAATGACCGCGGACCTGTCGAATATATCATGAAAAAAATGTCTGAAATTTTAAAGAAAAAGCTATGACCTGTCGAAAATATCATGAAAAAATGATGACATTTTTATGGAAAAGCTGTGGCCTGTCGAAAATATCATGAAAAAAATGTCTGAAATTTTCATGAAAAAACGATGACCGCGGACCTGTCGAAAATATCAAGTAAAAAATGTCTGACATTTTCATGAAAAAACAATGACCGCGGACCTGTCGAATATATCATGAAAAAAATGTCTGAAATTTTAAAGAAAAAGCTATGACCTGTCGAAAATATCATGAAAAAAATGTCTGACATTTTTATGAAAAAGCTGTGGCCTGTCGAAAATATCATGAAAAAAATGTCTGAAATTTTCATGAAAAAACGATGACCGCGGACCTGTCGAATATATCATGAAAAAAATATCTGAATTTTCATGAAAAAACGATAACCGCGGACCTGTTGAAAATATCATTAAAAAAACTGTCTGAAATTTTTATGAAAAAACAATTACCTGTCGAAAATATCATGAAAAAAATGACGGAAATTTTCATGAAAAAACGATGACCGCGGACCTGTCGAAAATATCATGAAAAAAATGTCTGAAATTTTAAAGAAAAAGCTATGACCTGTCGAAAATATCATGAAAAAACAATAACCGTGGACCTGTCGAAAGTATCATGAAAAAAATGTCTGAAATTTTCATGAAAATGAGATGACCTGTCGAAAATATCATGAAAAAAATGTCTGACATTTTTATGAAAAAACGATGACCTGTCGAAAATATCATGAAAAAAATGTCTGAAATTTTCATTAAAAAACGATGACCTGAAGAAATTATCATGAAAAAAATATCTGAAATTTCCTGAAAAAACGATGACCACAGAACTGTCAAAAATATAATGAAAAAAATGTTTGAAATTTTCATGAAAAGAAGATGACCACGAACCTGTCGAACATTTAATGAAAAAACAATAACCGCGGACCTGTCGAAAGTATCATGAAAAAAATGTCTGAAATTTTTATGAAAAAACGATGACCTGTCGAAAATATCATGAAAAAAATGTCTGAAATTTTAAAGAAAAAGCTATGACCTGTCGAAAATATCATGAAAAAAATGTCTGAAATTTTTATGGAAAAGCTGTGGCCTGTCGAAAATATCATGAAAAAAATGTCTGACATTTTCATGAAAAAATGATGACATTTTTATGGAAAAGCTGTGGCCTGTCGAAAATATCATGAAAAAAAATGTCGGAAATATTCATGAAAAAACGATGTCCTCGGAACTGTCAAAAGTATAATGAAAAAGCTATGACCGGTCGAAAATATCAAGTAAAAAATGTCGGAAATGTTAATGAAAAAACGATGACCGCGGACCTGTCGAAAATATCATGAAAAAAACTGTCTGAAATTTTTATGAAAAAACAATTACCTGTCGAAAATATCATGAAAAAAATGTCTGAAATTTTCATGAAAAAAAGATGACTGCGGACCTGTCTACAATATCAAGTAAAAAAATGTCTGACATTTTCATGAAAAAACGATGACCGCGGAACTGTCTAATATATCATGAAAAAAATGTCTGAAATTTTTATGAAAAAATGATAACCTGTCGAAAATATCATGAAAAAAATGTCTGAAATTTCCATGATAAAACGATGACCTGTCGAAAATATCATGAAAAAAATGTCTGAAATTTTCATGAAAAAACGATGACCTGACGAAAATATCATGAAAAAAATGTCTGACATTTTTATGAAAAAACGATGACCTGTCGAAAATATCATGAAAAAAACGTCTGAAATTTTCATTAAAAAACGATGACCTGTCGACAATTTCAAGTGAAAAATGTCTGACATTTTCATGAAAAAATGATGACATTTTTATGGAAAAGCTGTGGCCTGTCGAAAATATCATGAAAAAATGTCTGAAATTTTCATGAAAAAACGATGACCGCGGACCTGTCGAAAATATCAAGTAAAAAATGTCTGACATTTTCATGAAAAAACAATGACCGCGGACCTGTCGAATATATCATGAAAAAAATGTCTGAAATTTTTATGAAAAAATGATAACCTGTCGAAAATATCATGAAAAAAATGTCTGAAATTTCCATGAAAAAACGATGACCTGTCGAAAATATCATGAAAAAAATGTCTGAAATTTTCATGAAAAAACGATGATCTGTCGAAAATATCATGAAAAAAATGTCTGAAATTTTCATGAAAATGAGATGACGTGTCGAAAACATCATGAAAAAAATGTCTGAAATTTTCATGAAAAAATGATGACTGCTGACCTGTCAAAAATATCATCAAAAAAATGTCTGAAATTTTTACGAAAAAACGATGAGCTATCAAAAATATCATGAAAAAAAGTCTGAAATTTTTATGAAAAAACGATGACCTGTCGAAAAATATCATGAAAAAAATGTCTGAAATTTTCATGAAAATGAGATGACCTGTCGAAAATATCATGAAAAAAATGTCTGAAATTTTCATGAAAATGAGATGACCTGTCGAAAATATCATGAAAAAAATGTCTGTCCAAAATATCATGAAAAAAAGTCTGACATTTTTTATGAAAAAACGATGATCTGTCGAAAATATCACGAAAAAAATGTCTGAAATTTTCATTAAAAAACGATGACCGTGGACCTGTCGAAAAAATATTGAAAAAAATGTCTGAAATTTTCATCAAAAAACGATGACCACAGAACTGTCAAAAATATCATCAAAAAAATGTCTGAAATTTTCATGAAAAGATGACCACGAACCTGTCGAAAATTTCATGAAAAAACAAAAACCGCGGACCTGTCGAAAGTATCATGAAATAAATGTCTGAAATTTTTACGAAAAAACGATGACCTGTCGAAAATATCATGAAAAAAATGTCTGAAATTTTCATGAAAAAACGATGACCGCGGACCTGTCGAATATATCAAGTAAAAAATGTCTGACATTTTCATAAAAAAATGATGACCGCGGACCTGTCGAATATATCATGAAAAAAATGTCTGAAATTTTCATGAAAAAACGATGACCACAGAACTGTCAAACATATAATGAAAAAAATGTCTGAAATTTTTACGAAAAAACGATGACCTGTCCAAAATTTCATGAAAAAAATGTCTGACATTTTCATGAAAAAACGATAACCGCGGACCTGTCGAATATATCATGAAAAAAATGTCTGAAAATTTTTATGAAACAATGATAACCTGTTGAAAATATCATGAAAAAAATGTCTGAAATTTTCATGAAAAAACGATGATCTGTCGAAAATATAATGAAAACAATGTCTGAAATTTTCATGAAAATGAGATGACGTGTCGAAAATATCATGACAAAAATGTCTGAAATTTTCATGAAAAAATGATGACTGCTGACCTGTCAAAAATATCATCAAAAAAATGTCTGAAATTTTTACGAAAAAACGATGACCTATCCAAAATTTCATGAAAAAAATGTCTGACATTTTCATGAAAAAACGATAACCGCGGACCTGTCGAATATATCATGAAAAAAATGTCTGAAATTTTTTATGAAACAATGATAACCTGTCAAAAATATCATGAAAAAAATGTCTGAAATGTTCATGAAAAAACGATGACCTGTCGAAAGTATCATGAAAAAAATGTCTGAAATTTTCATGAAAATGAGATGACCTGTCGAAAATATCATGAAAAAAATGTCTGAAATTTTCATGAAAATGAGATGACCTGTCGAAAATATCATGAAAAAAATGTCTGTCCAAAATATCATGAAAAAAAGTCTGAAATTTTTTATGAAAAAACGATGATCTGTCGAAAATATCATGAAAAAAATTTCTGAAATTTTCATTAAAAAACGATAACCTGTAGAAATTATCATGATTTTTTTTTTTGAAATTTTCATGAAAACACGATGACCACAGAACTGTCAAAAATGTCATGAAAAAAATGTCTGAAATTTTCATGAAAAGAAGATGACAACGAACCTGTCGAAATTTTCATGAAAAAACAATAACCGCGGACCTGTCGAAATTATCATGAAAAAAATGTCTGAAATTTTCATGAAAAAAAGATGACCTGTTTAAAATATCATGAAAAAAATGTCTGAAATTTTCATGAAAATGAGATGACCTGTCGAAAATATCATGAAAAAAATGTCTGAAATTTTCATGAAAAAACGATGACCGCGGACCTGTCGAATATATCATGAAAAAAATGTCTGAATTTTTTAATGAAAAGGCTATAACCTTTCGAAATTATCATGGAAAAAATGTCTGACATTTTCATGAAAAAATGATGACATTTTTATGGAAAAGCTGTGGCCTGTCGAAAATATCATGAAAAAATGTCTGAAATTTTCATGAAAAAACGATGACCGCGGACCTGTCGAATATATCATGAAAAAAATGTCTGAAATTTTTATGAAAAAATGATAACCTGTCGAAAATATCATGAAAAAAATGTCTGAAATTTCCATGAAAAAACGATGACCTGTTGAAAATATCATGAAAAAAATTTCTGAAATTTTCATGAAAACACGATGACCGCGGACCTGTCGAAAAATATCAAGTAAAAAATGTCTGACATTTTCATGAAAAAACGATGACCGCGGACCTGTCGAATATATCATGAAAAAAATGTCTGAAATTTTAAAGAAAGAGCTATGACCTGTCGAAAATATCATGAAAAAAATGTCTGACATTTTTATGAAAAAGTTGTGGCCTGTCGAAAATATCATGAAAGAAATGTCTGAAATTTTCATGAAAAAACGATGACCGCGGACTTGTCGAATATATCATGAAAAAAATGTCTGAAATTTTCATTAAAAAACGATAACCTGTAGAAATTATCATGAATTTTTTTTTTGAAATTTTCATGAAAACAAAATGACCACAGAACTGTCAAAAATGTCATGAAAAAAATGTCTGAAATTTTCATGAAAAGAAGATGACCACGAACCTGTCGAAAATTTCATGAAAAAACAATAACCGCGGACCTGTCGAAATTATCATGAAAAAAATGTCTGAAATTTTCATGAAAAAAAGATGACCTGTTTAAAATATCATGAAAAAAATGTCTGAAATTTTCATGAAAATGAGATGACCTGTCGAAAATATCATGAAAAAAATGTCTGAAATTTTCATGAAAAAACGATGACCGCGGACCTGTTGAATATATCATGAAAAAAATGTCTGAATTTTTTAATGAAAAGGCTATAACCTTTCGAAATTATCATGGAAAAAATGTCTGACATTTTCATGAAAAAATGATGACATTTTTATGGAAAAGCTGTGGCCTGTCGAAAATATCATGAAAAAATGTCTGAAATTTTCATGAAAAAACGATGACCGCGGACCTGTCGAATATATCATGAAAAAAATGTCTGAAATTTTTATGAAAAAATGATAACCGCGGACCTGTTGAAAATATCATTAAAAAACTGTCTGAAATTTTTATGAAAAAATGATAAACTGTCGAAAATATCATGAAAAAAATGTCTGAAATTTCCATGAAAAAACAATGACCTGTCGAAAATATCATGAAAAAAATTTCTGAAATTTTCATGAAAACACGATGACCGCGGACCTGTCGAAAAATATCAAGTAAAAAATGTCTGACATTTTCATGAAAAAACGATGACCGCGGACCTGTCGAATATATCATGAAAAAAATGTCTGAAATTTTAAAGAAAGAGCTATGACCTGTCGAAAATATCATGAAAAAAATGTCTGACATTTTTATGAAAAAGTTGTGGCCTGTCGAAAATATCATGAAAGAAATGTCTGAAATTTTCATGAAAAAACGATGACCGCGGACTTGTCGAATATATCATGAAAAAAATGTCTGAAATTTTTATGAAAAAATGATAACCTGTCGAAAATATCATGAAAAAAATGTCTTAAATTTCCATGAAAAAACGATGACCTGTCGAAAATATCATGAAAAAAATTTCTGAAATTTTCATGAAAACACGATGACCGCGGACCTGTCGAAAAATATCATGAAAAAAATGTCTGAAATTTTAAAGAAAGAGCTATGACCTGTCAAAAATATCATGAAAAAAATGTCTGACATTTTTATGAAAAAGTTGTGGCCTGTCGAAAATATCATGAAAGAAATGTCTGAAATTTTCATGAAAAAACGATGACCGCGGACTTGTCGAATATATTTATGAAAAAAATGTCTGAAATTTTTATGAAAAATGATAACCTGTCGAAAATATCATGAAAAAAATGTCTGAAATTTTCATGAAAAAACGATGACCGCGGACCTGTCGAATATATCATGAAAAAAATGTCTGAAATTTTAAAGAAAGAGCTATGACCTGTCGAAAATATCATGAAAGAAATGTCTGAAATTTTCATGAAAAAACGATGACCGCGGACTCGTCGAATATATCATGAAAAAAAATTCTGAAATTTTCATGAAAACACGATGACCTGTCGAAAATATCATGAAAAAAATGTCTGAAATTTCCATGAAAAAACGATGACCTGTCGAAAATATCATGAAAAAAATGTCTGAAATTTTCATGAAAACACGATGACCTGTCGAAAATATCATGAAAAAAATTTCTAAAATTTTTATGAAAAAACGATGACCTGTCGAAAATATCATGAAAAAAATGTCTGAAATTTTCATTAAAAAACGATGACCTGTAGAAATTATCATGAAAAAAATGTCTGATATTTTCATGAAAAAACGATGACCACAGAACTGTCAAAAATATAATGAAGAAAATGTTTGAAATTTTCATGAAAAGAAGATGACCACGAACCTGTCGAAAATTTCATGAAAAAACAATAACCGCGGACCTGTCGAAAGTATCATGAAAAAAATGTCTGAAATTTTTACAAAAAAACGATGACCTGTCCAAAATATCATGAAAAAAAGTCTGAAATTTTCATGAAAACACGATGACCTATCAAAAATATCATGAAAAAAATGTCTGACATTTTTATGGAAAAGCTGTGGCCTGTCGAAAATATCATGAAAAAAATGTCTGAAATTTTCATGAAAAAAAGATTACCTGTCTAAAATATCATTAAAAAAAGTCTGAAATTTTCATGAAAATGAGATGACCTGTCGAAAATATCATGAAAGAAATGTCTGAAATTTTTATGAAAAAACGATGACCTGTCAAAAATATCATGAAAAAAATGTCTGAAATTTTTATGAAAAAATGATAACCTGTCGAAAATATCATGAAAAAAATGTCTGAAATTTTAAAGAAAAAGCTATGACCTGTCGAAAATATCATGAAAAAAATGTCTGAAATTTTCATGAAAAAACGATGACCTTTCGAAATTATCATGGAAAAAATGTCTGACATTTTCATGAAAAAATGATGACATTTTTATGGAAAAGCTGTGGCCTGTCGAAAATATCATGAAAAAATGTCTGAAATTTTCATGAAAAAACGATGACCGCGGACCTGTCGAATATATCATGAAAAAAATGTCTGAAATTTTAAAGAAAGAGCTATGACCTGTCGAAAATATCATGAAAGAAATGTCTGAAATTTTCATGAAAAAACGATGACCGCGGACTTGTCGAATATATCATGAAAAAAAATTCTGAAATTTTCATGAAAACACGATGACCTGTCGAAAATATCATGAAAAAAATGTCTGAAATTTCCATGAAAAAACGATGACCTGTCGAAAATATCATGAAAAAAATGTCTGAAATTTTCATGAAAACACGACCTGTCGAAAATATCATGAAAAAAATTTCTAAAATTTTTATGAAAAAACGATGACCTGTCGAAAATATCATGAAAAAAATGTCTGAAATTTTCATTAAAAAACGATGACCTGTAGAAATTATCATGAAAAAAATGTCTGATATTTTCATGAAAAAACGATGACCACAGAACTGTCAAAAATATAATGAAGAAAATGTTTGAAATTTTCATGAAAAGAAGATGACCACGAACCTGTCGAAAATTTCATGAAAAAACAATAACCGCGGACCTGTCGAAAGTATCATGAAAAAAATGTCTGAAATTTTTACGAAAAAACGATGACCTGTCCAAAATATCATGAAAAAAAGTCTGAAATTTTCATGAAAACACGATGACCTATCAAAAATATCATGAAAAAAATGTCTGACATTTTTATGGAAAAGCTGTGGCCTGTCGAAAATATCATGAAAAAAATGTCTGAAATTTTCATGAAAAAAAGATTACCTGTCTAAAATATCATGAAAAAAATGTCTGAAATTTTCATGAAAATGAGATGACCTGTCGAAAATATCATGAAAGAAATGTCTGAAATTTTTATGAAAAAACGATGACCTGTCAAAGATATCATGAAAAAAATGTCTGAAATTTTTATGAAAAAATGATAACCTGTCGAAAATATCATGAAAAAAATGTCTGAAATTTTAAAGAAAAAGCTATGACCTGTCGAAAATATCATGAAAAAAATGTCTGAAATTTTCATGAAAAAACGATGACCTTTCGAAATTATCATGGAAAAAATGTCTGACATTTTCATGAAAAAATGATGACATTTTTATGGAAAAGCTGTGGCCTGTCGAAAATATCATGAAAAAATGTCTGAAATTTTCATGAAAAAACGATGACCGCGGACCTGTCGAATATATCATGAAAAAAATGTCTGAAATTTTTATGAAAAAATGATAACCTGTCGAAAATATCATGAAAAAAATGTCTGAAATTTTCATGAAAAAACGATGACTTTTCGAAATTATCATGGAAAAAATGTCTGACATTTTCATGAAAAAATGATGACATTTTTATGGAAAAGCTGTGGCCTGTCGAAAATATCATGAAAAAATGTCTGAAATTTTCATGAAAAAACGATGACCGCGGACCTGTCGAATATATCATGAAAAAAATGTCTGAAATTTTAAAGAAAGAGCTATGACCTGTCGAAAATATCATGAAAGAAATGTCTGAAATTTTCATGAAAAAACGATGACCGCGGACTTCTCGAATATATCATGAAAAAAAATTCTGAAATTTTCATGAAAACACGATGACCTGTCGAAAATATCATGAAAAAAATGTCTGAAATTTCCATGAAAAAACGATGACCTGTCGAAAATATCATGAAAAAAATGTCTGAAATTTTCATGAAAACACGACCTGTCGAAAATATCATGAAAAAAATTTCTAAAATTTTTATGAAAAAACGATGACCTGTCGAAAATATCATGAAAAAAATGTCTGAAATTTTCATTAAAAAACGATGACCTGTAGAAATTATCATGAAAAAAATGTCTGATATTTTCATGAAAAAACGATGACCACAGAACTGTCAAAAATATAATGAAGAAAATGTTTGAAATTTTCATGAAAAGAAGATGACCACGAACCTGTCGAAAATTTCATGAAAAAACAATAACCGCGGACCTGTCGAAAGTATCATGAAAAAAATGTCTGAAATTTTTACGAAAAAACGATGACCTGTCCAAAATATCATGAAAAAAAGTCTGAAATTTTCATGAAAACACGATGACCTATCAAAAATATCATGAAAAAAATGTCTGACATTTTTATGGAAAAGCTGTGGCCTGTCGAAAATATCATGAAAAAAATGTCTGAAATTTTCATGAAAAAAAGATTACCTGTCTAAAATATCATGAAAAAAATGTCTGAAATTTTCATGAAAATGAGATGACCTGTCGAAAATATCATGAAAGAAATGTCTGAAATTTTTATGAAAAAACGATGACCTGTCAAAGATATCATGAAAAAAATGTCTGAAATTTTAAAGAAAAAGCTATGACCTGTCGAAAATATCATGAAAAAAATGTCTGAAATTTTCATGAAAAAACGATGACCTTTCGAAATTATCATGGAAAAAATGTCTGACATTTTCATGAAAAAATGATGACATTTTTATGGAAAAGCTGTGGCCTGTCGAAAATATCATGAAAAAATGTCTGAAATTTTCATGAAAAAACGATGACCGCGGACCTGTCGAATATATCATGAAAAAAATGTCTGAAATTTTTATGAAAAAATGATAACCTGTCGAAAATATCATGAAAAAAATGTCTGAAATTTCCATGAAAAAACGATGACCTGTCGAAAATATCATGAAAAAAATGTCTGAAATTTTCATGAAAAAATGATGACTGCTGACCTGTCAAAAATATCATCAAAAAAATGTCTGAAATTTTTACGAAAAAACGATGACCTATCAAAAATATCATGAAAAAAAAGTCTGAAATTTTTATGAAAAAACGATGACCTGTCGAAAATATCATGAAAAAAATGTCTGAAATTTTCATGAAAATGATGACCTGTCGAAAATATCATGAAAAAAATGTCTGTCCAAAATATCATGAAAAAAAGTCTGACATTTTTTATGAAAAAACGATGATCTGTCGAAAATATCACGAAAAAAATGTCTGAAATTTTCATTAAAAAACGATGACCGTGGACCTGTCGAAAAAATATTGAAAAAAATGTCTGAAATTTTCATCAAAAAAACGATGACCACATAACTGTCAAAAATATCATCAAAAAAATGTCTGAAATTTTCATGAAAAGATGACCACGAACCTGTCGAAAATTTCATGAAAAAACAAAAACCGCGGACCTGTCGAAAGTATCATGAAATAAATGTCTGAAATTTTTACGAAAAAACGATGACCTGTCGAAAATATCATGAAAAAAATGCCTGAAATTTTCATGAAAAAACGATGACCGCGGACCTGTCGAAAATATCAAGTAAAAAATGTCTGACATTTTCATAAAAAAATGATGACCGCGGACCTGTCGAATATATCATGAAAAAAATGTCTGAAATTTTCATGAAAAAACGATGACCACAGAACTGTCAAACATATAATGAAAAAAATGTCTGAAATTTTTACGAAAAAACGATGACCTGTCCAAAATTTCATGAAAAAAATGTCTGACATTTTCATGAAAAAACGATAACCGCGGACCTGTCGAATATATCATGAAAAAAATGTCTGAAATTTTTATGAAACAATGATAACCTGTCGAAAATATCATGAAAAAAAATGTCTGAAATTTTCATGAAAAAACGATGATCTGTCGAAAATATAATGAAAACAATGTCTGAAATTTTCATGAAAATGAGATGACGTGTCGAAAATATCATGACAAAAATGTCTGAAATTTTAATGAAAAAATGATGACTGCTGACCTGTCAAAAATATCATCAAAAAAATGTCTGAAATTTTTACGAAAAAACGATGACCTATCAAAAATATCATGAAAAAAAAGTCTGAAATTTTTATGAAAAAACGATGACCTGTCGAAAGTATCATGAAAAAAATGTCTGAAATTTTCATGAAAATGAGATGACCTGTCGAAAATATCATGAAAAAAATGTCTGAAATTTTCATGAAAAAACGATGATCTGTCGAAAATATCATGAAAAAAATGTCTGAAATTTTCATGAAAATGAGATGACGTGTCGAAAATATCATGAAAAAAATGTCTGAAATTTTCATGAAAAAATGATGACTGCTGACCTGTCAAAAATATCATCAAAAAAATGTCTGAAATTTTTACGAAAAAACGATGACCTATCAAAAATATCATGAAAAAAAAGTCTGAAATTTTTATGAAAAAACGATGACCTGTCGAAAATATCATGAAAAAAATGTCTGAAATTTTCATGAAAATGATGACCTGTCGAAAATATCATGAAAAAAATGTCTGTCCAAAATATCATGAAAAAAAGTCTGACATTTTTTATGAAAAAACGATGATCTGTCGAAAAAATATTGAAAAAAATGTCTGAAATTTTCATCAAACAACGATGACCACAGAACTGTCAAAAATATCATCAAAAAAATGTCTGAAATTTTCATGAAAAGATGACCACGAACCTGTCGAAAATTTCATGAAAAAAACAAAAACCGCGGACCTGTCGAAAGTATCATGAAATAAATGTCTGAAATTTTTACGAAAAAACGATGACCTGTCGAAAATATCATGAAAAAAATGCCTGAAATTTTCATGAAAAAACGATGACCGCGGACCTGTCGAAAATATCAAGTAAAAAATGTCTGACATTTTCATAAAAAAATGATGACCGCGGACCTGTCGAATATATCATGAAAAAAATTTCTGAAATTTTCATGAAAAAACAATGACCACAGAACTGTCAAACATATAATGAAAAAAATGTCTGAAATTTTTACGAAGAAACGATGACCTGTTCAAAATTTCATGAAAAAAATGTCTGACATTTTCATGAAAAAACGATAACCGCGGACCTGTCGAATATATCATGAAAAAAATGTCTGAAATTTTTATGAAACAATGATAACCTGTCGAAAATATCATGAAAAAAATGTCTGAAATTTTCATGAAAAAACGATGATCTGTCGAAAATATAATGAAAAAAATGTCTGAAATTTTCATGAAAAAAAGATGACGTGTAAAATATCATGACAAAAATGTCTGGGGAGACCGCTAGGGGCGCAGGGATGTAGGACGCGTTTCTCCACTGCTCCTGGGAATGTGACTTATTTTTAAAAAACTTTTGGCATTATCCTGGTCATTTATAGTTCAAATACACAGAGTATATATTTACAAGTACTGTAGGTGACTTTTGTAAATCAAAACGACCGAAATGTCTTCTGCTCGTCAAAAAACGGAGCCGACAAGAGGATGCCGTAGCAAAACATCGCCCTGTCCTGAAACGGCTGCTCAACAGGTTGTTGATGCTAGTGCTAACGCCGACAACGCTCTCAATGCCGAACTTCTGAAATCCATGATGGACTCCCTTAAAGCTGACATCTTCGGAAAACTTGACTCTCTGTCATGCAGTCTCCGCTCCGAGATTACCTCCGTTCGTAAAGAACTGAAAGAGTCGATAGAGCCACTGCAAAAAAAAGTCGAGCAACACGGGCTAACCATGCTAGACCTCGAGCAAGCAGCTACCGACCACAGTGGCCGTATAACGGAGCTGGAGGCTACTGTTAGCAAGCTAACAGCTAAAGTCAGGCATCTGGATGATCGATGTGAGGACCTTGAGGGGAGATCCAGGAGAAATAATATCCGGCTTGTGGGTTTGCCTGAGGGATCGGAGGGGCCCCGTGCTACTGAATTCATTGCCCAACTACTAAAAGAACTTCTTCGCCTGGATGAAAAGCCGCTGCTGGATCGTGCCCATCGGACGCTACGGGACAAGCCTAAAGAGGGAGATTCACCCCGACCATTTGTAGTGAGAGTGCACTACTTTCACATTCGCAACGAGATTCTTCGCCGAGCTGGGGAGCTCTCGCCTCTCCTTTATCGGGGCAAGAAGGTTTCCATCTTTGCTGACTACACTTCTACTGTCGCTAAAAAGAGGGCTGCCTTCGGAAATGTTAAGCGGCTACTTCACTCATGCCCGGGCATCAAGTTTGGGCTGCTATTCCCGGCTACACTCAGAATCACACTGCAGAGCGGAGACACACTTCGGTTTGAGGACCCAGCCACCGCGAACGACTATTTCAACAAGCACCTCAAGAAAGTTATCGCCCCAGGTGATGTTTGAAGAGACATAGCTTATGTGAGTTTATGCTGCTGGCTAACAGTGCCTTCATTCATTTGTTTACATTGACTTGGACTACATTTCCCAGTAAGGCATTGCTGCACAGCGCACTAAAGGGTGACTCTGTTAGCTGTCATTTACAGCTGTGTTTATCTTTTTTCTCTATAGATGCTCTGTTTATTCTATACGTGTTCATGTTTGACTACGTCACTTTTCTCCCTCAGGTAGCTGTGCGTTATAGTTTATATATAGCGATGGCTGCGATGGAGCGTTTAGCACGTCTTATAAGGGTTAACGCGCGTGTCTCGTTTGGGGAGACACTTCTGCCGGGGTGGGTGGGGGCAACGTGGTTAGTTTACCACAAGGGAATGTTCGGTTTTGTGTTTTTGTCGGTTTTGTGGTGGGTCTGCTTGGTCTTCATGTACGAAATATATGCACTAAATACCAGTACCTTATCTTCACATCACTTCTTTTTCTTTCTCAGTCCTTGCTTCTCATGACATTGCCATGGCTTTGCCTAAATTAGCACAGCAGGATAGGGGTGGGTTAAAATTTTGCAGCTGGAACTGTAGAGGTTTAAATAATCCCATTAAGCGCAGCAAGGTCCTGCACCATCTTCAGCACCTGGGTGCCCAGATAATTTTTTTACAAGAGACTCATCTTAGAGTCTCTGATCATTCCAGACTAAAAAGTAGCTGGATTGGTCAAACTTATCATTCTTCATTTCCCGGTAAATCCAGAGGGGTAGCCATTATATTTCACAAATCTGTTCCCTTTGTTTGCTCTAATGTTATTGCGGACACGAATGGGAGATACCTGATTGTAAGTGGCAAAATTCACAATACACAAATGCTTTTTGTTAATCTTTATGGTCCCAATTGGGATGATGACAGCTTTTTTAAAACACTGTTCTCCATTCTACCAGACATATCCTCACATTTTCTTATTGTTGGAGGAGATTTCAATTGTTGGCTTGATCCGAAAATGGATCGCTCCTCTGCCCGAAATTGCACCTCTTCAAAGTCTGCTAAGCTGATTCAGTCTTACAAAGAACACTTTGCTATATCTGACCCCTGGCGTTTCTTTAACCCTTCGGGTAGAGAGTATTCATTTTTCTCCAGTGTGCATCATACCTTTACTCGTATTGATTATTTTCTTGTTGATAATAGAATCCTTCCATCTGTAAAATCTGTTTCATATAATGCAATAGTCATATCCGACCATGCCACAGTCACTATGGACATAAAACTTGAAGGGCTTGGTAACAACCGCTCTCCATGGCGTTTTAACAACCGCTTACTTTCAAATAAGGACTTTGTGGATTTCATCTCAAAGCAAATAGACTTCTTTCTCAGTGTAAATAGGACCCCAGACGTGTCTGTATCGGTGCTATGGGAGACCCTAAAAGCTTATATTAGAGGTGAAATAATCTCCTACTGCGGTTTCGAGAGGAAAGTTAAAAGAGATAAGTTTAGCGAACTGACAAAACGCATTTCACAATTAGATGCGGTATATGCTGTCTCCCCCTCTCCATCTCTTTACAAAGAACGTCTTTCTCTACAGACTGAGTTTGAGGTTTTAGCTACAGATCACACAACGGAAATGCTACTGAAGTCCAGATATACTTTTTATGAACAAGGAGACAAGGCCAGTCGGTTGTTAGCCCACCAACTGCGACAGACTTTGGCAACTCACCAAATTCCACAAATAGGTACAGCTTCAGGTGTGACTATTGATCCTAAGAAAATTAATGACGAATTTAGGGATTTTTACATGTCGTTATACACTTCTGAAAATACAGCAGAGATTTCTCACTTTGATAGTTTCTTTAACTCACTTAATATACCCAATGTCCATCCTGATGTCGCTATTGACTTGGAAAGAGATATTACTGTTGAAGAACTTGTTACAGCTGCCAGATCGATGCAGTCTGGGAAGTGCCCAGGGCCGGACGGATACACTGTTGAATTTTACAAGACGTTTCTCCATAAATTAGCCCCTATTTTGATTGATATGTTTAATGAATCATTTGAATCTCTTTCATTGCCCCAGACGCTCACCCAAGCCTCAATCTCCCTGATTTTGAAAAAAAATAAAGACCCTCTGTCTTGTGCTTCGTACCGCCCCATCAGTCTTCTAAACGTGGACTCTAAATTACTATCTAAACTTTTAGCCTTACGCCTTGATTCGATACTTCCATCCATAATTTCCCCCGACCAAACGGGTTTCATTAAAGATAGGCACTCTTATTTTAATTTAAGACGCTTGTTCAACACAATCTATAACCCACCTACATCTTCTGTTTCAGAAGCTTTAATATCTTTGGACGCCGAGAAGGCTTTCGATAGTGTGGAGTGGGACTACCTGTTTTACACTCTAGACAGATTTGGTTTCGGTCAAAAGTTCATTTCCTGGGTTAAGCTTCTCTATTCTTCCCCCAAAGCCTCAGTTAGAACGAACGACACGCGCTCTGAATATTTTCCTCTCCACAGGTCGACGAGACAGGGTTGCCCCCTGAGCCCCCTGCTATTTGCCGTAGTAATGGAGCCACTTGCGATTGCGCTTCGTTCTAACCCCCTCATCTCTGGGATATCCCGATGCGGCTTGGAACAGAGAGTCTCCCTTTACGCGGACGACCTTCTTCTATATATTTCCGATTTACCTATATCCATCCCTGCTGTACTTTCCACACTCAAATCTTTTGGTTTTATATCAGGTTATAAGATCAATCTTGGTAAAAGTGAGTTATTTCCTCTGAATGTAACCGCACACAATTTGCCCCTACATAGTTTTCCATTTAAAATATCTCATCACTGCTTCACTTATCTGGGCATTCAAATTACAAGCAATTTCAAAGATCTCTTTCAAGCCAATTTTGTCCCCTGTTTAGCACGCATGCAGAAAGATTTTGATCAATGGTCATTACTCCCACTGAATTTAGCCGCGAGGATCAATTCTGTTAAAATGAACATTCTTCCGAAGTTTTCCTATTTATTTCAATGTATACCGATTTTTATCACTCAAAAGTTTTTTAAGAAAATTGATAGTTTAATTTTGGAATTTATTTGGAACAGGAAACCCCCCAGACTGCGTAAGGACTTCTTACAAAGGCCGAAGTCTTCTGGAGGGATGGCCTTACCAAATTTTAGGTTCTATTACTGGGCTACAAACCTCAGAATAGTGCAACACTGGATCAGATCTGATACGCTTCACCCCTGCCCCTCTTGGTTGGCTATGGAGTCCCTCTCCTCGAAACCCATGTCACTGGCGTCTTTGGTACACTCCCCCATCAACGGCCCATTCTCCCCCTATGTTAAAAATATAATTGTCAAAACTACCGTAAGGATCTGGAACCAATTTAGGCGTAATTTTGGTTTGCATATATTCTCAACCTATGCTCCTCTGGCTGCAAATCCCGCGTTCTCTCCCTCCATATCTGATGGTGCCTTTGCAATTTGGTCCAATCTTGGCATTAAACGGTTTAGAGATTTATACATCGATAATGTATTTGCATCTTTTCAACAACTCCAGGAGCTGTTTTCTATTCCTAAGAGTCACTTTTTCCGATACCTACAAGCCCGTAGTTTTGCTCGCAATACATATGCACAATTTCCAAACCTACCTGCCGATACAACCCTAGATACTTTCTTTATTCAAGTCCCAATCATGAGAAAAGGTATGATTTCACATATTTATAGTCAAATTCAAACCCTATCCTCAACCTCTTTGAATATTGTAAGGGCTCTCTGGGAGGAGGAACTAGGGGAGGGCATTTCAGACGAGCTCTGGGGGGATGTCCTTAAACGGGTGCATACCTCATCTATCTGTGCCAGGCATGGCTTAATACAATGTAAAGTGGTTCACCGCACTCACTGGACTAAGGTTAGACTCTCCAAGATTTATGACACAGTTGACCCGTCCTGTGAGAAATGTCACCAAATGCCTGCAAACCATGTACACATGTTCTGGTCCTGCACATCTTTGTATAACTATTGGACTGCAATTTTTAAAACTCTATCGGAGGTAACTGGGACATTTCTGCAACCTAATGCTATGACTGCCTTGTTTGGCATCTCTCAGGTGCCCTTACCTAAACCGCAATCAGATATAATCGCCTTTGTTACTTTATTGGCTCGACGCCTCATTCTAATGAGGTGGAAGTCAACAACACCCCCTTCCCACACTCTCTGGTTGAAAGAGATTTTTAATAACCTAAAGCTCGAAAGAATTCGATATACATTAAAAGGGTCCTCTCATAAATTCAGAGAGGTGTGGGGCCCCTTCCTTGTTTATGCAGAAAAGATTATTTTTCCACTTGTCCCTGAATGAGATCCTGCTCTGTCCTGCTGCTAGCCTCTGTTTGTCAATTAACCCTTGTAATTGTTGTATTGATGTGTGTATTTATTTATGGTTTCTTTTTTGTGTCTTCCCTCTTCTACTCTGCTTAAGGACTGAGTTTGTTATGCATACTAACTGTTGTGATAAATAGTACGACCGGACTGACCACCGTGTTCCAATGTTGTTTGTTTTTGTTTGTGGATGTAACCTTGCAACACTGTCATTCACAAGTACTGTGAACCTATTGCCTCTTTGTGTACAAAAATTTAATAAACAAAACTGTGAAAAAAAAAAAAAAAAAAAAAAAAAAATGTCTGAAATTTTCATGAAAAAATGATGACTGCTGACCTGTCAAAAATATCATCAAAAAAATGTCTGAAATTTTTACGAAAAAACGATGACCTATCAAAAATATCATGAAAAAAAACTCTGAAATTTTTATGAAAAAACGATGACCTGTCGAAAGTATCATGAAAAAAATGTCTGAAATTTTCATGAAAATGAGATGACCTGTCGAAAATATCATGAAAAAAATGTCTGAAATTTTCATGAAAATGAGATGACCTGTCGAAAATATCATGAAAAAAATGTCTGTCCAAAATATCATGAAAAAAAGTCTGAAATTTTTTATGAAAAAACGATGATCTGTCGAAAATATCATGAAAAAAATGTCTGAAATTTTCATTAAAAAACGATAACCTGTAGAAATTATCATGAATTTTTTTTTTGAAATTTTCATGAAAACACGATGACCACAGAACTGTCAAAAATGTCATGAAAAAAATGTCTGAAATTTTCATGAAAAGAAGATGACCACGAACCTGTCGAAAATTTCATGAAAAAACAATAACCGCGGACCTGTCGAAATTATCATGAAAAAAATGTCTGAAATTTTCATGAAAAAAAGATGACCTGTTTAAAATATCATGAAAAAAATGTCTGAAATTTTCATGAAAATGAGATGACCTGTCGAAAATATCATGAAAAAAATGTCTGAAATTTTTATGAAAAAATGATAATCTGTCGAAAATATCATGAAAAAAATGTCTGAAATTTTTAATGAAAAGGCTATAACCTTTCGAAATTATCATGGAAAAAATGTCTGACATTTTCATGAAAAGAAGATGACCACGAACCTGTCGAAAATTTCATGAAAAAACAATAACCGTGGACCTGTCGAAAGTATCATGAAAAATATGTCTGAAATTTTCAAGAAAATGAGATGACCTGTCGAAAATATCATGAAAAAAATGTCTGAAATTTTCATGAAAAAATGATGACTGCTGACCAGTTGAAAATATCATCAAAAAAATGTCTGAAATGTTCATGAAAAAGCGATGACCGGGGACCTGTCGAAAATATCAGGAAAAAAATGTCTGAAATTTTTATGAAAAAACGATGACCGTGGACCTGTAGAAAAAATATTGAAAAAAATGTCTGAAATGTTCATGAAAAAATACGGAGCCCCTAAAGGGACATAGGAAGAAAATATTTTTTGATGAGGAAGAAAATATTTTTTGAAAGGGACATAGGAAGAAAATATATTTAGATGGATGAACATTTAAAAAAAAAAAGTATTGCGTTCCCTCGCAATACTTTTGCGTTCCCTCGCAATAGTATTGCGTTCTCTCCAAGGGCGTCAACAGCATTTAAAATGTGGGGGGGACAGGTTTTGGCGGGGGGTCTGGGGGTCCTCCCCCAGAAAAATTTGAATGAAGTAGATGCAATTTCCCACATTCTGGTGCATTCTAACATAGGTTACTTGTCTCCCTCCTTCATTGTGTTTCCTTATAGCTGGCGCGTCACTGACTACACTGCACTATGTTCTGGTGCAAGTGGAAGACTGGACACTGACGACTCTTTTTGGCACTTCATTCTGTAAATCACGAGAGCCAAAGATGAGCATTTCAAAAATCAGAAAGTAAAATAGAAAAAACAAAATTATGGAAAATAAATACATCGCATAAGGCCTGTGCATTACCCAAGTATATTTCCGACGTTTTTTTTAATTTAATTTTTCATTTATTCATAAAATTGCTGCGTGCGCGAGAGAGAGAGAGAGAGAGAGACAGGCAGAGAGCGCGTAAGAGAGTGCAGGCGTGCGCTCCGAGCAGGCTCCGTGCATGCTCCATGCAACCAGAGTCTCTACATAATAAGAGCCCTCTTTCAGCATAGCAAAACTCGCGTTTAAAAAACCCTCTTGGCTCCTGCGGAGAAATGAGACACAGCAAAAGAGAGCAGAATCACATCAGCTTCAGAGAAAGAGAGAGAGAGGGAGCGATAAGGTTCACTGTCCGTACACCTCTCTTGTAAATGCATTCAAACTGAAGCTTCTAATGACTTAATTTAAAAAATGTTAATGTACAACTGCTTGCTGCTAAAGCTGTGCTGAACTCCTCTAAATAACGGAATCTCGAGAGGAACTTTTAAAACGGGAGGCGTTAAGAAAATGTGTAGGCTACCTGGGCTTTTCAGTGCCTTTCATTGCTTTGTTGAAATTAACAACAATCTAACATGACCTGACGCTAACATACAGGCTACATATCTAAACAAGAATGCATTTTCAGCAAAAGCTGACGTTATCTTGTTGATCAAACTCTACAGAGGCTTGCTTCGGTAGCCTACATGTGTGACTGTGAGTGCGTGCTGCGGGTGTGTGTGGAGGAAAACGCGGAGTGGATTTCTATTAATGTGGGTATTCTCTTACCGATAAAGTGGAACGGATTTGATCAGGAAGCAATGGAAAGAGCGCTGGACAAATAGACCTGTCCTGCACTAATGTTTCTAATGGCAAATGTGGAGGGGTCCAAACGACTGTTTTTAAAAGGTGAGGGGGACTCGACCCCCCCTGGTTATATGGTGGCGACGCCCATGGTTCTCTCGCAATACTTTTGCGTTCCCTCGCAATACTTTTGCGTTCCCTCGCAATAGTATTGCGTTCCCTCGCAATACTTTTGCGTTCCCTCGCAATACTTTTGCGTTCCCTCGCAATAGTATTGCATTCCCTTGCAATACTTTTGCGTTCCCTCGCAATACTTTTGCGTTCCCTCGCAATAGTATTGCGTTCTCTCGCAATACTTTTGCTTTCTACCGACAAATAGACTGTAAATAGCAGCGAGCACAAGGGCCTTTACGCAGCTCAGTTACTGGAAAAAGGGCTGCTGTTTGTGTGCTGTGTGTGTCTGTGTGTGTCTGTGTGTGTGCGTGTGTGTGTGTGTGTCTGTCTGTGTGTGTGGTCAGATGTGAACGTTGTTTTCCGCTGCTACGTCACCTGCGCACCTGGGCATAGCTGGTAATCACAACCACAGGCAGGGAGAAAGGGAGACACCGGTGAGGGTGGGGGGGAAGCTACACAGTTTATCAACCGTGAGTGTGTGTGAAGATGTTGTCTGGATCCTGTCGCGTTTAGTGTTTGTTTGTTTGTTTGTTTGTTTGTTTACGAGCTCGTTTTGTATAATGCAGTATAGGCTAACCCGTCTGTTTGTCGGTGTTGACTTCAAACGTAATCAACGGTGGACCGAGAAGACTGAACTTTTCCGCTCCTTGTTTGTCTCTCTTGAATTGACATATTGAGATGTTCTGCTGTTTCTAACTGACCTGTGGGATCTAAGGATCTTTGCATTAACTCGGTAAGTTGAAGTGTCTATTATATGTACTTTTCGGGGGTAGCCTATGGTTGTTAGTTAGCTAGCAACACTGAAGTAGGCTAACGTGGCTAACGTGATGGTGTTGTTATGATACTGTATGTTACTGATGGCTGGCTTTGACATTATTGATCTTTTATTTGAGAAAACAATCAAGGGGACACTCCTTATAGACGTACTTGCTATGCTTTATGATATACCGTTACTGTTCTGGACATGGTATTAAAAAAACACAGAACCAGGGTACAATTCAGCTTATAATTGTGAATCACTGACGATATCTTTACTTTATTTTAACTTAATCAAGCTAAAATAATGTGTTACGGTATCTTAAGGCAATAAAAGACCATATTGAACAGAACAATTGCCTGCTGGCCTGCATTTATTAACATTAACAGTTGGTCAGTCTGGTCAGTCTGGTATTTGGAAGAGGCAGAAAATGTCCTGTGTTCATATATACACATAATACTGAAGTTATGATGAGGTTGGATAATGTTCCTTACTGTTTGAAGAAAAGAGACGACACATGAACCTGCCGGACTACAGATGGAAATTAGGCTGCAATCTGGTATATATTTCCAAATGTATGTTCATGTTCAATGTGCACTGTCCCTATATTAAACACAAATAATAATACAAATCAACAGGGTATGGTTAATACAAACCAAACATTAACTGTAAGGACTCAAAAACGTACAATTCAACAGTTTCCTGTTCTGACTTTTTAAATTTCTTTGTAAACTAAAGGTTCTCAACATAAATAAAACCTTGTTTTGTTAACATGCTGAAACCAAATGTCATATATGTCTTTAAATGTTGTTTATTTATCTACCTTTTAGTAAGTAGTATTTTTAAATGCAACTTTATTTTAATGTGCTGTAACTGTGGTTTTTACAGTCTAATTTTACCCCTCAAATAACAAAGCAGTTTCAAATATTGTAGAGGATTTTTTTGCTGATAAAAATGTAATATACTTACACAGTACATCCTTTGATAAATAATCTGACGCACTATTTTCTGTGGTTTTCCTGTCGGTGACCATGAGGCAGCCAGACTGAAGCAGTAGGTTGTGAAGGTGGATGCCATGATCTCTGAAGAGCACGCCATCACCAAGAACTTAAAGGTAAAATCATCACTCATATGATAGGATTTTTATTGTAACTGCTAGTGGCATCACGTTTGAAGACATGTAAAAGGAGTTTTAGTAACAAGTTATATTCTTTCTTAAAATGTAAGGAAGACTAGCAGCAGATTTTAACAGCCTCAACGATACTGCAAGAAGTCTTGTTCAGTTTGTAATCATTTTTCTTTCTGTCTTCAGGGAAATCATTGACCAAATGAAACAGCAGACTCTGATTCCAACTCATCACGTGAGGTCCTCTCTCACTAAAGGTCACCAGGTAAGGTCCTCACTGACAGGGGTAACACACAGGATCATAATATAAATAAAAAAGGCAACAGGCTTGCTACCTGGGGCCCGTTTCTGAAAGATGGTTCAACAAACTCAGTCTAACTCTGAGCTCTGAGTTGATTTACCCTCAGGTGGGAAACTCTGAGTTTTTGGTTTCAGATCAGCTGATTTGAGTTTGTTAAATCAACTCTCAGTACTGTAGGTTCACTCGGTGTTCAGCGCGTGCACCATGAGGATAAAAAGCCAACATTAATGGAGCCCCGATACTACGATTCACCATGTCAACAGGAGACAAAAAAGAGATCCTCGTACTTTAACCATCTCGAAATATAACCTATCTTCATGCGGACATACGGCGAATATGAACAGGTTTTAATAAGGAAAAAAAAGTAACACTGCTGCAGCGCAAAGGAGAGAGAGAAGTGATGTGGGAGAAAACAGCTGCTCCCGTCAGCGCGTAATGAAGTGTATTATTTTTGATATATATTTCATCAGAATTATAATATTGCAGATCCAAACTGGTGGAATGGTATTAAACCTAAAATGTATTTTCATTAAGATGCAATCCAGCAGAAGAAAAGCGACTTTAAAACAGCTCAAACTGAAATATAAGAACAAACTAGGCTCATGGTGTTATTTTAATCATATTTGACATATTAAACAAAGTAACCTAACTTCATTCAGTGTCTATTTGAATGTGCATTATCTTTATCCCCAACATAATGCTGGTGTCACACACATAGGCTAAATGTCCTCTCACCTTTCAATCATTGAAGAAAACCTGCTCCCGACCAGGTTAGGTTCATATACTCAGTTACCATAGTAACTGACTCAGAGCTAAAGTTGCCCCCCTCTCTGGAACATGTCTGAGTTACACCTCTTTCTCGGGTTTGAGTGACCTCCCCTGCTGAAACAGAAAACCCAGAGTTTCCCTCATTTCAGGGTTAACTGACTCCGTGTTTGCACAAAACCTGCTTTCTGAAACGGGCCCCAGCTCATGATACCCGATAGGTTTATCTAGGGCTTCTGTCTTTTTCGAACCAGCTTACTTAAGGAAAGTCTGGATATTTTTAACTTGCTTCAGGGTATACAACAACTGACCCAATTTACTGACCTATGACCTAAACAGCAACCCAATACTGCCACCTAGTGTCCAAAGTTTTAAATAAAAGGTGTTTGTGTTTACACTACAGAGATTAGACATTTATAAAGATACAATGAAGTAAAACTTGAAATACTTTGTTTAGCACTGCAACATAAGAGTTCCACTGTTAACAAAAAAACAGTATAAACCAGTTCTGCTCATCTGTCTGTCTCTGTCCTAGGCTCACTGCAGATGTGAAGAGAGAGGACACTTCCATGTCTGAGACACACAGGTCCCAGATGATACAACTCTTTCAGGTAAATAGCTGGTTTATATTAAAGGGATAGAAGACGGTGAAGGATTACAGAATCATACTAAGTAAGCCTCAGTCTGAGTTCATGTAAACTCTTTGCCATATTTAATTATACAAGCTTCTGATTTCTGCCTCAGATTGATTCTGTTGTTTCAGTGGGAAGCACCTGTTAGCTCACATCCCTGGCTACTGCTAAGTCATTGGCAAAAGTGAATTATTGTAAACCTGTTTGTCATGATTATATGAGAATATTTTACAATAGTTTAATTGATCAGGCTGGCCCATGTGTTGACAATTAAAACTAATCTTGAGTAAGTGCCAGGCACACTCTTCTTTAAAAACATAAAGCTGATGCTTACATTATTGAATGTGTTTATTAAAAATAGTTATCCTGTCCTTAAAAAGAACAACTAGATCAAATATCTGCTTCTCATTAAGAAAATAAAACTTTAAAACCTGAAGTTTAGCAGAACCTCAGGACAGATCTTATTTCAGGTCTGAGGCATAAACACTACAATAAAAGACATTTTACTTTACAATTAACTCCGTGATTGTTTCTCTTTATTACAGAAGATGCCCTCAGATTCAGACCTCAACCGCTGCCGACCAGGAGAACTCTTCCCTGAGCATTTCCTGTCCTCTCTCAAAAATGAACTTGTGAAAAAAGGATCCCAAAATGGCAGACTGTTTGACATGTCTGTGACTAATAAAAAAAAAAAAAAGGACTCTCCTGCACATCTTGCTAGTATTGTCACCTTAACTACTGGCTTTACTATATACTTATTGGCAATACATTTTTAGTGTTGAAGAAGAAGTTTGAAAGCTGTTTATCTCAGACGAGCCCGGCTGGGACAAGCTGAGCTTGCTGTTAGCAAAGCTGTTGACAGTTAGTCAAGAAGAAATGAATGTCAGTTCAAGGCCTTTTTTAGTTTAAAGCTATTAACTTCACTGCTAAATTCTTTAAATCATGACCATGTCCGATTTTAAAAAGTTTATTCAAACATTTTTTTCAACAAACAACCCTGGCTTCGATGTAATTCCATCAAATAAAGCATAGAGATCATGGATGATTTTTATGGAGGAAAAGCAAATCCAACACAACCCTTTGGCCTTTCAAACACATCCCCATCATTGAATAATGACCAGGATCTCTGTGTTTTATCTGAGGATGATGCACAATGGTTCCACCAGCAGATGAAACTATGGTAGGTATCTCACTGTTCACAAAGCGCCAGACCATGTCCACCTTCTTCAGTGTTGCAGACATTGATCAGCTCTTCTGGGTGACAAGTGTATGGCAGAGAGGACTATCTTCATCTGGGAGAGCTGCTGGTTGTCCAGTCCCAGGTCATTTCTGCCAAGGATATCTAACTATTAACAGATGATTTTAACTTACCTTTTGCATCTATGGAAGATGTCAGACCAGCTGGATTGATAGTCTTCTTTGCCTAAAACGAAGATACCAAAATAATTGATTTTCTGGTCATTTCAATATTTTGACTTTAAGCAGGTATGATTTGCATTGATAATTAACAGTTTATAAACAAATACAACTTATCTTTCCACCTGTAGTCTACAGTCTGTGGTGCTTACATAGCTTAAATATGCTTTCAACAATGATCAACATAGCGGTATTTTTTTGAACACAGTAGGCTATGTTTAGATATTAGACTTTGAATACTGTTGTTTGTTATAGGATACTTACACATTACAAAAAGTGCCACTGGAGGGAATCCGAAGTCATTTCCAGTTCGTAGTGGGTACTGTCCATTGTTGATTACGTTTGAAGTCAACACCAACAAACATACAGGGGGGTATTCCATCAACGTCGCTTAAGAAAGCCGCGCTCACCTGAAAAAGTCAGACTGAAACTAACACCATCTCCTAATTAAGGCTCAAGTCGTTCCATCAACGCAGATCAGCCTTGTTTAATCAGGGCTGACTCAAGACAGACTTGCATAGTCTCGCTTTGTGCTCGCACCCGAGGTTAACAAGAAGCCCAAATGAATGGATGAATGAAAAGACGATCAAATGAGTCACGCAGAGGGGAGAGTTAGAGCGCCGTTTGTTTCAACAGCTGAACCAACGCTGCTGATTGAGCTGTTCCAACAATTTAACGATTTTATTACTAAAAAAGTCAGACTGAAAATAATAATATACGACAGAGGATAAGGGCCACCTTAAAGAAAAACTAAATCTAAAATTTCGAGCCCAAACTAGTAAATGTATGACTTTATTCTCGTTAATGTACGAGTTTAATCTCGAAATTTTTTATGTAGTTTTTTCTTTAAGGTGGCTCCAATACTCCGTCGTAAGGGTAAGCCAGAGAGATGGCATGGTAGAAAAGTTCAGACGGACTAAATGTGCGAGTTATGAAAGTTTCAGGTTCATTTGACTTTATTATTCTGTGCTCTTTTATCTTTTATTAAAACTTCTTTGTCTGAACTTTCGTATTTGAGATAGATAGATAGATAGATAGATAGATAGATAGATAGATAGATAGATAGATAGATAGATAGATAGATCCATCCAGTAGGCCTAGCAGTTTATAAGACCTATACACCTGCTGCCCCCCCTTCCTGTAGGCCTATGTATAGAGCCCATTTACCTACACAAACATAAAAAAGAAACCCCTAAAGAGATCAAAATCTAAGTATTGCCTACAATAACAAAATAGACATACACCATTCAAAAGCAAATGAACACTTAAAGGAATAAAACCCTGTATACAATTTAAATCACAGATTAAAATGAGACCTGTCCAATATAGAGCAGACCTCTGTTACAGCTGCACAGAAGCATTTCTATTGAAATGTACAGCAGTGTCTGAATGGAGGTGGTGCACATTTACATTGAGTCTGTGCATACTTTAAGGTGGAAGTGTTGTAATATATTATCCAACAAGAAGTGTCCAACGAGAGGCTGTCTCTTTAAAACAGATAAGTGGAAAGGCTGTACATCCAGGAGTGTGCTTCCCCCTCTGCAGAGTGCTCTGTGACTATATGATGTGTAGTCTCCATAATATCAGAAGTTTAAAATAGTGTTTCAGGCCAACAAGAAACAGACAACACATGACAAAGTATTCAGGTTGTTAATAAGCCCTACTAATGTGTGTGTTTGTGTAACATTAAATGTTAAACTCCAGGAATGAAATGTCAATTTTACTGTCATAATATTTCTTAAAATAATAAATAAAAGGAGATGCCATGGAGGCAGGAAGAATAGTGGCTTTCTTTCTTTCATTCTCTGTGTAATAAATTATCTCACTCAATTTCCATTTCAGTACTGTAGGCCTACGTCAGGCTTTATTGGCATCTCTCTCTCTCTGTTGGTCTGTCTGCCTGTCTCTCTTGTTTCACCAGCCAATCAGAGACAGAGTAGGGCGGGTCCTTGTAGGATGTGAATTATTTATTAGGCTTTTTATAAAATCATGTTCGTTTTACCTTTTTTTCACATCTCCTCACGTGTAGTTGCATTAGATGTGTGACTTTTGCGATATAATGAAGGTTTTTATTCATGACTGATTTTGAACAAAGCTGAGACTTCAGTTTTATGATCTGTTTCTATTATTCTAACATGACATGAGTGACGTGAGCGCGGACAATTTACCTGACGGAACGGTCTTTTATGAGTCTGTTTCTACCCGTCGGACATTCTTTGACACACAGCTAAACTAAGTTCGACAGTTAGCCTGGTCCGGAGCAGACTTGTTCACCAGCATAAGTTACCATGGTAACTCAGCGAGGATTCATATAAGCTACGTTGATGGAACGAAACTCCCACTTAAATGAGCCAGACTTATCGAAATAAGCGAGGATTCTGCTTAATCCTGCTTGATGGAATACCCCCCAGAGGCCTGTACTACGAATCGAGTTAAACAGACCCAGGGTCTCTTTGGGTTATCTGGCTTCACTAACCCTAACATAAGAGATCGTGGTTAACAGTCCTACGAAGCTGGTTATCAACCTGATAGGTAAAGCCAGAGTTGCCAGGAGCGCGTTCACATAAAAGGGCGGAGTTATCTTCATTTAACCTATCACAATCATCACTGCGTCTGCCGTCAGCAGATCGTCATATCTAAAAACTCTGATCAAACTATACTATTAACAATATAAATACGTTTAAGACAAACAGGCTCCCAAAGACTAAAGTTATAAAGCTGCAGCAACAAATGGCATAAAAAAGAAAAATCTGCGAGTATTAACGTCCAAACTGCAGCTTATTATATTTGTTCCATCATTAGTTCACCTGAGAACTGACTATAATAACTCCTGTTTCTTCTCTGAACTGTTGCTCTGACTCTTTCATGTGGAGAGTAGAACAGTTTGAGAAGCTGCAGCTCTGACGATCACAAACAGAGCGGCATGGAGACATTAAAAAATTAATATTAAGATATAATTCAAAGATAGGCTATAAGAAGCTATTCGTAATTGTGCATCTTAAAAACACAACTAGGAAGGATGAAGGAAGATATAGCGTATATCAGTGAAAAATAATTAACTTAACGGACTATAATGTAAAATCATACGGGACACATGAAGTGTCCTCCCCCCTCTCTCGAACAGCTCCGGGAGCTCCACGATCAAAAGATCTGATTGGTCAGTGGGTGGAGATTTTCACAGGTTGATCTCTTATCTCCAACATAACCTGCACCGGAGCAGGTTAGGCGTGCAGCATAAGTTACCGTGGCGATATAACCAGGTAAGAAGTGAACGACCCTCGTAGGACTGAAAACCCAGGGTTAACCCTGAAGTTACCTCGCTAACCCCAAATCCTGCTTCGTAGTACAGGCCTCAGGTGTATAGGCTACTGGTGTATACAAAACGAGCTCGTAAACAAACAGACACTAAACGCGACATGATCCAGATCCAGGATCCTGGGTGGCTTCCCCTGATTCCCTACCCCCCCCCACCCTCACCTGTGTCTCCCTTTCTATGCTCAGGTGCGCAGGTGACGTAGCAGCGGAAAACAACGTTCACAATTTACCACACGCGCGCGCACACACACAGACACACACACAGCACACAAACAGCAGCCCTTTTTAAGTAACTGAGCTGCGTAAAGGCCCTTGTGCTCGCTGCTATTTACAGTCTATTTGTCGGTAGAAAGCAAAAGTATTGCGAGAGAACGCAATACTATTGCGAGGGAACGCAAAAGTATTGCGAGGGAACGCAATACTATTGCGAGGGAACGCAATACTATTGCGAGGGAACGCAATACTTTTTTTTTTTAAATGTTCATCCATCTTAAAATATTTTCTTCCTATGTCCCTTTCAAAAAATATTTTCATCTTCATCAAAAAATATTTGTCCCTTTCAAAAAATATTTTCATCCTCATCAAAAAATATTTTCTTCCTATGTCCCTTTAGGGGCTCCGTAAAAAAACGATGACCACAGAACTGTCAAAAATATCATCAAAAAAATGTCTGAAATTTTCATGAAAAGAAGATGACCACGAACCTGTCGAAAATTTCATGAAAAAACAATAACCGCGGACCTGTTGAAAGTATCATGAAAAAAATGTCTGAAATTTTTACGAAAAAACGATGACCTATCGAAAATATCATGAAAAAAATGTCTGAAATTTTTATGAAAAAACGATGACCTGTCGAAAATATCATGAAAAAAATGTCTGAAATTTTTAAGAAAAAACGATGACCTATCGAAAATATCATGAAAAAAATGTCTGAAATTTTCATTAAAAAACGATGACCACGAACCTGTCGAAAATTTCATGAAAAAACAATAACCGCGGACCTGTCGAAAGTATCATGGAAAAAATGTCTGAAATTTTTATGAAAAAACGATGACCTGTCGAAAGTATCATGAAAAAACAATAACCGCGGACCTGTCGAAAGTATCATGAAAAAAATGTCTGAAATTTTTATGAAAAAACGATGACCTGTCGAAAGTATCATGAAAAAACAATAACCGCGGACCTGTCGAAAGTATCATGAAAAAAATGTCTGAAATTTTTATGAAAAAACGATGACCTGTCGAAAATATCATGAAAAAAATGTCTGAAATTTTCATTAAAAAACGATGACCTGTAGAAATTATCATGAAAAAAATGTCTGATATTTTCATGAAAAAACGATGACCACAGAACTGTCAAAAATATAATGTAAAAAATGTTTGAAATTTTCATGAAAAGAAGATGACCACGAACCTGTCGAAAATTTCATGAAAAAACAATAACCGCGGACCTGTCGAAAGTATCATGAAAAAAATGTCTGAAATTTTTACATAAAAACGATGACCTGTCCAAAATATCATGAAAAAAAGTCTGAAATTTTTATGAAAAAACGATGATCTGTCGAAAATATCATGAAAAAAATGTCTGAAATTTTCATTAAAAAACGATAACCTGTAGAAATTATCATGATTTTTTTTTTTGAAATTTTCATGAAAACACGATGACCACAGAACTGTCAAAAATGTCATGAAAAAAATGTCTGAAATTTTCATGAAAAGAAGATGACCACGAACCTGTCGAAAATTTCATGAAAAAACAATAACCGTGGACCTGTCGAAAGTATCATGAAAAAAATGTCTGAAATTTTCAAGAAAATGAGATGACCTGTCGAAAATATCATGAAAAAAATGTCTGAAATTTTCATGAAAATGAGATGACCTGTCGAAAATATCATGAAAAAAATGTCTGAAATTTTCATGAAAAAATGATGACTGCTGACCAGTTGAAAATATCATCAAAAAAATGTCTGAAATGTTCATGAAAAAGCGATGACCGCGGACCTGTCGAAAATATCAGGAAAAAAATGTCTGAAATTTTTATGAAAAAACGATGACCGTGGACCTGTAGAAAAAATATTGAAAAAAATGTCTGAAATGTTCATGAAAAAACGATGACCACAGAACTGTCAAAAATATCATCAAAAAAATGTCTGAAATTTTCATGAAAAGAAGATGACCACGAACCTGTCGAAAATTTCATGAAAAAACAATAACCGCGGACCTGTCGAAAGTATCATGAAAAAAATGTCTGAAATTTTTATGAAAAAACGATGACCTGTCGAAAATATCATGAAAAAAATGTCTGAAATTTTTACGAAAAAACGATGACCTATCGAAAATATCATGAAAAAAATGTCTGAAATTTTTATGAAAAAACGATGACCTATCGAAAATATCATGAAAAAAATGTCTGAAATTTTTAAGAAAAAACGATGACCTATCGAAAATATCATGAAAAAAATGTCTGAAATTTTCATGAAAAAACGATGACCGCGGACCTGTCAAAAATATCATGAAAAAAATGTATGACATTTTCATGAAAAGATGACCACGAACCTGTCGAAAATTTCATGAAAAAACAATAACCGCGGACCTGTCGAAAGTATCATGAAAAAAATGTCTGAAATTTTTATGAAAAAACGATGACCTGTCGAAAATATCATGAAAAAAATGTCTGAAATTTTCATTAAAAAACAATGACCTGTCAAAAATATCATCAAAAAAATGTCTGAAATTTTCATGAAAAGAAGATGACCACGAACCTGTCGAAAATTTCATGAAAAAACAATAACCGCGGACCTGTCGAAAGTATCATGAAAAAACAATAACCGCGGACCTGTCGAAAGTATCATGAAAAAAATGTCTGAAATTTTTATGAAAAAACGATGACCTGTCGAAAATATCATGAAAAAAATATCTGAAATTTTCATTAAAAAACGATGACCTGTCGAAATTATCATGAAAAAAATATCTGAAATTTCCTGAAAAAACGATGACCACAGAACTGTCAAAAATATAATGAAAAAAATGTTTGAAATTTTTACGAAAAAACGATGACCTATCGAAAATATCATGAAAAAAATGTCTGAAATTTTTATGAAAAAACGATGACCTGTCGAAAATATCATGAAAAAAATGTCTGAAATTTTTAAGAAAAAACGATGACCTATCGAAAATATCATGAAAAAAATGTCTGAAATTTTCATGAAAAAACGATGACCGCAGACCTGTCAAAAATATCATGAAAAAAATGTATGACATTTTCATGAAAAGAAAACCACGAACCTGTCGAAAATTTCATGAAAAAACAATAACCGCGGACCTGTCGAAAGTATCATGAAAAAAATGTCTGAAATTTTTATGAAAAAACGATGACCTGTCGAAAATATCATGAAAAAAATATCTGAAATTTTCATTAAAAAACAATGACCTGTCAAAAATATCATCAAAAAAATGTCTGAAATTTTCATGAAAAGAAGATGACCACGAACCTGTCGAAAATTTCATGAAAAAACAATAACCGCGGACCTGTCGAAAGTATCATGAAAAACAATAACCGCGGACCTGTCGAAAGTATCATGAAAAAAATGTCTGAAATTTTTATGAAAAAACGATGACCTGTCGAAAATATCATGAAAAAAATATCTGAAATTTTCATTAAAAAACGATGACCTGTCGAAAATATCATGAAAAAAATGTCTGACATTTTCATGAAAAAACGATGACCGCGGACCTGTCGAATATATCATGAAAAAAATGTCTGAAATTTTAAAGAAAAAGCTATGACCTGTCGAAAATATCATGAAAAAAATGTCTGACATTTTTATGAAAAAGCTGTGGCCTGTCGAAAATATCATGAAAAAAATGTCTGAAATTTTCATGAAAAAACGATGACCGCGGACCTGTCGTAAATATCAGGAAAAAAATGTCTGAAATTTTTATGAAAAAACGATGACCGTGGACCTGTCGAAAAAATATTGAAAAAAATGCTTGAAATTTTCATGAAAAAACGATGACCACAGAACTGTCAAAAATATCATGAAAAAAATGTCTGACATTTTCATGAAAAAACGATGTCCTCCGTCCTGTCAAAAGTATAATGAAAAAGCTATAACCTGTCGAAAATATCATGAAAAAAATATCTGAATTTTCATGAAAAAACGATGTCCTCCATCCTGTCAAAAGTATAATGAAAAAGCTATGACCTGTCGAAAATATCAAGAAAAAAATGTCTGACATTTTTATGGAAAAGCTGTGACCTGTCGAAAATATCATGAAAAAAATGTCTGACATTTTTATGGAAAAGCTGAGGCCTGTCGAAAATATCATGAAAAAAATGTCTGAAATTTTCATGAAAAAACGATGACCGCGGACCTGTCAAAAATATCATGAAAAAAATGTCTGAAATTTTCATGAAAAGAAGATGACCACGAACCTGTCGAAAATTTCATGAAAAAACAATAACCGCGGACCTGTCGAAAGTATCATGAAAAAAATGTCTGAAATTTTCATGAAAAAAAGATGACCTGTCGAAAATATCATCAAAAAAATGTCTGAAATGTTCATGAAAAGAAGATGACCTGTCAAAAATATCATGAAAAAAATGTCTGAAATTTTTAAGAAAAAGCTATGAACTGTCGAAAATATCATGAAAAAAATGTCTGACATTTTCATGAAAAAACGATGTCCTCTGTCCTGTCAAAAGTATAATGAAAAAGCTATGACCTGTCGAAAATATCAAGAAAACAATGTCTGAAATTTTAAAGAAAAAGCTATTACCTGTCGAAAATATCATGAAAAAACAATAACTGTGGACCTATCGAAAATATCATGGAAAAAAATGTCTGAAATTTTTATGAAAAAACGATGACCTGTCGAAAATATCATGAAAAAAGTCTGAAATTTTCATGAAAATGAGATGACCTGTCGAAAATATCATGAAAAAAATGTCTGAAATTTTTACGAAAAAACGATGACCTGTCGAAAATATCATGAAAAAAATGTCTGACATTTTTATGAAAAAGCTGTGGCCTGTCGAAAATATCATGAAAAAAATGTCTGACATTTTCATGAAAAAACGATGACCGCGGACCTGTCGAATATATCATGAAAAAAATGTCTGAAATTTTAAAGAAAAAGCTATGACCTGTCGAAAATATCATGAAAAAAATGTCTGACATTTTTATGAAAAAGCTGTGGCCTGTCGAAAATATCATGAAAAAAATGTCTGAAATTTTCATGAAAAAACGATGACCGCGGACCTGTCGTAAATATCAGGAAAAAAATGTCTGAAATTTTTATGAAAAAACGATGACCGTGGACCTGTCGAAAAAATATTGAAAAAAATGCTTGAAATTTTCATGAAAAAACGATGTCCTCCATCCTGTCAAAAGTATAATGAAAAAGCTATGACCTGTCGAAAATATCATGAAAAAACAATATCCGTGGACCTGTCGAAAGTATCATGAAAAAAATGTCTGAAATTTTTACGAAAAGAGGATGACCTATCGAAAATATCATGAAAAAAATGTCTGAATTTTTTATGAAAAAACAATGACCTGTCGAAAATATCATGAAAAAAATGTCTGAAATTTTTACGAAAAAACGATGACCTATCGAAAATATCATGAAAAAAATGTCTGAAATTTTCATGAAGAAACGATGATCGCGGACCTGTCAAAAATATCATGAAAAAAATGTCTGAAATTTTCATGAAAAGAAGATGACCACGAACCTGTCGAATATTAATGAAAAAACAATAACCGCGGACCTGTCGAAAGTATCATGAAAAAAATGTCTGAAATTTTCATGAAAATGAGATGACCTGTCGAAAATATCATGAAAAAAATGTCTGAAATTTTTATGAAAAAACGATGACCTGTCGAAAATATCATGAAAAAAAGTCTGAAATTTTCATTAAAAAACGATGACCTGTAGAAATTATCATGAAAAAATATCTGAAATTTAAGATGACCTGTCGAAAATATCATGAAAAAAATGTCTGAAATTTTCATGAAAATGAGATGACCTGTCGAAAATATCATGAAAAAAATGTCTGAAATTTTTATGAAAAAACGATGACCTGTCGAAAATATCATGAAAAAAAGTCTGAAATTTTCATTAAAAAACGATGACCTGTAGAAATTATCATGAAAAAAATATCTGAAATTTCCTGAAAAAACGATGACCACAGAACTGTCAAAAATATAATGAAAAAAATGTTTGAAATTTTAATGAAAAGAAGATGACCACGAACCTGTCGAACATTTAATGAAAAAACAATAACCGCGGACCTGTCGAAAGTATCATGAAAAAAATGTCTGAAATTTTAAAGAAAAAGCGATGACCTGTCGAAAATATCATGAAAAAAATGTCTGACGTTTTTATGGAAAAGCTGTGGCCTGTCGAAAATATCATGAAAAAAATGTCGGAAATTTTCATGAAAAAAAGATTACCTGTCTAAAATATCATGAAAAAAATGTCTGAAATTTTCATGAAAATGAGATGACCTGTCGAAAATATCATGAAAGAAATGTCTGAAATTTTTATGAAAAAACGATGACCTGTCAAAAATATCATGAAAAAAATGTCTGAAATTTTAAAGAAAAAGCTATGACCTGTCGAAAATATCATGAAAAAAATGTCTGAAATTTTCATGAAAAAACGATGACCTTTCGAAATTATCATGGAAAAAATGTCTGACATTTTCATGAAAAAATGATGACATTTTTATGGAAAAGCTGTGGCCTGTCGAAAATATCATGAAAAAATGTCTGAAATTTTCATGAAAAAACGATGACCGCGGACCTGTCGAATATATCATGAAAAAAATGTCTGAAATTTTTATGAAAAAATGATAACCTGTCGAAAATATCATGAAAAAAATGTCTGAAATTTCCATGAAAAAACGATGACCTGTCGAAAATATCATGAAAAAAATGTCTGAAATTTTCATGAAAAAACGATGATCTGTCGAAAATATCATGAAAAAAATGTCTGAAATTTTCATGAAAATGAGATGACGTGTCGAAAATATCATGAAAAAAATGTCTGAAATTTTCATGAAAATGAGATGACCGTGGACCTGTCGAAAAAATATTGAAAAAAATGTCTGAAATTTTCATCAAAAAACGATGACCACAGAACTGTCAAAAATATCATCAAAAAAATGTCTGAAATTTTCATGAAAAGATGACCACGAACCTGTCGAAAATTTCATGAAAAAACAAAAACCGCGGACCTGTCGAAAGTATCATGAAATAAATGTCTGAAATTTTTACGAAAAAACGATGACCTGTCGAAAATATCATGAAAAAAATGTCTGAAATTTTCATGAAAAAACGATGACCGCGGACCTGTCGAAAATATCAAGTAAAAAAATGTCTGACATTTTCATAACAAAAATGATGACCGCGGACCTGTCGAATATATCATGAAAAAAATGTCTGAAATTTTCATGAAAAAACGATGACCACAGAACTGTCAAACATATAATGAAAAAAATGTCTGAAATTTTTACGAAAAAACGATGACCTGTCCAAAATTTCATGAAAAAAATGTCTGACATTTTCATGAAAAAACGATAACCGCGGACCTGTCGAATATATCATGAAAAAAATGTCTGAAATTTTTATGAAACAATGATAACCTGTCGAAAATATCATGAAAAAAATGTCTGAAATTTTCATGAAAAAACGATGATCTGTCGAAAATATAATGAAAACAATGTCTGAAATTTTCATGAAAATGAGATGACGTGTCGAAAATATCATGACAAAAATGTCTGAAATTTTCATGAAAAAATGATGACTGCTGACCTATCAAAAATATCATGAAAAAAAAGTCTGAAATTTTTATGAAAAAACGATGACCTGTCGAAAGTATCATGAAAAAAATGTCTGAAATTTTCATGAAAATGAGATGACCTGTCGAAAATATCATGAAAAAAATGTCTGAAATTTTCATGAAAATGAGATGACCTGTCGAAAATATCATGAAAAAAATGTCTGTCCAAAATATCATGAAAAAAAGTCTGAAATTTTTTATGAAAAAACGATGATCTGTCGAAAATATCATGAAAAAAATGTCTGAAATTTTCATTAAAAAACGATAACCTGTAGAAATTATCATGATTTTTTTTTTTGAAATTTTCATGAAAACACGATGACCACAGAACTGTCAAAAATGTCATGAAAAAAATGTCTGAAATTTTCATGAAAAGAAGATGACCACGAACCTGTCGAAAATTTCATGAAAAAACAATAATCGCGGACCTGTCGAAATTATCATGAAAAAAATGTCTGAAATTTTCATGAAAAAAAGATGACCTGTTTAAAATATCATGAAAAAAATGTCTGAAATTTTCATGAAAATGAGATGACCTGTCGAAAATATCATGAAAAAAATGTCTGAAATTTTTATGAAAAAATGATAACCTGTCGAAAATATCATGAAAAAAATGTCTGAAATTTTAAAGAAAAAGCTATGACCTGTCGAAAATATCATGAAAAAAATGTCTGAATTTTTTAATGAAAAGGCTATAACCTTTCGAAATTATCATGGAAAAAATGTCTGACATTTTCATGAAAAGAAGATGACCACGAACCTGTCGAAAATTTCATGAAAAAACAATAACCGTGGACCTGTCGAAAGTATCATGAAAAAAATGTCTGAAATTTTCAAGAAAATGAGATGACCTGTCGAAAATATCATGAAAAAAATGTCTGAAATTTTCATGAAAAAATGATGACTGCTGACCAGTTGAAAATATCATCAAAAAAATGTCTGAAATGTTCATGAAAAAGCGATGACCGCGGACCTGTCGAAAATATCAGGAAAAAAATGTCTGAAATTTTTATGAAAAAACGATGACCGTGGACCTGTAGAAAAAATATTGAAAAAAATGTCTGAAATGTTCATGAAAAAATACGGAGCCCCTAAAGGGACATAGGAAGAAAATATTTTTTGATGAGGAAGAAAATATTTTTTTGAAAGGGACAAATATTTTTTGATGAAGATGAAAATATTTTTTGAAAGGGACATAGGAAGAAAATATTTTTAGATGGATGAACATTTAAAAAAAAAAGAATTGCGTTCCCTCGCAATACTTTTGCGTTCCCTCGCAATAGTATTGCGTTCTCTCGCAATACTTTTGCGTTCCCTCGCAATACTTTTGCGTTCCCTCGCAATAGTATTGCGTTCCCTCGCAATACTTTTGCGTTCCCTCGCAATACTTTTGCGTTCCCTCGCAATAGTATTGCATTCCCTTGCAATACTTTTGCGTTCCCTCGCAATACTTTTGCGTTCCCTCGCAATAGTATTGCGTTCTCTCGCAATACTTTTGCTTTCTACCGACAAATAGACTGTAAATAGCAGCGAGCACAAGGGCCTTTACGCAGCTCAGTTACTGGAAAAAGGGCTGCTGTTTGTGTGCTGTGTGTGCTGTGTGTGTGTCTGTGTGTGTCCGGGCGCGGTAAATTTGGTTTCATATTCGACATTCGCTTGTTTTTTCTATTTCCAACCTTAATAGCGTCATGAAAACCGCACCAATAACAGCCAGGTTGGTATTATTTTGTACAGATAGGTACGACAGACATTTCACAGGTCTCATCAACTCACTAACCTCAGTGGTTGTGGCGAAAACTCAAAGAAACAACGCTGAATGTCCGTCGGAGTACCGTGCGGCAGCCGGGGCGCTTAGGGACCATCGTCAAATTGCAATCTCTGATTTTTCAGTTTGGACAATCAAAGAAAATAACAACACACAACTACTGTCTGTTTTTAAGCTTATTATAGATCGTTCACAACCATTATCTCCCAGAAAAAAACATTAAAAAATATCCCAGAAAGAAGAAGTGTTCAGTAGGCATTGGTTATTAATATTTATCGGTTTTATTTTGAAATAGCTCTCAGGAATTCCAACCTGCCAACACCAATCTACTTGTCATTTGTTTTTATTGCAGTACTAATCTTTCACAACCATCATCTCCCAGGAAAAAGAAAACATTTGAATATATCCCAGAAACAATGAGTGTCCAGTGAGCATAATATTAATGTTTCTCCATTTTATTTTGAAATAGCTCACAGGAATTTCAACCTACCAACACCAGTCTACTTGTCATCTGTTTTTAAGGTCGATATTGATCTTTCACAACCATCATCTCCCATAAAATCATGTAAAAATATTCCAGAAACAATCAGTATTCATTGAGCTTATTTTAGGAAAATTACTCAACGTTTTATTTTGAATTAGCTCACAGGAATTTCAACCTACCAACACCAGTCTACGTGTGATGTGTTTGTAAGGTCGGTATTGATCTTTCACAACCATCATCTCCCATAAAATCATGTAAAAATATTCCAAAAACAATCAGTATTTATTGAGCATATTTTAGGAATATTTCTTGGTTTTATTTTGAAATAGCTCGCAGGAATTTCAACCTACCAGCACCATTCTACTTGTCATCTGTTTGTAAGGTCGGTATTGATCTTTCACAACCATCATCTCCCATAAAATCATTTAAAATATTCCAGAAACAATCAGTATTCATTGAGCTTATTTTAGGAAAATTACTCAAGTTTTATTTTGAAAAAGCTCGCAGGAATTTCATCCTACCAACACCATTCTACTAGTCATCTGTTTGTAAGGTTGGTATTGACCTTTCACAACCATTATCTCTCATAAAATCATGTAAAAATATTCCAGAAACAATCAGTATTCATTGAGCATATTTTAGGAAAATTACTCAAGTTTTATTTTGAAATAGCTCGCAGGAATTTCATCTTACCAACACCATTCTACTAGTCATCTGTTTGTAAGGTTGGTATTGATCTTTCACAACCATTATCTCCCATAAAACCTTTAAAAATATCTTAGAAACAATCAGTATTCACTGATCATTAATTATGAATACAGTATTACTCAGTTTTATTTTGAAATAGCTCGCAGGAATTTCAACCTACCAACACCATTCTACTTGTCATGTGTTTGTAAAGTCGATATTGATCTTTCACAACCATCATCTCCCATAAAATCATTTAAAATATTCCAGAAACAATCAGTATTCATTGAGCTTATTTTAGGAAAATTACTCAAGTTTTATTTTGAAATAGCTCGCAGGAATTTCAACCTACCAACACCAGTCTACGTGTGATGTGTTTGTAAGGTCGATATTGATCTTTCACAACCATCATCTCCCATAAAATCATGTAAAAATATTCCAAAAACAATCAGTATTTATTGAGCATATTTTAGGAATATTTCTTGGTTTTATTTTGAAATAGCTCGCAGGAATTTCAACCTACCAACACCATTCTACTTGTCATCTGTTTGTAAGGTCGGTATTGATCTTTCACAACCATCATCTCCCATAAAATCATGTAAAAATATTCCAAAAACAATCAGTATTTATTGAGCATATTTTAGGAATATTTCTTGGTTTTATTTTGAAATAGCTCGCAGGAATTTCAACCTACCAACAACATTCTACTTGTCATCTGTTTGTAAGGTTGGTATTGATCTTTCACAACCATTATCTCTCATAAAATCATGTAAAAATATTCCAGGATCAATTAGTATTCATTGAGCATATTTTAGGAATATTTCCCGGTTTTATTTTGAAATAGCTCGCAGGAATTTCAACCTAACAACACCATTCTACTTGTCATCTGTTTGTAAGGTCGGTATTGATCTTTCACAACCATCATCTCCCATAAAATCATGTAAAAATATTCCAGAAACAATCAGTATTCACTGAGCATATTTTAGGAAAATTACTCATGTTTTATTTTGAAATAGCTCGCAGGAATTTCATCTTACCATCAATTGTCTGAATATGGGGAAAAAAAGGCATTTTTTTTTTTTTTTAACTTGATAACCTTCATTTTATTATCTAAAAAGTGACATTTTATGTCTACTGTGTATTTCAATAACAACACAGATGGCTGAAGATGTGGTGGGGGCTTTTCCTTTGGTCCCCCAGAACATCAACATACCCACATCGCGAAAACACTTAAAAGACCTCAGGATCAACATGGTCAAAAGTATTCTGCAGTGCTCTGGTTTGTAGAATCTTCTTCTTTTTCTTCTTCTTCTTCTTCTTCTTCTTCTTCTTCTTCTTCTTCTTCTTCTTCTTCTTCTTCTTCTTCTTCTTCTTTTTCTTCTTCTTCTTATCAGGATACTTGTCCAGGGGTGTACCCTGCCTTTGCCCAGACACGAGCTGGGATTGGCTTCAGCAACAAACCCTGCGACCCCTTAGAAAAGGGATAAAGCGGTTACAGACGATGACATGACATAACATTATCAGGATCAATTACCTATATTGCATCCAGCCACCACAGATGTTTCAGCTTCATTTTAGGGGAGTTGTCATGGGTCCATGTCTAATACAGTCAGCGGTGTCATATCTTGTAAATATGTTTTGACTTGTATAGACCTACTGTATATATTGATTTTCATATCCATTGCTTACCAAGTCTGAAATCAACTGTGAGATAGTTTATAAAATAACAATATTTCAGTCTTTAGTGAAAAAGACCATTGCTCGTGTTGTGGAGAGGAGTATCCAAAAGGACAGAATCAGACGACAAAATGGGTGAGTGTACTTTAAAAAATTATATATTAAAATAAGTTAGACATTAAAATGATGCAGAGTAGCAGTGTAAAGCAGCACCTAAATGGATACTTTTGATAAAAGATTTGATCTTAAATATACAATTATCAGTATGATAACAGTATATTTAAGAGATCATAATCTAATACTGTTGGATATCTGATTTTAAAAATATATTTCAGATTGAATGCACAAAATGCAGAAGATGGTATCATCCATGTTGTGTGGCAATGTCCGATGCAGAGTGGGATAAGGAAAATACTGCAACATCATCAAAATGGCAATGTGGCCTCTGTTGATTTCAACAAGGTATTATGTGCCAGAAAACTTTCAACATTGACATTGAAAATGTATTTTTAAATATATATCCCCTCTCCAGCTAAATATAACATTTAGGCAAACTATCCCACTCATTTACAGGTGTTACCAAGGGCATCATTGCCAAGGATCACATGGGTGAAGTTCCATAACCTGCGGTGAAAAAACGGTAATTTTGTAAAAATGCTGGATTTATTTATTTTGAATGATGTTTTCTGGTTTGCTCTTAAAAAATAAATGACATAATTACACGTGTGTTGTAGTGTTTTTCATGTGTGGTGACCATGGAATAAAAAAAAACATGACCACTAAATAAGTTCACTAAAACAAACAAAACATAAAACAATAGTATGATAGATTGGTGTTGATAGGTTAAAATACTAGTAAATGATGAAGAAATAAAAGTCTGAAATATTCATAAATAATGTTCACTGACTAGTCTGTCTGGGTAATTCATAAATGTTTTTTTGGAAAACATATATTTGTGAAAGGTTCATAGTGACAATCTAAACAGATGACAAGTAGAATGGTGTTGGTAGGTTGAAATTCCTGCGAGCTATTTCAAAATAAAACGTTGAGTAATTTTCCTAAAATATGCTCAATGAATTCTGTTTGTTCATGGAATATTTTTACATGATTTTATGGGAGATGATGGTTGTGAATGATCAATACCAACCTTACAAACAGATGACAAGTAGAATGGTGTTGGTAGATTGAAATACCTGCCAGCAATTTCAAAATAAAACCGGGAAATATTCCTGAAATATGCTCAATGAATACTGATTGTTTCTGGAATATTTTTACAAATTTTTTCTGGCAGATAATGGTTGTGAAAGATCAATACCAACCTTACAAACAGAAGACAAATAGAATGGTGTTGGTAGGTTGAAATTCCTGTGAGCTATTTCAAAATAAAACGTTGAGTAATTTTCCTCAATTATGCTCAATGAATACTAATTGTTCCTGGAATATTCTTAAATGATTTTATGGGAGATGATGGTTGTGAAAGATCAATATCGACCTTACAAACAGATGACAAGTAGAATGGTGTTGGTAGGTTGAAATTCCTGCGAGCTATTTCAAAATAAAACGGGGAAATAGTCCTAAAATATGCTCAATAAATACTGATTGTTCCTGGAATATTTTAAATGATTTTATGGGAGATGATGGTTGTGAAAGATCAATATCGACCTTACAAACACATGACAAGTAGAATGGTGTTGGTAGGTTGAAATTCCTGTGAGCTATTTCAAAATAAAACTGAGTAATACGGTATTCATAATTAATGATCAGTGAATACTGATTGTTTCTAAGATATTTTTAAAGGTTTTATGGGAGATGATGGTTGTGAAAGATCAATACCAACCTTACAAACAGATGACTAGTAGAATGGTGTTGGTAAGATGAAATTCCTGCGAGCTATTTCAAAATAAAACTGAGTAATACGGTATTCATAATTAATGATCAGTGAATACTGATTGTTTCTAAGATATTTTTAAAGGTTTTATGGGAGATGATGGTTGTGAAAGATCAATACCAACCTTACAAACAGATGACTAGTAGAATGGTGTTGGTAAGATGAAATTCCTGCGAGCTATTTCAAAATAAAACGTTGAGTAATTTTCCTCAATTATGCTCAATGAATACTAATTGTTTCTGGAATATTTTTACATGATTTTATGGGAAATGATGGTTGTGAAAGATCAATACCAACCTTACAAACACATGACAAGTAGATTGGTGTTGGCAGGTTGGAATTCCTGAGAGCTATTTCAAAATAAAACCGATAAATATTAATAACCAATGCCTACTGAACACTTCTTCTTTCTTGGATATTTTTAAATGTTTTTTTCTGGGAGATAATGGTTATGAAAGATCTATAATAAGCTTAAAAACAGACAATACTTGTGTGTTGTTGTTATTTTCTTTGATTGTCCAAACTGAAAAATCAGAGATTGCAATTTGACGATGGTCCCTAAGCGCCCCGGCTGCCGCACGGTACTCCGACGGACATTCAGTGTTGTTTCTTTGAGTTTTCGCCACAAACACTGAGGTTAGTGAGTTGATGAGACCTGTGAAATGTCTGTCGTACTTATCTGTACAAAATAATACCAACCTGGCTGTTATTGGTGCGGTTTTCATGACGCTATTAAGGTTGGAAATAGAAAAAACAAGCGAATGTCGAACATAAAACCAATTTCACCTCGCTGTGTGTCCGTGTGTGTGCGTGTGTTTGTGTGTGTGTCTGTCTGTGTGTGTGGTCAGATGTGAACGTTGTTTTCCGCTGCTACGTCACCTGCGCACCTGGGCATAGCTGGTAATCACAACCACAGGCAGGGAGAAAGGGAGACACCGGTGAGGGTGGGGGGGGAAGCTACACAGTTTATCAACCGTGAGTGTGTGTGAAGATGTTGTCTGGATCCTGTCGCGTTTAGTGTTTGTTTGTTTGTTTGTTTGTTTGTTTACGAGCTCGTTTTGTATAATGCAGTATAGGCTAACCCGTCTGTTTGTCGGTGTTGACTTCAAACGTAATCAACGGTGGACCGAGAAGACTGAACTTTTCCGCTCCTTGTTTGTCTCTCTTGAATTGACATATTGAGATGTTCTGCTGTTTCTAACTGACCTGTGGGATCTAAGGATCTTTGCATTAACTCGGTAAGTTGAAGTGTCTATTATATGTACTTTTCGGGGGTAGCCTATGGTTGTTAGTTAGCTAGCAACACTGAAGTAGGCTAACGTGGCTAACGTGATGGTGTTGTTATGATACTGTATGTTACTGATGGCTGGCTTTGACATTATTGATCTTTTATTTGAGAAAACAATCAAGGGGACACTCCTTATAGACGTACTTGCTATGCTTTATGATATACCGTTACTGTTCTGGACATGGTATTAAAAAAACACAGAACCAGGGTACAATTCAGCTTATAATTGTGAATCACTGACGATATCTTTATTTTAACTTAATCAAGCTAAAATAATGTGTTACGGTATCTTAAGGCAATAAAAGACCATATTGAACAGAACAATTGCCTGCTGGCCTGCATTTATTAACATTAACAGTTGGTCAGTCTGGTCAGTCTGGTATTTGGAAGAGGCAGAAAATATCCTGTGTTCATATATACACATAATACTGAAGTTATGATGAGGTTGGATAATGTTCCTTACTGTTTGAAGAAAAGAGACGACACATGAACCTGCCGGACTACAGATGGAAATTAGGCTGCAATCTGGTATATATTTCCAAATGTATGTTCATGTTCAATGTGCACTGTCCCTATATTAAACACAAATAATAATACAAATCAACAGGGTATGGTTAATACAAACCAAACATTAACTGTAAGGACTCAAAAACGTACAATTCAACAGTTTCCTGTTCTGACTTTTTACATTTCTTTGTAAACTAAAGGTTCTCAACATAAATAAAACCTTGTTTTGTTAACATGCTGAAACCAAATGTCATATATGTCTTTAAATGTTGTTTATTTATCTACCTTTTAGTAAGTAGTATTTTTAAATGCAACTTTATTTTAATGTGCTGTAACTGTGGTTTTTACAGTCTAATTTTACCCCTCAAATAACAAAGCAGTTTCAAATATTGTAGAGGATTTTTTTGCTGATAAAAATGGAATATACTTACACAGTACATCCTTTGATAAATAATCTGACGCACTATTTTCTGTGGTTTTCCTGTCGGTGACCATGAGGCAGCCAGACTGAAGCAGTAGGTTGTGAAGGTGGATGCCATGATCTCTGAAGAGCACGCCATCACCAAGAACTTAAAGGTAAAATCATCACTCATATGATAGGATTTTTATTGTAACTGCTAGTGGCATCACGTTTGAAGACATGTAAAAGGAGTTTTAGTAACAAGTTATATTCTTTCTTAAAATGTAAGGAAGACTAGCAGCAGATTTTAACAGCCTCAACGATACTGCAAGAAGTCTTGTTCAGTTTGTAATCATTTTTCTTTCTGTCTTCAGGGAAATCATTGACCAAATGAAACAGCAGACTCTGATTCCAACTCATCACGTGAGGTCCTCTCTCACTAAAGGTCACCAGGTAAGGTCCTCACTGACAGGGGTAACACACAGGATCATAATATAAATAAAAAAGGCAACAGGCTTGCTACCTGGGGCCCGTTTCTGAAAGATGGTTCAACAAACTCAGTCTAACTCTGAGCTCTGAGTTGATTTACCCTCAGGTGGGAAACTCTGAGTTTTTGGTTTCAGATCAGCTGATTTGAGTTTGTTAAATCAACTCTCAGTACTGTAGGTTCACTCGGTGTTCAGCGCGTGCACCATGAGGATAAAAAGCCAACATTAATGGAGCCCCGATACTACGATTCACCATGTCAACAGGAGACAAAAAAGAGATCCTCGTACTTTAACCATCTCGAAATATAACCTATCTTCATGCGGACATACGGCGAATATGAACAGGTTTTAATAAGGAAAAAAAAGTAACACTGCTGCAGCGCAAAGGAGAGAGAGAAGTGATGTGGGAGAAAACAGCTGCTCCCGTCAGCGCGTAATGAAGTGTATTATTTTTGATATATATTTCATCAGAATTATAATATTGCAGATCCAAACTGGTGGAATGGTATTAAACCTAAAATGTATTTTCATTAAGATGCAATCCAGCAGAAGAAAAGCGACTTTAAAACAGCTCAAACTGAAATATAAGAACAAACTAGGCTCATGGTGTTATTTTAATCATATTTGACATATTAAACAAAGTAACCTAACTTCATTCAGTGTCTATTTGAATGTGCATTATCTTTATCCCCAACATAATGCTGGTGTCACACACATAGGCTAAATGTCCTCTCACCTTTCAATCATTGAAGAAAACCTGCTCCCGACCAGGTTAGGTTCATATACTCAGTTACCATAGTAACTGACTCAGAGCTAAAGTTGCCCCCCTCTCTGGAACATGTCTGAGTTACACCTCTTTCTCGGGTTTGAGTGACCTCCCCTGCTGAAACAGAAAACCCAGAGTTTCCCTCATTTCAGGGTTAACTGACTCCGTGTTTGCACAAAACCTGCTTTCTGAAACGGGCCCCAGCTCATGATACCCGATAGGTTTATCTAGGGCTTCTGTCTTTTTCGAACCAGCTTACTTAAGGAAAGTCTGGATATTTTTAACTTGCTTCAGGGTATACAACAACTGACCCAATTTACTGACCTATGACCTAAACAGCAACCCAATACTGCCACCTAGTGTCCAAAGTTTTAAATAAAAGGTGTTTGTGTTTACACTACAGAGATTAGACATTTATAAAGATACAATGAAGTAAAACTTGAAATACTTTGTTTAGCACTGCAACATAAGAGTTCCACTGTTAACAAAAAAACAGTATAAACCAGTTCTGCTCATCTGTCTGTCTCTGTCCTAGGCTCACTGCAGATGTGAAGAGAGAGGACACTTCCATGTCTGAGACACACAGGTCCCAGATGATACAACTCTTTCAGGTAAATAGCTGGTTTATATTAAAGGGATAGAAGACGGTGAAGGATTACAGAATCATACTAAGTAAGCCTCAGTCTGAGTTCATGTAAACTCTTTGCCATATTTAATTATACAAGCTTCTGATTTCTGCCTCAGATTGATTCTGTTGTTTCAGTGGGAAGCACCTGTTAGCTCACATCCCTGGCTACTGCTAAGTCATTGGCAAAAGTGAATTATTGTAAACCTGTTTGTCATGATTATATGAGAATATTTTACAATAGTTTAATTGATCAGGCTGGCCCATGTGTTGACAATTAAAACTAATCTTGAGTAAGTGCCAGGCACACTCTTCTTTAAAAACATAAAGCTGATGCTTACATTATTGAATGTGTTTATTAAAAATAGTTATCCTGTCCTTAAAAGGAACAACTAGATCAAATATCTGCTTCTCATTAAGAAAATAAAACTTTAAAACCTGAAGTTTAGCAGAACCTCAGGACAGATCTTATTTCAGGTCTGAGGCATAAACACTACAATAAAAGACATTTTACTTTACAATTAACTCCGTGATTGTTTCTCTTTATTACAGAAGATGCCCTCAGATTCAGACCTCAACCGCTGCCGACCAGGAGAACTCTTCCCTGAGCATTTCCTGTCCTCTCTCAAAAATGAACTTGTGAAAAAAGGATCCCAAAATGGCAGACTGTTTGACATGTCTGTGACTAATAAAAAAAAAAAAAAGGACTCTCCTGCACATCTTGCTAGTATTGTCACCTTAACTACTGGCTTTACTATATACTTATTGGCAATACATTTTTAGTGTTGAAGAAGAAGTTTGAAAGCTGTTTATCTCAGACGAGCCCGGCTGGGACAAGCTGAGCTTGCTGTTAGCAAAGCTGTTGACAGTTAGTCAAGAAGAAATGAATGTCAGTTCAAGGCCTTTTTTAGTTTAAAGCTATTAACTTCACTGCTAAATTCTTTAAATCATGACCATGTCCGATTTTAAAAAGTTTATTCAAACATTTTTTTCAACAAACAACCCTGGCTTCGATGTAATTCCATCAAATAAAGCATAGAGATCATGGATGATTTTTATGGAGGAAAAGCAAATCCAACACAACCCTTTGGCCTTTCAAACACATCCCCATCATTGAATAATGACCAGGATCTCTGTGTTTTATCTGAGGATGATGCACAATGGTTCCACCAGCAGATGAAACTATGGTAGGTATCTCACTGTTCACAAAGCGCCAGACCATGTCCACCTTCTTCAGTGTTGCAGACATTGATCAGCTCTTCTGGGTGACAAGTGTATGGCAGAGAGGACTATCTTCATCTGGGAGAGCTGCTGGTTGTCCAGTCCCAGGTCATTTCTGCCAAGGATATCTAACTATTAACAGATGATTTTAACTTACCTTTTGCATCTATGGAAGATGTCAGACCAGCTGGATTGATAGTCTTCTTTGCCTAAAACGAAGATACCAAAATAATTGATTTTCTGGTCATTTCAATATTTTGACTTTAAGCAGGTATGATTTGCATTGATAATTAACAGTTTATAAACAAATACAACTTATCTTTCCACCTGTAGTCTACAGTCTGTGGTGCTTACATAGCTTAAATATGCTTTCAACAATGATCAACATAGCGGTATTTTTTTGAACACAGTAGGCTATGTTTAGATATTAGACTTTGAATACTGTTGTTTGTTATAGGATACTTACACATTACAAAAAGTGCCACTGGAGGGAATCCGAAGTCATTTCCAGTTCGTAGTGGGTACTGTCCATTGTTGATTACGTTTGAAGTCAACACCAACAAACATACAGGGGGGTATTCCATCAACGTCGCTTAAGAAAGCCGCGCTCACCTGAAAAAGTCAGACTGAAACTAACACCATCTCCTAATTAAGGCTCAAGTCGTTCCATCAACGCAGATCAGCCTTGTTTAATCAGGGCTGACTCAAGACAGACTTGCATAGTCTCGCTTTGTGCTCGCACCCGAGGTTAACAAGAAGCCCAAATGAATGGATGAATGAAAAGACGATCAAATGAGTCACGCAGAGGGGAGAGTTAGAGCGCCGTTTGTTTCAACAGCTGAACCAACGCTGCTGATTGAGCTGTTCCAACAATTTAACGATTTTATTACTAAAAAAGTCAGACTGAAAATAATAATATACGACAGACGATAAGGGCCACCTTAAAGAAAAACTAAATCTAAAATTTCGAGCCCAAACTAGTAAATGTATGACTTTATTCTCGTTAATGTACGAGTTTAATCTCGAAATTTTTTATGTAGTTTTTTCTTTAAGGTGGCTCCAATACTCCGTCGTAAGGGTAAGCCAGAGAGATGGCATGGTAGAAAAGTTCAGACGGACTAAATGTGCGAGTTATGAAAGTTTCAGGTTCATTTGACTTTATTATTCTGTGCTCTTTTATCTTTTATTAAAACTTCTTTGTCTGAACTTTCGTATTTGAGATAGATAGATAGATAGATAGATAGATAGATAGATAGATAGATCCATCCAGTAGGCCTAGCAGTTTATAAGACCTATACACCTGCTGCCCCCCCTTCCTGTAGGCCTATGTATAGAGCCCATTTACCTACACAAACATAAAAAAGAAACCCCTAAAGAGATCAAAATCTAAGTATTGCCTACAATAACAAAATAGACATACACCATTCAAAAGCAAATGAACACTTAAAGGAATAAAACCCTGTATACAATTTAAATCACAGATTAAAATGAGACCTGTCCAATATAGAGCAGACCTCTGTTACAGCTGCACAGAAGCATTTCTATTGAAATGTACAGCAGTGTCTGAATGGAGGTGGTGCACATTTACATTGAGTCTGTGCATACTTTAAGGTGGAAGTGTTGTAATATATTATCCAACAAGAAGTGTCCAACGAGAGGCTGTCTCTTTAAAACAGATAAGTGGAAAGGCTGTACATCCAGGAGTGTGCTTCCCCCTCTGCAGAGTGCTCTGTGACTATATGATGTGTAGTCTCCATAATATCAGAAGTTTAAAATAGTGTTTCAGGCCAACAAGAAACAGACAACACATGACAAAGTATTCAGGTTGTTAATAAGCCCTACTAATGTGTGTGTTTGTGTAACATTAAATGTTAAACTCCAGGAATGAAATGTCAATTTTACTGTCATAATATTTCTTAAAATAATAAATAAAAGGAGATGCCATGGAGGCAGGAAGAATAGTGGCTTTCTTTCTTTCATTCTCTGTGTAATAAATTATCTCACTCAATTTCCATTTCAGTACTGTAGGCCTACGTCAGGCTTTATTGGCATCTCTCTCTCTCTGTTGGTCTGTCTGCCTGTCTCTCTTGTTTCACCAGCCAATCAGAGACAGAGTAGGGCGGGTCCTTGTAGGATGTGAATTATTTATTAGGCTTTTTATAAAATCATGTTCGTTTTACCTTTTTTTCACATCTCCTCACGTGTAGTTGCATTAGATGTGTGACTTTTGCGATATAATGAAGGTTTTTATTCATGACTGATTTTGAACAAAGCTGAGACTTCAGTTTTATGATCTGTTTCTATTATTCTAACATGACATGAGTGACGTGAGCGCGGACAATTTACCTGACGGAACGGTCTTTTATGAGTCTGTTTCTACCCGTCGGACATTCTTTGACACACAGCTAAACTAAGTTCGACAGTTAGCCTGGTCCGGAGCAGACTTGTTCACCAGCATAAGTTACCATGGTAACTCAGCGAGGATTCATATAAGCTACGTTGATGGAACGAAACTCCCACTTAAATGAGCCAGACTTATCGAAATAAGCGAGGATTCTGCTTAATCCTGCTTGATGGAATACCCCCCAGAGGCCTGTACTACGAATCGAGTTAAACAGACCCAGGGTCTCTTTGGGTTATCTGGCTTCACTAACCCTAACATAAGAGATCGTGGTTAACAGTCCTACGAAGCTGGTTATCAACCTGATAGGTAAAGCCAGAGTTGCCAGGAGCGCGTTCACATAAAAGGGCGGAGTTATCTTCATTTAACCTATCACAATCATCACTGCGTCTGCCGTCAGCAGATCGTCATATCTAAAAACTCTGATCAAACTATACTATTAACAATATAAATACGTTTAAGACAAACAGGCTCCCAAAGACTAAAGTTATAAAGCTGCAGCAACAAATGGCATAAAAAAGAAAAATCTGCGAGCATTAACGTCCAAACTGCAGCTTATTATATTTGTTCCATCATTAGTTCACCTGAGAACTGACTATAATAACTCCTGTTTCTTCTCTGAACTGTTGCTCTGACTCTTTCATGTGGAGAGTAGAACAGTTTGAGAAGCTGCAGCTCTGACGATCACAAACAGAGCGGCATGGAGACATTAAAAAATTAATATTAAGATATAATTCAAAGATAGGCTATAAGAAGCTATTCGTAATTGTGCATCTTAAAAACACAACTAGAAAGGATGAAGGAAGATATAGCGTATATCAGTGAAAAATAATTAACTTAACGGACTATAATGTAAAATCATACGGGACACATGAAGTGTCCTCCCCCCTCTCTCGAACAGCTCCGGGAGCTCCACGATCAAAAGATCTGATTGGTCAGTGGGTGGAGATTTTCACAGGTTGATCTCTTATCTCCAACATAACCTGCACCGGAGCAGGTTAGGCGTGCAGCATAAGTTACCGTGGCGATATAACCAGGTAAGAAGTGAACGACCCTCGTAGGACTGAAAACCCAGGGTTAACCCTGAAGTTACCTCGCTAACCCCAAATCCTGCTTCGTAGTACAGGCCTCAGGTGTATAGGCTACTGGTGTATACAAAACGAGCTCGTAAACAAACAGACACTAAACGCGACATGATCCAGATCCAGGATCCTGGGTGGCTTCCCCTGATTCCCTAACCCCCCCCACCCTCACCTGTGTCTCCCTTTCTATGCCCAGGTGCGCAGGTGACGTAGCAGCGGAAAACAACGTTCACAATTTACCACACGCGCGCGCGCGCGCACACACACAGACACACACACAGCACACAAACAGCAGCCCTTTTTAAGTAACTGAGCTGCGTAAAGGCCCTTGTGCTCGCTGCTATTTACAGTCTATTTGTCGGTAGAAAGCAAAAGTATTGCGAGAGAACGCAATACTATTGCGAGGGAACGCAAAAGTATTGCGAGGGAACGCAATACTATTGCGAGGGAACGCAATACTATTGCGAGGGAACGCAATACTTTTTTTTTTAAATGTTCATCCATCTTAAAATATTTTCTTCCTATGTCCCTTTCAAAAAATATTTTCATCTTCATCAAAAAATATTTGTCCCTTTCAAAAAATATTTTCATCCTCATCAAAAAATATTTTCTTCCTATGTCCCTTTAGGGGCTCCGTAAAAAAACGATGACCACAGAACTGTCAAAAATATCATCAAAAAAATGTCTGAAATTTTCATGAAAAGAAGATGACCACGAACCTGTCGAAAATTTCATGAAAAAACAATAACCGCGGACCTGTCGAAAGTATCATGAAAAAAATGTCTGAAATTTTTACGAAAAAACGATGACCTATCGAAAATATCATGAAAAAAATGTCTGAAATTTTTATGAAAAAACGATGACCTGTCGAAAATATCATGAAAAAAATGTCTGAAATTTTTAAGAAAAAACGATGACCTATCGAAAATATCACGAAAAAAATGTCTGAAATTTTCATTAAAAAACGATGACCACGAACCTGTCGAAAATTTCATGAAAAAACAATAACCGCGGACCTGTCGAAAGTATCATGAAAAAACAATAACCGCGGACCTGTCGAAAGTATCATGAAAAAAATGTCTGAAATTTTTATGAAAAAACGATGACCTGTCGAAAGTATCATGAAAAAACAATAACCGCGGACCTGTCGAAAGTATCATGAAAAAAATGTCTGAAATTTTTATGAAAAAACGATGACCTGTCGAAAATATCATGAAAAAAATGTCTGAAATTTTCATTAAAAAACGATGACCTGTAGAAATTATCATGAAAAAAATGTCTGATATTTTCATGAAAAAACGATGACCACAGAACTGTCAAAAATATAATGAAAAAAATGTTTGAAATTTTTACGAAAAAACGATGACCTATCGAAAATATCATGAAAAAAATGTCTGAAATTTTTATGAAAAAACGATGACCTGTCGAAAATATCATGAAAAAAATGTCTGAAATTTTTACGAAAAAACGATGACCTATCGAAAATATCATGAAAAAAATGTCTGAAATTTTTATGAAAAAACGATGACCTGTCGAAAATATCATGAAAAAAATGTCTGAAATTTTTAAGAAAAAACGATGACCTATCGAAAATATCATGAAAAAAATGTCTGAAATTTTCATGAAAAAACGATGACCGCGGACCTGTCAAAAATATCATGAAAAAAATGTATGACATTTTCATGAAAAGAAAACCACGAACCTGTCGAAAATTTCATGAAAAAACAATAACCGCGGACCTGTCGAAAGTATCATGAAAAAAATGTCTGAAATTTTTATGAAAAAACGATGACCTGTCGAAAATATCATGAAAAAAATATCTGAAATTTTCATTAAAAAACAATGACCTGTCAAAAATATCATCAAAAAAATGTCTGAAATTTTCATGAAAAGAAGATGACCACGAACCTGTCGAAAATTTCATGAAAAAACAATAACCGCGGACCTGTCGAAAGTATCATGAAAAAACAATAACCGCGGACCTGTCGAAAGTATCATGAAAAAAATGTCTGAAATTTTTATGAAAAAACGATGACCTGTCGAAAATATCATGAAAAAAATATCTGAAATTTCCTGAAAAAACGATGACCACAGAACTGTCAAAAATATAATGAAAAAAATGTTTGAAATTTTTACGAAAAAAACGATGACCTGTCGAAAATATCATGAAAAAAATGTCTGAAATTTTCATGGAAAAACGATGACCGGGAACCTATTGTCATTTTCATGGAAAAACTGTCGAAAATATTATGAAAAAATGTTCATGAAAAAACGATGACCGCTGACCTGTCGAAAATATAATGAAAAAAATGTCTGAAATTTTCATGGAAAAACGATGACCGGGAACCTATTGTCATTTTCATGGAAAAACGATGACCTGTCGAAAATATCATGAAAAAAATGTCTGAAATTTTCATGGAAAAACGATGACCGTAGACCTGTGTAAAATATCGTGAAAAAAATGTCTGAAATTTTCATGAAAAATCGATGACCGCGGACCTGTTGTCATTGTCATGAAAAAAAAATAATGACCGCGTACCTGTCAAAAATAACATGAGAAAAATTTCAAAAATATCATGAAAAAATGTCTGAAATTTTCATGGAAAAACGATGACCTGTCGAAAATATCATGAAAAAAATGTTTGAAATTTTCATGAAAAGAAGATGACCACGAACCTGTCGAAAATTTCATGAAAAAACAATAACCGCGGACCTGTCGAAAGTATCATGAAAAAAATGTCTGAAATTTTTACATAAAAAAGATGACCTGTCCAAAATATCATGAAAAAAAGTCTGAAATTTTCATTAAAAAACGATAACCTGTAGAAATTATCATGATTTTTTTTTTTGAAATTTTCATGAAAACACGATGACCACAGAACTGTCAAAAATGTCATGAAAAAAATGTCTGAAATTTTCATGAAAAGAAGATGACCACGAACCTGTCGAAAATTTCATGAGAAAACAATAACCGTGGACCTGTCGAAAGTATCATGAAAAAAATGTCTGAAATTTTCAAGAAAATGAGATGACCTGTCGAAAATATCATGAAAAAAATGTCTGAAATTTTCATGAAAATGAGATGACCTGTCGAAAATATCATGAAAAAAATGTCTGAAATTTTCATGAAAAAATGATGACTGCTGACCAGTTGAAAATATCATCAAAAAAATGTCTGAAATGTTCATGAAAAAGCGATGACCGCGGACCTGTCGAAAATATCAGGAAAAAAATGTCTGAAATTTTTATGAAAAAACGATGACCGTGGACCTGTAGAAAAAATATTGAAAAAAATGTCTGAAATGTTCATGAAAAAACGATGACCACAGAACTGTCAAAAATATCATCAAAAAAATGTCTGAAATTTTCATGAAAAGAAGATGACCACGAACCTGTCGAAAATTTCATGAAAAAACAATAACCGCGGACCTGTCGAAAGTATCATGAAAAAAATGTCTGAAATTTTTACGAAAAAACGATGACCTATCGAAAATATCATGAAAAAAATGTCTGAAATTTTTATGAAAAAACGATGACCTGTCGAAAATATCATGAAAAAAATGTCTGAAATTTTTAAGAAAAAACGATGACCTATCGAAAATATCATGAAAAAAATGTCTGAAATTTTCATGAAAAAACGATGACCGCGGACCTGTCAAAAATATCATGAAAAAAATGTATGACATTTTCATGAAAAGAAAACCACGAACCTGTCGAAAATTTCATGAAAAAACAATAACCGCGGACCTGTCGAAAGTATCATGAAAAAAATGTCTGAAATTTTTATGAAAAAACGATGACCTGTCGAAAATATCATGAAAAAAATGTCTGAAATTTTCATTAAAAAACAATGACCTGTCAAAAATATCATCAAAAAAATGTCTGAAATTTTCATGAAAAGAAGATGACCACGAACCTGTCGAAAATTTCATGAAAAAACAATAACCGCGGACCTGTCGAAAGTATCATGAAAAAACAATAACCGCGGACCTGTCGAAAGTATCATGAAAAAAATGTCTGAAATTTTTATGAAAAAACGATGACCTGTCGAAAATATCATGAAAAAAATATCTGAAATTTTCATTAAAAAACGATGACCTGTCGAAATTATCATGAAAAAAATATCTGAAATTTCCTGAAAAAACGATGACCACAGAACTGTCAAAGATATAATGAAAAAAATGTTTGAAATTTTTACGAAAAAACGATGACCTATCGAAAATATCATGAAAAAAATGTCTGAAATTTTTATGAAAAAACGATGACCTGTCGAAAATATCATGAAAAAAATGTCTGAAATTTTTAAGAAAAAACGATGACCTATCGAAAATATCATGAAAAAAATGTCTGAAATTTTCATGAAAAAACGATGACCGCGGACCTGTCAAAAATATCATGAAAAAAATGTATGACATTTTCATGAAAAGAAAACCACGAACCTGTCGAAAATTTCATGAAAAAACAATAACCGCGGACCTGTCGAAAGTATCATGAAAAAAATGTCTGAAATTTTTATGAAAAAACGATGACCTGTCGAAAATATCATGAAAAAAATATCTGAAATTTTCATTAAAAAACAATGACCTGTCAAAAATATCATCAAAAAAATGTCTGAAATTTTCATGAAAAGAAGATGACCACGAACCTGTCGAAAATTTCATGAAAAAACAATAACCGCGGACCTGTCGAAAGTATCATGAAAAACAATAACCGCGGACCTGTCGAAAGTATCATGAAAAAAATGTCTGAAATTTTTATGAAAAAACGATGACCTGTCGAAAATATCATGAAAAAAATATCTGAAATTTTCATTAAAAAACGATGACCTGTCGAAAATATCATGAAAAAAATGTCTGACATTTTCATGAAAAAACGATGACCGCGGACCTGTCGAATATATCATGAAAAAAATGTCTGAAATTTTAAAGAAAAAGCTATGACCTGTCGAAAATATCATGAAAAAAATGTCTGACATTTTTATGAAAAAGCTGTGGCCTGTCGAAAATATCATGAAAAAAATGTCTGAAATTTTCATGAAAAAACGATGACCGCAGACCTGTCTAAAATATCATGAAAAAAATGTCTGAAATTTTCATGGAAAAACGATGACCGGGAACCTATTGTCATTTTCATGGAAAAACTGTCGAAAATATTATGAAAAAATGTTCATGAAAAAACGATGACCGCTGACCTGTCGAAAATATAATGAAAAAAATGTCTGAAATTTTCATGGAAAAACGATGACCGGGAACCTATTGTCATTTTCATGGAAAAACGATGATCTGTCGAAAATATCATGAAAAAAATGTCTGAAATTTTCATGGAAAAACGATGACCGTAGACCTGTGTAAAATATCGTGAAAAAAATGTCTGAAATTTTCATGAAAAATCGATGACCGCGGACCTGTTGTCATTGTCATGAAAAAAAAATAATGACCGCGTACCTGTCAAAAATAACATGAGAAAAATTTCAAAAATATCATGAAAAAATGTCTGAAATTTTCATGGAAAAACGATGACCTGTCGAAAATATCATGAAAAAAATGTCTGAAATTTTCATGGATAAACGATGAGTGCAGACCTGTCGAAAATATTATGAAAACATTTTCATGAAAAAACGATGACCTGTCAAAAATATAATAAAATAAACGTCTGAAATTTTCATGGAAAAACGATGACCTGTCTAAAATATCATGAAAAAAATGTCTGAAATTTTCATGGAAAAACGATGACTGCGGACCTGTCGAAAATATCATGAAAAAAATGTCTGAAATTTTCATGAAAAAAAGATGACCGTGGACCTGTCGAAAATATCGTGAAAAAATGTTCATGAAAAAAACATGGCCGCGGTCGAAAATATCATGAAAAAAATGTCTGAAATTTTCATGAAAAAAAGATGACCGTGGACCTGTCGAAAATATCATGAAAAAAATGTCTGAAATTTTCATGGATAAACGATGAGTGCAGACCTGTCGAAAATATTATGAAAACATTTTCATGCAAAAACGATGATCGCTGACCTGTCAAAAATATAATAAAAAAAATGTCTGAAATTTTCATGGAAAAACGATGACCTGAAAATATCATGAAAAAAATTTCTGAAATTTTCATGAAAAAACGCTGATCGCGGACATGTCGAAAATAACGTAAAAAACATTTTCATGAAAAAACGATGACCGTGGACCTGTCAAAAACATCATTAAAGAAATGTCTGAAAATAACATGAAAAAATCTCTGAAAGAGAGAGAGGACGGGGGTATTTGTGTATGATACTACAATCAACATTGAAGCATAATAATCCATAAATGATTGACTCATTCTATATCGTAATACAAATATAACACTATTAGGAGAAAAATATTTTGCCTACTTCATAATGTAACAGCTAACAGTTATTACGTTTTGAGCTCAGCATTTTTGCATTTAAAACACCTACATATTGAATTGTGTTAAAACGAACCCCTCTCAACCAGTAAAGCATGTTTTTGAATTTAGTTCACATACATGTGTTAAAACGAACTCCTCTCGTCGAGTAAAGCATGTTTTTGTATTTAGTACACCTACTTGTGTTAAAACGAACTCCTCTCGCTAAAGCATGTTTTTGCATTTAGTACACCTACATATTGAATTGTGTTAAAACGAACTCCTCTCAACCATTAAAGAATGTTTTTGCATTTAGTACAGCTACTTGTGTTAAAACGAACTCCTCTCGTCGAGTAAATCATGTTTTTGCATTTAGTTCACCTACTTGTGTTAAAATGAACTCATCTCGTCCAGTAAAGACGATGAACGCAGTCCTGTCGAAAATATCATGAAAAAATGTTCATGAAAAAAAAATGACTGCGGACCTGTGTAAAATATCATGAAAAAAATGTCTGAAATTTTCATGAAAAAACGATGACCGTTGACCTATCGAAAATATGATGAAAAAAATGTCTGAAATTTTCATAAAAAAAACGATGACCGCGGACCTGTCGAAAATATAATGAAAAAAATGTCTGAAATTTTCATATAAAAGCGATGACCGCGGACCTGTTTTTTATTTTCATGAAAAAAAGATGACGCGTACCTGTCGAATATATCATGAAAAAAAATTGTATAAAATTTTCATTAAAAAAAGATGACCGTGGACCTGTCGAAAATATCATGAAAAAAATGTCTGAAATTTTCATGGATAAACGATGAGTGCAGACCTGTCGAAAATATTATGAAAACATTTTCATGAAAAAATGATGACTGCTGACCAGTTGAAAATATCATCAAAAAAATATCTGAAATGTTCATGAAAAAGCGATGACCGCGGACCTGTCAAAAATATCATGAAAAAAATGTCTGAAATTTTCATGAAAAAACGATAACCGCAGACCTGTGGAAAATATCATGAAAATAATGTCTGAAATGTTCATGAAAAAACGATAACCGCGGACCTGTGGAAAATATCATGAAAATAATGTCTGAAATTTTCATGAAAAAACGATAACCGCGGACCTGTGGAAAATATCATGAAAATAATGTCTGAAATTTTATTGAAAAAACGATAACCGCGGACCTGTGGAAAATATCATGAAAATAATGTCTGAAATGTTCATGAAAAAACGATGACCGCGGACCTGTCGAAAATGTAATGAAAATAATGTCTGAAATTTTCATGAAAAAAAGATGACCTGTCGAAAATATCATGAAAAAAATGTCTGAAATTTTCATGAAAAAATGATGACTGCTGACCAGTTGAAAATATCATCAAAAAAATGTCTGAAATTTTCATGGAAAAACGATGACCGCAGACCTGTCGAAAATATCAGGAAAAAAATGTCTGAAATTTTCATTAAAAAACGATGAACGATATGTCTGAAATTTTTGAGAAAAAGCTATGACCTGTCGAAAATATCATGAAAAAAATGTCTGAAACTTTTGTGAAAAAGCTATGACCTGTCAAAAATATCATGAAAAAAATGTATGAAATTTTTATGAAAAAGGTATGACCTGTCAAAAATATAATAAAAAAAAAGGTCTGAAATTTTTATGAAAAATGATCACCTGTCGAAAATATCATGAAAACAATGTCTGAAATTTTTATGAAAGAACAATTACCTGTTGAAAATATCATAAAAAAAATGTCTGACATTTTCATTAAAAAACGGTGACCTCGGACTTGTCGAAAATATCATCAAAAAAATGTCTGAAAGTTTTATGAAAAAAAATGACCTGTCAAAAATATCATGAAAAAAATGTATGAAATTTTTATGAAAAAGCTATGACCTGTCAAAAAAATCATGAAAAAAATGTCTGAAATTTTTATGAAAAATTATCACCTGTCAATATCATGAAAAAAATGTATGAAATTTTTATGAAAAAGCTATGACCTGTCAAAAAAATCATGCAAAAAATGTCTGAAATTTTTATGAAAAATTATCACCTGTCGAAAATATCATGAAAAAAATTGTTTGAAATTTTTTGGAAAAAATTATCACCTGTTGAAAATATCATGAAAATAATGTCTGAAATGTTCATGAAAAAATGATGACCGCGGACCTGTCAAAAAAATCATGCAAAAAATGTCTGAAATTTTCATGAAAAAACGATAACCGCGGACCTGTGGAAAATATCATGAAAAAAATGGTCTGAAATTTTTATGAAAAAACAATTACCTGTCGAAAATATCATGGAAAAAATGTCTGAAATTTTTATGAAAAATGATCACCTGTCGAAAATATCATGAAAAAAATGTCTGAAATTTTTATGAAAAAATGATAACCTGTTGAAAATATCATGAAAATAATGTCTGAAATGTTCATGAAAAAACGATGACCGCGGACCTGTCGAAAATGTAATGAAAATAATGTCTGAAATTTTCATGAAAAAAAGATGACCTGTCGAAAATATCATGAAAAAAATGTCTGAAATTTTCATGAAAAAAAGATGTCCTCGGACCTGTCAAAAGTATAATGAAAAAGCTATGACCTGTCGAAAATATCATGAAAAAAATGTCTGAAACTTTTGTGAAAAAGCTATGACCTGTCAAAAATATCATGAAAAAAATGTATGAAATTTTTATGAAAAAGGTATGACCTGTCAAAAATATAATAAAAAAAAAAGGTCTGAAATTTTTATGAAAAATGATCACCTGTCGAAAATATCATGAAAACAATGTCTGAAATTTTTATGAAAGAACAATTACCTGTCGAAAATATCATAAAAAAAATGTCTGAATTTTTATGAAAAAACGTTGACCTGTCGAAAATATCATGAAAAAAATGTCTGACATTTTCATTAAAAAACGGTGACCTCGGACTTGTCGAAAATATCATTAAAAAAATGTCTGAAAGTTTTATGAAAAAAAATGACCTGTCAAAAATATCATGAAAAAAATGTATGAAATTTTTATGAAAAAGCTATGACCTGTCAAAAAAATCATGCAAAAAATGTCTGAAATTTTTATGAAAAATTATCACCTGTCGAAAATATCATGAAAAAAATTGTTTGAAATTTTTTGGAAAAAATTATCACCTGTTGAAAATATCATGAAAATAATGTCTGAAATGTTCATGAAAAAACGATGACCGCGGACCTGTCAAAAATATCATGAAAAAAATGTCTGAAATTTTCATGAAAAAACGATAACCGCGGACCTGTGGAAAATATCATGAAAATAATGTCTGAAATGTTCATGAAAAAACGATAACCGCGGACCTGTGGAAAATATCATGAAAATAATGTCTGAAATTTTCATGAAAAAACGATAACCGCGGACCTGTGGAAAATATCATGAAAATAATGTCTGAAATTTTCATGAAAAAACGATAACCGCGGACCTGTGGAAAATATCATGAAAATAATGTCTGAAATGTTCATGAAAAAACGATGACCGCGGACCTGTCGAAAATGTAATGAAAATAATGTCTGAAATTTTAATGAAAAAAAGATGACCTGTCGAAAATATCATGAAAAAAATGTCTGAAATTTTCATGAAAAAATGATGACTGCTGACCAGTTGAAAATATCATCAAAAAAATATCTGAAATGTTCATGAAAAAGCGATGACCGCGGACCTGTCGAAAATATCAGGTAAAAACTGTCTGAAATTTTAAAGAAAAAGCTATGACCTGTCGAAAATATCATGAAAAAAATGTCTGAAATTTTCATGAAAAAACGATGACCGCGGACCTGTCGAATATATCATGAAAAAAATGTCTGAAATTTTTATGAAAAAAGATAACCTGTCGAAAATATCATGAAAAAAATTGTTTGAAATTTTTTGGAAAAAATTATCACCTGTTGAAAATATCATGAAAATAATGTCTGAAATGTTCATGAAAAAACGATGACCGCGGACCTGTCAAAAATATCATGAAAAAAATGTCTGAAATTTTCATGAAAAAACGATAACCGCGGACCTGTGGAAAATATCATGAAAATAATGTCTGAAATGTTCATGAAAAAACGATAACCGCGGACCTGTGGAAAATATCATGAAAATAATGTCTGAAATTTTCATGAAAAAACGATAACCGCGGACCTGTGGAAAATATCATGAAAATAATGTCTGAAATGTTCATCAAAAAACGATGACCACAGAACTGTCAAAAATATCATCAAAAAAATGTCTGAAATTTTCATGAAAAGAAGATGACCACGAACCTGTCGAAAATTTCATGAAAAACCAAAAACCGCGGACCTGTCGAAAGTATCATGAAATAAATGTCTGAAATTTTTACGAAAAAACGATGACCTATCAAAAATATCATGAAAAAAATGTCTGAAATTTTCATGAAAATGAGATGACCTGTCGAAAATATCATGAAAATAATGTCTGAAATGTTCATGAAAAAACGATAACCGCGGACCTGTGGAAAATATCATGAAAATAATGTCTGAAATTTTCATGAAAAAACGATAACCGCGGACCTGTGGAAAATATCATGAAAATAATGTCTGAAATTTTCATGAAAAAACGATAACCGCGGACCTGTGGAAAATATCATGAAAATAATGTCTGAAATGTTCATGAAAAAACGATGACCGCGGACCTGTCGAAAATGTAATGAAAATAATGTCTGAAATTTTCATGAAAAAAAGACGACCTGTCGAAAATATTATGAAAAAAATGTCTGAAATTTTCATGAAAAAATGATGACTGCTGACCAGTTGAAAATATCATCAAAAAAATATCTGAAATGTTCATGAAAAAGCGATGACCGCGGACCTGTCGAAAATATCAGGTAAAAACTGTCTGAAATTTTAAAGAAAAAGCTATGACCTGTCGAAAATATCATGAAAAAAATGTCTGAAATTTTCATGAAAAAATGATGACCGCGGACCTGTCGAATATATCATGAAAAAAATGTCTGAAATTTTTATGAAAAAAGATAACCTGTCGAAAATATAATGAAAACAATGTCTGAAATTTTCATGAAAATGAGATGACCTGTCGAAAATATCATGAAAAAAATGTCTGAAATTTTCATGAAAAAATGATGACTGCTGACCTGTCGAAAATATCATCAAAAAAATGTCTGAAATGTTCATGAAAAAGCGATGAGCGTGTACCTGTCGAAAAAATATTGAAAAAAATGTCTGAAATTTTCATCAAAAAACGATGACCACAGAACTGTCGAAAATATCATGAAAAAAATGTCGGAAATTTTCATGAAAAAAAGATGTCCTCGGACCTGTCAAAAGTATAATGAAAAAGCTATGACCTGTCAAAAATATCATGAAAAAAATGTATGAAATTTTTATGAAAAAGGTATGACCTGTCAAAAATATAATAAAAAAAAAGGTCTGAAATTTTTATGAAAAATGATCACCTGTCGAAAATATCATGAAAACAATGTCTGAAATTTTTATGAAAGAACAATTACCTGTTGAAAATATCATAAAAAAAAATGTCTGAATTTTTATGAAAAAACGTTGACATGTCGAAAATATCATGAAAAAAATGTCTGACATTTTCATTAAAAAACGGTGACCTCGGACTTGTCGAAAATATCATCAAAAAAATGTCTGAAAGTTTTATGAAAAAAAATGACCTGTCAAAAATATCATGAAAAAAATTTATGAAATTTTTATGAAAAAGCTATGACCTGTCAAAAAAATCATGAAAAAAATGCCTGAAATTTTTATGAAAAATTATCACCTGTCAATATCATGAAAAAAATGTATGAAATTTTTATGAAAAAGCTATGACCTGTCAAAAAAATCATGCAAAAAATGTCTGAAATTTTTATGAAAAATTATCACTTGTCGAAAATATCATGAAAAAAATTGTTTGAAATTTTTTGGAAAAAATTATCACCTGTTGAAAATATCATGAAAATAATGTCTGAAATGTTCATGAAAAAACGATGACCGCGGACCTGTCAAAAAAAACATGCAAAAAATGTCTGAAATTTTCATGAAAAAACGATAACCGCGGACCTGTGGAAAATATCATGAAAAAAATGGTCTGAAATGTTTATGAAAAAACAATTACCTGTCGAATATATCATGAAAAAAATGTCTGAAATTTTTATGAAAAAAGATAACCTGTCGAAAATATAATGAAAACAATGTCTGAAATTTTCATGAAAGTGAGATGACCTGTCGAATATATCATGAAAAAAATGTCTGAAATTTTTATGAAAAAAGATAACCTGTCGAAAATATAATGAAAACAATGTCTGAAATTTTCATGAAAATGAGATGACCTGTCGAAAATATCATGAAAAAAATGTCTGAAATTTTCATGAAAAAATGATGACTGCTGACCTGTCGAAAATATCATCAAAAAAATGTCTGAAATGTTCATGAAAAAGCGATGAGCGTGTACCTGTCGAAAAAATATTGAAAAAAATGTCTGAAATTTTCATCAAAAAACGATGACCACAGAACTGTCGAAAATATCATGAAAAAAATGTCGGAAATTTTCATGAAAAAAAGATGTCCTCGGACCTGTAAAAAGTATAATGAAAAAGCTATGACCTGTCGAAAATATCATGAAAAAAATGTCTGAAACTTTTGTGAAAAAGCTATGACCTGTCAAAAATATCATGAAAAAAATGTATGAAATTTTTATGAAAAAGGTATGACCTGTCAAAAATATAATAAAAAAAAAAGGTCTGAAATTTTTATGAAAAATGATCACATGTCGAAAATATCATGAAAACAATGTCTGAAATTTTTATGAAAGAACAATTACCTGTTGAAAATATCATAAAAAAAATGTCTGAATTTTTATGAAAAAACGTTGACCTGTCGAAAATATCATGAAAAAAATGTCTGACATTTTCATTAAAAAACGGTGACCTCGGACTTGTCGAAAATATCATCAAAAAAATGTCTGAAAGTTTTATGAAAAAAAATGACCTGTCAAAAATATCATGAAAAAAATTTATGAAATTTTTATGAAAAAGCTATGACCTGTCAAAAAAATCATGAAAAAAATGCCTGAAATTTTTATGAAAAATTATCACCTGTCAATATCATGAAAAAAATGTATGAAATTTTTATGAAAAAGCTATGACCTGTCAAAAAAATCAAGCAAAAAATGTCTGAAATTTTTATGAAAAATTATCACCTGTCGAAAATATCATGAAAAATTTTTTTTGAAATTTTTTGGAAAAAATTATCACCTGTTGAAAATATCATGGAAATAATGTCTGAAATGTTCATGAAAAAACGATGACCGCGGACCTGTCAAAAAAAACATGCAAAAAATGTCTGAAATTTTCATGAAAAAACGATAACCGCGGACCTGTGGAAAATATCAGGAAAAAAATGGTCTGAAATTTTTATGAAAAAACAATTACCTGTCGAATATATCATGAAAAAAATGTCTGAAATTTTTATGAAAAAAGATAACCTGTCGAAAATATAATGAAAACAATGTCTGAAATTTTCATGAAAATGAGATGACCTGTCGAAAATATCATGAAAAAAATGTCTGAAATTTTCATGAAAAAATGATGACTGCTGACCTGTCGAAAATATCATCAAAAAAATGTCTGAAATGTTCATGAAAAAGCGATGAGCGTGTACCTGTCGAAAAAATATTGAAAAAAATGTCTGAAATTTTCATCAAAAAAACGATGACCACAGAACTGTCAAAAATATCATCAAAAAAATGTCTGAAATTTTCATGAAAAGATGACCACGAACCTGTCGAAAATTTCATGAAAAAACGATGACCGCGGACCTGTCGAATATATCATGAAAAAAAATGTCTGAAATTTTCATGAAAAAACGATGACCGTGGACCTGTCGAAAAAATATTGAAAAAAATGTCTGAAATTTTCATCAAAAAACGATGACCACAGAACTGTCAAAAATATCATCAAAAAAATGTCTGAAATTTTCATGAAAAGAAGATGACCACGAACCTGTCGAAAATTTCATGAAAAACCAAAAACCGCGGACCTGTCGAAAGTATCATGAAATAAATGTCTGAAATTTTTACGAAAAAACGATGACCTATCAAAAATATCATGAAAAAAATGTCTGAAATTTTCATGAAAATGAGATGACCTGTCGAAAATATCATGAAAAAAATGTCTGAAATTTTCATGAAAAAACGATGACCACAGAACTGTCAAAAATATAATGAAAAAAATGTCTGAAATTTTTATGAAAAAACGATGACCTGTCCAAAATATCATGAAAAAAATGTCTGACATTTTCATGAAAAAACGATAACCGCGGACCTGTCGAATATATCATGAAAAAAATGTCTGAAATTTTTATGAAACAATGATAACCTGTCGAAAATATCATGAAAAAAATGTCTGAAATTTTCATGAAAAAGCTATGATCTGTCGAAAATATAATGAAAACAATGTCTGAAATTTTCATGAAAATGAGATGACGTGTCAAAAATATCATCAAAAAAATGTCTGAAATGTTCATGAAAAAGCGATGACCGCGGACCTGTCGAAAATATCATGAAAAAAATGTCTGAAATTTTCATGAAAAAACGATGACCACAGAACTGTCAAAAATATCATCAAAACAATGTCTGAAATTTTCATGAAAAAACGATGACCACGAACCTGTCAAAAATTAAATGAAAAAACAATAACCGCGGACCTGTCGAAATTATCATGAAAAAAATTTCTGAAATTTTCATGAAAAAAAGATTACCTGTCTAAAATATCATGAAAAAAATGTCTGAAATTTTCATGAAAATGAGATGACCTGTCGAAAATATCATGAAAGAAATGTCTGAAATTTTTATGAAAAAACGATGACCTGTCAAAAATATCATGAAAAAAATGTCTGAAATTTTAAAGAAAAAGCTATGACCTGTCGAAAATATCATGAAAAAAATGTCTGAAATTTTCATGAAAAAACGATGACCGCGGACCTGTCGAATATATCATGAAAAAAATGTCTGAAATTTTAAAGAAAGAGCTATGACCTGTCGAAAATATCATGAAAGAAATGTCTGAAATTTTCATGAAAAAACGATGACCTTTCGAAATTATCATGGAAAAAATGTCTGACATTTTCATGAAAAAATTATGACATTTTTATGGAAAAGCTGTGGCCTGTCGAAAATATCATGAAAAAATGTCTGAAATTTTCATGAAAAAACGATGACCGCGGACCTGTCGAATATATCATGAAAAAAATGTCTGAAATTTTAAAGAAAGAGCTATGACCTGTCGAAAATATCATGAAAGAAATGTCTGAAATTTTCATGAAAAAACGATGACCGCGGACTTGTCGAATATATCATGAAAAAAAAATTTCTGAAATTTTCATGAAAACACGATGACCTGTCGAAAATATCATGAAAAAAAATGTCTGAAATTTCCATGAAAAAACGATGACCTCTCGAAAATATCATGAAAAAAATGTCTGAAATTTTCATGAAAACACGATGACCTGTCGAAAATATCATGAAAAAAATTTCTAAAATTTTTATGAAAAAACGATGACCTGTCGAAAATATCATGAAAAAAATGTCTGAAATTTTCATTAAAAAACGATGACCTGTAGAAATTATCATGAAAAAAATGTCTGATATTTTCATGAAAAAACGATGACCACAGAACTGTCAAAAATATAATGAAGAAAATGTTTGAAATTTTCATGAAAAGAAGATGACCACGAACCTGTCGAAAATTTCATGAAAAAACAATAACCGCGGACCTGTCGAAAGTATCATGAAAAAAATGTCTGAAATTTTTACGAAAAAACGATGACCTGTCTAAAATATCATGAAAAAAATGTCTGAAATTTTCATGAAAATGAGATGACCTGTCGAAAATATCATGAAAGAAATGTCTGAAATTTTCATGAAAATGAGATGACCTGTCGAAAATATCATGAAAGAAATGTCTGAAATTTTTATGAAAAAACGATGACCTGTCAAAAATATCATGAAAAAAATGTCTGAAATTTTTATGAAAAAATGATAACATGTCGAAAATATCATGAAAAAAATGTCTGAAATTTTAAAGAAAAAGCTATGACCTGTCGAAAATATCATGAAAAAAATGTCTGAAATTTTCATGAAAAAACGATGACCTTTCGAAATTTTCATGGAAAAAATGTCTGACATTTTCATGAAAAAATGATGACATTTTTATGGAAAAGCTGTGGCCTGTCGAAAATATCATGAAAAAATGTCTGAAATTTTCATGAAAAAACGATGACCGCGGACCTGTCGAATATATCATGAAAAAAATGTCTGAAATTTTTATGAAAAAATGATAACCTGTCAAAAATATCATGAAAAAAATGTCTGAAATTTCCATGAAAAAACGATGATCTGTCGAAAATATCATGAAAAAAATGTCTGAAATTTTCATGAAAATGAGATGACGTGTCGAAAATATCATGAAAAAAATGTCTGAAATTTTCATGAAAAAATGATGACTGCTGACCTGTCAAAAATATCATCAAAAAAATGTCTGAATTTTTTACGAAAAAACGATGACCTATCAAAAATATCATGAAAAAAAAGTCTGAAATTTTTATGAAAAAACGATGACCTGTCGAAAATATCATGAAAAAAATGTCTGAAATTTTCATGAAAATGAGATGACCTGTCGAAAATATCATGAAAAAAATGTCTGAAATTTTCATGAAAATGAGATGACCTGTCGAAAATATCATGAAAAAAATGTCTGTCCAAAATATCATGAAAAAAAGTCTGACATTTTTTATGAAAAAACGATGATCTGTCGAAAATATCATGAAAAAAATGTCTGAAATTTTCATTAAAAAACAATGACCGTGGACCTGTCGAAAAAATATTGAAAAAAATGTCTGAAATTTTCATCAAAAAACGATGACCACAGAACTGTCAAAAATATCATCAAAAAAATGTCTGAAATTTTCATGAAAAGATGACCACGAACCTGTCGAAAATTTCATGAAAAAACAAAAACCGCGGACCTGTCGAAAGTATCATGAAATAAATGTCTGAAATTTTTACGAAAAAACGATGACCTGTCGAAAATATCATGAAAAAAATGTCTGAAATTTTCATGAAAAAACGATGACCGCGGACCTGTCGAAAATATCAAGTAAAAAATGTCTGACATTTTCATAAAAAAATGATGACCGCGGACCTGTCGAATATATCATGAAAAAAATGTCTGAAATTTTCATGAAAAAACGATGACCACAGAACTGTCAAACATATAATGAAAAAAATGTCTGAAATTTTTACGAAAAAACGATGACCTGTCCAAAATTTCATGAAAAAAATGTCTGACATTTTCATGAAAAAACGATAACCGCGGACCTGTCGAATATATCATGAAAAAAATGTCTGAAATTTTTATGAAACAATGATAACCTGTCGAAAATATCATGAAAAAAATGTCTGAAATTTTCATGAAAAAACGATGATCTGTCGAAAATATAATGAAAACAATGTCTGAAATTTTCATGAAAATGAGATGACGTGTCGAAAATATCATGACAAAAATGTCTGAAATTTTCATGAAAAAATGATGACTGCTGACCTGTCAAAAATATCATCAAAAAAATGTCTGAGATTTTTACGAAAAAACGATGACCTATCAAAAATATCATGAAAAAAAAGTCTGAAATTTTTATGAAAAAACGATGACCTGTCGAAAGTATCATGAAAAAAATGTCTGAAATTTTCATGAAAATGAGATGACCTGTCGAAAATATCATGAAAAAAATGTCTGAAATTTTCATGAAAATGAGATGACCTGTCGAAAATATCATGAAAAAAATGTCTGTCCAAAATATCATGAAAAAAAGTCTGAAATTTTTTATGAAAAAACGATGATCTGTCGAAAATATCATGAAAAAAATGTCTGAAATTTTCATTAAAAAACGATAACCTGTAGAAATTATCATGAATTTTTTTTTGAAATTTTCATGAAAACACGATGACCACAGAACTGTCAAAAATGTCATGAAAAAAATGTCTGAAATTTTCATGAAAAGAAGATGACCACGAACCTGTCGAAAATTTCATGAAAAAACAATAACCGCAGACCTGTCGAAATTATCATGAAAAAAATGTCTGAAATTTTCATGAAAAAAAGATGACCTGTTTAAAATATCATGAAAAAAATGTCTGAAATTTTCATGAAAATGAGATGACCTGTCGAAAATATCATGAAAAAAATGTCTGAAATTTTTATGAAAAAATGATAACCTGTCGAAAATATCATGAAAAAAATGTCTGAAATTTTAAAGAAAAAGCTATGACCTGTCGAAAATATCATGAAAAAAATGTCTGAAATTTTCATGAAAAAACGATGACCTTTCGAAATTATCATGGAAAAAATGTCTGACATTTTCATGAAAAAATGATGACATTTTTATGGAAAAGCTGTGGCCTGTCGAAAATATCATGAAAAAATGTCTGAAATTTTCATGAAAAAACGATGACCGCGGACCTGTCGAATATATCATGAAAAAAATGTCTGAAAGTTTTATGAAAAAATGATAACCTGTCGAAAATATCATGAAAAAAATGTCTGAAATTTCCATGAAAAAACGATGACCTGTCGAAAATATCATGAAAAAAATGTCTGAAATTTTCATGAAAAAACGATGATCTGTCGAAAATATCATGAAAAAAATGTCTGAAATTTTCATGAAAATGAGATGACGTGTCGAAAATATCATGAAAAAAATGTCTGAAATTTTCATGAAAAAATGATGACTGCTGACCTGTCAAAAATATCATCAAAAAAATGTCTGAAATTTTTACGAAAAAACGATGACCTATCAAAAATATCATGAAAAAAAAGTCTGAAATTTTTATGAAAAAACGATGACCTGTCGAAAATATCATGAAAAAAATGTCTGAAATTTTCATGAAAATGAGATGACCTGTCGAAAATATCATGAAAAAAATGTCTGAAATTTTCATGAAAATGAGATGACCTGTCGAAAATATCATGAAAAAAATGTCTGTCCAAAATATCATGAAAAAAAGTCTGACATTTTTTATGAAAAAACGATGATCTGTCGAAAGTATCATGAAAAAAATGTCTGAAATTTTCATTAAAAAACAATGACCGTGGACCTGTCGAAAAAATATTGAAAAAAATGTCTGAAATTTTTATGAAAAAGTTGTGGCCTGTCGAAAATATCATGAAAGAAATGTCTGAAATTTTCATGAAAAAACGATGACCGCGGACTTGTCGAATATATTTATGAAAAAAATGTCTGAAATTTTTATGAAAAATTATAACCTGTCGAAAATATCATGAAAAAAATGTCTGAAATTTTCATGAAAACACGATGACCGCGGACCTGTCGAAAAATATCAAGTAAAAAATGTCTGAAATTTTCATGAAAAAACGATGACCGCGGACCTGTCGAATATATCATGAAAAAAATGTCTGAAATTTTAAAGAAAGAGCTATGACCTGTCGAAAATATCATGAAAGAAATGTCTGAAATTTTCATGAAAAAACGATGACCGCGGACTTGTCGAATATATCATGAAAAAAAATTCTGAAATTTTCATGAAAACACGATGACCTGTCGAAAATATCATGAAAAAAATGTCTGAAATTTCCATGAAAAAACGATGACCTGTCGAAAATATCATGAAAAAAATGTCTGAAATTTTCATGAAAACACGATGACCTGTCGAAAATATCATGAAAGAAATGTCTGAAATTTTCATTAAAAAACGATGACCTGTAGAAATTATCATGAAAAAAATGTCTGATATTTTCATGAAAAAACGATGACCACAGAACTGTCAAAAATATAATGAAGAAAATGTTTGAAATTTTCATGAAAAGAAGATGACCACGAACCTGTCGAAAATTTCATGAAAAAACAAAAACCGCGGACCTGTCGAAAGTATCATGAAATAAATGTCTGAAATTTTTACGAAAAAAAGGATGACCTGTCCAAAATATCATGAAAAAAAGTCTGAAATTTTCATGAAAACACGATGACCTATCAAAAATATCATGAAAAAAATGTCAGACATTTTTATGGAAAAGCTGTGGCCTGTCGAAAATATCATGAAAAAAATGTCGGAAATTTTCATGAAAAAAAGATTACCTGTCTAAAATATCATGAAAAAAATGTCTGAGATGACCTGTCGAAAATATCATGAAAGAAATGTCTGAAATTTTTATGAAAAAACGATGACCTGTCAAAAATATCATGAAAAAAATGTCTGAAATTTTAAAGAAAAAGCTATGACCTGTCGAAAATATCATGAAAAAAATGTCTGAAATTTTCATGAAAAAACGATGACCTTTCGAAATTATCATGGAAAAAATGTCTGACATTTTCATGAAAAAATGATGACATTTTTATGGAAAAGCTGTGGCCTGTCGAAAATATCATGAAAAAATGTCTGAAATTTTCATGAAAAAACGATGACCGCGGACCTGTCGAATATATCATGAAAAAAATGTCTGAAATTTTTATGAAAAAATGATAACCTGTCGAAAATATCATGAAAAAAATGTCTGAAATTTCCATGAAAAAACGATGACCTGTCGAAAATATCATGAAAAAAATGTCTGAAATTTTCATGAAAAAACGATGATCTGTCGAAAATATCATGAAAAAAATGTCTGAAATTTTCATGAAAATGAGATGACGTGTCGAAAATATCATGAAAAAAATGTCTGAAATTTTCATGAAAATGAGATGACCGTGGACCTGTCGAAAAAATATTGAAAAAAATGTCTGAAATTTTCATGAAAAAACGATGACCACAGAACTGTCAAAAATATCATCAAAAAAATGTCTGAAATTTTCATGAAAAGATGACCACGAACCTGTCGAAAATTTCATGAAAAAACAAAAACCGCGGACCTGTCGAAAGTATCATGAAATAAATGTCTGAAATTTTTACGAAAAAACGATGACCTGTCGAAAATATCATGAAAAAAATGTCTGAAATTTTCATGAAAAAACGATGACCGCGGACCTGTCGAAAATATCAAGTAAAAAATGTCTGACATTTTAATAAAAAAAATGATGACCGCGGACCTGTCGAATATATCATGAAAAAAATGTCTGAAATTTTCATGAAAAAACGATGACCACAGAACTGTCAAACATATAATGAAAAAAATGTCTGAAATTTTTAAGAAAAAACGATGACCTGTCCAAAATTTCATGAAAAAAATGTCTGACATTTTCATGAAAAAACGATAACCGCGGACCTGTCGAATATATCATGAAAAAAATGTCTGAAATTTTTATGAAACAATGATAACCTGTCGAAAATATCATGAAAAAAATGTCTGAAATTTTCATGAAAAAACGATGATCTGTCGAAAATATAATGAAAACAATGTCTGAAATTTTCATGAAAATGAGATGACGTGTCGAAAATATCATGACAAAAATGTCTGAAATTTTCATGAAAAAATGATGACTGCTGACCTATCAAAAATATCATGAAAAAAAAGTCTGAAATTTTTATGAAAAAACGATGACCTGTCGAAAGTATCATGAAAAAAATGTCTGAAATTTTCATGAAAATGAGATGACCTGTCGAAAATATCATGAAAAAAATGTCTGTCCAAAATATCATGAAAAAAAGTCTGAAATTTTTTATGAAAAAACGATGATCTGTCGAAAATATCATGAAAAAAATGTCTGAAATTTTCATTAAAAAACGATAACCTGTAGAAATTATCATGATTTTTTTTTTTGAAATTTTCATGAAAACACGATGACCACAGAACTGTCAAAAATGTCATGAAAAAAATGTCTGAAATTTTCATGAAAAGAAGATGACCACGAACCTGTCGAAAATTTCATGAAAAAACAATAATCGCGGACCTGTCGAAATTATCATGAAAAAAATGTCTGAAATTTTCATGAAAAAAAGATGACCTGTTTAAAATATCATGAAAAAAATGTCTGAAATTTTCATGAAAATGAGATGACCTGTCGAAAATATCATGAAAAAAATGTCTGAAATTTTCATGAAAAAACGATGACCACAGAACTGTCAAACATATAATGAAAAAAATGTCTGAAATTTTTAAGAAAAAACGATGACCTGTCCAAAATTTCATGAAAAAAATGTCTGACATTTTCATGAAAAAACGATAACCGCGGACCTGTCGAATATATCATGAAAAAAATGTCTGAAATTTTTATGAAACAATGATAACCTGTCGAAAATATCATGAAAAAAATGTCTGAAATTTTCATGAAAAAACGATGATCTGTCGAAAATATAATGAAAACAATGTCTGAAATTTTCATGAAAATGAGATGACGTGTCGAAAATATCATGACAAAAATGTCTGAAATTTTCATGAAAAAATGATGACTGCTGACCTATCAAAAATATCATGAAAAAAAAGTCTGAAATTTTTATGAAAAAACGATGACCTGTCGAAAGTATCATGAAAAAAATGTCTGAAATTTTCATGAAAATGAGATGACCTGTCGAAAATATCATGAAAAAAATGTCTGTCCAAAATATCATGAAAAAAAGTCTGAAATTTTTTATGAAAAAACGATGATCTGTCGAAAATATCATGAAAAAAATGTCTGAAATTTTCATTAAAAAACGATAACCTGTAGAAATTATCATGATTTTTTTTTTTGAAATTTTCATGAAAACACGATGACCACAGAACTGTCAAAAATGTCATGAAAAAAATGTCTGAAATTTTCATGAAAAGAAGATGACCACGAACCTGTCGAAAATTTCATGAAAAAACAATAATCGCGGACCTGTCGAAATTATCATGAAAAAAATGTCTGAAATTTTCATGAAAAAAAGATGACCTGTTTAAAATATCATGAAAAAAATGTCTGAAATTTTCATGAAAATGAGATGACCTGTCGAAAATATCATGAAAAAAATGTCTGAAATTTTCATGAAAAAACGATGACCACAGAACTGTCAAACATATAATGAAAAAAATGTCTGAAATTTTTACGAAAAAACGATGACCTGTCCAAAATTTCATGAAAAAAATGTCTGACATTTTCATGAAAAAACGATAACCGCGGACCTGTCGAATATATCTTGAAAAAAAATGTCTGAAATTTTTATGAAACAATGATAACCTGTCGAAAATATCATGAAAAAACAATAATCGCGGACCTGTCGAAATTATCATGAAAAAAATGTCTGAAATTTTCATGAAAAAAAGATGACCTGTTTAAAATATCATGAAAAAAATGTCTGAAATTTTCATGAAAATGAGATGACCTGTCGAAAATATCATGAAAAAAATGTCTGAAATTTTTATGAAAAAATGATAACCTGTCGAAAATATCATGAAAAAAATGTCTGAGATTTTAAAGAAAAAGCTATGACCTGTCGAAAATATCATGAAAAAAATGTCTGAATTTTTTAATGAAAAGGCTATAACCTTTCGAAATTATCATGGAAAAAATGTCTGACATTTTCATGAAAAGAAGATGACCACGAACCTGTCGAAAATTTCATGAAAAAACAATAACCGTGGACCTGTCGAAAGTATCATGAAAAAAATGTCTGAAATTTTCAAGAAAATGAGATGACCTGTCGAAAATATCATGAAAAAAATGTCTGAAATTTTCATGAAAAAATGATGACTGCTGAGCAGTTGAAAATATCATCAAAAAAATGTCTGAAATGTTCATGAAAAAGCGATGACCGCGGACCTGTCGAAAATATCAGGAAAAAAATGTCTGAAATTTTTATGAAAAAACGATGACCGTGGACCTGTAGAAAAAATATTGAAAAAAATGTCTGAAATGTTCATGAAAAAATACGGAGCCCCTAAAGGGACATAGGAAGAAAATATTTTTTGATGAGGAAGAAAATATTTTTTGAAAGGGACAAATATTTTTTGATGAAGATGAAAATATTTTTTGAAAGGGACATAGGAAGAAAATATTTTTAGATGGATGAACATTTAAAAAAAAAGTATTGCGTTCCCTCGCAATACTTTTGCGTTCCCTCGCAATAGTATTGCGTTCTCTCGCAATACTTTTGCGTTCCCTCGCAATACTTTTGCGTTCCCTCGCAATAGTATTGCGTTCCCTCGCAATACTTTTGCGTTCCCTCGCAATACTTTTGCGTTCCCTCGCAATAGTATTGCATTCCCTTGCAATACTTTTGCGTTCCCTCGCAATACTTTTGCGTTCCCTCGCAATAGTATTGCGTTCTCTCGCAATACTTTTGCTTTCTACCGACAAATAGACTGTAAATAGCAGCGAGCACAAGGGCCTTTACGCAGCTCAGTTACTGGAAAAAGGGCTGCTGTTTGTGTGCTGTGTGTGCTGTGTGTGTGTCTGTGTGTGTCCGTGTGTGTGCGTGTGTGTGTGTGTGTGTCTGTCTGTGTGTGTGGTCAGATGTGAACGTTGTTTTCCGCTGCTACGTCACCTGCGCACCTGGGCATAGCTGGTAATCACAACCACAGGCAGGGAGAAAGGGAGACACCGGTGAGGGTGGGGGGGAAGCTACACAGTTTATCAACCGTGAGTGTGTGTGAAGATGTTGTCTGGATCCTGTCGCGTTTAGTGTTTGTTTGTTTGTTTGTTTGTTTGTTTACGAGCTCGTTTTGTATAATGCAGTATAGGCTAACCCGTCTGTTTGTCGGTGTTGACTTCAAACGTAATCAACGGTGGACCGAGAAGACTGAACTTTTCCGCTCCTTGTTTGTCTCTCTTGAATTGACATATTGAGATGTTCTGCTGTTTCTAACTGACCTGTGGGATCTAAGGATCTTTGCATTAACTCGGTAAGTTGAAGTGTCTATTATATGTACTTTTCGGGGGTAGCCTATGGTTGTTAGTTAGCTAGCAACACTGAAGTAGGCTAACGTGGCTAACGTGATGGTGTTGTTATGATACTGTATGTTACTGATGGCTGGCTTTGACATTATTGATCTTTTATTTGAGAAAACAATCAAGGGGACACTCCTTATAGACGTACTTGCTATGCTTTATGATATACCGTTACTGTTCTGGACATGGTATTAAAAAAACACAGAACCAGGGTACAATTCAGCTTATAATTGTGAATCACTGACGATATCTTTACTTTATTTTAACTTAATCAAGCTAAAATAATGTGTTACGGTATCTTAAGGCAATAAAAGACCATATTGAACAGAACAATTGCCTGCTGGCCTGCATTTATTAACATTAACAGTTGGTCAGTCTGGTCAGTCTGGTATTTGGAAGAGGCAGAAAATGTCCTGTGTTCATATATACACATAATACTGAAGTTATGATGAGGTTGGATAATGTTCCTTACTGTTTGAAGAAAAGAGACGACACATGAACCTGCCGGACTACAGATGGAAATTAGGCTGCAATCTGGTATATATTTCCAAATGTATGTTCATGTTCAATGTGCACTGTCCCTATATTAAACACAAATAATAATACAAATCAACAGGGTATGGTTAATACAAACCAAACATTAACTGTAAGGACTCAAAAACGTACAATTCAACAGTTTCCTGTTCTGACTTTTTACATTTCTTTGTAAACTAAAGGTTCTCAACATAAATAAAACCTTGTTTTGTTAACATGCTGAAACCAAATGTCATATATGTCTTTAAATGTTGTTTATTTATCTACCTTTTAGTAAGTAGTATTTTTAAATGCAACTTTATTTTAATGTGCTGTAACTGTGGTTTTTACAGTCTAATTTTACCCCTCAAATAACAAAGCAGTTTCAAATATTGTAGAGGATTTTTTTGCTGATAAAAATGGAATATACTTACACAGTACATCCTTTGATAAATAATCTGACGCACTATTTTCTGTGGTTTTCCTGTCGGTGACCATGAGGCAGCCAGACTGAAGCAGTAGGTTGTGAAGGTGGATGCCATGATCTCTGAAGAGCACGCCATCACCAAGAACTTAAAGGTAAAATCATCACTCATATGATAGGATTTTTATTGTAACTGCTAGTGGCATCACGTTTGAAGACATGTAAAAGGAGTTTTAGTAACAAGTTATATTCTTTCTTAAAATGTAAGGAAGACTAGCAGCAGATTTTAACAGCCTCAACGATACTGCAAGAAGTCTTGTTCAGTTTGTAATCATTTTTCTTTCTGTCTTCAGGGAAATCATTGACCAAATGAAACAGCAGACTCTGATTCCAACTCATCACGTGAGGTCCTCTCTCACTAAAGGTCACCAGGTAAGGTCCTCACTGACAGGGGTAACACACAGGATCATAATATAAATAAAAAAGGCAACAGGCTTGCTACCTGGGGCCCGTTTCTGAAAGATGGTTCAACAAACTCAGTCTAACTCTGAGCTCTGAGTTGATTTACCCTCAGGTGGGAAACTCTGAGTTTTTGGTTTCAGATCAGCTGATTTGAGTTTGTTAAATCAACTCTCAGTACTGTAGGTTCACTCGGTGTTCAGCGCGTGCACCATGAGGATAAAAAGCCAACATTAATGGAGCCCCGATACTACGATTCACCATGTCAACAGGAGACAAAAAAGAGATCCTCGTACTTTAACCATCTCGAAATATAACCTATTTTCATGCGGACATACGGCGAATATGAACAGGTTTTAATAAGGAAAAAAAAGTAACACTGCTGCAGCGCAAAGGAGAGAGAGAAGTGATGTGGGAGAAAACAGCTGCTCCCGTCAGCGCGTAATGAAGTGTATTATTTTTGATATATATTTCATCAGAATTATAATATTGCAGATCCAAACTGGTGGAATGGTATTAAACCTAAAATGTATTTTCATTAAGATGCAATCCAGCAGAAGAAAAGCGACTTTAAAACAGCTCAAACTGAAATATAAGAACAAACTAGGCTCATGGTGTTATTTTAATCATATTTGACATATTAAACAAAGTAACCTAACTTCATTCAGTGTCTATTTGAATGTGCATTATCTTTATCCCCAACATAATGCTGGTGTCACACACATAGGCTAAATGTCCTCTCACCTTTCAATCATTGAAGAAAACCTGCTCCCGACCAGGTTAGGTTCATATACTCAGTTACCATAGTAACTGACTCAGAGCTAAAGTTGCCCCCCTCTCTGGAACATGTCTGAGTTACACCTCTTTCTCGGGTTTGAGTGACCTCCCCTGCTGAAACAGAAAACCCAGAGTTTCCCTCATTTCAGGGTTAACTGACTCCGTGTTTGCACAAAACCTGCTTTCTGAAACGGGCCCCAGCTCATGATACCCGATAGGTTTATCTAGGGCTTCTGTCTTTTCGAACCAGCTTACTTAAGGAAAGTCTGGATATTTTTAACTTGCTTCAGGGTATACAACAACTGACCCAATTTACTGACCTATGACCTAAACAGCAACCCAATACTGCCACCTAGTGTCCAAAGTTTTAAATAAAAGGTGTTTGTGTTTACACTACAGAGATTAGACATTTATAAAGATACAATGAAGTAAAACTTGAAATACTTTGTTTAGCACTGCAACATAAGAGTTCCACTGTTAACAAAAAAACAGTATAAACCAGTTCTGCTCATCTGTCTGTCTCTGTCCTAGGCTCACTGCAGATGTGAAGAGAGAGGACACTTCCATGTCTGAGACACACAGGTCCCAGATGATACAACTCTTTCAGGTAAATAGCTGGTTTATATTAAAGGGATAGAAGACGGTGAAGGATTACAGAATCATACTAAGTAAGCCTCAGTCTGAGTTCATGTAAACTCTTTGCCATATTTAATTATACAAGCTTCTGATTTCTGCCTCAGATTGATTCTGTTGTTTCAGTGGGAAGCACCTGTTAGCTCACATCCCTGGCTACTGCTAAGTCATTGGCAAAAGTGAATTATTGTAAACCTGTTTGTCATGATTATATGAGAATATTTTACAATAGTTTAATTGATCAGGCTGGCCCATGTGTTGACAATTAAAACTAATCTTGAGTAAGTGCCAGGCACACTCTTCTTTAAAAACATAAAGCTGATGCTTACATTATTGAATGTGTTTATTAAAAATAGTTATCCTGTCCTTAAAAGGAACAACTAGATCAAATATCTGCTTCTCATTAAGAAAATAAAACTTTAAAACCTGAAGTTTAGCAGAACCTCAGGACAGATCTTATTTCAGGTCTGAGGCATAAACACTACAATAAAAGACATTTTACTTTACAATTAACTCCGTGATTGTTTCTCTTTATTACAGAAGATGCCCTCAGATTCAGACCTCAACCGCTGCCGACCAGGAGAACTCTTCCCTGTCCTCTCTCAAAAATGAACTTGTGAAAAAAGGATCCCAAAATGGCAGACTGTTTGACATGTCTGTGACTAATAAAAAAAAAAAAAAGGACTCTCCTGCACATCTTGCTAGTATTGTCACCTTAACTACTGGCTTTACTATATACTTATTGGCAATACATTTTTAGTGTTGAAGAAGAAGTTTGAAAGCTGTTTATCTCAGACGAGCCCGGCTGGGACAAGCTGAGCTTGCTGTTAGCAAAGCTGTTGACAGTTAGTCAAGAAGAAATGAATGTCAGTTCAAGGCCTTTTTTAGTTTAAAGCTATTAACTTCACTGCTAAATTCTTTAAATCATGACCATGTCCGATTTTAAAAAGTTTATTCAAACATTTTTTTCAACAAACAACCCTGGCTTCGATGTAATTCCATCAAATAAAGCATAGAGATCATGGATGATTTTTATGGAGGAAAAGCAAATCCAACACAACCCTTTGGCCTTTCAAACACATCCCCATCATTGAATAATGACCAGGATCTCTGTGTTTTATCTGAGGATGATGCACAATGGTTCCACCAGCAGATGAAACTATGGTAGGTATCTCACTGTTCACAAAGCGCCAGACCATGTCCACCTTCTTCAGTGTTGCAGACATTGATCAGCTCTTCTGGGTGACAAGTGTATGGCAGAGAGGACTATCTTCATCTGGGAGAGCTGCTGGTTGTCCAGTCCCAGGTCATTTCTGCCAAGGATATCTAACTATTAACAGATGATTTTAACTTACCTTTTGCATCTATGGAAGATGTCAGACCAGCTGGATTGATAGTCTTCTTTGCCTAAAACGAAGATACCAAAATAATTGATTTTCTGGTCATTTCAATATTTTGACTTTAAGCAGGTATGATTTGCATTGATAATTAACAGTTTATAAACAAATACAACTTATCTTTCCACCTGTAGTCTACAGTCTGTGGTGCTTACATAGCTTAAATATGCTTTCAACAATGATCAACATAGCGGTATTTTTTTGAACACAGTAGGCTATGTTTAGATATTAGACTTTGAATACTGTTGTTTGTTATAGGATACTTACACATTACAAAAAGTGCCACTGGAGGGAATCCGAAGTCATTTCCAGTTCGTAGTGGGTACTGTCCATTGTTGATTACGTTTGAAGTCAACACCAACAAACATACAGGGGGGTATTCCATCAACGTCGCTTAAGAAAGCCGCGCTCACCTGAAAAAGTCAGACTGAAACTAACACCATCTCCTAATTAAGGCTCAAGTCGTTCCATCAACGCAGATCAGCCTTGTTTAATCAGGGCTGACTCAAGACAGACTTGCATAGTCTCGCTTTGTGCTCGCACCCGAGGTTAACAAGAAGCCCAAATGAATGGATGAATGAAAAGACGATCAAATGAGTCACGCAGAGGGGAGAGTTAGAGCGCCGTTTGTTTCAACAGCTGAACCAACGCTGCTGATTGAGCTGTTCCAACAATTTAACGATTTTATTACTAAAAAAGTCAGACTGAAAATAATAATATACGACAGAGGATAAGGGCCACCTTAAAGAAAAACTAAATCTAAAATTTCGAGCCCAAACTAGTAAATGTATGACTTTATTCTCGTTAATGTACGAGTTTAATCTCGAAATTTTTTATGTAGTTTTTTCTTTAAGGTGGCTCCAATACTCCGTCGTAAGGGTAAGCCAGAGAGATGGCATGGTAGAAAAGTTCAGACGGACTAAATGTGCGAGTTATGAAAGTTTCAGGTTCATTTGACTTTATTATTCTGTGCTCTTTTATCTTTTATTAAAACTTCTTTGTCTGAACTTTCGTATTTGAGATAGATAGATAGATAGATAGATAGATAGATAGATAGATAGATAGATAGATAGATAGATAGATCCATCCAGTAGGCCTAGCAGTTTATAAGACCTATACACCTGCTGCCCCCCCTTCCTGTAGGCCTATGTATAGAGCCCATTTACCTACACAAACATAAAAAAGAAACCCCTAAAGAGATCAAAATCTAAGTATTGCCTACAATAACAAAATAGACATACACCATTCAAAAGCAAATGAACACTTAAAGGAATAAAACCCTGTATACAATTTAAATCACAGATTAAAATGAGACCTGTCCAATATAGAGCAGACCTCTGTTACAGCTGCACAGAAGCATTTCTATTGAAATGTACAGCAGTGTCTGAATGGAGGTGGTGCACATTTACATTGAGTCTGTGCATACTTTAAGGTGGAAGTGTTGTAATATATTATCCAACAAGAAGTGTCCAACGAGAGGCTGTCTCTTTAAAACAGATAAGTGGAAAGGCTGTACATCCAGGAGTGTGCTTCCCCCTCTGCAGAGTGCTCTGTGACTATATGATGTGTAGTCTCCATAATATCAGAAGTTTAAAATAGTGTTTCAGGCCAACAAGAAACAGACAACACATGACAAAGTATTCAGGTTGTTAATAAGCCCTACTAATGTGTGTGTTTGTGTAACATTAAATGTTAAACTCCAGGAATGAAATGTCAATTTTACTGTCATAATATTTCTTAAAATAATAAATAAAAGGAGATGCCATGGAGGCAGGAAGAATAGTGGCTTTCTTTCTTTCATTCTCTGTGTAATAAATTATCTCACTCAATTTCCATTTCAGTACTGTAGGCCTACGTCAGGCTTTATTGGCATCTCTCTCTCTCTCTGTTGGTCTGTCTGCCTGTCTCTCTTGTTTCACCAGCCAATCAGAGACAGAGTAGGGCGGGTCCTTGTAGGATGTGAATTATTTATTAGGCTTTTTATAAAATCATGTTCGTTTTACCTTTTTTTCACATCTCCTCACGTGTAGTTGCATTAGATGTGTGACTTTTGCGATATAATGAAGGTTTTTATTCATGACTGATTTTGAACAAAGCTGAGACTTCAGTTTTATGATCTGTTTCTATTATTCTAACATGACATGAGTGACGTGAGCGCGGACAATTTACCTGACGGAACGGTCTTTTATGAGTCTGTTTCTACCCGTCGGACATTCTTTGACACACAGCTAAACTAAGTTCGACAGTTAGCCTGGTCCGGAGCAGACTTGTTCACCAGCATAAGTTACCATGGTAACTCAGCGAGGATTCATATAAGCTACGTTGATGGAACGAAACTCCCACTTAAATGAGCCAGACTTATCGAAATAAGCGAGGATTCTGCTTAATCCTGCTTGATGGAATACCCCCCAGAGGCCTGTACTACGAATCGAGTTAAACAGACCCAGGGTCTCTTTGGGTTATCTGGCTTCACTAACCCTAACATAAGAGATCGTGGTTAACAGTCCTACGAAGCTGGTTATCAACCTGATAGGTAAAGCCAGAGTTGCCAGGAGCGCGTTCACATAAAAGGGCGGAGTTATCTTCATTTAACCTATCACAATCATCACTGCGTCTGCCGTCAGCAGATCGTCATATCTAAAAACTCTGATCAAACTATACTATTAACAATATAAATACGTTTAAGACAAACAGGCTCCCAAAGACTAAAGTTATAAAGCTGCAGCAACAAATGGCATAAAAAAGAAAAATCTGCGAGTATTAACGTCCAAACTGCAGCTTATTATATTTGTTCCATCATTAGTTCACCTGAGAACTGACTATAATAACTCCTGTTTCTTCTCTGAACTGTTGCTCTGACTCTTTCATGTGGAGAGTAGAACAGTTTGAGAAGCTGCAGCTCTGACGATCACAAACAGAGCGGCATGGAGACATTAAAAAATTAATATTAAGATATAATTCAAAGATAGGCTATAAGAAGCTATTCGTAATTGTGCATCTTAAAAACACAACTAGGAAGGATGAAGGAAGATATAGCGTATATCAGTGAAAAATAATTAACTTAACGGACTATAATGTAAAATCATACGGGACACATGAAGTGTCCTCCCCCCTCTCTCGAACAGCTCCGGGAGCTCCACGATCAAAAGATCTGATTGGTCAGTGGGTGGAGATTTTCACAGGTTGATCTCTTATCTCCAACATAACCTGCACCGGAGCAGGTTAGGCGTGCAGCATAAGTTACCGTGGCGATATAACCAGGTAAGAAGTGAACGACCCTCGTAGGACTGAAAACCCAGGGTTAACCCTGAAGTTACCTCGCTAACCCCAAATCCTGCTTCGTAGTACAGGCCTCAGGTGTATAGGCTACTGGTGTATACAAAACGAGCTCGTAAACAAACAGACACTAAACGCGACATGATCCAGATCCAGGATCCTGGGTGGCTTCCCCTGATTCCCTACCCCCCCCCACCCTCACCTGTGTCTCCCTTTCTATGCTCAGGTGCGCAGGTGACGTAGCAGCGGAAAACAACGTTCACAATTTACCACACGCGCGCGCACACACACAGACACACACACAGCACACAAACAGCAGCCCTTTTTAAGTAACTGAGCTGCGTAAAGGCCCTTGTGCTCGCTGCTATTTACAGTCTATTTGTCGGTAGAAAGCAAAAGTATTGCGAGAGAACGCAATACTATTGCGAGGGAACGCAAAAGTATTGCGAGGGAACGCAATACTATTGCGAGGGAACGCAATACTATTGCGAGGGAACGCAATACTTTTTTTTTTTAAATGTTCATCCATCTTAAAATATTTTCTTCCTATGTCCCTTTCAAAAAATATTTTCATCTTCATCAAAAAATATTTGTCCCTTTCAAAAAATATTTTCATCCTCATCAAAAAATATTTTCTTCCTATGTCCCTTTAGGGGCTCCGTAAAAAAACGATGACCACAGAACTGTCAAAAATATCATCAAAAAAATGTCTGAAATTTTCATGAAAAGAAGATGACCACGAACCTGTCGAAAATTTCATGAAAAAACAATAACCGCGGACCTGTTGAAAGTATCATGAAAAAAATGTCTGAAATTTTTACGAAAAAACGATGACCTATCGAAAATATCATGAAAAAAATGTCTGAAATTTTTATGAAAAAACGATGACCTGTCGAAAATATCATGAAAAAAATGTCTGAAATTTTTAAGAAAAAACGATGACCTATCGAAAATATCATGAAAAAAATGTCTGAAATTTTCATTAAAAAACGATGACCACGAACCTGTCGAAAATTTCATGAAAAAACAATAACCGCGGACCTGTCGAAAGTATCATGGAAAAAATGTCTGAAATTTTTATGAAAAAACGATGACCTGTCGAAAGTATCATGAAAAAACAATAACCGCGGACCTGTCGAAAGTATCATGAAAAAAATGTCTGAAATTTTTATGAAAAAACGATGACCTGTCGAAAATATCATGAAAAAAATGTCTGAAATTTTCATTAAAAAACGATGACCTGTAGAAATTATCATGAAAAAAATGTCTGATATTTTCATGAAAAAACGATGACCACAGAACTGTCAAAAATATAATGAAAAAAATGTTTGAAATTTTCATGAAAAGAAGATGACCACGAACCTGTCGAAAATTTCATGAAAAAACAATAACCGCGGACCTGTCGAAAGTGTCATGAAAAAAATGTCTGAAATTTTTACATAAAAACGATGACCTGTCCAAAATATCATGAAAAAAAGTCTGAAATTTTTATGAAAAAACGATGATCTGTCGAAAATATCATGAAAAAAATGTCTGAAATTTTCATTAAAAAACGATAACCTGTAGAAATTATCATGATTTTTTTTTTTGAAATTTTCATGAAAACACGATGACCACAGAACTGTCAAAAATGTCATGAAAAAAATGTCTGAAATTTTCATGAAAAGAAGATGACCACGAACCTGTCGAAAATTTCATGAAAAAACAATAACCGTGGACCTGTCGAAAGTATCATGAAAAAAATGTCTGAAATTTTCAAGAAAATGAGATGACCTGTCGAAAATATCATGAAAAAAATGTCTGAAATTTTCATGAAAATGAGATGACCTGTCGAAAATATCATGAAAAAAATGTCTGAAATTTTCATGAAAAAATGATGACTGCTGACCAGTTGAAAATATCATCAAAAAAATGTCTGAAATGTTCATGAAAAAGCGATGACCGCGGACCTGTCGAAAATATCAGGAAAAAAATGTCTGAAATTTTTATGAAAAAACGATGACCGTGGACCTGTAGAAAAAATATTGAAAAAAATGTCTGAAATGTTCATGAAAAAACGATGACCACAGAACTGTCAAAAATATCATCAAAAAAATGTCTGAAATTTTCATGAAAAGAAGATGACCACGAACCTGTCGAAAATTTCATGAAAAAACAATAACCGCGGACCTGTCGAAAGTATCATGAAAAAAATGTCTGAAATTTTTACGAAAAAACGATGACCTATCGAAAATATCATGAAAAAAATGTCTGAAATTTTTATGAAAAAACGATGACCTGTCGAAAATATCATGAAAAAAATGTCTGAAATTTTTAAGAAAAAACGATGACCTATCGAAAATATCATGAAAAAAATGTCTGAAATTTTCATGAAAAAACGATGACCGCGGACCTGTCAAAAATATCATGAAAAAAATGTATGACATTTTCATGAAAAGATGACCACGAACCTGTAGAAAATTTCATGAAAAAACTATAACCGCGGACCTGTCGAAAGTATCATGAAAAAACAATAACCGCGGACCTGTCGAAAGTATCATGAAAAAACTGTCTGAAATTTTTATGAAAAAACGATGACCTGTCGAAAATATCATGAAAAAAATATCTGAAATTTTCATTAAAAAACGATGACCTGTCGAAATTATCATGAAAAAAATATCTGAAATTTCCTGAAAAAACGATGACCACAGAACTGTCAAAAATATAATGAAAAAAATGTTTGAAATTTTCATGAAAAGAAGATGACCACGAACCTGTCGAACATTTAATGAAAAAACAATAACCGCGGACCTGTTGAAAGTATCATGAAAAAAATGTCTGAAATTTTTACGAAAAAACGATGACCTGTCGAATATATCATGAAAAAAATGTCTGAAATTTTAAAGAAAAAGCTATGACCTGTCGAAAATATCATGAAAAAAATGTCTGACATTTTTATGAAAAAGCTGTGGCCTGTCGAAAATATCATGAAAAAAATGTCTGACATTTTTATGAAAAAGCTGTGGCCTGTCGAAAATATCATGAAAAAAATGTCTGAAATTTTCATGAAAAAAAGATGACCGCGGACCTGTCGAATATATCATGAAAAAAATATCTGAATTTTCATGAAAAAACGATAACCGCGGACCTGTCGTAAATATCAGGAAAAAAATATCTGAAATTTTTATGAAAAAACGATGACCGTGGACCTGTCGAAAAAATATTGAAAAAAATGCTTGAAATTTTCATGAAAAAACGATGACCACAGAACTGTCAAAAATATCATGAAAAAAATGTCTGACATTTTCATGAAAAAACGATGTCCTCCGTCCTGTCAAAAGTATAATGAAAAAGCTATAACCTGTCGAAAATATCATGAAAAAAATATCTGAATTTTCATGAAAAAACGATGTCCTCCATCCTGTCAAAAGTATAATGAAAAAGCTATGACCTGTCGAAAATATCAAGAAAAAAATGTCTGACATTTTTATGGAAAAGCTGTGGCCTGTCGAAAATATCATGAAAAAAATGTCTGACATTTCTATGGAAAAGCTGTGGCCTGTCGAAAATATCATGAAAAAAATGTCTGAAATTTTCATGAAAAAACGATGACCGCGGACCTGTCGAAGAGTGTCTGAAATGTTCATGAAAAGAAGATGACCTGTCAAAAATATCATGAAAAAAATGTCTGAAATTTTTAAGAAAAAGCTATGAACTGTCGAAAATATCATGAAAAAAATGTCTGACATTTTCATGACAAAACGATGTCCTCTGTCCTGTCAAAAGTATAATGAAAAAGCTATGACCTGTCGAAAATATCATGAAAAAAATAACTGAATTTTCATGAAAAAACGATGTCCTCCATCCTGTCAAAAGTATAATGAAAAAGCTATGACCTGTCGAAAATATCAAGAAAAAAATGTCTGAAATTTTAAAGAAAAAGCTATGACCTGTCGAAAATATCATGAAAAAACAATAACTGTGGACCTATCGAAAATATCATGGAAAAAAATGTCTGAAATTTTTATGAAAAAACGATGAACTGTCGAAAATATCATGAAAAAAGTCTGAAATTTTCATGAAAATGAGATGACCTGTCGAAAATATCATGAAAAAAATGTCTGAAATTTTTAAGAAAAAGCTATGAACTGTCGAAAATATCATGAAAAAAATGTCTGAATTTTCATGAAAAAACGATGTCCTCCATCCTGTCAAAAGTATAATGAAAAAGCTATGACCTGTCGAAAATATCAAGAAAAAAATGTAGGAAATTTTCATGAAAAAACGATGACCGCGGACCTGTCGAAAATATCATGAAAAAAATGTCTGAAATTTTAAAGAAAAAGCTATGACCTGTCGAAAATATCATGAAAAAAATGTCTGACGTTTTTATGGAAAAGCTGTGGCCTGTCGAAAATATCATGAAAAAAATGTCTGACATTTTCATGAAAAAAAGATGACCGCGGACCTGTCGAATATATCATGAAGAAAATGTCTGAAATTTTTATGAAAAAATGATAACCTGTCGAAAATATCATGAAAAAAATGTCTGAAATTTTTATGAAAAGGCTATAACCTGTCGAAAATATCATGAAAAACATTTCTGACATTTTTATGAAAAAACGATGACCTGTCGACAATTTCAAGTGAAAAATGTCTGACATTTTCATGAAAAAATGATGACATTTTTATGGAAAAGCTGTGGCCTGTCGAAAAACATCATGAAAAAAATGTCTGAAATTTTCATGAAAAAACGATGACCGCGGACCTGTCGAAAATATCATGAAAAAAATGTCTGAAATTTTCATGAAAAAACGATGACCGCGGACCTGTCGAAGAGTGTCTGAAATGTTCATGAAAAGAAGATGACCTGTCAAAAATATCATGAAAAAAATGTCTGAAATTTTTAAGAAAAAGCTATGAACTGTCGAAAATATCATGAAAAACATTTCTGACATTTTTATGAAAAAACGATGACCTGTCGACAATTTCAAGTGAAAAATGTCTGACATTTTCATGAAAAAATGATGACATTTTTATGGAAAAGCTGTGACCTGTCGAAAATATCATGAAAAAAATGTCTGAAATTTTCATTAAAAAACGATGACCTGTAGAAATTATCATGAAAAAAATGTCTGATATTTTCATGAAAAAACGATGACCACAGAACTGTCAAAAATATAATGAAAAAAATGTTTGAAATTTTCATGAAAAGAAGATGACCACGAACCTGTCGAACATTTAATGAAAAAACAATAACCGCGGACCTGTCGAAAGTATCATGAAAAAAATGTCTGAAATTTTTATGAAAAAACGATGACCTGTCGAAAATATCATGAAAAAAATGTCTGACATTTTTATGAAAAAGCTGTGGCCTGTCGAAAATATCATGAAAAAAATGTCTGACATTTTCATGAAAAAACGATGACCGCGGACCTGTCGAATATATCATGAAAAAAATGTCTGAAATTTTAAAGAAAAAGCTATGACCTGTCGAAAATATCATGAAAAAAATGTCTGACATTTTTATGAAAAAGCTGTGGCCTGTCGAAAATATCATGAAAAAAATGTCTGACATTTTTATGAAAAAGCTGTGGCCTGTCGAAAATATCATGAAAAAAATGTCTGAAATTTTCATGAAAAAAAGATGACCGCGGACCTGTCGAATATATCATGAAAAAAATATCTGAATTTTCATGAAAAAACGATAACCGCGGACCTGTCGTAAATATCAGGAAAAAAATATCTGAAATTTTTATGAAAAAACGATGACCGTGGACCTGTCGAAAAAATATTGAAAAAAATGCTTGAAATTTTCATGAAAAAACGATGACCACAGAACTGTCAAAAATATCATGAAAAAAATGTCTGACATTTTCATGAAAAAACGATGTCCTCCGTCCTGTCAAAAGTATAATGAAAAAGCTATAACCTGTCGAAAATATCATGAAAAAAATATCTGAATTTTCATGAAAAAACGATGTCCTCCATCCTGTCAAAAGTATAATGAAAAAGCTATGACCTGTCGAAAATATCAAGAAAAAAATGTCTGACATTTTTATGGAAAAGCTGTGGCCTGTCGAAAATATCATGAAAAAAATGTCTGACATTTTTATGGAAAAGCTGTGGCCTGTCGAAAATATCATGAAAAAAATGTCTGAAATTTTCATGAAAAAACGATGACCGCGGACCTGTCGAAGAGTGTCTGAAATGTTCATGAAAAGAAGATGACCTGTCAAAAATATCATGAAAAAAATGTCTGAAATTTTTAAGAAAAAGCTATGAACTGTCGAAAATATCATGAAAAAAATGTCTGACATTTTCATGACAAAACGATGTCCTCTGTCCTGTCAAAAGTATAATGAAAAAGCTATGACCTGTCGAAAATATCATGAAAAAAATAACTGAATTTTCATGAAAAAACGATGTCCTCCATCCTGTCAAAAGTATAATGAAAAAGCTATGACCTGTCGAAAATATCAAGAAAAAAATGTCTGAAATTTTAAAGAAAAAGCTATGACCTGTCGAAAATATCATGAAAAAACAATAACTGTGGACCTATCGAAAATATCATGGAAAAAAATGTCTGAAATTTTTATGAAAAAACGATGAACTGTCGAAAATATCATGAAAAAAGTCTGAAATTTTCATGAAAATGAGATGACCTGTCGAAAATATCATGAAAAAAATGTCTGAAATTTTTAAGAAAAAGCTATGAACTGTCGAAAATATCATGAAAAAAATGTCTGAATTTTCATGAAAAAACGATGTCCTCCATCCTGTCAAAAGTATAATGAAAAAGCTATGACCTGTCGAAAATATCAAGAAAAAAATGTAGGAAATTTTCATGAAAAAACGATGACCGCGGACCTGTCGAAAATATCATGAAAGAAATGTCTGAAATTTTAAAGAAAAAGCTATGACCTGTCGAAAATATCATGAAAAAAATGTCTGACGTTTTTATGGAAAAGCTGTGGCCTGTCGAAAATATCATGAAAAAAATGTCTGACATTTTCATGAAAAAAAGATGACCGCGGACCTGTCGAATATATCATGAAGAAAATGTCTGAAATTTTTATGAAAAAATGATAACCTGTCGAAAATATCATGAAAAAAATGTCTGAAATTTTTATGAAAAGGCTATAACCTGTCGAAAATATCATGAAAAACATTTCTGACATTTTTATGAAAAAACGATGACCTGTCGACAATTTCAAGTGAAAAATGTCTGACATTTTCATGAAAAAATGATGACATTTTTATGGAAAAGCTGTGGCCTGTCGAAAATATCAATTAAAAAATGTCTGACATTTTCATGAAAAAACAATGACCGCGGACCTGTCGAATATATCATGAAAAAAATGTCTGAAATTTTAAAGAAAAAGCTATGACCTGTCGAAAATATCATGAAAAAAATGTCTGACATTTTTATGAAAAAGCTGTGGCCTGTCGAAAATATCATGAAAAAAATGTCTGAAATTTTCATGAAAAAAAGATGACCGCGGACCTGTCGAATATATCATGAAAAAAATATCTGAATTTTCATGAAAAAACGATAACCGCGGACCTGTTGAAAATATCATTAAAAAAACTGTCTGAAATTTTTATGAAAAAACAATTACCTGTCGAAAATATCATGAAAAAAAGTCTGAAATTTTCATTAAAAAACGATGACCTGTAGAAATTATCATGAAAAAAATATCTGAAATTTCCTGAAAAAACGATGACCACAGAACTGTCAAAAATATAATGAAAAAAATGTTTGAAATTTTCATGAAAAGAAGATGACCACGAACCTGTCGAACATTTAATGAAAAAACAATAACCGCGGACCTGTCGAAAGTATCATGAAAAAAATGTCTGAAATTTTTACGAAAAAACGATGACCTGTCGAAAATATCATGAAAAAAATGTCTGAAATTTTAAAGAAAAAGCTATGACCTGTCGAAAATATCATGAAAAAAATGTCTGACGTTTTTATGGAAAAGCTGTGGCCTGTCGAAAATATCAAGTAAAAAATGTCTGACATTTTCATGAAAAAACAATGACCGCGGACCTGTCGAATATATCATGAAAAAAATGTCTGAAATTTTTATGAAAAAATGATAACCTGTCGAAAATATCATGAAAAAAATGTCTGAAATTTTTATGAAAAGGCTATAACCTGTCGAAAATATCATGAAAAACATTTCTGACATTTTTATGAAAAAACGATGACCTGTCGACAATTTCAAGTGAAAAATGTCTGACATTTTCATGAAAAAATGATGACATTTTTATGGAAAAGCTGTGGCCTGTCGAAAAACATCATGAAAAAAATGTCTGAAATTTTCATGAAAAAACGATGACCGCGGACCTGTCGAAAATATCATGAAAAAAATGTCTGAAATTTTCATGAAAAAACGATGACCGCGGACCTGTCGAAGAGTGTCTGAAATGTTCATGAAAAGAAGATGACCTGTCAAAAATATCATGAAAAAAATGTCTGAAATTTTTAAGAAAAAGCTATGAACTGTCGAAAATATCATGAAAAACATTTCTGACATTTTTATGAAAAAACGATGACCTGTCGACAATTTCAAGTGAAAAATGTCTGACATTTTCATGAAAAAATGATGACATTTTTATGGAAAAGCTGTGGCCTGTCGAAAATATCAAGTAAAAAATGTCTGACATTTTCATGAAAAAACAATGACCGCGGACCTGTCGAATATATCATGAAAAAAATGTCTGAAATTTTAAAGAAAAAGCTATGACCTGTCGAAAATATCATGAAAAAAATGTCTGACATTTTTATGAAAAAGCTGTGGCCTGTCGAAAATATCATGAAAAAAATGTCTGAAATTTTCATGAAAAAAAGATGACCGCGGACCTGTCGAATATATCATGAAAAAAATATCTGAATTTTCATGAAAAAACGATAACCGCGGACCTGTTGAAAATATCATTAAAAAAACTGTCTGAAATTTTTATGAAAAAACAATTACCTGTCGAAAATATCATGAAAAAAAGTCTGAAATTTTCATTAAAAAACGATGACCTGTAGAAATTATCATGAAAAAAATATCTGAAATTTCCTGAAAAAACGATGACCACAGAACTGTCAAAAATATAATGAAAAAAATGTTTGAAATTTTCATGAAAAGAAGATGACCACGAACCTGTCGAACATTTAATGAAAAAACAATAACCGCGGACCTGTCGAAAGTATCATCAAAAAAATGTCTGAAATTTTTACGAAAAAACGATGACCTGTCGAAAATATCATGAAAAAAATGTCTGAAATTTTAAAGAAAAAGCTATGACCTGTCGAAAATATCATGAAAAAAATGTCTGACGTTTTTATGGAAAAGCTGTGGCCTGTCGAAAATATCAAGTAAAAAATGTCTGACATTTTCATGAAAAAACAATGACCGCGGACCTGTCGAATATATCATGAAAAAAATGTCTGAAATTTTTATGAAAAAATGATAACCTGTCGAAAATATCATGAAAAAAATGTCTGAAATTTTTATGAAAAGGCTATAACCTGTCGAAAAAATCATGAAAAACATTTCTGACATTTTTATGAAAAAACGATGACCTGTCGACAATTTCAAGTGAAAAATGTCTGACATTTTCATGAAAAAATGATGACATTTTTATGGAAAAGCTGTGGCCTGTCGAAAAACATCATGAAAAAAATGTCTGAAATTTTCATGAAAAAACGATGACCGCGGACCTGTCGAAAATATCATGAAAAAAATGTCTGAAATTTTCATGAAAAAACGATGACCGCGGACCTGTCGAAGAGTGTCTGAAATGTTCATGAAAAGAAGATGACCTGTCAAAAATATCATGAAAAAAATGTCTGAAATTTTTAAGAAAAAGCTATGAACTGTCGAAAATATCATGAAAAAAATGTCTGACATTTTCATGACAAAACGATGTCCTCTGTCCTGTCAAAAGTATAATGAAAAAGCTATGACCTGTCGAAAATATCATGAAAAAAATATCTGAATTTTCATGAAAAAACGATGTCCTCCATCCTGTCAAAAGTATAATGAAAAAGCTATGACCTGTCGAAAATATCAAGAAAAAAATGTCTGAAATTTTAAAGAAAAAGCTATGACCTGTCGAAAATATCATGAAAAAACAATAACTGTGGACCTATCGAAAATATCATGGAAAAAAATGTCTGAAATTTTTATGAAAAAACGATGAACTGTCGAAAATATCATGAAAAAAGTCTGAAATTTTCATGAAAATGAGATGACCTGTCGAAAATATCATGAAAAAAATGTCTGAAATTTTTAAGAAAAAGCTATGAACTGTCGAAAATATCATGAAAAAAATGTCTGAATTTTCATGAAAAAACGATGTCCTCCATCCTGTCAAAAGTATAATGAAAAAGCTATGACCTGTCGAAAATATCAAGAAAAAAATGTAGGAAATTTTCATGAAAAAACGATGACCGCGGACCTGTCGAAAATATCATGAAAAAAATGTCTGAAATTTTAAAGAAAAAGCTATGACCTGTCGAAAATATCATGAAAAACATGTCTGACGTTTTTATGGAAAAGCTGTGGCCTGTCGAAAATATCATGAAAAAAATGTCTGACATTTTCATGAAAAAAAGATGACCGCGGACCTGTCGAATATATCATGAAAAAAATGTCTGAAATTTTTATGAAAAAATGATAACCTGTCGAAAATATCATGAAAAAAATGTCTGAAATTTTTATGAAAAGGCTATAACCTGTTGAAAATATCATGAAAAACATTTCTGACATTTTTATGAAAAAACGATGACCTGTCGACAATTTCAAGTGAAAAATGTCTGACATTTTCATGAAAAAATGATGACATTTTTATGGAAAAGCTGTGGCCTGTCGAAAATATCATGAAAAAAATGTCTGACATTTTCATGAAAAAAAGATGACCGCGGACCTGTCGAATATATCATGAAAAAAATGTCTGAAATTTTTATGAAAAAATGATAACCTGTCGAAACTATCATGAAAAAAATGTCTGAAATTTTTATGAAAAGGCTATAACCTGTCGAAAATATCATGAAAAACCTTTCTGACATTTTTATGAAAAAACGATGACCTGTCGACAATTGCAAGTGAAAAATGTCTGACATTTTCATGAAAAAATGATGACATTTTTATGGAAAAGCTGTGGCCTGTCGAAAATATCATGAAAAAAATGTCTGAAATTTTCATGAAAAAACGATGACCTGTCGACAATTTCAAGTGAAAAATGTCTGACATTTTCATGAAAAAATGATGACATTTTTATGGAAAAGCTGTGGCCTGTCGAAAAACATCATGAAAAAAATGTCTGAAATTTTCATGAAAAAACGATGACCGCGGACCTGTCGAAAATATCATGAAAAAAATGTCTGAAATTTTCATGAAAAAACGATGACCGCGGACCTGTCGAAGAGTGTCTGAAATGTTCATGAAAAGAAGATGACCTGTCAAAAATATAATGAAAAAAATGTTTGAAATTTTCATGAAAAGAAGATGACCACGAACCTGTCGAACATTTAATGAAAAAACAATAACCGCGGACCTGTCGAAAGTATCATGAAAAAAATGTCTGAAATTTTTACGAAAAAACGATGACCTGTCGAAAATATCATGAAAAAAATGTCTGAAATTTTAAAGAAAAAGCTATGACCTGTCGAAAATATCATGAAAAACATGTCTGACGTTTTTATGGAAAAGCTGTGGCCTGTCGAAAATATCATGAAAAAAATGTCTGACATTTTCATGAAAAAAAGATGACCGCGGACCTGTCGAATATATCATGAAAAAAATGTCTGAAATTTTTATGAAAAAATGATAACCTGTCGAAAATATCATGAAAAAAATGTCTGAAATTTTTATGAAAAGGCTATAACCTGTTGAAAATATCATGAAAAACATTTCTGACATTTTTATGAAAAAACGATGACCTGTCGACAATTTCAAGTGAAAAATGTCTGACATTTTCATGAAAAAATGATGACATTTTTATGGAAAAGCTGTGGCCTGTCGAAAATATCATGAAAAAAATGTCTGACATTTTCATGAAAAAAAGATGACCGCGGACCTGTCGAATATATCATGAAAAAAATGTCTGAAATTTTTATGAAAAAATGATAACCTGTCGAAAATATCATGAAAAAAATGTCTGAAATTTTTATGAAAAAACGATGACCGCGGACCTGTCGAAAATATCATGAAAAAAATGTCTGAAATTTTCATGAAAAAACGATGACCGCGGACCTGTCGAAGAGTGTCTGAAATGTTCATGAAAAGAAGATGACCTGTCAAAAATATCATGAAAAAAATGTCTGAAATTTTTAAGAAAAAGCTATGAACTGTCGAAAATATCATGAAAAAAATGTCTGACATTTTCATGACAAAACGATGTCCTCTGTCCTGTCAAAAGTATAATGAAAAAGCTATGACCTGTCGAAAATATCATGAAAAAAATATCTGAATTTTCATGAAAAAACGATGTCCTCCATCCTGTCAAAAGTATAATGAAAAAGCTATGACCTGTCGAAAATATCAAGAAAAAAATGTCTGAAATTTTAAAGAAAAAGCTATGACCTGTCGAAAATATCATGAAAAAACAATAACTGTGGACCTATCGAAAATATCATGGAAAAAAATGTCTGAAATTTTTATGAAAAAACGATGAACTGTCGAAAATATCATGAAAAAAGTCTGAAATTTTCATGAAAATGAGATGACCTGTCGAAAATATCATGAAAAAAATGTCTGAAATTTTTAAGAAAAAGCTATGAACTGTCGAAAATATCATGAAAAAAATGTCTGAATTTTCATGAAAAAACGATGTCCTCCATCCTGTCAAAAGTATAATGAAAAAGCTATGACCTGTCGAAAATATCAAGAAAAAAATGTAGGAAATTTTCATGAAAAAACGATGACCGCGGACCTGTCGAAAATATCATGAAAAAAATGTCTGAAATTTTAAAGAAAAAGCTATGACCTGTCGAAAATATCATGAAAAACATGTCTGACGTTTTTATGGAAAAGCTGTGGCCTGTCGAAAATATCATGAAAAAAATGTCTGACATTTTCATGAAAAAAAGATGACCGCGGACCTGTCGAATATATCATGAAAAAAATGTCTGAAATTTTTATGAAAAATGATAACCTGTCGAAAATATCATGAAAAAAATGTCTGAAATTTTTATGAAAAGGCTATAACCTGTTGAAAATATCATGAAAAACATTTCTGACATTTTTATGAAAAAAACGATGACCTGTCGACAATTTCAAGTGAAAAATGTCTGACATTTTCATGAAAAAATGATGACATTTTTATGGAAAAGCTGTGGCCTGTCGAAAATATCATGAAAAAAAATGTCTGACATTTTCATGAAAAAAAGATGACCGCGGACCTGTCGAATATATCATGAAAAAAATGTCTGAAATTTTTATGAAAAAATGATAACCTGTCGAAAATATCATGAAAAAAATGTCTGAAATTTTTATGAAAAGGCTATAACCTGTCGAAAATATCATGAAAAACCTTTCTGACATTTTTATGAAAAAACGATGACCTGTCGACAATTGCAAGTGAAAAATGTCTGACATTTTCATGAAAAAATGATGACATTTTTATGGAAAAGCTGTGGCCTGTCGAAAATATCATGAAAAAAATGTCTGAAATTTTCATGAAAAAACGATGACCTGTCGACAATTTCAAGTGAAAAATGTCTGACATTTTCATGAAAAAATGATGACATTTTTATGGAAAAGCTGTGGCCTGTCGAAAAACATCATGAAAAAAATGTCTGAAATTTTCATGAAAAAACGATGACCGCGGACCTGTCGAAAATATCATGAAAAAAATGTCTGAAATTTTCATGAAAAAACGATGACCGCGGACCTGTCGAAGAGTGTCTGAAATGTTCATGAAAAGAAGATGACCTGTCAAAAATATCATGAAAAAAATGTCTGAAATTTTTAAGAAAAAGCTATGAACTGTCGAAAATATCATGAAAAAAATGTCTGACATTTTCATGACAAAACGATGTCCTCTGTCCTGTCAAAAGTATAATGAAAAAGCTATGACCTGTCGAAAATATCATGAAAAAAATATCTGAATTTTCATGAAAAAACGATGTCCTCCATCCTGTCAAAAGTATAATGAAAAAGCTATGACCTGTCGAAAATATCAAGAAAAAAATGTCTGAAATTTTAAAGAAAAAGCTATGACCTGTCGAAAATATCATGAAAAAACAATAACTGTGGACCTATCGAAAATATCATGGAAAAAAATGTCTGAAATTTTTATGAAAAAACGATGAACTGTCGAAAATATCATGAAAAAAGTCTGAAATTTTCATGAAAATGAGATGACCTGTCGAAAATATCATGAAAAAAATGTCTGAAATTTTTAAGAAAAAGCTATGAACTGTCGAAAATATCATGAAAAAAATGTCTGAATTTTCATGAAAAAACGATGTCCTCCATCCTGTCAAAAGTATAATGAAAAAGCTATGACCTGTCGAAAATATCAAGTAAAAAATGTCTGACATTTTCATGAAAAAACAATGACCGCGGACCTGTCGAATATATCATGAAAAAAATGTCTGAAATTTTAAAGAAAAAGCTATGACCTGTCGAAAATATCATGAAAAAAATGTCTGACATTTTTATGGAAAAGCTGTGGCCTGTCGAAAATATCATGAAAAAAATGTCTGAAATTTTCATGAAAAAAAGATGACCGCGGACCTGTTGAATATATCATGAAAAAAATATCTGAATTTTCATGAAAAAACGATAACCGCGGACCTGTTGAAAATATCATTAAAAAAACTGTCTGAAATTTTTATGAAAAAACAATTACCTGTCGAAAATATCATGAAAAAAAGTCTGAAATTTTCATTAAAAAACGATGACCTGTAGAAATTATCATGAAAAAAATATCTGAAATTTCCTGAAAAAACGATGACCACAGAACTGTCAAAAATATAATGAAAAAAATGTTTGAAATTTTCATGAAAAGAAGATGACCACGAACCTGTCGAACATTTAATGAAAAAACAATAACCGCGGACCTGTCGAAAGTATCATGAAAAAAATGTCTGAAATTTTTACGAAAAAACGATGACCTGTCGAAAATATCATGAAAAAAATGTCTGAAATTTTAAAGAAAAAGCTATGACCTGTCGAAAATATCATGAAAAACATGTCTGACGTTTTTATGGAAAAGCTGTGGCCTGTCGAAAATATCATGAAAAAAATGTCTGACATTTTCATGAAAAAAAGATGACCGCGGACCTGTCGAATATATCATGAAAAAAATGTCTGAAATTTTTATGAAAAAATGATAACCTGTCGAAAATATCATGAAAAAAATGTCTGAAATTTTTATGAAAAGGCTATAACCTGTTGAAAATATCATGAAAAACATTTCTGACATTTTTATGAAAAAACGATGACCTGTCGACAATTTCAAGTGAAAAATGTCTGACATTTTCATGAAAAAATGATGACATTTTTATGGAAAAGCTGTGGCCTGTCGAAAATATCATGAAAAAAATGTCTGACATTTTCATGAAAAAAAGATGACCGCGGACCTGTCGAATATATCATGAAAAAAATGTCTGAAATTTTTATGAAAAAATGATAACCTGTCGAAAATATCATGAAAAAAATGTCTGAAATTTTTATGAAAAAACGATGACCGCGGACCTGTCGAAAATATCAAGTAAAAAATGTCTGACATTTTCATGAAAAAACAATGACCGCGGACCTGTCGAATATATCATGAAAAAAATGTCTGAAATTTTAAAGAAAAAGCTATGACCTGTCGAAAATATCATGAAAAAAATGTCTGACATTTTTATGAAAAAGCTGTGGCCTGTCGAAAATATCATGAAAAAAATGTCTGAAATTTTCATGAAAAAAAGATGACCGCGGACCTGTCGAATATATCATGAAAAAAATATCTGAATTTTCATGAAAAAACGATAACCGCGGACCTGTTGAAAATATCATTAAAAAAACTGTCTGAAATTTTTATGAAAAAACAATTACCTGTCGAAAATATCATGAAAAAAAGTCTGAAATTTTCATTAAAAAACGATGACCTGTAGAAATTATCATGAAAAAAATATCTGAAATTTCCTGAAAAAACGATGACCACAGAACTGTCAAAAATATAATGAAAAAAATGTCTGAAATTTTAAAGAAAAAGCTATGACCTGTCGAAAATATCATGAAAAAAATGTCTGACGTTTTTATGAAAAGCTGTGGCCTGTCGAAAATATCATGAAAAAAATGTCTGACATTTTCATGAAAAAAAGATGACCGCGGACCTGTCGAATATATCATGAAAAAAATGTCTGAAATTTTTATGAAAAAATGATAACCTGTCGAAAATATCATGAAAAAAATGTCTGAAATTTTTATGAAAAGGCTATAACCTGTCGAAAATATCATGAAAAACATTTCTGACATTTTTATGAAAAAACGATGACCTGTCGACAATTTCAAGTGAAAAATGTCTGACATTTTCATGAAAAAATGATGACACTTTTATGGAAAAGCTGTGGCCTGTCGAAAATATCATGAAAAAAATGTCTGACATTTTCATGAAAAAAAGATGACCGCGGACCTGTCGAATATATCATGAAAAAAATGTCTGAAATTTTTATGAAAAAATGATAACCTGTCGAAAATATCATGAAAAAAATGTCTGAAATTTTTATGAAAAGGCTATAACCTGTCGAAAATATCATGAAAAACATTTCTGACATTTTTATGAAAAAACGATGACCTGTCGACAATTTCAAGTGAAAAATGTCTGACATTTTCATGAAAAAATGATGGCACTTTTATGGAAAAGCTGTGGCCTGTCGAAAATATCATGAAAAAAATGTCTGACATTTTCATGAAAAAAAGATGACCGCGGACCTGTCGAATATATCATGAAAAAAATGTCTGAAATTTTTATGAAAAAATGATAACCTGTCGAAAATATCATGAAAAAAATGTCTGAAATTTTTATGAAAAGGCTATAACCTGTCGAAAATATCATGAAAAACCTTTCTGACATTTTTATGAAAAAACGATGACCTGTCGACAATTGCAAGTGAAAAATGTCTGACATTTTCATGAAAAAATGATGACATTTTTATGGAAAAGCTGTGGCCTGTCGAAAATATCATGAAAAAAATGTCTGAAATTTTCATGAAAAAACGATGACCGCGGACCTGTCGAAAATATCAAGTAAAAAATGTCTGACATTTTCATGAAAAAACAATGACCGCGGACCTGTCGAATATATCATGAAAAAAATGTCTGAAATTTTAAAGAAAAAGCTATGACCTGTCGAAAATATCATGAAAAAAATGTCTGACATTTTTATGAAAAAGCTGTGGCCTGTCGAAAATATCATGAAAAAAATGTCTGAAATTTTCATGAAAAAACGATGACCGCGGACCTGTCGAATATATCATGAAAAAAATATCTGAATTTTCATGAAAAAACGATAACCGCGGACCTGTTGAAAATATCATTAAAAAAACTGTCTGAAATTTTTATGAAAAAACAATTACCTGTCGAAAATATCATGAAAAAAAGTCTGAAATTTTCATTAAAAAACGATGACCTGTAGAAATTATCATGAAAAAAATATCTGAAATTTCCTGAAAAAACGATGACCACAGAACTGTCAAAAATATAATGAAAAAAAATGTTTGAAATTTTCATGAAAAGAAGATGACCACGAACCTGTCGAACATTTAATGAAAAAACAATAACCGCGGACCTGTCGAAAGTATCATGAAAAAAATGTCTGAAATTTTTACGAAAAAACGATGACCTGTCGAAAATATCATGAAAAAAATGTCTGAAATTTTAAAGAAAAAGCTATGACCTGTCGAAAATATCATGAAAAAAATGTCTGACGTTTTTATGAAAAGCTGTGGCCTGTCGAAAATATCATGAAAAAAATGTCTGACATTTTCATGAAAAAAAAGATGACCGCGGACCTGTCGAATATATCATGAAAAAAAATGTCTGAAATTTTTATGAAAAAATGATAACCTGTCGAAAATATCATGAAAAAAATGTCTGAAATTTTTATGAAAAGGCTATAACCTGTCGAAAATATCATGAAAAACATTTCTGACATTTTTATGAAAAAACGATGACCTGTCGACAATTTCAAGTGAAAAATGTCTGACATTTTCATGAAAAAATGATGACACTTTTATGGAAAAGCTGTGGCCTGTCGAAAATATCATGAAAAAAATGTCTGACATTTTCATGAAAAAAAGATGACCGCGGACCTGTCGAATATATCATGAAAAAAATGTCTGAAATTTTTATGAAAAAATGATAACCTGTCGAAAATATCATGAAAAAAATGTCTGAAATTTTTATGAAAAGGCTATAACCTGTCGAAAATATCATGAAAAACATTTCTGACATTTTTATGAAAAAACGATGACCTGTCGACAATTTCAAGTGAAAAATGTCTGACATTTTCATGAAAAAATGATGACATTTTTATGGAAAAGCTGTGGCCTGTCGAAAACATCATGAAAAAAAGTCTGAAATTTTCATGAAAAAACGATGACCGCGGACCTGTCGAAAATATCAAGTAAAAAATGTCTGACATTTTCATGAAAAAACAATGACCGCGGACCTGTCGAATATATCATGAAAAAAATGTCTGAAATTTTAAAGAAAAAGCTATGACCTGTCGAAAATATCATGAAAAAAATGTCTGACATTTTTATGAAAAAGCTGTGGCCTGTCGAAAATATCATGAAAAAAATGTCTGAAATTTTCATGAAAAAAAGATGACCGCGGACCTGTCGAATATATCATGAAAAAAATATCTGAATTTTCATGAAAAAACGATAACCGCGGACCTGTCGAAAATATCATGAAAAAAATGTCTGAAATTTTAAAGAAAAAGCTATGACCTGTCGAAAATATCATGAAAAAAATGTCTGACGTTTTTATGGAAAAGCTGTGGCCTGTCGAAAATATCATGAAAAAAATGTCTGACATTTTCATGAAAAAAAGATGACCGCGGACCTGTCGAATATATCATGAAAAAAATGTCTGAAATTTTTATGAAAAAATGATAACCTGTCGAAAATATCATGAAAAAAATGTCTGAAATTTTTATGAAAAGGCTATAACCTGTCGAAAATATCATGAAAAACATTTCTGACATTTTTATGAAAAAACGATGACCTGTCGACAATTTAGAGTGAAAAATGTCTGACATTTTCATGAAAAAATGATGACATTTTTATGGAAAAGCTGTGGCCTGTCGAAAAACATCATGAAAAAAATGTCTGAAATTTTCATGAAAAAACGATGACCGCGGACCTGTCGAATATATCATGAAAAAAATGTCTGAAATTTTAAAGAAAAAGCTATGACCTGTCGAAAATATCATGAAAAAAATGTCTGACATTTTTATGAAAAAGCTGTGGCCTGTCGAAAATATCATGAAAAAAATGTCTGAAATTTTCATGAAAAAACGATGACCGCGGACCTGTCGAATATATCATGAAAAAAATATCTGAATTTTCATGAAAAAACGATAACCGCGGACCTGTTGAAAATATCATTAAAAAAACTGTCTGAAATTTTTATGAAAAAACAATTACCTGTCGAAAATATCATGAAAAAAAGTCTGAAATTTTCATGAAAAAACGATGACCGCGGACCTGTCGAAAATATCAAGTAAAAAATGTCTGACATTTTCATGAAAAAACAATGACCGCGGACCTGTCGAATATATCATGAAAAAAATGTCTGAAATTTTAAAGAAAAAGCTATGAACTGTCGAAAATATCATGAAAAAAATGTCTGACATTTTCATGAAAAAACGATGTCCTCTGTCCTGTCAAAAGTATAATGAAAAAGCTATGACCTGTCGAAAATATCATGAAAAAAATATCTGAATTTTCATGAAAAAACGATGTCCTCCATCCTGTCAAAAGTATAATGAAAAAGCTATGACCTGTCGAAAATATCAAGAAAAAAATGTCTGAAATTTTAAAGAAAAAGCTATGACCTGTCGAAAATATCATGAAAAAACAATAACTGTGGACCTATCGAAAATATCATGGAAAAAAATGTCTGAAATTTTTATGAAAAAACGATGACCTGTCGAAAATATCATGAAAAAAGTCTGAAATTTTCATGAAAATGAGATGACCTGTCGAAAATATCATGAAAAAAATGTCTGAAATTTTTAAGAAAAAGCTATGAACTGTCGAAAATATCATGAAAAAAATGTCTGAATTTTCATGAAAAAACAATGTCCTCCATCCTGTCAAAAGTATAATGAAAAAGCTATGACCTGTCGAAAATATCAAGAAAAAAATGTAGGAAATTTTCATGAAAAAACGATGACCGCGGACCTGTCGAAAATATCATGAAAAAAATGTCTGAAATTTTAAAGAAAAAGCTATGACCTGTCGAAAATATCATGAAAAAAACAATATCCGTGGACCTGTCGAAAGTATCATGAAAAAAATGTCTGAAATTTTCATGAAAAAATGATGACATTTTTATGGAAAAGCTGTGGCCTGTCGAAAAACATCATGAAAAAAATGTCTGAAATTTTCATGAAAAAACGATGACCGCGGACCTGTCGAATATATCATGAAAAAAATGTCTGAAATTTTAAAGAAAAAGCTATGACCTGTCGAAAATATCATGAAAAAAATGTCTGACATTTTTATGAAAAAGCTGTGGCCTGTCGAAAATATCATGAAAAAAATGTCTGAAATTTTCATGAAAAAACGATGACCGCGGACCTGTCGAATATATCATGAAAAAAATATCTGAATTTTCATGAAAAAACGATAACCGCGGACCTGTTGAAAATATCATTAAAAAAACTGTCTGAAATTTTTATGAAAAAACAATTACCTGTCGAAAATATCATGAAAAAAAGTCTGAAATTTTCATGAAAAAACGATGACCGCGGACCTGTCGAAAATATCAAGTAAAAAATGTCTGACATTTTCATGAAAAAACAATGACCGCGGACCTGTCGAATATATCATGAAAAAAATGTCTGAAATTTTAAAGAAAAAGCTATGAACTGTCGAAAATATCATGAAAAAAATGTCTGACATTTTCATGAAAAAACGATGTCCTCTGTCCTGTCAAAAGTATAATGAAAAAGCTATGACCTGTCGAAAATATCATGAAAAAAATATCTGAATTTTCATGAAAAAACGATGTCCTCCATCCTGTCAAAAGTATAATGAAAAAGCTATGACCTGTCGAAAATATCAAGAAAAAAATGTCTGAAATTTTAAAGAAAAAGCTATGACCTGTCGAAAATATCATGAAAAAACAATAACTGTGGACCTATCGAAAATATCATGGAAAAAAATGTCTGAAATTTTTATGAAAAAACGATGACCTGTCGAAAATATCATGAAAAAAGTCTGAAATTTTCATGAAAATGAGATGACCTGTCGAAAATATCATGAAAAAAATGTCTGAAATTTTTAAGAAAAAGCTATGAACTGTCGAAAATATCATGAAAAAAATGTCTGAATTTTCATGAAAAAACAATGTCCTCCATCCTGTCAAAAGTATAATGAAAAAGCTATGACCTGTCGAAAATATCAAGAAAAAAATGTAGGAAATTTTCATGAAAAAACGATGACCGCGGACCTGTCGAAAATATCATGAAAAAAATGTCTGAAATTTTAAAGAAAAAGCTATGACCTGTCGAAAATATCATGAAAAAACAATATCCGTGGACCTGTCGAAAGTATCATGAAAAAAATGTCTGAAATTTTTACGAAAAAAGGATGACCTATCGAAAATATCATGAAAAAAATGTCTGAAATTTTTATGAAAAAACAATGACCTGTCGAAAATATCATGAAAAAAATGTCTGAAATTTTTACGAAAAAACGATGACCTATCGAAAATATCATGAAAAAAATGTCTGAAATTTTCATGAAAAAACGATGATCGCGGACCTGTCAAAAATATCATGAAAAAAATGTCTGAAATTTTCATGAAAAGAAGATGACCACGAACCTGTCGAATATTAATGAAAAAACAATAACCGCGGACCTGTCGAAAGTATCATGAAAAAAATGTCTGAAATTTTCATGAAAAAAAAAGATGACCTGTCGAAAATATCATGAAAAAAATGTCTGAAATTTTCATGAAAATGAGATGACCTGTAGAAAATATCATGAAAAAAATGTCTGAAATTTTTATGAAAAAACGATGACCTGTCGAAAATATCATGAAAAAAAGTCTGAAATTTTCATTAAAAAACGATGACCTGTAGAAATTATCATGAAAAAAATATCTGAAATTTCCTGAAAAAACGATGACCACAGAACTGTCAAAAATATAATGAAAAAAATGTTTGAAATTTTCATGAAAAGAAGATGACCACGAACCTGTCGAACATTTAATGAAAAAACAATAACCGCGGACCTGTCGAAAGTATCATGAAAAAAATGTCTGAAATTTTTACGAAAAAACGATGACCTGTCGAAAATATCATGAAAAAAATGTCTGAAATTTTAAAGAAAAAGCTATGACCTGTCGAAAATATCATGAAAAAAATGTCTGACGTTTTTATGAAAAGCTGTGGCCTGTCGAAAATATCATGAAAAAAATGTCTGACATTTTCATGAAAAAAAGATGACCGCGGACCTGTCGAATATATCATGAAAAAAATGTCTGAAATTTTTATGAAAAAATGATAACCTGTCGAAAATATCATGAAAAAAATGTCTGAAATTTTTATGAAAAGGCTATAACCTGTCGAAAATATCATGAAAAACATTTCTGACATTTTTATGAAAAAACGATGACCTGTCGACAATTTCAAGTGAAAAATGTCTGACATTTTCATGAAAAAATGATGACACTTTTATGGAAAAGCTGTGGCCTGTCGAAAATATCATGAAAAAAATGTCTGACATTTTCATGAAAAAAAGATGACCGCGGACCTGTCGAATATATCATGAAAAAAAATGTCTGAAATTTTTATGAAAAAATGATAACCTGTCGAAAATATCATGAAAAAAATGTCTGAAATTTTTATGAAAAGGCTATAACCTGTCGAAAATATCATGAAAAACATTTCTGACATTTTTATGAAAAAACGATGACCTGTCGACAATTTCAAGTGAAAAATGTCTGACATTTTCATGAAAAAATGATGACATTTTTATGGAAAAGCTGTGGCCTGTCGAAAACATCATGAAAAAAAGTCTGAAATTTTCATGAAAAAACGATGACCGCGGACCTGTCGAAAATATCAAGTAAAAAATGTCTGACATTTTCATGAAAAAACAATGACCGCGGACCTGTCGAATATATCATGAAAAAAATGTCTGACGTTTTTATGGAAAAGCTGTGGCCTGTCGAAAATATCATGAAAAAAATGTCTGACATTTTCATGAAAAAAAGATGACCGCGGACCTGTCGAATATATCATGAAAAAAATGTCTGAAATTTTTATGAAAAAATGATAACCTGTCGAAAATATCATGAAAAAAATGTCTGAAATTTTTATGAAAAAATGATAACCTGTCGAAAATATCATGAAAAACATTTGACATTTTTATGAAAAAACGATGACCTGTCGAAAATTTCAAGTGAAAAATGTCTGACATTTTCATGAAAAAATGATGACATTTTTATGGAAAAGCTGTGGCCTGTCGAAAATATCATGAAAAAAATGTCTGAAATTTTCATGAAAAAACGATGACCGCGGACCTGTCGAAAATATCAAGTAAAAAATGTCTGACATTTTCATGAAAAAACAATGACCGCGGACCTGTCGAATATATCATGAAAAAAATGTCTGAAATTTTAAAGAAAAAGCTATGAACTGTCGAAAATATCATGAAAAAAATGTCTGACATTTTCATGAAAAAAAGATGTCCTCTGTCCTGTCAAAAGTATAATGAAAAAGCTATGACCTGTCGAAAATATCATGAAAAAAATATCTGAATTTTCATGAAAAAACGATGTCCTCCATCCTGTCAAAAGTATAATGAAAAAGCTATGACCTGTCGAAAATATCAAGAAAAAAATGTCTGAAATTTTAAAGAAAAAGCTATGACCTGTCGAAAATATCATGAAAAAACAATAACTGTGGACCTATCGAAAATATCATGGAAAAAAATGTCTGAAATTTTTATGAAAAAACGATGACCTGTCGAAAATATCATGAAAAAAGTCTGAAATTTTCATGAAAATGAGATGACCTGTCGAAAATATCATGAAAAAAATGTCTGAATTTTCATGAAAAAACAATGTCCTCCATCCTGTCAAAAGTATAATGAAAAAGCTATGACCTGTCGAAAATATCAAGAAAAAAATGTAGGAAATTTTCATGAAAAAACGATGACCGCGGACCTGTCGAAAATATCATGAAAAAAATGTCTGAAATTTTAAAGAAAAAGCTATGACCTGTCGAAAATATCATGAAAAAAACAATATCCGTGGACCTGTCGAAAGTATCATGAAAAAAATGTCTGAAATTTTTACGAAAAAAGGATGACCTATCGAAAATATCATGAAAAAAATGTCTGAAATTTTTATGAAAAAACAATGACCTGTCGAAAATATCATGAAAAAAATGTCTGAAATTTTTACGAAAAAACGATGACCTATCGAAAATATCATGAAAAAAATGTCTGAAATTTTCATGAAAAAACGATGATCGCGGACCTGTCAAAAATATCATGAAAAAAATGTCTGAAATTTTCATGAAAAGAAGATGACCACGAACCTGTCGAATATTAATGAAAAAACAATAACCGCGGACCTGTCGAAAGTATCATGAAAAAAATGTCTGAAATTTTCATGAAAAAAAGATGACCTGTCGAAAATATCATGAAAAAAATGTCTGAAATTTTCATGAAAATGAGATGACCTGTAGAAAATATCATGAAAAAAATGTCTGAAATTTTTATGAAAAAACGATGACCTGTCGAAAATATCATGAAAAAAAGTCTGAAATTTTCATTAAAAAACGATGACCTGTAGAAATTATCATGAAAAAAATATCTGAAATTTCCTGAAAAAACGATGACCACAGAACTGTCAAAAATATAATGAAAAAAATGTTTGAAATTTTCATGAAAAGAAGATGACCACGAACCTGTCGAACATTTAATGAAAAAACAATAACCGCGGACCTGTCGAAAGTATCATGAAAAAAATGTCTGAAATTTTTACGAAAAAAACGATGACCTGTCGAAAATATCATGAAAAAAATGTCTGAAATTTTAAAGAAAAAGCTATGACCTGTCGAAAATATCATGAAAAAAATGTCTGACGTTTTTATGAAAAGCTGTGGCCTGTCGAAAATATCATGAAAAAAATGTCTGACATTTTCATGAAAAAAAGATGACCGCGGACCTGTCGAATATATCATGAAAAAAATGTCTGAAATTTTTATGAAAAAATGATAACCTGTCGAAAATATCATGAAAAAAATGTCTGAAATTTTTATGAAAAGGCTATAACCTGTCGAAAATATCATGAAAAACATTTCTGACATTTTTATGAAAAAACGATGACCTGTCGACAATTTCAAGTGAAAAATGTCTGACATTTTCATGAAAAAATGATGACACTTTTATGGAAAAGCTGTGGCCTGTCGAAAATATCATGAAAAAAATGTCTGACATTTTCATGAAAAAAAGATGACCGCGGACCTGTCGAATATATCATGAAAAAAATGTCTGAAATTTTTATGAAAAAATGATAACCTGTCGAAAATATCATGAAAAAAATGTCTGAAATTTTTATGAAAAGGCTATAACCTGTCGAAAATATCATGAAAAACATTTCTGACATTTTTATGAAAAAACGATGACCTGTCGACAATTTCAAGTGAAAAATGTCTGACATTTTCATGAAAAAATGATGACATTTTTATGGAAAAGCTGTGGCCTGTCGAAAACATCATGAAAAAAAGTCTGAAATTTTCATGAAAAAACGATGACCGCGGACCTGTCGAAAATATCAAGTAAAAAATGTCTGACATTTTCATGAAAAAACAATGACCGCGGACCTGTCGAATATATCATGAAAAAAATGTCTGACGTTTTTATGGAAAAGCTGTGGCCTGTCGAAAATATCATGAAAAAAATGTCTGACATTTTCATGAAAAAAAGATGACCGCGGACCTGTCGAATATATCATGAAAAAAATGTCTGAAATTTTTATGAAAAAATGATAACCTGTCGAAAATATCATGAAAAAAATGTCTGAAATTTTTATGAAAAAATGATAACCTGTCGAAAATATCATGAAAAACATTTCTGACATTTTTATGAAAAAACGATGACCTGTCGACAATTTCAAGTGAAAAATGTCTGACATTTTCATGAAAAAATGATGACACTTTTATGGAAAAGCTGTGGCCTGTCGAAAATATCATGAAAAAAATGTCTGACATTTTCATGAAAAAAAGATGACCGCGGACCTGTCGAATATATCATGAAAAAAATGTCTGAAATTTTTATGAAAAAATGATAACCTGTCGAAAATATCATGAAAAAAATGTCTGAAATTTTTATGAAAAGGCTATAACCTGTCGAAAATATCATGAAAAACATTTCTGACATTTTTATGAAAAAACGATGACCTGTCGACAATTTCAAGTGAAAAATGTCTGACATTTTCATGAAAAAATGATGACATTTTTATGGAAAAGCTGTGGCCTGTCGAAAACATCATGAAAAAAAGTCTGAAATTTTCATGAAAAAACGATGACCGCGGACCTGTCGAAAATATCAAGTAAAAAATGTCTGACATTTTCATGAAAAAACAATGACCGCGGACCTGTCGAATATATCATGAAAAAAATGTCTGACGTTTTTATGGAAAAGCTGTGGCCTGTCGAAAATATCATGAAAAAAATGTCTGACATTTTCATGAAAAAAAGATGACCGCGGACCTGTCGAATATATCATGAAAAAAATGTCTGAAATTTTTATGAAAAAATGATAACCTGTCGAAAATATCATGAAAAAAATGTCTGAAATTTTTATGAAAAAATGATAACCTGTCGAAAATATCATGAAAAACATTTGACATTTTTATGAAAAAACGATGACCTGTCGAAAATTTCAAGTGAAAAATGTCTGACATTTTCATGAAAAAATGATGACATTTTTATGGAAAAGCTGTGGCCTGTCGAAAATATCATGAAAAAAATGTCTGAAATTTTCATGAAAAAACGATGACCGCGGACCTGTCGAAAATATCAAGTAAAAAATGTCTGACATTTTCATGAAAAAACAATGACCGCGGACCTGTCGAATATATCATGAAAAAAATGTCTGAAATTTTAAAGAAAAAGCTATGACCTGTCGAAAATATCATGAAAAAAATGTCTGACATTTTTATGAAAAAGCTGTGGCCTGTCGAAAATATCATGAAAAAAATGTCTGAAATTTTCATGAAAAAAAGATGACCGCGGACCTGTCGAATATATCATGAAAAAAATATCTGAATTTTCATGAAAAAACGATAACCGCGGACCTGTTGAAAATATCATTAAAAAAACTGTCTGAAATTTTTATGAAAAAACAATTACCTGTCGAAAATATCATGAAAAAAAGTCTGAAATTTTCATTAAAAAACGATGACCTGTAGAAATTATCATGAAAAAAATATCTGAAATTTCCTGAAAAAACGATGACCACAGAACTGTCAAAAATATAATGAAAAAAATGTTTGAAATTTTCATGAAAAGAAGATGACCACGAACCTGTCGAACATTTAATGAAAAAACAATAACCGCGGACCTGTCGAAAGTATCATGAAAAAAATGTCTGAAATTTTTACGAAAAAACGATGACCTGTCGAAAATATCATGAAAAAAATGTCTGAAATTTTAAAGAAAAAGCTATGACCTGTCGAAAATATCATGAAAAAAATGTCTGACGTTTTTATGGAAAAGCTGTGGCCTGTCGAAAATATCATGAAAAAAATGTCTGACATTTTCATGAAAAAAAGATGACCGCGGACCTGTCGAATATATCATGAAAAAAATGTCTGAAATTTTTATGAAAAAATGATAACCTGTCGAAAATATCATGAAAAAAATGTCTGAAATTTTTATGAAAAGGCTATAACCTGTTGAAAATATCATGAAAAACATTTCTGACATTTTTATGAAAAAACGATGACCTGTCGACAATTTCAAGTGAAAAATGTCTGACATTTTCATGAAAAAATGATGACATTTTTATGGAAAAGCTGTGGCCTGTCGAAAATATCATGAAAAAAATGTCTGACATTTTCATGAAAAAAAGATGACCGCGGACCTGTCGAATATATCATGAAAAAAATGTCTGAAATTTTTATGAAAAAATGATAACCTGTCGAAAATATCATGAAAAAAATGTCTGAACTTTTTATGAAAAGGCTATAACCTGTCGAAAATATCATGAAAAACATTTCTGACATTTTTATGAAAAAACGATGACCTGTCGACAATTGCAAGTGAAAAATGTCTGACATTTTCATGAAAAAATGATGACATTTTTATGGAAAAGCTGTGGCCTGTCGAAAATATCATGAAAAAAATGTCTGAAATTTTCATGAAAAAACGATGACCGCGGACCTGTCGAAAATATCAAGTAAAAAATGTCTGACATTTTCATGAAAAAACGATGTCCTCTGTCCTGTCAAAAGTATAATGAAAAAGCTATGACCTGTCGAAAATATCATGAAAAAAATATCTGAATTTTCATGAAAAAACGATGTCCTCCATCCTGTCAAAAGTATAATGAAAAAGCTATGACCTGTCGAAAATATCAAGAAAAAAATGTCTGAAATTTTAAAGAAAAAGCTATGACCTGTCGAAAATATCATGAAAAAACAATAACTGTGGACCTATCGAAAATATCATGGAAAAAAATGTCTGAAATTTTTATGAAAAAACGATGACCCTTTCGAAAATATCATGAAAAAAGTCTGAAATTTTCATGAAAATGAGATGACCTGTCGAAAATATCATGAAAAAAATGTCTGAATTTTCATGAAAAAACAATGTCCTCCATCCTGTCAAAAGTATAATGAAAAAGCTATGACCTGTCGAAAATATCAAGAAAAAAAATGTAGGAAATTTTCATGAAAAAACGATGACCGCGGACCTGTCGAAAATATCATGAAAAAAATGTCTGAAATTTTAAAGAAAAAGCTATGACCTGTCGAAAATATCATGAAAAAACAATATCCGTGGACCTGTCGAAAGTATCATGAAAAAAATGTCTGAAATTTTTACGAAAAAAGGATGACCTATCGAAAATATCATGAAAAAAATGTCTGAAATTTTTATGAAAAAACAATGACCTGTCGAAAATATCATGAAAAAAATGTCTGAAATTTTTACGAAAAAAACGATGACCTATCGAAAATATCATGAAAAAAATGTCTGAAATTTTCATGAAAAAACGATGATCGCGGACCTGTCAAAAATATCATGAAAAAAATGTCTGAAATTTTCATGAAAAGAAGATGACCACGAACCTGTCGAATATTAATGAAAAAACAATAACCGCGGACCTGTCGAAAGTATCATGAAAAAAATGTCTGAAATTTTCATGAAAAAAAGATGACCTGTCGAAAATATCATGAAAAAAATGTCTGAAATTTTCATGAAAATGAGATGACCTGTAGAAAATATCATGAAAAAAATGTCTGAAATTTTTATGAAAAAACGATGACCTGTCGAAAATATCATGAAAAAAATGTCTGACGTTTTTATGGAAAAGCTGTGGCCTGTCGAAAATATCATGAAAAAAATGTCTGACATTTTCATGAAAAAAAGATGACCGCGGACCTGTCGAATATATCATGAAAAAAAATGTCTGAAATTTTTATGAAAAAATGATAACCTGTCGAAAATATCATGAAAAAAATGTCTGAAATTTTTATGAAAAGGCTATAACCTGTTGAAAATATCATGAAAAACATTTCTGACATTTTTATGAAAAAACGATGACCTGTCGACAATTTCAAGTGAAAAATGTCTGACATTTTCATGAAAAAATGATGACATTTTTATGGAAAAGCTGTGGCCTGTCGAAAATATCATGAAAAAAATGTCTGACATTTTCATGAAAAAAAGATGACCGCGGACCTGTCGAATATATCATGAAAAAAATGTCTGAAATTTTTATGAAAAAATGATAACCTGTCGAAAATATCATGAAAAAAATGTCTGAACTTTTTATGAAAAGGCTATAACCTGTCGAAAATATCATGAAAAACATTTCTGACATTTTTATGAAAAAACGATGACCTGTCGACAATTGCAAGTGAAAAATGTCTGACATTTTCATGAAAAAATGATGACATTTTTATGGAAAAGCTGTGGCCTGTCGAAAATATCATGAAAAAAATGTCTGAAATTTTCATGAAAAAACGATGACCGCGGACCTGTCGAAAATATCAAGTAAAAAATGTCTGACATTTTCATGAAAAAACGATGTCCTCTGTCCTGTCAAAAGTATAATGAAAAAGCTATGACCTGTCGAAAATATCATGAAAAAAATATCTGAATTTTCATGAAAAAACGATGTCCTCCATCCTGTCAAAAGTATAATGAAAAAGCTATGACCTGTCGAAAATATCAAGAAAAAAATGTCTGAAATTTTAAAGAAAAAGCTATGACCTGTCGAAAATATCATGAAAAAACAATAACTGTGGACCTATCGAAAATATCATGGAAAAAAATGTCTGAAATTTTTATGAAAAAACGATGACCCTTTCGAAAATATCATGAAAAAAGTCTGAAATTTTCATGAAAATGAGATGACCTGTCGAAAATATCATGAAAAAAATGTCTGAATTTTCATGAAAAAACAATGTCCTCCATCCTGTCAAAAGTATAATGAAAAAGCTATGACCTGTCGAAAATATCAAGAAAAAAATGTAGGAAATTTTCATGAAAAAACGATGACCGCGGACCTGTCGAAAATATCATGAAAAAAATGTCTGAAATTTTAAAGAAAAAGCTATGACCTGTCGAAAATATCATGAAAAAACAATATCCGTGGACCTGTCGAAAGTATCATGAAAAAAATGTCTGAAATTTTTACGAAAAAAGGATGACCTATCGAAAATATCATGAAAAAAATGTCTGAAATTTTTATGAAAAAACAATGACCTGTCGAAAATATCATGAAAAAAAATGTCTGAAATTTTTACGAAAAAAACGATGACCTATCGAAAATATCATGAAAAAAATGTCTGAAATTTTCATGAAAAAACGATGATCGCGGACCTGTCAAAAATATCATGAAAAAAATGTCTGAAATTTTCATGAAAAGAAGATGACCACGAACCTGTCGAATATTAATGAAAAAACAATAACCGCGGACCTGTCGAAAGTATCATGAAAAAAAATGTCTGAAATTTTCATGAAAAAAAGATGACCTGTCGAAAATATCATGAAAAAAATGTCTGAAATTTTCATGAAAATGAGATGACCTGTAGAAAATATCATGAAAAAAATGTCTGAAATTTTTATGAAAAAACGATGACCTGTCGAAAATATCATGAAAAAAAGTCTGAAATTTTCATTAAAAAACGATGACCTGTAGAAATTATCATGAAAAAAATATCTGAAATTTCCTGAAAAAACGATGACCACAGAACTGTCAAAAATATAATGAAAAAAATGTTTGAAATTTTCATGAAAAGAAGATGACCACGAACCTGTCGAACATTTAATGAAAAAACAATAACCGCGGACCTGTCGAAAGTATCATGAAAAAAATGTCTGAAATTTTTACGAAAAAACGATGACCTGTCGAAAATATCATGAAAAAAATGTCTGACGTTTTTATGAAAAGCTGTGGCCTGTCGAAAATATCATGAAAAAAATGTCTGACATTTTCATGAAAAAAAGATGACCGCGGACCTGTCGAATATATCATGAAAAAAATGTCTGAAATTTTTATGAAAAAATGATAACCTGTCGAAAATATCATGAAAAAAATGTCTGAAATTTTTATGAAAAGGCTATAACCTGTCGAAAATATCATGAAAAACATTTCTGACATTTTTATGAAAAAACGATGACCTGTCGACAATTTCAAGTGAAAAATGTCTGACATTTTCATGAAAAAATGATGACATTTTTATGGAAAAGCTGTGGCCTGTCGAAAACATCATGAAAAAAAGTCTGAAATTTTCATGAAAAAACGATGACCGCGGACCTGTCGAAAATATCAAGTAAAAAATGTCTGACATTTTCATGAAAAAAACAATGACCGCGGACCTGTCGAATATATCATGAAAAAAAGTGTCTGACGTTTTTATGGAAAAGCTGTGGCCTGTCGAAAATATCATGAAAAAAATGTCTGACATTTTCATGAAAAAAAGATGACCGCGGACCTGTCGAATATATCATGAAAAAAATGTCTGAAATTTTTATGAAAAAATGATAACCTGTCGAAAATATCATGAAAAAAAATGTCTGAAATTTTTATGAAAAAATGATAACCTGTCGAAAATATCATGAAAAACATTTGACATTTTTATGAAAAAAACGATGACCTGTCGAAAATTTCAAGTGAAAAATGTCTGACATTTTCATGAAAAAATGATGACATTTTTATGGAAAAGCTGTGGCCTGTCGAAAATATCATGAAAAAAATGTTTGAAATTTTCATGAAAAAACGATGACCGCGGACCTGTCGAAAATATCAAGTAAAAAATGTCTGACATTTTCATGAAAAAACAATGACCGCGGACCTGTCGAATATATCATGAAAAAAATGTCTGAAATTTTAAAGAAAAAGCTATGACCTGTCGAAAATATCATGAAAAAAATGTCTGACATTTTTATGAAAAAGCTGTGGCCTGTCGAAAATATCATGAAAAAAATGTCTGAAATTTTCATGAAAAAAAGATGACCGCGGACCTGTCGAATATATCATGAAAAAAATATCTGAATTTTCATGAAAAAACGATAACCGCGGACCTGTTGAAAATATCATTAAAAAAACTGTCTGAAATTTTTATGAAAAAACAATTACCTGTCGAAAATATCATGAAAAAAAGTCTGAAATTTTCATTAAAAAACGATGACCTGTAGAAATTATCATGAAAAAAATATCTGAAATTTCCTGAAAAAACGATGACCACAGAACTGTCAAAAATATAATGAAAAAAATGTTTGAAATTTTCATGAAAAGAAGATGACCACGAACCTGTCGAACATTTAATGAAAAAACAATAACCGCGGACCTGTCGAAAATATCATGAAAAAAATGTCTGAAATTTTTACGAAAAAACGATGACCTGTCGAAAATATCATGAAAAAAATGTCTGAAATTTTAAAGAAAAAGCTATGACCTGTCGAAAATATCATGAAAAAAATGTCTGACGTTTTTATGGAAAAGCTGTGGCCTGTCGAAAATATCATGAAAAAAATGTCTGACATTTTCATGAAAAAAAGATGACCGCGGACCTGTCGAATATATCATGAAAAAAATGTCTGAAATTTTTATGAAAAAATGATAACCTGTCGAAAATATCATGAAAAAAATGTCTGAAATTTTTATGAAAAGGCTATAACCTGTTGAAAATATCATGAAAAACATTTCTGACATTTTTATGAAAAAACGATGACCTGTCGACAATTTCAAGTGAAAAATGTCTGACATTTTCATGAAAAAATGATGACATTTTTATGGAAAAGCTGTGGCCTGTCGAAAATATCATGAAAAAAATGTCTGACATTTTCATGAAAAAAAGATGACCGCGGACCTGTCGAATATATCATGAAAAAAATGTCTGAAATTTTTATGAAAAAATGATAACCTGTCGAAAATATCATGAAAAAAATGTCTGAACTTTTTATGAAAAGGCTATAACCTGTCGAAAATATCATGAAAAACATTTCTGACATTTTTATGAAAAAACGATGACCTGTCGACAATTGCAAGTGAAAAATGTCTGACATTTTCATGAAAAAATGATGACATTTTTATGGAAAAGCTGTGGCCTGTCGAAAATATCATGAAAAAAATGTCTGAAATTTTCATGAAAAAAAGATGACCGCGGACCTGTCGAATATATCATGAAAAAAATGTCTGACATTTTTATGAAAAAGCTGTGGCCTGTCGAAAATATCATGAAAAAAATGTCTGAAATTTTCATGAAAAAAACGATGACCGTGGACCTGTCGAATATATCATGAAAAAAATATCAGAATTTTCATGAAAAAAACGATAACCGCGGACCTGTTGAAAATATCATTAAAAAAACTGTCTGAAATTTTTATGAAAAAACAATTACCTGTCGAAAATATCATGAAAAAAAGTCTGAAATTTTCATTAAAAAACGATGACCTGTAGAAATTATCATGAAAAAAATATCTGAAATTTCCTGAAAAAACGATGACCACAGAACTGTCAAAAATATAATGAAAAAAATGTTTGAAATTTTCATGAAAAGAAGATGACCACGAACCTGTCGAACATTTAATGAAAAAAACAATAACCGCGGACCTGTCGAAAGTATCATGAAAAAAATGTCTGAAATTTTTACGAAAAAAACGATGACCTGTCGAAAATATCATGAAAAAAATGTCTGAAATTTTAAAGAAAAAGCTATGACCTGTCGAAAATATCATGAAAAAAAATGTCTGACGTTTTTATGGAAAAGCTGTGGCCTGTCGAAAATATCATGAAAAAAATGTCTGACATTTTCATGAAAAAAAAGATGACCGCGGACCTGTCGAATATATCATGAAAAAAATGTCTGAAATTTTTATGAAAAAATGATAACCTGTCGAAAATATCATGAAAAAAATGTCTGAAATTTTTATGAAAAGGCTATAACCTGTTGAAAATATCATGAAAAACATTTCTGACATTTTTATGAAAAAAACGATGACCTGTCGACAATTTCAAGTGAAAAATGTCTGACATTTTCATGAAAAAATGATGACATTTTTATGGAAAAGCTGTGGCCTGTCGAAAATATCATGAAAAAAATGTCTGACATTTTCATGAAAAAAAGATGACCGCGGACCTGTCGAATATATCATGAAAAAAATGTCTGAAATTTTTATGAAAAAATGATAACCTGTCGAAAATATCATGAAAAAAATGTCTGAACTTTTTATGAAAAGGCTATAACCTGTCGAAAATATCATGAAAAACATTTCTGACATTTTTATGAAAAAAACGATGACCTGTCGACAATTGCAAGTGAAAAATGTCTGACATTTTCATGAAAAAATGATGACATTTTTATGGAAAAGCTGTGGCCTGTCGAAAATATCATGGAAAAAAATGTCTGAAATTTTCATGAAAAAAACGATGACCGCGGACCTGTCGAAAATATCAAGTAAAAAATGTCTGACATTTTCATGAAAAAACAATGACCGCGGACCTGTCGAAAATATCATGAAAAAAATGTCTGACATTTTTATGAAAAAGCTGTGGCCTGTCGAAAATATCATGAAAAAAATGTCTGAAATTTTCATGAAAAAACGATGACCGTGGACCTGTCGAATATATCATGAAAAAAATATCAGAATTTTCATGAAAAAACGATAACCGCGGACCTGTTGAAAATATCATTAAAAAAAATGTCTGAAATTTTTATGAAAAGGCTATAACCTGTCGAAAATATCATGAAAAACATTTCTGACATTTTTATGGAAAAGCTGTGGCCTGTCGAAAATATCATGAAAAAAATGTCTGAAATTTTCATGAAAAAACGATGACCGCGGACCTGTCGAAAATATCAAGTAAAAAAATGTCTGACATTTTCATGAAAAAACAATGACCGCGGACCTGTCGAATATATCATGAAAAAAATGTCTGAAATTTTAAAGAAAAAGCTATGACCTGTCGAAAATATCATGAAAAAAATGTCTGACATTTTTATGAAAAAGCTGTGGCCTGTCGAAAATATCATGAAAAAAATGTCTGAAATTTTCATGAAAAAACGATGACCGCGGACCTGTCGAATATATCATGAAAAAAATATCTGAATTTTCATGAAAAAACGATAACCGCGGACCTGTTGAAAATATCATTAAAAAAACTGTCTGAAATTTTTATGAAAAAACAATTACCTGTCGAAAATATCATGAAAAAAATGTCGGAAATTTTCATGAAAAAACGATGACCGCGGACCTGTCGAAAATATCATGAAAAAAATGTCTGAAATTTTAAAGAAAAAGCTATGACCTGTCGAAAATATCATGAAAAAACAATAACCGTGGACCTGTCGAAAGTATCATGAAAAAAATGTCTGAAATTTTCATGAAAATGAGATGACCTGTCGAAAATATCATGAAAACAATGTCTGAAATTTTTATGAAAAAACGATGACCTGTCGAAAATATCATGAAAAAAATGTCTGAAATTTTCATTAAAAAACGATGACCTGTAGAAATTATCATGAAAAAAATATCTGAAATTTCCTGAAAAAACGATGACCATAGAACTGTCAAAAATATAATGAAAAAAATGTTTGAAATTTTCATGAAAAGAAGATGACCACGAACCTGTCGAACATTTAATGAAAAAACAATAACCGCGGGACCTGTCGAAAGTATCATGAAAAAAATGTCTGAAATTTTTATGAAAAAACGATGACCTGTCGAAAATATCATGAAAAAAAATGTCTGAAATTTTAAAGAAAAAGCTATGACCTGTCGAAAATATCATGAAAAAAATGTCTGAAATTTTTATGGAAAAGCTGTGGCCTGTCGAAAATATCATGAAAAAAATGTCTGACATTTTCATGAAAAAATGATGACATTTTTATGGAAAAGCTGTGGCCTGTCGAAAATATCATGAAAAAAATGTCGGAAATATTCATGAAAAAACGATGTCCTCGGACCTGTCAAAAGTATAATGAAAAAGCTATGACCGGTCGAAAATATCAAGTAAAAAATGTCGGAAATGTTCATGAAAAAACGATGACCGCGGACCTGTCGAAAATATCATGAAAAAAACTGTCTGAAATTTTTATGAAAAAACAATTACCTGTCGAAAATATCATGAAAAAAATGTCTGAAATTTTCATGAAAAAAAGATGACTGCGGACCTGTCTACAATATCAAGTAAAAAATGTCTGACATTTTCATGAATAAACGATGACCGCGGAACTGTCTAATATATCATGAAAAAAATGTCTGAAATGTTTATGAAAAAATGATAACCTGTCGAAAATATCATGAAAAAAATGTCTGAAATTTCCATGAAAAAACGATGACCTGTCGAAAATATCATGAAAAAAATGTCTGAAATTTTCATGAAAAAACGATGACCTGTCGAAAATATCATGAAAAAAATGTCTGACATTTTTATGAAAAAAACGTTGACCTGTCGAAAATATCATGAAAAAAAATGTCTGAAATTTTCATTAAAAAAACGATGACCTGTAGAAATTATCATGAAAAAAATGTCTGAAATTTTCATGAAAAAACGATGACCACAGAACTGTCAAAAATATATTGAAAAAAATGTTTGAAATTTTCATGAAAAGAAGATGACCACGAGCCTGTCGAAAATTTCATGAAAAAACAATAACCGCGGACCTGTCGAAAGTATCATGAAAAAAATGTCTGAAATTTTTATGAAAAAACGATGATCTGTCGAAAATATCATGAAAAAAATGTCTGAAATTTTCATTTAAAAACGATAACCTGTAGAAATTATCATGAAAAAATTTTCTGAAATTTTCATGAAAACACGATGACCACAGAACTGTCAAAAATGTCATGAAAAAAATGTCTGAAATTTTCATGAAAAGAAGATGACCACGAACCTGTCGAAAATTTCATGAAAAAACAATAACCTTGGACCTGTCGAAAGTATCATGAAAAAAATGTCTGAAATGTTCATGAAAATGAGATGACCTGTCGAAAATAACATGAAAAAAATGTCTGAATTTTCATGAAAAAACGATGTCCTCCGTCCAGTTTTTAGCCGTGTCAGTTTCTGTTGGAGTAGCCACCAGTCGACACACACTACAGTGTCTTAACATCATGGTATAAGACTTTTACCTGTTGAGTAGAAGTTTATTAGAAAAAAAACATTTTTGCACATTGTCAAAGTCAGATTGCAAAGTTACCTGAGTTTGCAACGTATTAGATCTAGAAGTGTAAACAACGGTGTCGTCAGCATAAAGTTGAATTTGACAATTAGAGCAAATTTGTGGTAGGTCATTGATAAAAATGCTAAACAATAACGGGCCTAAGGAGGAACCTTGAGGTACACCTTTATCCATAATCATAAAATCTGATTGGGATCCTTTAAGAGAGACACACTGTCGTCTGTGATGAAGATAAGAATTAAACCAGAAAAGAGAGTTTTGTGAAAGACCAATTGCATAAAGTTTATCGAGGAGGAGGTAGTGATCAACCATGTCAAAAGCTTTGGTAAGGTCTATAAATATGGCACCTGTTAGCATGTTATTGTCTGATGATGATGTGATATCGTTGGTAAGTTTCATTAAAGCTGTGGTTGTAGAAAAGTTGGGTCTGAAGCCAGATTGGTATGGGGATAGGATATTGAAGTCATTAATATATTGGGAAAGTTGATTAAAGATTATTTTTTCAAATATTTTGGCTACACAATTAATTATTGAGATAGGTCTGTAATTGTTGATATCATGAGGATCACCACCTTTGTGCAAGGGAGTAACTCGAGCGCATTTCCAACTTAATGGGACTTCACAGGTGTGTAAAGATAAGTTAAACAAATCTGACAGTGGGTATGATAGAACGTGAGAAGCAACTTTTAGGAACTTAATTTCCAGACCATCAGGGCCAGTGCCACTGCTTGAGCTAAGTCCATCAATGACCCTCTGAACATCAGTTGGGTTGATCCTACTAAAAGAAAAGGAGTTTACACAGTTAGAATTATTTGGTGTGTCTATGAAGTGGGAAGGACTAGAGGAGTTAAAGTTACTAATCTTTGAGAAATGCTGACTAAAGGCATTGACAACCACTGAGGGATCATTTACAATTTCATTATTGACTCTAATATGTGTAGTGGAATTTTTAGAAGGTTTATTAATTATGCTGTTAATTGTGTTCCAGAATTGTTTAGGATTACTAAAATCTTTGATTAAAGAGTCTTTATAAAAGCTGGATTTTGCATTTCTTGTTTGAGTTGTACAGGTATTTCTTAAGTTTTTATACGTGTTCCAGTCATCTATGTCCTTTGTGGTCCGATGTTTTTCCCATGCCTTATCCCTTTGTTTAAATAGATGTATTAGGTCTGAATTTATCCATGGTAAATGTCTACCTTTAACTTTCATTGTTGTCCAGGGGGCGTGTCTGTTAATAACTTTGGTAAATTCAGCATAAAAATATTCCCATGCATCGTTAACGAAAGGTATTAGTTCAAACCTCTCCCAGTTTATAGCAGTTATATCTTCTATAAAAAGTTCAGTATTAATATTTTTTGATTTCCTAATCTTAATACACTTAGGTGGAAATCGAGGGACTTTAATCTTCCAGACACAGAAAATAATTGAATGGTCACTTAGGCAGTCAGGTAGTACCCCCGACTTTGTAATTCTATCAGGATGAGTGACAAGAATCCAATCCAAAAGAGTCTTAGATGTGGAAGCAACTCTGGTGGGTTCTGTGATAATTTGTGCTAAATTTGCACTGTTAAATAAGTTTTTATCTTTGCGCGAGGCACTATCTAGCCAGTTTTTATTAAAGTCACCCAATATAATAGTTTCCCCTGGACGGTCTAAGGAGTTAATGGTAGACAATATACTATCTGTGGATTCTGAAGGAGCATTCGGAGGTCTGTAAATATTTCCAATAGTTAAGTGTTTATTTTTATGCAGGAGTAATTTAATAAAGAGGCATTCAAATTGCCTTGGGGGCTCTAGTGGTGTAACAAGTTCTGAGCATAGATTTGATGACACATATGTAGCCACTCCTCCCCCTCTGCTACCTCTATCGGCTCTGTACAGAACATAATTGTCAAGATTAATTTCATTATCAGAAATATTACAATGCAGCCAGGTTTCAGAGAGAGTAATTACACTAGGTTTGTTGTAAGCAACCCATGCCTTTAGTAAGTCAATTTTAGAAGGTAAGCTCCTAATGTTGAGATGGATAATATGTAAACCTTTCACTGTATTCATAAAGCAAGGGTGTTTAAGAGAATAGGGCTGTTTTCATGGTTTCTTGGGTATATAACACAAAGATGGTGTTGGGGTTGGGAGGTTAAGGGAGAAAAGTTACACACAAACACACTCGCACTCAGACACACACATGTACATAAACAACATAAAAAAACAGGCTGTCTAAACAAAAACATAGAGAGTGGCTGGGCTCAGCCTGCCAAATGGCGGGATAGTGAGGATAGCCAAAATTGAAAGAACTTAAATTCAGTCACTTCCCATAGTAATAGGCCATACACAAAAATATTTTTACCAACTAGTTTAATTTATCTTTATAACATGCCACAGCACAGGACTTAATCTGCCGTTTTGGCAAAACAGTACAAAATATATTTTACTCTTAAGTTTAACCCCAAAAAATAAATTCACAGCGTAATTTTACGACAGTTCATTGCGACGTACCGTTTTATGTGACAGGTTACGGCAAACAACAGAGGCGTCTCTATGGTAACCAGCAGCATGGACCAGAGACCAAAATACCGGGCAGCAACACCATGAAGTACAAATTAAATCAAGAGTAAACAAAGAAGCAAAGACAAACAGACCTGCATGGCAAGGAAAATAGATGATATGAGAGGATATCACCCGATTACTTATGGAGAAGGCATCGGGAAGTCACGAAGAAATGCCTCTACATCATTGGGACAGCGAAACAAAGTGAGTTTACCTTCCACCATAACTCTCAGTGTGGCAGGATACAGCAAGGAGTATTTAATGTCCAGTTCACGAAGTTTCTTCTTGATGTGGTCAAACTGACGACGTTTTTGAACTAATCCGGCACTGTAATCTGGATATATATGGACACGCACACTTTTAAAGAAAAGTTCTTTTTTCGCCTGGGCAAGACGAAGAATCCTCACTTTATCTTGGAAATTCAGGAATTTGACCAGGATTGGCCTCGGACCAGCTCTGGAGTCCTGTCTACGTGTGGTAGGGGAGCGACGAGCCCACTCGATGACCGGCAAAGCCGAAAAGTTCTCTTTGCCGAGGAGAAGAGGGAAAAGCTGCTTAATAAAGCCCAACATGTCATGGCCCTCTGCTTGTTCAGGGACATGTAGGAAACGAAGATTGGAGGCTCTACTACGATTCTCGAGGTCCTCGGCCTTTTCTTTGAGGTATGAGTTTTCTTTCTCAAGCGCAGAGACACGTTTGTCCAGGTCTGACGAGTTGTCCTCATTTGCGCTGACACGTTGTTCTAATTCCGCAACTTGCTCTGCCATCGTTGAGAGGGATCCTTGGATGGTGTTTAGGCTTGCTTGTAATATGTCCATTTTAGAATCAAAGTGGGAGAGCATATCGATTCTCATTTGTTGAATTGGCCTCCCAGATGGCTTGGTTGGAGACAGCCTGATCCATAGTGAGGAACAGGGCCGGTTTTGGCTCCGGTTCAAAACTATTTTGTTTAAGCAACAGGCCAAATATTAGGTGCAAATTTTAAGGAGGTCTAGTCTTGTTATGTCCAATAGTTTAAGACTTTTAGGCCATGGAGAGATAAGTGAGTAATTAATCCATTAGGCAGGCTGAGGCTACAGCAAACAAATCACACCCGCACCTTAGCAGCCATCTTGAGAAAAAGCATTGACATACACACACATCATGACAAAAATGTCTGAATTTTTTAATGAAAAGGCTATAACCTGTCGAAAATCTCATGAAAAAAATATCAGACATTTTCATGAAAAAATGATGACATTTTTATGGAAAAGCTGTGGCCTGTCGAAAATATCATGAAAAAAATGTCTGAAATTTTTACGAAAAAACGATGACCTATCGAAAATATCATGAAAAAAATGTCTGAAATTTTCATGAAAATGAGATGACCTGTCGAAAATATCATGAAAAAAATGTCTGAAATTTTTATGAAAAAACGATGACCTGTCGAAAATATCATAAAAAAATGTCTGAAATTTTCATGAAAAAATGATGACTGCTGACCTGTCGAAAATATCATTAAAAAAATGTCTGAAATTTTCATGAAAAAATGATGACTGCTGACATGTTGAAAATATCATGAAAAAAGTCTGAAATTTTTATGAAAAAACGATGACCGTGGACCTGTCGAAAATATCAGGAAAAAAATGTCTGAAATTTTTATGAAAAAACGATGACCGTGGACCTGTAGAAAAAATATTGAAAAAAATGTCTGAAATGTTCATGAAAAAACGATGACCACAGAACTGTCAAAAATATCATCAAAAAAATGTCTGAAATTTTCATGAAAAGAAGATGACAACGAACCTGTCGAAAATTTCATGAAAAAACAATAACCGCGGACCTGTCGAAAGTATCATGAAAAAAATGTCTGAAATTTTTACGAAAAAACGATGACCTATCGAAAATATCATGAAAAAAATGTCTGAAATGTTCATTAAAAAACGATGACCTGTAGAAATTATCATGAAAAAAATGTCTGAAATTTTCATGAAAAAACGATGACCACAGAACTGTCAAAATTATCATGAAAAAAATGTCTGAAATTTTCATTAAAAAACGATGACCTGTAGAAATTATCATGAAAAAAATGTCTGAAATTTTCATGAAAAAACGATGACCACCGAACTGTCGAAAATATCATGAAAAAACTATGATCTGTCAAAAATATAATGAAAACAATGTCTGAAATTTTCATGAAAATGAGATGACCTGTCGAAAATATCATGAAAAAAATGTCTGAAATTTTTATGAAAAAACGATGACCTGTCGAAAATATCATGAAAAAAATGTCTGAAATTTTCATGAAAAAACGATGACCTGTCGAAATTATCATGAAAAAAATGTCTGAAATTTTCATGAAAAAACGATGACCACAGAACTGTCAAAAATATCATGAAAAAAATGTCTGAAATTTTCCTGAAAAGAAGATGACCACGAACATGTCGAAAATTTCATGAAAAAACAATAACCGCGGACCTGTCGAAAGTATCATGAAAACAATGTCTGAAATTTTTACGAAAAAACGATGACCTGTCGAAAATATCATGAAAAAAATGTCTGAAATTTTTATGAAAAAACGATGACCTGTCGAAAATATCATGAAAAAAATGTCTGAAATTTTCATGAAAAAATGATGACTGCTGACCTGTCGAAAATATCATTAAAAAAATGTCTGAAATTTTCATGAAAAAACGATGACCACCGAACTGTCGAAAATATCATGAAAAAACTATGATCTGTCAAAAATATAATGAAAAAAATGTCTGAAATTTTTACGAAAAAACGATGACCTGTCGAAAATATCATGAAAAAAAATGTCTGAAATTTTTATGAAAATGAGATGACCTGTCGAAATTATCATGAAAAAAATGTCTGAAATTTTTATGAAAAAAACGATGACCTGTCGAAAATATAATGAAAAAAATGTCTGAAATTTTTATGAAAAAAACGATGACCTGTAGAAATTATCATGAAAAAAATGTCTGAAATTTTCATGCAAAAACGATGACCTGTCGAAAATATCATGAAAAAAATGTCTGAAATTTTTATGAAAAAATAATAACCGTTCGAAAATATCATGAAAAAAATGTCTGAAATTTTCATGAAAAAACGATGACCTGTCGAAAATATCATGAAAAAATGTCTGAAATTTTCATGAAAAAATGATGACTGCCGACCTGTTGAAATTATCATGAAAAAAATGTCTGAAATTTTCATGAAAAAACGATGACTGCTGACCTGTCGAAAATATCATCAAAAAATGTCTGAAATTTTCATGAAAAGAAGATGACCACGAACCTGTCGAAAATTTCATAAAAAAACAATAACCGTGGACCTGTCGAAAGTATCATTAAAAAAATGTCAGAATTTTTTACGAAAAAACGATGAACTGTCGAAAATATCATGAAAAAAAAGTCTAAAATTTTTATGAAAAAACGATGACCTGTCGAAAATATCATGAAAAAAATGTCTGAAATTTTCATGAAAACACGATGACCACAGAACTGTCAAAAATGTCATAAAAAAATGTCTGAAATTTTCATGAAAAGAAGATGACCACGAACCTGTCGATAATTTCATGAAAAAACAATAACCGTGGACCTGTCGAAAGTATCATGAAAAAAATGTCTGAAATTTCCTGAAAATGAGATGACTTGTCGAAAATATCATGAAAAAAATGTCTGAAATGTTCATTAAAAAACGATGACCTGTAGAAATTATCATGAAAAAAAATGTCTGAAATTTTCATGAAAATGAGATGAACTGTCAAAAATATCATGAAAAAAATGTCTGAAATTTTCATGAAAAGAAGATGACCACGAACATGTCGAAAATTTCATGAAAAAACAATAACCGCGGACCTGTCGAAAGTATCATGAAAACAATGTCTGAAATTTTTACGAAAAAACGATGACCTGTCGAAAATATCATGAAAAAAATGTCTGAAATTTTTATGAAAAAACGATGACCTGTCGAAAATATCATGAAAAAAATGTCTGAAATTTTCATGAAAATAAGATGACCTGTCGAAAATATCATGAAAAAAATGTCTGAAATTTTCATGAAAAAACGATGACCTGTCGAAAATATCATGAAAAAAAATGTCTGAAATTTTCATGAAAATGAGATGACCTGTCGAAAATATCATGAAAAAAATGTCTGAAATTTCCATGAAAAAAAACGATGACCTGTCGAAAATATCATGAAAAAAATGTCTGAAATTTTTATGAAAAAACGATGACCTGTCGAAAATATCATGAAAAAAATGTCTGAAATTTTCATTAAAAAATGATGACCGCGGACCTGTTGTCATTTTCATGAAAAAACGATGACCTGTCGAAAATATCATGAAAAAAATGTCTGACATTTTCATGAAAATGAGATGACCTGTCGAAAATATCATGAAAAAAATGTCTGAAATTTTTATGAAAAAACGATGACCTGTCGAAAATATCATAAAAAAAAATGTCTGAAATTTTCATGAAAAAATGATGACTGCTGACCTGTCGAAAATATCATAAAAAAAATGTCTGAAACTTTCATGAAAAAATGATGACTGCTGACCTGTCGAAAATATCATAAAAAAAAATGTCTGAAATGTTCATGAAAATGAGATGACCTGTCGAAAATATCATAAAAAAAATGTCTGAAATTTTCATGAAAAAATGATGACTGCTGACCTGTCTAAAATGTCATTAAAAAAATGTCTGAAATTTTCATGAAAAGAAGATGACCACGAACCTGTCGAAAATTTCATGAAAAAACAATAACCGTGGACCTGTCGAAAGTATCATGAAAAAACAATAACCGTGGACCTGTCGAAAGTATCATGAAAAAAATGTCTGAAATTTTCATGAAAATGAGATGACCTGTCTAAAATATCATGAAAAACATTTCTGAAATTTTTATGAAAAAACGATGACCTGTCGAAAATATCATGAAAAAAATGTCTGAAATTTTCATGAAAATGAGATGACTTGTTGAAAATATCGTGAAAAAAATGTCTGAAATTTTTATGAAAAAAAGATGACCTGTCGAAAATATCATAAAAAAAATGTCTGAAATTTTCATGAAAAAATGATGACTGCTGACCTGTCGAAAATATCATCAAAAAAATGTCTGAAATTTTCATGAAAAAGCGATGACCGCGGACCTGTCGAAAATATCATGAAAAAAATTTCTGAATTTTTTATGAAAAAAACGATGACCTGTCGAAAATATCATGAAAAAAATGTCTGAAATTTTCATGAAAATACGATGACCACGAACCTGTCGAAAATTTCATGAAAAAACAATAACCGCGGACCTGTCGAAAATATCATGAAAAAAATGTCTGAAATTTTCATGAAAATGAGATGACCTGTCGAAAATATCATGAAAAAAATGTCTGAAATTTTTATGAAAAAACGATGACCTGTCGAAAATATCATAAAAAAAATGTCTGAAATTTTTATGAAAAAAAGATGACCTGTCGAAAATATCATAAAAAAAATGTCTGAAATTTTCATGAAAAAATGATGACTGCTGACCTGTCGAAAATATCATCAAAAAAAATGTCTGAAATTTTCATGAAAAAGCGATGACTGCGGACCTGTCGAAAATATCATGAAAAAAATTTCTGAAATTTTTATGAAAAAACGATGACCTGTCGAAAATATCATGAAAAAAATGTCTGAAATTTTCATTAAAAAACGATGACCTGTAGAAATTATCATGAAAAAAATGTCTGAAATTTTCATGAAAACACGATGACCACGAACCTGTGGAAAATTTCATGAAAAAACAATAACCGTGGACCTGTCGAAAATATCATGAAAAAAATGTCTGAAATTTTCATGAAAATGAGATGACCTGTTGAAAATATCATGAAAAAAATGTCTGAATTTTTTATGAAAAAACGATGACCTGTCGAAAATATCATAAAAAAAAATGTCTGAAATTTTTATGAAAAAACGATGACCGTGGACCTGTAGAAAAAATATTGAAAAAAATTTCTGAAATTTTCATGAAAAAACGATGACCACAGAACTGTCAAAAATATAATGAAAAAAAATGTCTGAAATGTTCATGAAAATGAGGTGACCTGTCGAAAATATCATAAAAAAATGTCTGAAATTTTCATGAAAAAATGATGACTGCTGACCTGTCTAAAATGTCATTAAAAAAATGTCTGAAATTTTCATGAAAAGAAGATGACCACGAACCTGTCGAAAATTTCATGAAAAAACAATAACCGTGGACCTGTCGAAAGTATCATGAAAAAACAATAACCGTGGACCTGTCGAAAGTATCATGAAAAAAATGTCTGAAATTTTCATGAAAATGAGATGACCTGTCTAAAATATCATGAAAAACATTTCTGAAATTTTTATGAAAAAACGATGACCTGTCGAAAATATCATGAAAAAAATGTCTGAAATTTTCATGAAAATGAGATGACTTGTTGAAAATATCGTGAAAAAAATGTCTGAAATTTTTATGAAAAAAAGATGACCTGTCGAAAATATCATAAAAAAAATGTCTGAAATTTTCATGAAAAAATGATGACTGCTGACCTGTCGAAAATATCATCAAAAAAATGTCTGAAATTTTCATGAAAAAGCGATGACCGCGGACCTGTCGAAAATATCATGAAAAAAATTTCTGAATTTTTTATGAAAAAACGATGACCTGTCGAAAATGTCATGAAAAAAATGTCTGAAATTTTCATGAAAATATGATGACCACGAACCTGTCGAAAATTTCATGAAAAAACAATAACCGCGGACCTGTCGAAAATATCATGAAAAAAATGTCTGAAATTTTCATGAAAATGAGATGACCTGTCGAAAATATCATGAAAAAAATGTCTGAAATTTTTATGTAAAAACGATGACCTGTCAAAAATATCATGAAAAAAATGTCTGAAATTTTTATGAAAAAAAGATGACCTGTCGAAAATATCATAAAAAAAATGTCTGAAATTTTCATGAAAAAACGATGACTGCTGACCTGTCGAAAATATCATGAAAAAAAATGTCTGAAATTTTCATGAAAAAGCGATGACTGCGGACCTGTCGAAAATATCATGAAAAAAATTTCTGAAATTTTTATGAAAAAACGATGACCTGTCGAAAATATCATGAAAAAAATGTCTGAAATTTTCATTAAAAAACGATGACCTGTAGAAATTATCATGAAAAAAATGTCTGAAATTTTCATGAAAACACGATGACCACGAACCTGTCGAAAATTTCATGAAAAAACAATAACCGTGGACCTGTCGAAAATATCATGAAAAAAATGTCTGAAATTTTCATGAAAATGAGATGACCTGTTGAAAATATCATGAAAAAAATGTCTGAAATTTTTATGAAAAAACGATGACCTGTCGAAAATATCATAAAAAAAAAATGTCTGAAATTTTATGAAAAAACGATGACCGTGGACCTGTAGAAAAAATATTGAAAAAAATTTCTGAAATTTTCATGAAAAAACGATGACCACAGAACTGTCGAAAGTATCATGAAAAAAATGTCTGAAATTTTTACGAAAAAACGATGACCTGTCGAAAATATCATGAAAAAAATGTCTTAAATTTTCATTAAAAAACGATGACCTGTCGAAAATATCATGAAAAAAATGTCTGACATTTCCATGAAAAAACGATGACCTGTCGAAAATATCATGAAAAAAAATGTCTGAAATTTTCATTAAAAAAACGATGACCTGTCGAAAGTATCATGAAAAAAATGTGTGAAATTTTCATGAAAAAAAAGATGACCTGTCGAAAATACCATGAAAAAAATGTCTAAAATTTTTATGAAAAAAACGATGACCTGTCGAAAATATCATGAAAAAAAATGTCTGAAATTTTCATGAAAATGAGATGACTTGTTGAAAATATCGTGAAAAAAAATGTCTGAAATTTTTATGAAAAAAAGATGACCTGTTGAAAATATCATTAAAAAAATGTCTGAAATTTTCATGAAAAAAATGATGACTGCTGACCTGTCGAAAATATCATCAAAAAAATGTCTGAAATGTTCATGAAAAAACGATGACCGTGGACCTGTCGAAAAAATATTGAAAAAAATGTGTGATATTTTCATGAAAAAACTATGACCACAGAACTGTCAAAAATATCATCAAAAAAAATGTCTGAAATTTTCATTAAAAAACTATGACCTGTACAAATTATCATGAAAAAAAATGTCTGAAATTTTCATGAAAAAACGATGACCACAGAACTGTCAAAAATATCATTTAAAAAATGTCTGAAATTTTCATGAAAAGAAGATGACCACGAACATGTTGAAAATTTCATGAAAAAACAATAACCGTGGACCTGTCGAAAGTATCATGAAAAAAATGTCTGAAACTTTCATGAAAAAATGATGACTGCTGACCTGTCGAAAATATCATAAAAAAAATGTCTGAAACTTTCATGAAAAAATGATGACTGCTGACATGTTGAAAATATCATCAAAAAAATTTCTGAAATGTTCATGAAAAAAACGATGACCTTGGACCTGTCGAAAAAATATTGAAAAAAATGTCTGAAATTTTCATGAAAAAAACGATGACCACGAACCTGTCGAAAATTTCATGAAAAAACAATAACCGCGGACCTGTCGAAAGTATCATCAAAAAAATGTCTGAAATTTTCATTAAAAAACGATGACCTGTAGAAATTATCATGAAAAAATTTTCAGAAATTTTCATGAAAAAACAATGACCACAGAACTGTCTGTCATGAAAAAAATGTCTGAAATTTTCATGAAAAAACAATGACCTGTCGAAAATATCATGAAAAGAATGTCTGACATTTCCATGAAAAAACTATGACCTGTCGAAAATATCATGAAAAAAATGTGTGAAATTTTCATTAAAAAACGATGACCTGTAGAAATTATCATGAAAAAAATGTCTGAAATTTTCATGAAAAAACAATGACCTGTCGAAAATATCATGGAAAAAATGTCTGAAATTTTCATTAAAAAACGATGACCTGTAGAAATTGTCATGAAAAAATTGTCAGAAATTTTCATGAAAATACAATGACCACAGAACTGTCAATGTCATGAAAAAATGTCTGAAATTTTCATGAAAAGAAGATGACCACGAACCTGTCGAAAATTATCATGAAAAAACAATAACCGTGGACCTGTCGAAAGTATCATGAAAAAAATGTCTGAAATTTTCATGAAAAAACCATGACCTGTCTAAAATATCATGAAAAAAAATTTCTAAAATTTTTATGAAAAAACGATGACCTGTCGAAAATATCATGAAAAAAATGTCTGAAACTTTCATTAAAAAACGATGACCTGTAAAAATTATCATGAAAAAAATGTCTGAAATTTTCATGAAAAAACAATGACCACAGAACTGTCAAAAATATAATGAAAAAAATGTTTGAAATTTTTATGAAAAGATGACCACGAACCTGTCGAAAATTTCATGAAAAAACAATAACCGCGGACCTGTCGAAAGTATCATCAAAAAAATGTCTGAAATTTTCATTAAAAAACGATGACCTGTAGAAATTATCATGAAAAAATTTTCAGAAATTTTCATGAAAAAACAATGACCACAGAACTGTCTGTCATGAAAAAAATGTCTGAAATTTTCATGAAAAAACAATGACCCTGTCGAAAATATCATGAAAAGAATGTCTGACATTTCCATGAAAAAACTATGACCTGTCGAAAATATCATGAAAAAAAATGTGTGAAATTTTCATTAAAAAACGATGACCTGTAGAAATTATCATGAAAAAAATGTCTGAAATTTCATGAAAAAACAATGACCTGTCGAAAATATCATGGAAAAAATGTCTGAAATTTTCATTAAAAAACGATGACCTGTAGAAATTGTCATGAAAAAATTGTCAGAAATTTTCATGAAAACAAAATGACCACAGAACTGTCAATGTCATGAAAAAATGTCTGAAATTTTCATGAAAAGAAGATGACCACGAACCTGTCGAAAATTATCATGAAAAAACAATAACCGTGGACCTGTCGAAAGTATCATGAAAAAAATGTCTGAAATTTTCATGAAAAAACCATGACCTGTCTAAAATATCATGAAAAAAATTTCTAAAATTTTTATGAAAAAACGATGACCTGTCGAAAATATCATGAAAAAAATGTCTGAAACTTTCATTAAAAAACGATGACCTGTAAAAATTATCATGAAAAAAATGTCTGAAATTTTCATGAAAAAACAATGACCACAGAACTGTCAAAAATATAATGAAAAAAATGTTTGAAATTTTCATGAAAAGATGACCACGAACCTGTCGAAAATTTCATGAAAAAAAAATAACCGCGGACCTGTCGAAAATATCATCAAAAAAATGTCTGAAATTTTCATGAAAACACGATGACCACGAACCTGTCGAAAATTTCATGAAAAAACAATAATCGCGGACCTGTCGAAAATATCATGAAAAAAATGTCTGAAATTTTCATGAAAAAATGATGACTGCTGACCTGTCGAAAATATCATCAAAAAAATGTCTGAAATGTTCATGAAAAAATGATAACTGGTGACCTGTTGAAAATATCATCAAAAAAATGTCTGAAATGTTCATGAAAAAGCGATGACCGCGGACCTGTCGAAAATATCATGAAAAAAATGTCTGAAATTTTTATGAAAAAACGATGACCGTGGAACTGTCGGAAGTATCATGAAAAAAATGTCTGAAATTTTTATGAAAAAAACGATGACCTGTCGAAAATATCATGAAAAAAATGTCTGAAATTTTTACGAAAAAACGATGACCTGTCGAAAATATCATGAAAAAAATGTCTGAAATTTTCATTAAAAAATGATGACCGCGGACCTGTTATCATTTTCATGAAAAAACGATGACCTGTCGAAAATATCATGAAAAAAATGTCTGACATTGTCATGAAAATGAGATGACCTGTCGAAAATATCATGAAAAAAATGTCTGAAATTTTTATGAAAAAACGATGACCTGTCGAAAATATCATTAAAAAAATGTCTGAAATTTTCATGAAAAAATGATGACTGCTGACCTGTCGAAAATATCATAAAAAAAATGACTGAAATTTTCATGAAAAAATGATGACTGCTGACCTGTCGAAAATATCAGGAAAAAAATGTCTGAAATTTTTATGGAAAAAAAAATGACCGTGGACCTGTCGAAAAAATATTGAAAAAAATGTGTGATATTTTCATGAAAAAAACGATGACCACAGAACTGTCAAAAATATCATCAAAAAAATGTCTGAAATGTTCATGAAAAGAAGATGACCACGAACCTGTCCAAAATTTCATGAAAAAACAATAACCGCGGACCTGTCGAAAGTATCATAAAAAAAATGTCTGAAATTTTTATGAAAAAATGATGACCTGTCGAAAATATCATGAAAAAAAATGTCTGAAATTTTCATTAAAAAACGATGACCTGTAGAAATTATCATGAAAAAATGTCTGAAATTTTCATGAAAAGAAGATGAACACGAAGCAGTCGAAAATTTCATGAAAAAACAATAACCGTGGACCTGTCGAAAGTATCATGAAAAAACAATAACCGTGGACCTGTCGAAAGTATCATGAAAAAAATGTCTGAAATTTTCATGAAAATGAGATGACCTGTCTAAAATATCATGAAAAAAAAATTCTGAAATTTTTATGAAAAAACGATGACCTGTCGAAAATATCATAAAAAAAAATGTCTGAAATTTTCATGAAAAAATGATGACTGCTAACCTGTCGAAAATATCATGAAAAAAATGTCTGAAATTTTCATGAAAATGAGATGACCTGTCGAAAATATCATGAAAAAAATGTCTGAAATTTTCATGAAAACACGATGACCACAGAACTGTCAAAAATATAATGAAAAAAATGTCTGAAATGTTCATGAAAAGAAGATGACCACGAACCTGTCGAAAATTTCATGAAAAAACAATAACCGCGGACCTGTCGAAAGTATCATGAAAAAAAATGTCTGAAATTTTTACGAAAAAACGATGACCTGTCAAAAATATCATGAAAAAAATGTTTTTCTTTTTTTTCTGCTTGAGAACCAATCACACCCAGCCTACGAATACAACAAACTACCATATTCTCACTCACAAATATACATATACTCCTGCATATAATTAACAATTGATTTAGAATTCAGGGAAGGGGGGGGAGATAGATTATATTAAGTTATCATTACTAATACCTTATTATCAACATTGCTGTCTTTATCGATCTTATTTCTTGTATTTATTGCCATTATTATTTCTATTATTTCTATTATTAGTATTATTATTGTAATTTATTTATATTTGTTATATATATATATATATATTATTATTTTATTTTTTTTTACTACCATTGTTACTACAACATAAATGCCATAGTTAATATTATCAGTAGTAATAGTCGTTATTGCTGTAATGGTTGTGATATGTGATATCTACTGTTGTTGTTTTATTATTACTACAATCATTTGTCTTCTTTTTTTTTTTTAATTTTATTATTATATTTACTTTTATTATTTATTTATTTTCATTTTTTTTTAATGTTTTTTATTTATTTTACTCTGGTAATATTATTGAATATATATTTTTCTACTACTTTATTTTATGTTATTTTTTCTTTTCTTTTTTCTTTTTTCTTTTTTTTCCTTTCAGTCACTTTCAAACCTTCCCCTCTAACTGCCTCCAACACATAAAGACGCACATACACACAAAACATACACGCACAAACACTCACACATAGCCCCTCAACACCCTCAAAATACAATATTTCAATCTGTCATCAGTGCCTGCTCGTCTCCGTTCTGTCGTGTTTGTACTGTCTTAAATGTTAACATATATTTATATATATTCCTCACATAATATTGCTCTTGTCATGTCTCTCACTTGTATTGTACTGTCTTGCATCACTAAATAAAATAAATAAAATAAATAAAAAATAAAAAATAAACGTATATCTAAATATATGACGTATCTTACATTTACGTGAATTTACAATTTACATAGAGATAAATGTATGGTGGCGTATATATGTTTTAGGTCTGATTTGTAATATTATTGAGTAAACTCGGTAATTAAAGCAATGCCCTGCAACAGGGGAGTGACCATTTGCCCCCCTCTTCTGCTCGGGTGATAAAGATCACTCCCGCAGCGCAGGACCTCAGTTCAGTCCAGTTCAGCGCTCACGAGCACGAGCACACGCTCACCTCAAGTCAAGGAAAGTTTGAGTCAAGTCTTTTTCCATCTCAGACTCACTCTTAGTTCCTTCACTTTTAATTTCGTTTTTCCACGGCAGTATTTCCTTTTTCTTAAACTTTCAAGATTTCGAACCGTAGGAACGACTCCTACTGAATTGTCCTACTGAATCACGACTTGGACGCCAGTTTCCTGATTTGGATAAATCGAGATGGCCATCAGGTTATTCTAAAGAAGAAATTGAACTGTCAAAGACTTTCTAAAGAACATTTTCCCGTTTTGATCTGCTCGGAGCCTCTGGGAGACGACGCGAACCAACTTCTGCATTCATAATCGGAAATCAACACCTCGGGCTCATTCCGACTTCCCACCTGACTGACTACGGCAGTTTATTGGACGTGCTGACGTACTATGGTGAGCGTATTGCATCACTTCCTGTCCTGCTGCCACTGTGCTGATCCATAGAGCTAAAGCTTAACTGTTTAACTTGTATAGTTTCTTACAACTGTTGTTTCTAAATCACTGCACACTTAGACAAGTAGAAGTAATCAACACGCACTCTTGCTCTCTAGCGACTTATCTGCTAAACAGTTTTGTTTATTTAAACTACCCACTCTTAGTCTAGCTTAGCATTTAGCCTAACCTACGATGGCTTCTTTCCTGCCTCTCCCTCTCCTGCTCTCTCCTGCTCTGTGTGTCAGATGTTTAGTTACTCCTCATCCTCCTTTACTGGTAATGGTTTATGTATTAAATGTAGTTTATTCATAGCTCTGGAGGCGAGGGTGTCTGAGTTAGAGAGCCGGCTCCGCACTTTTGAGTCACAGCCACAGCTATCGTACGCAGCATTAGTTAGCCAGCCACCTGTAGCCGGTGCGGGCCGACATAGCGTTACATCCCCCCCGGTAGCTCCCGAGCAGCCGGGAGGCAGTGGCTGGGTTACTGTCCGAGGGAAGCATAGTCATAAAACGAAGCACACGGTTCACCACCAACCACTTCACGTTTCAAACAAATTTTCCCCACTCAGCGACACACCCGCCGAGACAAAAACTCTGATAATCGGAGACTCCATAGTCAGAAACGTGAAGTTAGCGAAGTCAGCGGGCATAGTTACTAGGTGTATCCCAGGGGCTAGAGCGGGCGACATCACATCTCACTTAAAGCTGCTGACAAAGACTAAACGTAGATTTGATACAATTGTAATTCATGTCGGCACTAATGACTCCCGACTACGCCAGTCGGAAATCACTAAGGTTAATGTGGAGTCGGTGTGTAGTTTTGCAGGGACGATGTCGGACTCCGTAGTTTTCTCTGGTCCCCTCCCAAACTTGACCAGTGATGACATGTATAGCCGCATGTCTTCACTCAACCGCTGGCTGTCGAGGTGGTGTCCAGCTAACGGTGTGGGCTTCATAGATAACTGGCAGTCTTTTTGGGGAAAACCTGGTCTGCTAGCTAGAGACGGCATCCATCCTACTTTGGACGGTGCAGCTCTATTATCTAGAAACGTAGCAGAGTTTATTAGTCCCAAAACTTGACAACAACACATCAGAGTTCAGACCAGGAGGCAGAGCTGCAGTCTTACACGCTTCTCTGCGCTTCCTTTAGATCAGTTTACCTGCCACTATAGCTGTAATTATGACTGTAAATCTAACTGTAGCTCTACTTATAACTGTAATTCTACTTTTACTATAGATACTGTGTCTGTTTCCCGGCCCAGACCAATCGTTATAAGCAATTCAAACATAAATAAAAAAGGCGTAAATCATAAAAATGTAATTAAAGTTAAAACTACGAATACGACTTTGCAAATAAATCAGATAATTAAATGCGGACTATTAAACATTAGATCCTTAGCATCTAAATCTCTTTTAGTAAATGATCTGATATCAGAAAATCGTATTGATCTACTTTGTTTAACAGAAACCTGGCTGTCTCAGGATGAATATGTTAGTTTAAATGAATCCACCCCTCCCAGTCATTTTAATACTCATATACCTCGAGACACTGGCCGAGGTGGTGGAGTAGCAGCTATTTTTAATTCTAGTCTTGTAATGAACCCTCAACCAAAGCTGAATTATACTTCTTTTGAAAGCCTTGTGCTTAGTCTTTCACACCCAGTCTCTATAACCTTTCAGCCAGTTCTAGTTGTTGTAGTTTACCGCCCTCCTGGCCCGTATTCTGAATTCCTATCTGAATTGCAGAATTTCTATCAAACGTAGTCCTTAGCAGTGATAGAATAATTGTTGTAGGTGACTTCAATATCCATGTGGATGTTGATATTGATAGCCTTAGCACAGCTTTTATGTCATTATTAGACTCTATTGGTTTCACCCAGGGTGTAAACAAACCTACTCATCGTTTTAACCACACCCTGGACCTTGTTCTAGCTTATGGCATTGAAATTAAAAACTTGACAGTTTTCCTAGAAAACCCTCTTCTATCAGATCATTTCTTAATAACTTTTGACTTTCTCTTACCAGAATTAACTCCGGTTAATAAAAATGTGCTCTCTAGAAATTTATCTGATAGCGCTGTAGCTAAATTTAAGGAAGCTATTTCAGCTGCTTTTGATTCAGTACCATGCTCTAACCCAGTTGAAAACTCTTACTCTAGTCCCTCTCAGCTAGATCACTTTGTTGATAGTGCGGTGGATTCGCTGAGAGTTACTCTTGATTCAATCGCCCCCCCTAAAACAGAAGGTTATCAAACGACAGAGACTAGCTCCATGGTACAACTCAGAAACCCGTACTCTAAAACTAACGTTGCGTAAATTTGAAAGAGTGTGGCGCTCCACCAAAACGGATGAATCTCGTTTAATATGGCAAGATAGTCATAATAAATATATGAAAGCTTTACGTCATGCTCGAGCTGCCTATTACTCGTCTCTAATAGAAGAAAATAAAAACAATCCTAGATACCTTTTCAGCTCTGTAGCCAGGCTGACAGAGAGTCATAGCTCCATTGAGCCATGTATTCCTTTAGCCCTCAGCAGTAATGATTTCATGAGCTTTTTTAACGATAAAATATTAAACATTAGAGACAAAATTAGTAACCTACCTTTACCCGGTGCAGATACCTCCGATACGTCAGAAACAGTTCTGAAACCTGATTTTGACCTCGACTGTTTTTCTCCTATTGACCTTTCGGAACTAAACTCAATTATTTCTGCGTCTAAACCGTCAACCTGTCTTTTAGACCCGATCCCAACCAAGCTGTTTAAGGAAATCTTTCCTTTAGTTAGCAGCTCTATACTAGATATGATCAATATATCTTTAGTGGCAGGTTATGTACCACAGTCATTTAAAGTAGCCGTAATTAAAACCGCTTCTTAAAAAGCCTACTCTTGATGCAGGAACTCTAGCTAACTATAGACCTATCTCTAACCTTCCTTTTATCTCAAAGATCCTGGAGAAAGTGGTAGCTAATCAGTTGTGTGACTTTCTCCATGACAACAGTTTATTTGAGGAGTTTCAGTCAGGATTTAGAGCCCACCATAGCACTGAGACTGCTCTAGTTAAAGTTGCGAATGATCTTCTCTAGCCTCAGACAGGGGACTTCTCTCTGTACTCGTCCTGTTAGATCTTAGTGCTGCTTTTGACACGATTGACCATCAAATCCTGTTAGAGAGACTAGAACAATTACTTGGAATTACAGGGACTGCTTTAAGCTGGTTTAAATCCTATTTATCAGACAGATCTCAGTTTGTACATGTTCATGATGAGTCCTCTATGCACACCAAAGTCAGCCATGGAGTGCCACAAGGATCAATCAATCAATCAATCAATCTTTATTTGTATAGCGCCAATTCATAACAAGTGTTATCTCAAGACGCTTTACAAGAAGCAGGTAAAAGACCTTACTCTTTGTCTATTAATATTACAAAAGAGCAGGTAAAAAGACCATGCTCATTGTTTATGTTACAAAAAGCAGGTAAAAGACCTTACTTATTGCTATATTACAAGGACCCAGCTTAATCCATCATGAGCACTTTAGCAAAGCAGCAAAAGATACAGTGGTCAGAAAAAACTTCCTTATTAAAAGGCAGAAATCTTTGGCAGTGACACCCCGGCTCATGACGAAACAGCCTTCACAGCCTAGACTGCGCCGGGCTTGGAACGGGATAGGGGGAGATGGGATAAGATGCAGGAAGAGGGATAGGGAACAAGGGAAAAGGGGGGGGGGGGTTGTTCAGGTGGGCCGTCCACCTACGATCCCGAAGGGAGGGGGGGGGGGGGTTGTTTTGGCAGGCCGTCCACCAACGATCCCGTTCAGTGCTTGGACCGATTCTCTTTACATTATATATGCTTCCTCTGGGTAATATTATGAGGAGACATTCAATAGATTTTCATTGTTATGCAGATGATACTCAGCTATACGTAGAGACATTGAGACATTCAATAGATTTTCATTGTTATGCAGATGATACTCAGCTATACGTATCAATGAAGCCAGATGACACCAATCAGTTATGTACACTAGAAGCTTGCCTTAAGGACATTAGGACTTGGATGACCAGAAACTTTTTGTTGCTTAACTCAGACAAGACTGAAGTTATTGTGCTTGGACATAAGAACCTCAGAGAGACTTTTTCTAATGATACAACTGCCCTTAATGGCATCAGCGTGGCATCTAGCACCACTGTTAGGAATCTAGGAGTTTTATTTGATCAAGATATGTCCTTTAACTCTCACATAAAACAAATTTCAAGGACAGCTTATTTCCACCTTCGTAATATCTCTAAGATCAGGCAGATCCTGTCCCAAAACGATGCAGAAAAACTAGTTCATGCATTTGTTACCTCCAGGTTGGATTACTGTAATTCTCTTTTATCAGGGTGCTCAGGTAAATCTCTAAAGACTCTTCAACTAGTCCAAAATGCTGCAGCTCGAGTACTGACTAGAACTAGGAAAAGGGACCACATTACTCCTGTTTTGGCTTCTCTGCACTGGCTCCCTATAAAATCTAGAATAGAATTTAAAATCCTTCTTCTCACTTACAAAGCTCTAAATGGTCAGGCACCATCTTATCTTAAAGAGTTAATTGTCACGGGTTGGAATGAGGAGGAGGAGGACCCAATTGCAGATAACAAAAATAATTTATTTAAACTAAAAAGGCAAAAAGCAAAACAAAACTTACTATAAGAAAAATCCAAAAAGGTAGCCACAAGGAATCACAGGGAGACAAATGACAAACGACATCCAACATCTAACTAACAACTAACGACAATGAACCGACACAGAGGGGAAGAAACACAGAGACTAAATAGACACAGGGGTAATCAACACAGGTGAGACTAGTTAGACAGGTGAAACAAACAAAACACAGGTGAGTACAATCAGGGCAATCAGAACAGGGGAAACACAGAGACAGGAATTAAGACAACACTGAAGACAACAAAGTAAATCATAGAACACTGAAAGCACACAGAATGTAACAAAACACAGAGAGACACAAGGAGAAGAAAACACAAAATAAAACAGGAAACACTAAAGACAACACTAGGAAACATTAACACACAGGGAAACAAGCAACACTAGGGAAAAAGAGAAATAAAACCTAAAACTAAACTAAACTCCAAAATACAAACTAAACAAAGACCCAATCATGACATAACCCCCCCCTCAAGGGACGGATCCCAGACGTTCCAAAACGTCAATAAACCAAAACAGGGTGGGTGGAGGGGGTCCGGAGGAGGGACTCCGGGCTCTCAGGCGGACGGCCTGGAGGCAGGGCACATAGTCCGGACAGTTCAGGAGGGCGGCCAGGAGGCCGGCCCAACAAGGAGAACAGTTCAGGTGGACGGCCTGAAGGCAGACCAGACATGGTGCACAGTTCAGGGGGGGCGGCCGGGAGGCCGATCAAACACGGGGAACAGTTCAGGGGGGCGGCCGGGAGGCCGATCAAACACGGGGAACAGTTCAGGGGGGACGGCCAGGAGGCCGACCAAACACAGGAGACAGTTCAGGTGGGCGGCCAGGAGGCCAACCAAACACAGTGAGCTGGTCAGGTGGGCGGCCAGGAAGCCGACCAAACACAGGAAACAGTTCAGGTGGGCGGCCAGGAGGCCGACCAAACACAGAGACCAGCTCAGGGGGAGTCCAAAGGCCTTCTGACGATGGCGCAGGAGTCTGCAGGACCCCAGACGAGTGCTCAGGAAGCTGCGGAGTCGGCAGGACCTCTGACGGAGACACGAGAGTGGGCAGATCCTCCAACTTGGAAACGGGTGTTGGCAGGGCCCTCGCACAGAGACATAGGAAGTGGGCAGATCCGCCAACTTGGAAACAGGTGTTGGCAGGACCTCCCACAGAGACATAGGAGTGGGCATATCCTCCAACGGAGGAAACAGGAGCGGGCACAACCTCCAACTTGGAAACGGGTGTTGGCAGGGCCTCCCACCGAGACATAGGAGTGGGCAGATCCTCCAACGGAGAAACAGGAGTGGGCAGAACCTCCCACTGAGAAACCGGAGTGGGCAGGACCTCCAACTTGGAATCAGGTGTTGGCAGGGCCTCCCACCGAGACATAGGAGTGGGCAGATCCTCCAACGGAGAAACAGGAGTGGGCAGAACCTCTCACCGAGAAACAGGAGTGGGCAGGACCTCCCAACTTGGAATCAGGTGTTGGCAGGGCCTCCCACAGAGGACATGAGAGTGGGCAGATCCTCCAACGGAGAAACAGGAGTCGGCCGGACCGCCAGAGGGTACGTCAGGAGTGACGTCAGAAATCGGCCGGACCGCCCGAGTGTACGTCAGGAATCGGCCGGACCGCCGAGGCGGACGTTCAGGAGTCGGCCGGACCGCCGAGGCGACGTCAGGAGTCGGCCGGGACCGCCGAGGGTACGTCAGGGGTGACGTCAGGAATCGGCCGGGACCGCCGAGGGTACGTCAGGGGTGACGTCAGGAATCGGCCGGACCGCCGAGGGTACGTCTGGAGTCGGCCGGACCGCCGAGGTGACGTTCAGGAGTCGGCCGGACCGCCGAGGCGACGTCAGGAGTCGGCCGGACCGACGAGGGTACGTCAGGGGTGACGTCAGGAATCGGCCGGACCGCCGAGGGTACGTCCAGGGGTGACGTCAGGAATCGGCCGGACCGCCGAGGGTACGTCTGGAGTCGGCCGGGACCGCCGAGGTGACGTCAGGAGTCGGCCGGGACCGCCGAGGCGACGTCAGGAGGTCGGCCGGACCGCCGAGGGGGCGTCAGGAATCGGCCGGGACCGCCGACAGGGAATCCTCAGGAATCGGCCGGACCGCCGACAGGGAATCCGCAGAAATCCCCCCTCTTACAACAGGGGGACTACGGAGCTCAGCAGTCACAGGCAGCAGAGGGCGCTCTGCAGGGACGCAGTGAGGCTGAGGCCCTGGGGCACAGAGGGGCAAAGTCACTGGGGAGCACAGGGGCAAAGTCACTGGAGCTCTGGGCAGTGAAGACTCGGGTGAGCTGGCAGCGTAGACTCGGGTGAGAAGGGCAGCGTAGACTCGGGTGAGCAGGGCAGCGTAGGCTCGGGTGAGCTGGGCAGCGTAGGCTCGGGTGAGCTGGGCAAGCGTAGGCTCGGGTGAGCTAGGCAGCGTAGGCTCGGGTGAGCTGGAAGCGAAGGACTCGGGGCGCTGGGAAGCGAAGACTGGGTTCGCTGGGAGCGAAGACTCTGGAGTGCGCTGGGAAGCAACATGGGCTGAGGCCTGAGTTGAGGTTCTTGCTGAGGCTTCGGTTGAGGCTTGGCTGAGGCTTGAGCTGTGGCTTGAGGCTCATGAGTTGAGGCTTGAGCTGAGGCTTGAGCTAGGCTTGAGTTGAGGCCATGAGGCCTGGACTAGGCTGGGCTGGGCTGGTAGACAGGCTGCTGAGGTTGAGGCTTGAGCTGAGGCTTTAGCTGGCATGGCTGGGAAGAAGAGGAGAAAAAGTCTCTTGTCCACTCAGGGAGAAGGTGCCTGAGCCATGGCCTTGAGAGGATCTCCTCTTGTGCCTCGGAAATGGCTGCCTCCCTTTCCTCATCACAACAAGCCATTTTTAAATCATTCTTTAAACATGTGAGGTTATAAGTAACCTCACGTATTTCTAACAAAAAACATCCATCCGCTGGGCCCGGGGTCTGGTCGGTTCATTCTGTCACGGGTTGGAATGAGGAGGAGGAGGACCCAATTGCAGATAACAAAAATAATTTATTTTAAACTAAAAAGGCAAAAGCAAACAAAAACTTACTATAAGAAAAATCAAAAAGGTAGCCACAAGGAATCACAGGGAGACAAATGACAACAGACATCCAACATCTAACTAACAACTAACGACAATGAACCGACACAGAGGGGAAGAAACACAGAGACTAAATAGACACAGGGGTAATCAACACAGGTGAGACTAGTTAAGACAGGTGAACAAACAAAAACACAGGTGAGTACAATCAGGGCAATCAGAACAGGGGAAAACACAGAGACAGGAATTAAGACAACACTGAAGACAACAAAGTAAATCATAGAACACTGAAAGCACACAGAATGTAACAAAACACAGAGAGACACAAGGAGAAGAAAACACAAAATAAAAACAGGAAACACTAAAGACAACACTAGGAAACATTAACACACAGGGAAACAAGCAACACTAGGGAAAACGAGAAATAAAACCTAAACCTAAACTAAACTCCAAAATACAACTAAACAAAGACCCAATCATGACATTAATTGTGCCGTACTACCCCGTCGAGAACATTACGCTCCCAGAATGCAGGCCTGCCTCGTGGTACCTACAGTCTCTAAATGTACTATGGAAGGTAGAGCCCTTCAGTTATCAGCCGCCACTCCTCTGGAATCATCTACCAGTCGGGGTCCGGGGGGCAGACACACCTATGTACTTTCAAGAATAGACTTAAGACTTTTCTTTTTTGATAAATCTTTATAGTTAGGGCTGGCACAGGTACAGACAGCTCATAGTTATGCTACTATAGGCCTAGACTTACCGGGGAACCTGGCACCTTGAGCTCTTATCCCCCTGCTCTCTCTCTCTCTCTGCATTCATATGACATTACTGCATGTCACTACCTTTAAATCCCAGTTACTAACCACATCTTCTTCTGGGAGCTCCTGAGCTCTCTTAGGTCTCATGGGATTGTTGCTCCTGCTGAGCCCTCTTAGGCTCCACGGGATCGTTGGTGGACGGCCTGCCACAAACAACCCTCCCCCCCTCCCTTCGGGATCGTAGAGTGGACGGCCCACCTGAACAACACCCCCCCCCCCCTTTTCCCTTGTTCCCCTATCCCTCTTCCTGCATCTTATCCCATCCTCCCCCTATCCCGTTCCAAGCCCGGGCGCCAGTCCTAGGCTGTGAAGGCTGTTTCGTCATGAGCGGGATCCACTGCCAAGATTTCTGCCTTTCTAATAAGGAAGTTTTTTTCTGACCACTGTATCTTTTGCTGCTTTTGCCTAAAGTGCTTCATGATGGATTAAGCTGGGTCCTTGTAATATAGCAATAAGTAAGGTCTTTTACCTGCTTTTTGTACATAACAATGAGCATGGTCTTTTTACCCTGCTCTTTTGTAATATTATAAGACAAAGAGTAAGGTCTTTTACCTGCTTTTTGTAAAGCGTCTTGAGATAACACTTGTTATGAATTGGCGCTATACAAATAAAGATTGATTGATTGATTGATTGATTGATTGATAGTAAAAAGTTCTGAAGGAATCCGAAAGGCCTAGAGAATCGATTGCTAGACCACTGGGGAGAAAGTCGACGAGACATCAACAGTAAGGTTGTCTGCTATGAGCTTGTGTTGAGATTACAGATTGGTCGTGTCTCCTTAAACAATCCGAGTCCAAATTTAAACCCAAAATTCGTTAATCATCTTTTTATTCTTGGTTCGTTTAATGGTTAAATCATTTAACAATACCGCGTTTTATCTCGTCACCTAAACATATAATTTCACCATACGAGTCGAATTATAGAGTTTAGAGGTATAAACATGTCCTGGTCATTCAGTCAAGACTAAATGATCAAGCATAGGAAACAAATCCTGGTGTAATTTTCTCAATTCAGTCAAGATATTTACAGGTTGGTTGTTTTGCAGAAAGTTACTGGTCACATCAACAAACAAAGCATAAAGGCTAAACAGGTGACAGGGTTTAGCGGAGTCAACGGCCATTTCTTTTCATAATGTCTCTGTTATAACAGACATTCTGTAATTGGCTGATTCTCAGGACATGGTGAGTCTTTTACTTAAGTCTTCTGGAAACTTAAATACCCCACAGCACGCATACTGCACACTCATTGGTTCCTTTTATTAATATTTATTTGAGAAAAACACATTCCAAAACATTTGAAAAAGGCTAGCGAACATTCAACCCCCGGAAGAGGAGGAGGGACCTCCGGTTTCAATTCATCACATCTTGACAGAAAGTTTTCATGACGTCCATGAAGGGGAGGGGTGGAAGGAAGAAGTGGACTAGGGGTCAAAGGTCACCATCCATCAAATTTTATAAGCTCCACATTCTTAAAGTGGCAGAAGGTGGTGTATTATTCTCTACCCTTGTTTCTTCATCCATGGCTAGGCACTGCTCATGGTACCATCTTTGGCATGTGTCACACAGTATCTGTAAAATAAAAGGTGCAAAAAACTTTATAAATAGAGAATAGAGAATCTTGTGCAATAGAGAAACATTTATAGGCAGGGCAATTGATACACATAATCATCTTCTATTCTATTCTAACAAAGGTTGAGGCTGGACTGAATTTTTATTGTGATATGCAATGACAATAAAGGATCCATCCATCTAGAACTAACAAAGACTTTTGCCCTCCAAATCCTTATGTTTATTATACTTTACAGTTGTAAAGAACACGCAGAGACATCCACTCACCAAGTCAGTAGTTGGAGGCCCTGATCCTGGGGGGCTTTGAGGTAGAGCACATAGCACAGTGGTTGTCCATGTCAAACACTGGCAGAAAAATTAAATTATATCAGTCACACAATGTAGACATTTTTAAGTTTATTGGCAGCTTTGTTTCTGTACAATTCTATGTAGCTTGTTAACTGGATCAGGATTAAGATCATTTGCTACTTGGACAATAATACTAATGCTAATACTGTTGAAGCTGGTTCATACACCAGATTGACTCATTTTTTAACATGTAAAAACATACAAGAACTTTAAATGCCTCCATTACAATTTGTCTGGCATAGTGAAAGACTGCCATTTAAATGTTTCCCCCCTTTTTAAAACTGAAATATTCACCATAGTAGCTCGAATAAAAGTCAATATGAAGCAAACAATGATCTCAACTGTAGATTGAGTGTACTTAAGGTAACTCAGGCAAAGTCTTTATTGAAACAATCAACACTAAATACATCTCTTGAAAGTGTGGTAGACAACACTAAATGCGTTGAGCTCTTGAATGCAGCCTCTCACCTGTCCCCTCCCCCGGCTGACTAATCAGGTGAGCTTATTTAAGGCACCTCGATGCCTGATACAGGGCTCGTGCTCTTGCTCCTGCCTGGCATTTGTTTGGTGTTGCTGCTGGTGAGTACAGCTTTGATTTAATGTTTAACCTGCTTGTTTTAATAGTTTATGAGCTCATTGTTTGGTTGTTTCTGTAGCTGTAATAGTGGGCCCATGGTTCCCTGCTCCCCAGATCAGCCCTGACTAATTCCCTGTGGTGGTGAGTAAGGTGGCTCAGTCTTTTTAAGCTTGAAGTTGAAACATTTGGTTCTTTTATTAATGGCTTCTTTCCATTTTAGGTGGCTTAAACTGCTGCTGTTTTGTCCCTGTTAGTTTTGTCCCATTTTTGTAGAGTTTTTGTTCTTTGATACTGTTTTCCTTTATAGCATTTATCCCTTTTAGTTTTGTTTGGATTAGTTGTTTGTTCATATTGTTTTGACTTTGTGTTTATTAGTTTAGTTACTTTTGCCTGGTTACCAACTGGAATTTGTGTTTACTTTGTTTTGGTTATTTAATTAGTTGTGCTTTTCTTTCAGCCACTGAGCCACTTAGTTTAGAGGCTAGGTACCCAGGGTGAGGTCCCTCCACGCTGCATGTGAGTTAAGAGCACTAGGTCACTAATAGACTGCACTAACGTTTGGATTGCTGTGAGATTTGCTGTGCTGCACGAAGGTGAGTATGTGGTAGCACCCCCACACCTTCCTCAGTGTAGTCTGCCTCTTCACTAGTGGCTTACGCTCAGTTTTGGTTTATTTCTGGATTGGTAGTGTTTTAAATCTCAACTTTCCATTTTATCCGTTTTAGACCATTTTAAGTTCTGTTATAAATAAAAATAGATCTTAATTCCCCTTAGTATTTGCGTTATTTTATTGTTTAACCAGTTTTCCTTCCCCACAGCTTCAGCCCATCCTATTTTGCATTTTTCTTTTGATTTATCCAAATAAATTACTTAAATTCCTTTGAAAACACGTATCTGCCTCATCAGTTCTCGAATCTGTGTGTCTTAATTATTTACCTTTTAGAGTAATACAGTAAGTTGTGTATTTCCTGGGGTGCAGCCCCCAGGTGGCGTTGTCGGTTATTATTTGACATAATTAGTTACCATTACCAAGCCCCTTTGCCACAAAAGGATAGAGGGAATTGGGAGAAGGGGAACAGCGTTAAGGCTTCGGGTCTTGAGAGCATGTTTGTTATTTTATAGTTTTATTTACATTTAGAGATAAATTAGGGAACATCTTGAATGTTGGTTGTCTTTTTATTTCCGAATTGCGGAAATATTCAGTTGTCAATATCCATTGGACTGATTATATCAACTCCAACGTACTCAGTGTGCACTGTGCAGCGGTATTATCTAGAAACTATTACTGTATAAGACTTAGTATTGGCATATAACTGCAATCTCCAGAAGATGCAAGAAACAGTCTACAACAAGCTTGATTTCTATTCTCACAATAATTGCATTTTTTTTTTTCTTTACAATAACAGAAATGCAGATTCTTTTCATATTTTTGAGATTTATTTGTATTGTCAGCTAACAAACACAAATTGATGCCACAATTTGACTCTGATCATACTATCCACTCAGCAGATAGCCTCAGACTCCCCCTGCTCCTGGCCATCTGTCTGCCACTCAGTTTCCAATCAGCTTCCATGCATACAGAAATCAATGATGCTGGGGACTATACGAAGCTGCATTTTGTGGACTAATTTTCAGAGGCTGTAGTTTGTTTAGATGTGTTAGATTGAATTTGATTAAAAGAAGTTTATCAGCTATACAACAAAACTCAAAACTTTAATATAAAGAAAATGGGGAAATTCCTTTCTCATCTGAACCTCTGAGTAAAGCTAGTGGCAAGCTTTGTCCTTCTCAAATGCCATCTCCCTCTTGGAGGTTCCAAAGGACATAATCAATCAATCAATCTTCATTTGTATAGTCAATTCATAACAAATGTTATCTCAAGACACTTTACAAAAAGCAGGTAAAGGACCTTACTCTTTGTCTATTAATATTACAAAAGAGCAGGTTAAAAAGACCATGCTCATTGTTTGTTACAAAAAGCAGGTAAAAGCCCCTTGCCTTATTGCTATATTACAAGGACCCCAGCTTAATCCGTCATAGCGTGGCAAGAAAAACTCCCTTCAACGATCAGAAATCTTCGGCAGACCGAAGTATTCTCGACGGGTAATACGACACTATTAACTCTTTTAAGATAAGATGGTGCCATGACCATTTAGAGCTTTGTAAGTGAGAAGAAGGATTTAAATTCTATTGTAGATTTTATAGGGAGCCAGTGCAAAGAAGCCAAAACAGGAGTAATGTCGTCCCCTTTTCCTAGTTCTAGTCAGAAACACGAGCTGCAGCATTTTGGACTAGTTGAAGAGATTTACCAGAGCACCCTGATAAAAAGAGAATTACAGTAATCCAACCTGGAGGTAACAAATGCATGAACTAGTTTTTCTGCATCGTTTTGCGACAGGACCTGCCTGATCTAAGATATTACGAAGGTGAAAATAAGCTGTCTTGAAATTTGTTTTATGTGAGAGTTAAAGGACATATCTTGATCGAATAGGAACTCCTAGATTCCTAACAGTGGTGCTAGATGCCATGCTGATGCCATTAAGGGCAATTGTTCATTAGAAAAAGTCTCTCTGAGGTTCTTAGGTTCCCAAGCACAATAACTTCCGTCTTGTCTGAGTTGAGCAGCAAAAAGTTTTCTGTCATCCAGGTCCTAATGTCCTAAAGGCAGGCTTCTAGTGTAACATAACTGATTGGTGTCATCTGGCTTCATTTGATACATTAGCTGAGTATCATCTGCATAACCAATGAAAATGTATGGAATGTTTCCTCATAATATTACCCAGAGGAAGCATATATAATGTAAAGAGAATCGGTCCAAGCACTGATCCTTTTGGCACTCCATGGCTAACTTTGGTGTGCATAGAGGACTCATCATGAACATGTACAAACTGAGATCGGTCTGATAAATAGGATTTAAACCAACTTAAAGCAGTCCCTGTAATTCCAAGTAATTGTTCTAGTCTCTGTAATAGGATTTGATGGTCAATCGTGTCAAAAGCAGCACTAAGATCTAACAGGACGAGCACAGATATTAGTCCCTTGTCTGAGGCTAGAAGAAGATCATTTGTTACTTTAACTAGTGCAGTCCCTCAGTGCTATGATGGGCTCTAAATCCTGACTGAAACTCCTCAAATAAACTGTTGTCATGGAGAAAGTCACACAACTGATTAGCTACCACTTTCTCCAGGATCTTTGAGATAAAAGGAAGGTTATATATAGGTCTATAGTTAGCTAGAGTTCCTGCATCAAGAGTGGGCTTTTTAAGAAGCTGTTTAATTACGGCTACTTTAAATGACTGTGGTACATAACCTGCCACTAAAGATATATTGATCATATCCATATTGAGTTTAGTTCTGAAAGGTCAATAGGAGAAAAACAGTTGAGGTTAAAAATCAGGTTTCAGAACTGTTTCTGCCGTATCAGAGGTATATGCTCGTAAGGGGAGGAGGTTACTAATTTTATCTCTAATGTTTAGAATTTTATCGTCAAAAAAAGCTCATGAAATCATTACTGCTGCGGGCTAAAGGAATACATGCCTCAATGGAGCTACTGTATGACTCTGTCAGCCTAGTTACAGTGGTGCAAAGGTATCTAGGATTGTTTTTATTTTCTTCGATTAGAGACGAGTAATAGGCAGCACGAGCGTGTCGTAGAGCTGTAATATATTTATTATGACTATCTTGCCAGATTAAACAAGATTCATCCGTTTTGGTGGAGCGCCACATTCTTTCAAGTTTACGCAAAGTTAGTTTTAGAGTACGGGTTTCTGAGTTGTACCATGGAGCTAGTCTCTGTCCTTTGATAACCTTCTGTTTTAGGGGGGCGATTGAATCAAGAGTAACACTCAGCGAATCCACCGCACTATCAACAAGTAAATGGACTATGTGGGAACAACACCACTCTAGCACTGACTCAAAACTGTGGACAAGAGCATGCTAGAACCCAGCTAACTAGCAATGATGGAACTATGAAAAAACGGGAGGACTCTGTACAGGGTAATAAATCTACCAGCGATAATCCTCCCTGGAACACACTTGGTGCAAAGCCAAAGAGAAGACCACCTCCCTGCGACAAGGGAGGAACGGATAACTGGCAGGACCCAGCGGCCCGATATCTGTGATCTGGCCGACTGGCCTGCGTTTACCATCCAGGCATAACGCCTCCTCAACCCCAGTGCTTCGTAGAACAAAGCAGCGGACAACTGAGAAGAGGGGAACTACCGAGAAACTTCCCCCAGCAAACAGGTGTACAACTACAAAACAGGTTTGCTCCACTGTTGCAGGACCATGGATCCCCTTCTAAATTTCTGGATAACCCTCCACCACCACGCAGCAGGGTAAGACCTGCCTAACTTAAAGCCACAGAGAAGCTAACGACAGGGCCTGAAAATCTGATTGTGGGTGATTTTTCTGTAAAAGATATGAAAAGCAGTAATGACACCAAAGTACTCTGCTTTCCGAAGGATTTGGTGTCCTGACTTGGAAGGAAGAATCTTGGAAATTGTGGCTGCACACCCAACTGTGAAAAAATATCATTCTGCACATTGGTTCTAATGACATTGAAAAACAACAATCAGAAAAGTTGAAAGAGCACTTCGATAATCTCCTAGAAACAGTCAGCTCTGTGAATGCTGAGGTGTTTATCAGTGGTCCTCTGCCCCCGACCGGGAGAGGAGCTGAGAGATTCAGTAGATTGTTTTGGCTCAACAAATGGCTCTTAACTGCATGTGCAGTTCGTTCAATGCATTTTATTAACAATTTTAGCTTTTTCTGGACCGCAGGCATCTTTTTAAGACAAATGGACTTTGCCTAAATAAAATGGGAGCAAAGCTATTCATTTCCAACATGTTTTACTTCCTGCGTCATCCATCTGTCCCCCACTGCCAAGGACACGAGACAAGAAGAGGAGCCCACAAAGAAGGAAGAGAAAACACAGCTCATCAGAAACGTCGAAGGAGGACCGCCATTGCCATCCCCCTCTACCCCTCCTTCCATTACATGTGAGGATCCCTCCTCACACCCCCCAGAGCCCCCATCCAGGTCTACGTCTCCCTCATTCTCCCTCCCTTCAATAAACCTTTCTCCCCCCCTCCTCCCCCTTGGAGTTCCGGGAGTTACCCCCACTTACCCCCCCGCCCTACTCCCATTTTTACTCCCTTAGATCGACCTCAGTGCCCTCCCCCCCAGCGTCCACCTGCACCAGCTCATCTCAGCGGTAACGCCATCTTACGCCGACCTCCCCCCCCCACCTCCACGAAGACGTCCTCCACCTCCACCTCCACAAATCCATCCCAGCTGTGACGCTGCCCACCCCCTCCTCCTCCTGACAGCAGCCCTGAATATTACTGAGACAGAAAAGGGTTCAGCAGTAGACCGCATTATCAGCTGGACTCAAGGTCGCCTACGTCAAAACATGGCACCTTCTGCATTCCTGTTGTGACTACCAAGAGAGTAAACATTGTGAAACTTAAACACACTGCTAATCTAACAAATCTCATTCCTATTCTTTCCAGCTCAAAGTCAACCCCAAAGCCTGTGAATAACACCATCAGGATGGCTCTGCTTAATGTTAGGTCTCTTAATAACAAATCGTTTTTAGTCAATGATTTTATTACCACTTCTAAACTTGATTTTATGTTTTTAACTGAAACATGGCTAGAACAAAATAACAGTGCAAGCATTCTGATTGAGACAGCACCCCCCAACTATAACTTTATTGATGTATGTAGATCTGGAAAAAGAGGTGGAGGGGTTGCTGCTATATTTAAAAATATATTTCAGGGGAAACAGATGTCACTTGGTGATTTTCCATCATTCGAATACCTTTGTGCTGTATTGAAATGTTCTCCCAGAGTTCTCCTGTTAATTATTTACAGGCCACCTAAATATTCTGCACATTTTTTCGATGATTTTACTGAATTATTGTCTAGCATCTCTACCGACTTTGACTGTCTAGTTATAACTGGTGACTTTAATTTCATACTGACGATTTGAATGACAAGGGTGCAAAAGAACTTTGACTATTTTAGACACATTTGAACTGTCTCAACATGTGAAAGAGGCTACTCATTGTAAGGGACACACCCTGGACCTGATTATCACAAAAGGTCTCATTGTTTCTGATGTTTTTGTGACTGATCCTTCATTGTCTGACCACTTTTGTGTTTTCTTTAATATTTCTTTCATTCCTGACACACAAACAAAATCAAATACTGTCAAAAAAACGGTACATCAATGAACATACTAATGTACTCTTTAAAAAATGCTATCTCCTCGTTACCACCTCTAATCCCATGTCATGCTGATGATCTTGTAAACAACTTTAATTCCAAATTTTGAATGTTATAGATGACATTGCACCTGTTACGGTTAAAACCAGTTCTAGTAAGCAAAAGGCACCCTGGAGAAAAGCTGCTGTTGTAACAGCCCAGAGAGAGAGTGCAGGAAGGCTGAACGAATCTGGCGGAATACAAAACTTCATATTCACAATGACATCTATAAAGAGAGCCTCCGGGCCTACAATTTAGACTTAAAAAGTGCTAGAGAAACATTCTTCTCCAACATCATTAACAACAACACTAATAAGGCAAAAACCCTATTTGAAACTGTTGACAGACTGACCAACCCCCCAACACAACTACCACCTGAACTCCATTCCACGCAGAAATGCAATGAGTTTGCGTTCTTTTATACTGATAAATTGAAGGCATCAGACGCGCCATCAATATCTCAAACAAAAATGTTGGATCACCACCCTATTTAGGCAAAAGTAACACAGCAATGATGACAAGCTTTACTGTCATAGACTCTCAAACTCTAGTGGAAACGGTGACAAATCTAAAAACCATCCACCTGCTGTCTTGATGCTCTACCTACCAACTTCTTTAAGAATGTTTTTGACTGCCTAGCAACAGACGTATTGCAAATAGTTAATAACTCTATTCAGTCAGGCCATTTCCCAAAAGCCTCAAAACTGCAGTTATTAAACCTCTCCTAAAAAAGCGGAGCCTAGATGCCTCTATTATCAACAACTACAGACCAATTGCAAATCTACCTTTCATTAGTAAAATAATTGAGAAAGTTGTCCTACAACAACTTAATCACTTCCTGGCTTCAACTGGCTGCCACGACAACTTCCAGTCAGGATTCGACCTCTTCATAGCACCGAGACGGCCCTTATTAAAGTTGTAAATGACATCCGTCTTACCACAGACTCTGGCAAAACTTCAATATTAATGCTATTAGACCTCAGTGCTGCATTTGATACTGTCGACCACTCAATACTTTTGGACAGGTTGGAAAACTGGGTGGGGCTCTCAGGCACAGTCTTAAGCTGGTTCAGGTCATATCTACAAGACAGGAACTATTTGTTTCCATTGGTGACTTCGTATCAGAACCAACCGACGTAACGTGTGGAGTCCCCCAAGGTTCGATCTTAGGGCCGACTTTATTCAACATCTACATGCTCCCACTAGGACAAAATCATGCAAAATAATAACATTGACCACCATTGCTATGCTGATGACACCCAAATCTATGTAGCGCTATCACCAAATGACTATCGCCCCATACATCTTCTGTGCCAGTGCATTGAGCAAATCAAAGACTGGATGTGTCAAAATTTCCTACAACTAAATGAAGACAAAACTGAGATCATTGTATTTGGTGCTAAAAAAGAAAGGTTTAAAGTAACCCAACACCTTCACTCTCTGTCCCTGAAAACATCAAATAAAGCCAGAAATCTGGGGGTTATTATGGATTCAGATTTACACTTGGAGAGTCACATCAAATCAGTAACAAAATCGGCCTACTATCACCTCAAAATGTAGCACGACTTAGAGGGCTCATGTCAGCTCAAGACTTAGAAACACTTGTACATGCCTTTATAACTAGTAGGCTAGACTAATGTAATGGTCTCCTTGCAGGTCTTCCAAAAAAAACTGTCAGGCAGCTCCAGCTTGTCAGAACGCTGCTGCTAGAGTTCTAACAAAGACCAAAAAATGTGAGCACATTACACCAATTCTTAAATCCTTACATTGGCTCCCTGTATGTCAGAGAATTAATTTCAAATCCTACTGCTCACATATAAATCACTACATGGTTTAGGGCCAAAGTATATCACTGATATGCTTCCACTACATAAGCCTTCAAGATCACTAAGATCTTCTGACACCAATCTGTTAGTGATTCCCAGAGTAAATACAAATCATGGGAAAGCATCATTTAGTTACTATGCAACAAACAGCTGGAATAAACTTCCTGAAGATTTAAGACTTGCCCCAACTCTGACCACTTTTAAAACCAGACTGAAACTTTTATGTTCACCTTCGCCTTCTGCTAAATTTTACCTACATTGCACTTTTAACTTCTGCCTTTAATTAAACAATTTTAATAAGATCTCTCACTCTGCACTGTAACTTTTAATTCTTTTTACATTTAAAATGTTATTTGCTGTTTTTTAATTGTCTTTTAATCCTTGCATTTTATTTCACTTTATTGTATGACATGTTATGATGTGAAGCACTTTGAGTCTGCCTTGTGTATGAAAAGCGCTATACAAATAAACTTGCCTTGCCTTGCCTTTGCACAGACTATCGCAAGGTAAACGGGGTTACCAAACCTGATGCTTATCCGCTACCTCGGATTGAAGATTGTATTGATCAGGTTGGGTCTGCATGTTTTGTCAGTAAGTTTGATCTACTGAAGGGCTACTGGCAGGTTCCACTGTCTCAGAGAGCTAAGGAGTTCTCTGCTTTTATTACACCCTCCGGGTTGTACTCGTACACTGTAATGAGTTTTGGACTTCGAAATGCACCGTCTACATTCCAGCGCCTCATGAACATGGTGGTGGCAGGGCTGGAAGGTTGTGCTGTGTACTTAGACGATGTTGTAATTTACAGTCATACTTGGGAGGAACACATTGGGCGTATTAAAAAACTGTTAATCGTCTGAGTGATGCGCACCTGACAGTGAACCTGGCAAAATGCGAGTTTGCTAAGGCCATGGTCACTTACCTGGGTAAAGTCGTGGGACAGGGGAATGTGTGTGCAGTTCAGGCCAAAGTTAGCGCCATTGAGAAATATCCCGTTCCCACCACTAAAAAAGAACTTCAGCGTTTCCTTGGGCTAGTCGGGTACTATCGCAGTTTTTGTAAAAACTTTTCCACTGTGGTCTCTCCTCTGACTGATCTGTTGAAGGGAAAAGTTCGATTTGTTTGGTCATCTTTGTGTCAGCAGGCTGTTGATAATGTTAAATCTGTGTTATGTTCACCTCCTGTTCTCGCAGCTCCTTGCATGGATCGGCCTTTCAAACTGCACGTGGATGCAAGCGATGTGGGTGCAGGAGCGGTGCTGTTCCAAACAGATTGTGACGATGTTGATCGTCCCGTGAGTTTTTACTCCAAAAAGTTTAATTCGTTTCAGTTAAACTACTCTGTGATTGAGAAAGAAACTCTAGCACTCATCTGGGCTCTACAGCATTTTGATGTTTATGTAGGCTCTAGTGTTCCTTTGGTTGTGTACACAGATCACAACCCCATAACCTTTTTACACTCGGTACATTGCCCAAATCGCAGGTTGATGCGATGGATGTTGTACTTACAGTCCTATTGTTTGGACATCCGCCACATCAAAGGCTCTGATAATGTTGTGGCCGATGCCCTGTCTAGAGCTCCTAGCTCTTAAGTATTGCTGATCCAAATTGTTTAATCCCTTGGTCTCCCATGTCTCTGTTCTGTCTTTCTTAAATGCTCCTTCAGGCGCTGGAGTTGCTGAGTGGGGGGGTAGAGGCTGGTTGGCTAGCTTGGAAAGACTTCTTGCAAATGGTCAGTATGTTTTGTAAATAGGGGTTATACTGTAGTAAGTAGTGTTCGAATAGATTTATAGTTGGTACTTTTATTCTGTTTAGTGATCGGTGTTCCTACTGGAACTCCGTTCTTATGGGGGGGGGGGGGGTGACGACCCCTCCCACCTGTTGGTGTTCTTGTGCTGCTGGTTTGTTTCCTGTTGCAGATTCCATTGGGGCGGGGATGTAATCAGGGGATGCGCTACACCTTGGCCCGGTGTAGTCCACGACCATTTAATCCCCTTCTCAGGACCGATGCTCTCTCTCCTCATCTTGTTCTCACACCCTGTGTGAACTTCGCGGCACGGCAGTGTGTAGCCACTATGATTCTTTGTAAATAAATTTGGGTGTTCATTGGTAAAACCTCGTTTTCGCCTCCTTTGTTTGTTGCAGCCTAAGAGCCGGGTTGTAACACAGTTATAAGTAGAGTTACAATTAGATTTACAGTCATGGGGGGCGCTATGGAGCACAGAGGAGAGTAGACGTGTTCCCTCACTGCTCCGAGATAATGTGACCTAAATATGCTTTATAAACTTGTACATTAGTAATATTGTTCAGGGAATACTGTATCAAGCTATTGAAACCCTTCACTTGCACATTTCAGACTTTTAATTGACCGCAATGTCAAACAGTCGCTCCAAACAAGAGTCTGTGAAAGGAGGCCGCAAAGCGCCGCATCCTCCTGAGCCGGCAACAACAGAGGAAGCTAGCGCTACTAGCTCTCTCGATGCTACACTGCTGCAGGCTATGATGGACTCTCTCAAGAATGATATTTTCGGAAAAATTGATGCCCTGTCATCGAGCTTGCGCTCTGAAATATCTTCAGTGAGGCAAGAAGTGAAAGATGCCATTGAACCACTACAGCGCGCGCTGGAGGCTCATGAGGTGACGGTAAAGGAACTTGAACGCGCAGCCACGGACCACAGTACCCGAATAGATGAGTTAGAAGCTACCGTTAACATGCTAACAGGCCAGGTGAAACGTCTGGACAACAGGTGTGAAGATTTGGAGGGCAGGTCCAGGAGGAACAACATACGTGTGTTAGGTGTACCGGAGGGACTGGAGGGACCGCGCGCCACTGATTTTTTCGCCCAGTTGCTCCAGGACCTGCTTGGATTAAAGGAGAAGCCCCTACTTGACCGTGCCCACCGGATTTTGCAAGAGAGATCCAAAGGGGGAGACCCGCCGCGACCCGTTGTTGCGAGAGTGCACTTCTTTCATGAACGATCCCTAATCCTGCAGCGGGCGGCGGAGGCTACCCCCCTTCTTTACAAAGGCAAGAGGATCTCCATATTTCCTGATTATACGTCCTCAGTGGCCAAGAAACGGGCCGCGTTCGGCGCAATTAAACGGGACCTACGCTCCTATTCAGATGTGAAGTTTGGTCTCCTCTACCCTGCAACTCTCAAAATCACAATGCCAGATGGAACATCACACAGATTTGAAGATCCCTCTGCTGCTACTGATTTTGTGAACAAAAATTGTAAGTAGACTGCCACCTCTCACGATGAGGCGAGTGCACAACATGCTGCAGCTGGACTAATACATGGTTGTAGACTACAGTTCCCAGTTATTTTCCTTATTACAAGCATTCAGTTGATTGTACTGTATATATGTTGATTATTTACAGGTCACACTTTATCTCAGGTAGCATTGTTGAGTTTTTGTTAGAGCTACCACGGAGTGTTCGGATTTTCTTGTGTATAAGGGGCTTTTTGCACGCATCTCCATTGGGGAGATGCCAGTGCTGGGGTGGGAGGGCAACGGGGTTTCTGTGTATTTTTGGTGTTTTTATATGTTCTCTTATTTTGTGTCGGTCATAATGTCGGTCATTGCTATCTCCAGTTTTACTGCTCGGTCAACTCGCCTATTAATGTCACTGATATTTTGCTCTTTCACACTGAGTACAAATGGTCGAGCCTAGGCTAGTTCAACATACTGATGGAGGTGCATTTAAATTTGTTAGTTGGAACTGCAAGGGACTCAACTCACCTATAAAGCGCACCAGGGTTATGCAACATCTTCAACACTTAGGAGCCCAGATAATCTATCTCCAAGAAACACACTTTAAACCATCGGCTCATCCAAGAATTAAGAATGGGTGGATTGGTTACTCCTACTACTCTTCATTCCATAGCAAGTCGAGAGGGGTTGCAATATTATTGCACAAATCAATTCCCTTTTCATGTTCTAATGTGGTATCTGATTCGAATGGCAGATATCTGATTGTTACTGGCAGGATTTATGATACATCAGTCTCACTAGTAAATGTGTATGCCCCTAACTGGGATAATGTAGATTTCTTTAAACAACTTTTTTCCAAACTCCCTGATATGTCTTCAAACTTTCTTATTTTAGGAGGTGACTTTAATTGTTGGCTTAACCCAGCGCTAGATCGTTCCTCGACAAAAATTGCAGCAACCTCAAAATCTGCTTTGGCGGTTAATGCTTTTATGAATGAGTTTGCGATCTCAGATCCCTGGCGGTTTTTCAATCCTACTGGTAAAGCTTTCTCCTTTTTTCACATGTGCACCATACGTTCAGTCGAATAGATTACTTTTTGGTAGATAACAGGATTCTTCCATCTGTAGATTTGTGTTCATATGAATCTACAGTTATTTCTGATCATTCCCCTGTTTGTATGAGCATTCGGTTCAGATCTGTCTCCCATCCACGAACCCCATGGCGTTTCAACACACGCTTACTTTCGGATGAAAATTTTGTAGAGCTTATTTCTAACCAAATTGATTTGTATCTAAGTATAAACAGGGTTCCTGAAACCTCTGCATCTGTACTGTGGGAAGCTTTAAAAGCTTATTTAAGAGGGCAGATTATTGCTTACGTGAGTCGGGATAAAAAACAAAAAAAGGCGAAACTCACAGAACTAACAAACCGCATCGCTCAGCTGGATGGTCTATATGCCACTTTACCAACCCCTGATATATATAAAGAACGTCTGATTCTGCAATCACAGTTTAATACATTGACTGCAGACCATGCATCCGATTTAATTTTTAAGTCTTCTTGTAATTACTATGAACATGGTGATAAAGCTGGCAGATTACTTGCCCACCAGCTGCGTCAAATTAACTCTTCTCACCAGATTACTCAAATTCAAACACCTTCAGATATCACAGTAGATCCCCAAAAAATAAATGACGAATTTCAAAGCTACTATGCTTCATTATACACAGCCGAATCCTATTCGGACACACAAGACTTTGACAACTTTTTTACTCCACTGAAGGTTCCTGTGGTCCAATCTGACATGGTTGAACAGTTTGAGAAGCCAATAACTGCTACTGAACTTTCTGCTGCTATTAAATCTATGCAGAGTGGCAAGTGTCCAGGGCCGGATGGCTATCCGGTGGAGTTCTATAAGAAATTTCAGCATAAATTAGTCCCTCTGTTGATAGATATGTACTGTGAATCATTTACATCCCTGAGCCTACCCCCAACACTCAATCAAGCCTCAATTTCTCTAATACTAAAGAAGAGTAAGGACCCCCTTCTCTGCTCTTCCTACCGGCCAATTAGTTTGTTAAATGTTGATTTTAAACTGCTTTCTAAAGTGCTGGCCCTCCGTTTGGAATCAGTTCTACCAGCCATTATCTCTCCAGACCAAACTGGATTCATTAAGAACCGCCACTCTTTTTTTAATCTTAGGAGGCTTTTTAACATAATCTATAACCCCTCCTCTACTCTGGTGCCAGAAGCTGTGATATCCTTGGATGCAGAAAAGGCCTTTGACCGTGTGGAGTGGAGGTACCTTTTCTACACTTTGGAGAAATTTGGGCTTGGTAAGAACTTCATCTCATGGGTTAGGCTTCTTTACTCTTCCCCACTAGCCTCAGTAAGGACGAATAACATCCAGTCAGCTTATTTTCCCCTTAGCCCTCTTCTTTTCGCTTTAGCTGTTGAGCCGCTGGCCATAGCGTAGCACTGCGTAGTAACTCTCTTATTACAGGCATCTTCAGGAATGGTGTAGAGCAAAGAGTTTCTCTTTACGCAGATGACCTCCTCCTCTATATTTCCAATTTCTCAGTATCAGTCCCTGCAGCCCTCTCTATTTTTGACTCATTTGGTATCATATCTGGTTATAAATTGAATTTAAGTAAAAGCGAACTATTTCCCTTGAATAAGGCAGCACATGAATTCCCACTTCATAGCCTTCCTTTTAAAACTGCAATGCATGGGTCACTTACTTAGGGGTTCAGGTTACTAACAAGATCAAAGACCTCTATAATGCTAATTTTGTCCCCCCTTATGAAGCATGTACAAGAAGACTTTAACCGTTGGTCAATTTTGAATCTTTCTTGACTGCCCGTATTAACTCTGTCAAAATGAATACCCTTCCCAAGCTGTTATATCTGTTTCAGTGTGTGCCCATCTTTCTTCCCCGGAGCTTTTTCTGTAGGATCGACACTATGATTTCAGAATTCATATGGAATAAAAAAATCCCAGGTATGCGTAAACAGCTGTTACAAAAACCAAAGACGCAGGGGGGAATGGCTTTACCCAACTTGAGATTCTATTACTGGGCGGCCCATCTTAGAACAATACAATCCTGGATACAGTTTGACTCGTATCATTCCCCACCTGTCTGGCTCAAACTGGAGGATGATTCCTGCAAACCGGTATCACTCTCAGCGTTAGTTCATTCTCCCATTAAGAGTCCTTCTTCCAACTACACAAAAAATGTAATAGTTAAAACATCCCTGAGAATTTGGAATCAGTTCAGGCGTTTTTTTGGGTTGCAAACTTGCTCAATATCTGCCCCAATAGCTGCCAATCATTCCTTTCCTCCATCTCTTGTAGATGGTGCATTTGCTATTTGGTCTAGCTTAGGTGTCAAATCATTTAGAGATCTATATATTGATAATAATTTTGCATCCTTTCAGCAATTAACTGATAAATTTTCACTACCTAGACAACATTTCTTCAGGTATTTACAGATTCGTAGTTTTGTAAGAGAACGATTTCCCCAATTTCCCAACCCCCCCTCTGATTCACTACTAGACTCACTCCTTAAGCCAATACCAGCCCTAAAGGGAATGATATCACATATCTATACTCGGATTCACTCGCTCTGTTTGGACTCCTCAAGCTCTATTAAAACACTCTGGGAGGCAGATTTGAGAGAAGCAATCTCTGATGAACTGTGGAGTGATGTCCTCCTTAAAGTACACAAATCATCTATCTGTGCAAAACTTGGTTTGATCCAGTGTAAAATTGTCCACCGCACCCACCTCACAAAAGTTAGGCTGTCTAAAATGTATAAAGAGGTGGACCCAATGTGTGACAGATGTCACCAGGTTCCGGCAAGCCATGCTCACATGTTCTGGTCTTGCTCTGTTTTACGATCTTACTGGGAGGGGATCTTTGGGTCACTTTTAAGGGTTACTGGTAAACCGATTTTACCTAATGCTATGACTGCACTATTTGGTGTTACTCCATCCACAGTTTCACTTTCCTCCCTAGAAGCAGCCTTTATAGCCTTTGTTACCCTCCTTGCCAGACGCCTAATATTATTTAAGTGGAAATCCTCAACACCCCCCTCACATGCATTATGGATAAAAGAATGCCTTCATATGGCCAAACTAGAAAGGATCAGATGTACTGTGAATGGCTCCCTAAAAAAATTTTGCAAGGTGTGGGACCCTTTTCTTATGTATGTACAAGAGCTGGACCTCCGAGAAATTCCTGAATAGCTGTTTAATTGTCCTATTTTCATTACATTTAGACATGATGGGCGCTAGATTGACTGACAATGACTGTATGCTACATGTATGACTGTTATTATTGTAAGCATTAAGATGAATGTATGTGTGTGAGTGTATTTGTATGTGTGATTTTATGTGTCTGCATATGTAAGTGTTTTAATTTGATTTACTTATTGTCTCGTATATCTTGTTTGATTACTACTTGTATCTTTTATCTGCTTTGATTTTGTATTGATAATTTTGATGTATGGGTTACGGCCCTACTTTTGTTTGTTCAACTTTGAAAATGCAAATAAAAAAGAATTACAGTCATAATTACAGCTATAGTGGCAGGTAAACTGATCTAAAGGAAGCGCAGAGAAGCGTGTAAGACTGCAGCTCTGCCTCCTGGTCTGAACTCTGATGTGTTGTTGTCAAGTTTTGGGACTAATAAACTCTGCTACGTTTCTAGATAATAGAGCTGCACCGTCCAAAGTAGGATGGATGCCGTCTCTAGCTAGCAGACCAGGTTTTCCCCAAAAAGACTGCCAGTTATCTATGAAGCCCACATCGTTTGCTGGACACCACCTCGACAGCCAGCAGTTGAATGAAGACATGCAGCCGCATACATGTCATCACTGGTCATAACTGGCAATGCCGGAAAGACCTCCATCACGGCCTTTGCCATCTACACCAACACAAAAAATAAAGCATTTCATCTTTATTGTGTTTCACAAAAATAACTTTTCTAATTGAAAAAAATCAAAATCAAAGTTTTGTTATAATTGTAATAATGAGAAATGTATTATATTAGGATAAGCCCCTTGAGTTGTATCACCTCGTTTTCAAGGGAGTCCCAAACTAATTTACAAAGACACAAGTACAACATAGCAATACAAAGACAAAAGAAAACATAATACACTACAGACGAAACAAGCAAAGTAATACATTCAGCAAAAACCAGAAGCAACAGAAACAAACACAAAAAAAACATTAATATGTAAATGACAAAAAGCATTGGCTGCATCAACAACTATCCCTGTCTTTAATCACTTTCACACAAATGAAGATACAAAAAGTTACATGTGAATTTATCATTCACATGTTTTATAACTAAATCCATTTAGACAACCTCTAAAGACTTCAAAGTGCTACTACTGTGTTAGTTAAAAGTACTCCCATTGTTTAAAAAAAAAAGCATTAATTCATGTCCACAGGTACAGGTCCCGTTTGTGCATGTGTGTATTTCAGGCCTGTGTGTGTGAGAAGCATGTCTCTCAATAACAGAGTGTAAACCAGAATCCCCCCCTGGAGAATCTGTATGTATATACATATATATATATATATATATATATACTACTGCCTAGTAGTATTTAAACGTACAGTATGTAAAATCTGCCGCAAGGGGGCTCTCAATCAAAACAATAACAAAAGAGATGAACGGGTAAAACCGACCTGAAAAAGACAGTGGGCCTCATTTATCAAACGAACGTACGACCGAAAACCGTGCGTACGACCATTTCCACGCAAACTTCGGCATTTATCAATTTGGACGTAAGCGGAAGCTGCGATCAGATCTCACGTCAGGTCTGAGCTCGTGTACGCAAATTCGAGTCTGTGGATTTGCGGTGCAGCACAGCAAAATCTGGCGGAAAATAATGAACAAACTTCAGCTGTCATTAAGCATAAGCAGTCACATATTTAGAACAGATCAAAACGGATTATTAAAATGAAAACATTTCTTTTAAAGCCCATGTTTTTACTGATACCACTTTCAAAAAATTAAACAATAGGATAAAAAGCCTAAGATGACAACTAATTATTACACATTAAAATGTGAAAGAATCATAAATACAAGCAGAAATGTGTGTTTGCAAATTAACTAATGGCAAAAATGTGTAATTGTTTTTCTTTTTGTCCGATGGGTGTGACAGAACTGGAACAAAAATTGAAAGCACCTGTTGAGATAATCATCGTTCCACTGTGGTTGGTCAGATGTTTATTCATTCCCCTATTTAAACAGATGCTTTGACAGTTATCAAGTCTTGATGATGGCAGACTTGCTTATTTTGGAGGAGCAATACGCGCGTGTCAGACGTGAGCGCGTCTTCAGGGACCGCAGGGATCTCCTCATGGTGAGTGATGCCTGGTTGATCAGTCGCTTTCGGCTCCAAGGCATGTGCTTATTGATTTATGCAATAATGTAGCTGCTGGATTAAAGAGAGAAACCAGGCGGTCAAATGCCTTACCTGTACCAGTTCAGGTGCTCGCCACGCTGGGGGTTTTTGGCCACCGGGACCTTTCAGCGAGAGGTCGGGGACAGGGCTGGGGTCTCCCAGCCAACGATCAGCAGGACGATGCCAGCAGTGTTGGCTGCAATAAAATCTCTCTCCCGAAAATACATTCGGTTCCCATACAATGATGCCCAGCAAGCTGTGATTAAAAGGCAATTTTATGAGATTGCTGGGTTTCCAAATGTGGTTGGAGCGATTGATTGTACTCATGTGCGTCTGAAGGCACCATCCATGAATGATTACGCATTCATCAATCGCAAAAACTACCACTCCATAAATGTCCAGGTGATTTGTGATGCCAAGCTATCACTTTTAAACGTGGTGGCCAGGTTGCCAGGGGGGACACACGATTCTTTTATTTTTCAAAACAGCTCTGTTGGCGCGCGGCTGCAGGAGGGCGCACTGCAGAGCCAAAGTCTTCTCCTCGGTAAGTGGCTACCCTCGATAAATTGCATTACACTAAACAAGGTATCAGATGATTAACTTTTTGGTATGGTTCTTCTTGGTGACAAGGGTTATCCTCTAACGGAATACCTTATAACCCCGCTGGCAAACCCCGCTACAGAGCAGGAACGCAGGTTCAACAGTGCGCACACACGCACACGGGTCACAGTCGAGCGCTGCTTCGGGTTGCTGAAGGGCAGGTGGCTCTGTCTCGGACCTGCAGGGGGAATGCTACTGTATACCCCAGACAAAAGTGTGCGATATCATTTTGGCCTGTTCAGTTTTGCACAACATTGCACTGGTGAATGGAGTGCCCTTCGATGTGCCGGCGCAGCCGGATGAGCCCATGCCCATGGAGCCGTGGCCAGCACAGCCTCCACAGGGGGCTGTGCGGAGAAGACAGGACCTCATTTGTCGCTTTTAAAACGTAAAGTATACCTTAAACTCTTGCAAATGCTCTGCAGTATTAATCAGTAATGTGAAGTATTGTTGGTGGAATTGGCTAAAGGTATACTAAACACAGACAACATTTAGTCATTTAAACATTTTATTATGGCTTTTTAGAGTTTCATTTATTTCTTTTAGTGTCTCATTAATTGCGTCAAGTGCGCCGACGACTGAGGCCAATAACCTGCATATCTCCCCTTGTCTCTCCAGGACCTCTGCCGTGATCAGGTTCGGTCTGGGCGCAGCACGGGGGGCCGAGGGCACGCGCTCACTCTCGGCAGTAGTGGGACCGCTCTGGGGAGCAGATCTGGCTGACATCATGCTGGTGCCTGGCTCTGAAATATTTAATACAATAAAAATGTCACCCATGTAACATGTGTAAGCCTTATTATTTGTAAGAAATGGTGTACAGTCAGTTTGATTTTTCAATGCAAGCAAAAGGGGGTTGTTAGTTACCATTCTGCTCTGGGTCTGATGCCAGTGCGTCTGTGTCACCTCCACCACTTATGCCACAGATCGACTCGGACCCAATTAAGGAGGCAATTCTTTCCTCCGTCCCCGTCAGGATCAGGCTGGAGTCTGGTTGGCCTCCTCCAGTCTGCCTGGTGCTGCGTTTAAACGCAGCAACACGTTTCTTGGTGGCCAGCTTCAAATCCGACCATTTTTTCTTGACCTAAATGTAAAGAATTGTTTTGATCAATTAGCAGCTTTTAGGCTGCGGATGAAAAGATTCATTTAAGTCGTTAGGCATGGGTTAAGTTATTGAGAATTATATTCAAACCTCAGCTGGAGTCCGTTCCTGTACGGCAACGCTGTTGACTGCCTCCGTTATTTTTTTCCAGACAGCGTTTTTATGAGCCCCTTTTATGCCACTCTTCAGACTGCCAAAAAGCACTGTTTTGTTTCTTTCCACCTCCGATGTCAGGATGTCGATCTCCGTGTCAGAAAAGTTTCTTTTCTTAATCGTGTTTCGTCTCTCCATGTTTGACCTCAGTGGGCGAGGCCTCCGAACCAGGAATATTTATGGGCGTAACATGTTAATGACGATCGAATTCAGCCGCCGCATTTATCAAGGCCCGCTCATTCGTACGCTCAGATTGGTCAGATACGAACGTTTCATAAATCGCACGTGTGTCCTGTCGTAAGACCAAATCTGCGCTCAGATCTGCACCTGTTTTCACGCAAGATTGATAAATGAGGCCCAATATGTGTACTGACGATGTATCGAAATATAATTGAATATAAACATGACGTTTTTTATCACAGCAGCACATACAGCGACAGAACGGCAGCTTTCAGTAGCAGCTAGCGCTTAGCTAATACAGCGGTCTTTGACGTAACATCTGGTGTTTCCTTGACAACAATCATCATTTCGTGTCTGTCATGGCGGCTCATCATGGCAGCTGCCTACAAGACACGTCCCGTTACAACTATAAAATTACGGATTTCTCTGGCTTTGATAACTTTTGGACATATTTTAAGTAATGTAAGTACTGAACTAAAAAATATATATAACATGAGTTTAGTCAATTTTTAATTGAAGTTAGATATTTTAATGTAAACATTAGCATGCAATCTTACATACTGTACCTTTAATATGATATTTACAAATTACACTATTTCAGACAAGCACCTGAAGTATCAATCATGACAGTTTTCCTACTGACCTCCACATTAAATAGTAATAGCAATTTACATCACGTATACGGTGTCATTACCTTGGTGACAATGATCCCACAACTGCAGCTATGGCGTTGAAATGGATGGTGCATGGTTGCTCCTTTCCATCTGACATCCCCCCAGTCATCCCTGCCATAGCAAATCGCTCTCATCTTAAAGTAATCCCTTTGGAAAACATCAGGGTGTAATAAAAAAACATGAAATACCAATCACAAAGTACGATACCAGAGGCCAAATTCATATTTGAAAATCTTCAAATGTGTATTCTTATTGCAAGTATTCTGTTCTATTTAGGAAAGTTGACGAAAGCAATTGATACATCTTTTTAAAGAATTTCTTGACTTACTGTAGTCTTTTTGCAGCATGTGGATACTCTGCTTCCTCTAATTTATTTGCCATAGGATCCACCAAAAACACAGAGCTGATTTCTGGAAATATGAACTAAAGCAAAACATTTAAGTTATAAAACATCATATACACATAAATAATACAAAAGGATTTCTGATTGGCAACATGGTAACAACCACTAACCAGTAACTTCCAGTGCACTCCACCAACATTTACAAAGGAGATGATCGCTTTGTATTTCTCTAAGTTGATCTGTCAAAACAATAAAAAGACATCAAATACTTTCCCAATTAAGTTTGACTTGTTGCTTTTATCCAACTCCATCTTCTTCAAATTGATAAATCACTTTGATACATTTTGGAATTAAATTACAGATTAAAAAACCCAAGATACAAAAGTATTCAAACTGAAAGCACGCAAATCAAGTTTCTAATAATAAAAAAATGGCTTTACAATGTCTAAACAAGTGAAAGGCATGAAATAAAGTAGTACCCTTAGCAAGCTGTGCCGACTGCGTTGGTCTCGCTTTCCAAAAAGTATGATTCCTGCTGTGAACTAAAGTAAAATGTATATGGTGTTCCCGAGGTTGAGCTCGTTGGTATAAAGATGGAAGAGGCCCTCCATAACCTAAATCCAAAAATTGATATAGACAGAAACAAATACAACTGATAAAACAATTATGTTATGGACAGTTATTTACCTAGTTTATCCACATTTTAAATACTATTGTTTTTTTATTCTGGGTAACTAGGTTATACTACTTGATTATACTTGTTTGTAGTGCCAGTAATGTTTAAATAACCAAATACCTCGCCTGTCAGCCATTAGTGTGGTATCAATGAGCACAGATCCCTGTGGTGTATCAGTAAACAACCTGACTGTGTGGTGGATGGAACTGCTGCCTTTACAACCTCTGTTGTCTTCTGTTTCCACAATGATTTTAGCTGAAAAGACAAACAAAAATAAATTGTTCATTCATTAGATATAGTCAAATTAATATTACTGAATAAATCAAACATTTCAAAAAACTTCATATACTTTACAAATGCCAAATTCTGTCATATTAAAATGAAACCGTCTGTAAATCTCTTGAATAAGATGTCAAGATAAGACCAATAAAAAAAATAATTTAAAACACATGACAAAATACATGTAAAACTACATCATCAGGTATTGTATCACTTAATATATATTCAAAGTTAATGTAAATCCTAGGCAATTGACTCTTTCATGTAGCATCCATGTGTAAATTACAATTATGTCCTTAGTATTGAGGCTGCTTCCTACCCATTCTTCTTCACTTTAAGGGACTTCTCTGAGACTGGCAGGCTGGCTTCTGAACTTGTTGATCCTAGTATATCCTTACAGGCTCTTTTCATCTGCTTTGCGGACGGCTCATCATTGTTCACGAAGTGAACCACAAGTTGATGAGGTTGAACCTTCTTCTGCTAATGAAAGTCTTTGACAGTGGAGACTATGATGTCTGCACACAATGGAAGGGGAAAGTTAAAAATGCCAGAGCTTATAGCTGGGATTGCAACAGACTGCAGATTGAGTTCTTCCACTTTCTGTAAGATGTTCTTGATTGTTTTTGTGAGAGTCTTCTTGGCTCTGCACAAAGCCCCGTGTGATGGATTTTTTTTTTACACGTGGGCCAACTGCATGAATGATCTTCTGACACAGTAGGGTACCTGCATTGGTAACAATTGCCTCTCCGATTTTTTGTTTGCCATGATTTTGAATGTGGAGGTCACTTTCTTCGACAATATCTTGCCCTCCTACTTTACACAAAGCAAGTGCCAGTCTGCCACAATGCTGCAGATTTTCATTAGCAGCATTAACAATGGCATCTGCAACGAATGTTGTAAGATCTGCCTTCCAAACCATCACTTTGAAACTTGAAGACAGTTCAATTGACAATCTCTTGTCTTGGCCTAGCAGATTTTTTTCTGTTGTCAAATCCAGAGCAGGGTTTTGATATGTTGAAAACTGGTGTGGTGCATCTACTGCTAAGCTGGTGCTGTATGGGATCAATTGCATGTCAAAAAAGATTTTGAACTCGTAGAAAGGTTTTGAACTCGTAGAAAGGTTTTGTGCACACAGGTAAGATTTGCACATGTACAAAAAACTTTTGTAGCTGTAGAAATATTCTGCGCATATGTAAAACAATTCTGTTGTTGTGAAAAAAATGTGTTAATGCGTGAGGAAAAAAATGTGAAGCTGAGTTATTATTTTGTGCTCACAAATTAGATTGCAGAAATTTCCTATCTTCCTGTGCGACCCTGAAGTTACGAGCATGAGCTTTTTTGTTACAGACACACATTTCCTGTCTTCACGTGCGACCCTGAAGTTACAAGCACGAGCTTGAGTTACGAACACGAATTTTGACAGTGTCTATACGCCTAAGCCTCTGGCCAATCAGCGCGTCTCTACCTTGTCAACTGACTATCCAATCAGAGGAAGCAGAATCTGTCCAATCAGGACTCAACGGAGTCTGCCTCGCGCGTTGGACACTGGGTCTGATGCGTAGCTGTAAATATTACGTCTGATGTCGGCACTCGGCAATGGAGCGGCAGCAAGCTAGCACTTCTGGCACACAGGTTGGTATTTTTAAGCTAGCTACAGTCTCCTTTGGTCAAAGTACGAGACAGGTGTGCCGTTTGAACAAATAACTAACATTAATTTTGACCAAAGTATTGTTTCTTTTCTCCAGTGGTGTTCACGGTACAACTATTAAGCAACATCATATAAACCTACGGTAAACAGAAATGTTATGAACTAGAATTTTAAATCAGTAATGACGCTGAATGTAAGCAGTAGGCCTAGCACAAACTAGGCCCGTTCCGTTAAGTGTCGGTAACCAACGTGTGTTCAATTAAAAATTTAGATATGTAAGGGATAATGTTTTGTGAGCGGTCAGGTAGTTCCTGGTTCCTTCACTTTAACAGTTCATTACACATCAACATACCACATATTACAGGGTTATGTGCGTCTGTCGGAAACTACAGCTGGTCTATGATCTGTGTTTATGAACTAGTCTAACTGCAATTTGAACTTATGAATTTAAACCATGTTATAAATTCAATTTCAACGACAAGTTCCTAAAAAAGTTTCACTACAAAAGCCTTGTGACTTCAATGTTTTTTAACCGCTAATATGCCTCTGGGAAGGTTTCAGTTTGTGTCTTTTATTTCACAGGAATAAATAGGAAAACAAGAGGATGCGTCAATGTAAATGAAAAATATAGCAAGCGGGAAACTGACTGCTAAAACTGACTACCATCTGTTCGGATTGTGTTAAATAAACTTACTTTTTGAAATAAAGGGGATTTGGTATTTTTGTATATTATCCACAGAGTTTGTGTTTTACTTCACAGGAATAGATAGGAAAATAATGACCCCCTGTATGTGATGAACTAGAGTTAGTTCTGATAAACGAAAAACACAAGATGCTTATAGAGAGAAAAATATGTTGCAGTAAAATCAAACAACCTGTGTCTGTATATGTGTGCATTGCATTCATTTTAATTAATACACGCACAGTAAAAAATATTGTTTTCTCATTTGCAGCGTATCACCTGTTTTAAAATCACCTGCATATTAGAGAACAAGTGACTGTTAATGGTGATCCCCTTTGTACCATGCAGGCCATTTCTTGAGGTGGATACAGTTGTAGAAAAACAAAAACACACTTTGACGCATTTCAGCATCCTGTCAAATAATGCCAATACACTTTGAAGAGGAAGGGTCCACATGACCATGCAGTGAAAAAGCATTTTAAGTATCAATCATAGAGTGCCTTGGTGTTTCTCGTGTTTTTTTTCTATTAATTATTCAAATTATTTTCATTTGTAACACTGATTCATGTCTATTTCTTTTATCAAATTAGATACCTGAATTGTGGAGCAACACATGAACTAAATATATTAACTGTAGTCGAGATTTGTATTTTCAGATTCCAACAATAAAGTGATTGTTTGCTTTACTAGGGCGATGGAGATGGAACCCATTTGTCTCTGTTTTCTTCAACCATTGGTCACACTGGCACTTTTGCCGAGTCAATGGTGAGTCATTTAAAAGACAGCAACACATTTCTCTCTATGCTTTTGAGGAAAAAATGCTTATTTGATTTTATGTAAATTGTAACTTTTACCAACTCAAAATCATTAATTGACTTCAGATTTCAACATCTTTATTTTTATTTAAAACTGTTACAATACTTGAAACTCTGTAACAAAGCTCAGTGATTATAGACATGTATAAAATTAAACCTTGTGTCCTCTTGGTCAGGTGATAGTTGGTAGGCGTGTTCTCGGCCGACTTCATTCTAGGTTGGGAGAGGCTTGTCAGAGACAGCTTAGACCTAGACTATCTGGAGTTCATTCTGCATGAATGAAATGACCTTGATGACCTCACTTTCTGCTCACATAAACTTCCCGCAGGAGGTAAGTTATGATCTTTGTGACGCATGGCTTTTTTTCAATTAGATTGCAGATATGGACACTATACTTTAAGTGCTGCATTTTACTCTTTGTGTCTTGAGATAACATTTGTTATGAATTGCTGCTATACAAATAAAGATTGATTGATTGATTGATTGATTCTGTCTGCTGTACAGCATAAGAGAGACACTGTTTTCAAATTGTAATTTGCCTGTTTGTTTGTTTTTTACAAGAGAAGACCTCTGAAAATTAAGGTGGTAAAAGCTAGCTTTAAAAAAGCCATATGGATGAACATCAAAGAAAGCAGACAGAACAATCCATGTTCCCTCTTATTAACTCTTAGAACATACGATGCATTGCCTGCAGACAAGAGGACATTTAAATTTGACACTCATCCATTGATGAAATGTTTTTGTTAAAACACAAGTATTATCTTTCACCTAATGAAGATCAGACTGAGCATAAACATTTAGAAATATAGCCTAATGAATAATTTTCCTGGCATATTTAGTAAATGATTGAATCCCTGTCCAAACATGAGTTCAGTCTCATTACACATCCATAAATTATTTTGATACTGTTTTGTTGATTGATAAATATTGACTGCTCTGACAAATACACATTTTCTTCCAGGTTATTCAGGGTCTTCTCCAGCTGGTCAATCTTCTGTCCTCGGAAATAGATGGCAGAAGAACAAGTGTTATTGTTGACCAGGCTGTTGGAGGAAGGGGGCGTCCAAAGTTAACTGTATCAAGAGATCACCTTCAAAACCTGATTGAAATGGACCTGACTGTCCCCTGTATATCCAAACTGATTGGTGTGTCACAGTCAACAGTACACCGTAGGATGCAACAGTGGGGTCTTTCAATAAAGGAGACCTACAGCAAAATGACTGACAATGAGCTTGACAGATTGATCTCAACAATCAAGGTGGACTCACCAAATTTGGGTTTGTGCTGTGGACAGAAACCTGTTTTGTAAGAACTTTGCATCAAATACAGACATAGAGCCCTAGTGGTCACATTAAACTTGATATATAGCTCAGAACAATGGCAGTCATAGTTTGTATCCATGGTCAGTGGGAAAAGGCCTTTCACAAATCATTTCATATATTATCAGTGTATTCTACACCACTGGTCATATGGCTTAAATTATATTTTTTATGGCCCATAGGTCACAGGATGGTGAGGGGGCAACTCAAGGCTTTAGGCCATAAAGTTCAGTGGACCAGAGTGTGGGAGTCGATGCATCGTGTCGACTGTCTTGGCATTCTAGAAAGAATGACAACTCTTGGGTGTGTGGTGAGAAGGACCTACAATGTTCCAAGTCCTCTTTCACTTCTACACGTGGATACCAACCACAAGCTAATAAGGTCAGTAAACCAGATTGTCAAAACAGTTCCATCAAAAGATGGGTAACTCAGGACATTTTTTCTGCAGATATGGCGTGGTACTTTTTGGTGAAATTGACGGATTTTCCAGAAAGGTCAGTAAAGCTATGTTACATGGGCCAGTAGTTCTATCATTATTAAACTGTGTTGTTTCTGTGTTTTTTTTTCTTCATTTTTTTTCATTCTTGTGAAATATATTACAGATCCTTTACCTTCAAGTGGCAAATAACAACAGGGCATTAACAGCTCTCGGGTTCTTCCTTGAGGCTGAACATGGACTTCCATCCAGGTGACTGTTTTGTTCCTGCTCGGTGTGTGGAGATGACATTTACACTCTGGGTTTTTAATTATCACAATATAAAAAAAACATGTCTTATTAGCTTAGTATACCTAAAAAAGTAGTAGTACTGTCCATTAAACAATTATGTGTGCTGACTTTATAACATACTAACATGAAATCGCAGAAAATCCTCTAAACACATTTATTTAATTAATGAAATTTGTATTATTGGCATTGTCAATCAATACCATTTGTCCTTTTTGGAGCTATTTTGAATATTTAATTTAAAGTTTGCCTTGAAAAGGGAAGATACTGCCCACTGGTCTTGCACAAGTGTCATCTCTGAGTGTGCACTTGACAAAGGTCCAGAGAGACTGAACCCTCTCTCCTTTACAAAGAAATGGAGACGTTCAGCCATGGTGTGCAACAGTTATACCTCATGCACCTGCTTCATGAGATTATTAGTAGTTGGTTGTTTGTATGGCACGTACACCGCTTTAAAGCTTAATACAAAATTAAAACCGCAAGCGGTGATGAAGGGCCCGAAGCACTTCGTGCATGTCGGGGTGTGTCGCGACCGCGGGAGTGCAACGGCGAGACGTGACCAAGCAGCAGGCCTTACAGTTTGATTTGTGTAAAACTGATAGTTTGACAGTACACCAAGGCCACACCCTTTTATGTAAAATCATGCAGAGTACAACGAAAGATCTTAAACATGTCTAGAACACACTGACACTGAGTTTGCAATGATTGCATGAACAGGGTCTCAGGGAAGTATGTTAAAATAGGAAGACTGTAAATGCAAAATATGGTCATTATTTATACATTCAAAAAATGATGGTGGACATCCTTTTGGGTTTTGACAATGGGCACTGTGGCATTTTATGTAAGTCCTGACATGGTTAATATGCAGAAAAAATGTCATGCATGTCAGGGAAAAAACCTCTGGGGGGGGCCTTTTGAAAGAATTTCATGAGAGTGCACGAGACATCAAAGTTTGACAGTACACCATGGCCACGCCCTTTTATGTAGAATCTTGGTTTCACATAACTTTGGATCTTTAACATGTCTAGAACACACTGACACTAATTTCGTAATGATCGGATAAATGGTGGCTCAGGGAAATACGTTCAAATAGGTAGCCTGTGAAATGCAAAATTAAGGCATTTTTTTACACAAAAAAAAAATTATGGCGGACTTCCTGTAATGTTTTGACTAGGGGTGCCAGAGGATTTTATGTAGGTCCTGACATGGTTAATGTGCATAAAAACTGTTACGCATGTAGGAGAAAAAATGTCTATGGGGGGGCCTTTTGGAAAGGTTAAAAGTGGCGTGACGAGACATCAAAGTTTGACTGCACGCCACGGCCACGCCCTTTGACAAAATAACGTACAGAGCACAACGGGAGATCTTCAACATGTGTAGAACACAGTGACACTGAGTTTGCATCAATGGGATGAACGCTTTCGAAGGAGTTTGTTCAAATAGGTAACCTGTGAAATGCGCATTTCAGCCATTTTTGTTGCATTCAAAAAAATATGGCGGACTTCCTGTAATGTTTTGACTATGGGTGTAAGAGGATTTTATGTAGGTCCTGACATGGTTAATGAGCATAAAAATTTTCATGCATGTAGGACAAAAAAACATCTATGGGGAGGCCTTTTTGAAAATTTCAAGGGGGCGCCACTGAGCCATTTAGCCACGCCCACTTACTATACCCACATGACAAGTTTAACTTTCCTACTGAGATCATGTGTATGACGTTTGGTGACTCTACGACTATATTAAGCCCTTCAACAAACTACTTCCTGTTTGTGGCGAACGACGCGTCTGTATGGTGAGAGCGTTTGACGCAGACATTTGAGCTTGAAAAGGTAGTATGGCCAAGGTCTTAGGACGGTCCACAACCCTTTTGAAGAGGATATGATCAACTGTGTAGCAATGGCTAGTGCTAATTTACAAGCAGTAACTTCCTGTTGTCAACAGGTGGCGCTGTAAGTAATACAAACATTTTAAGCATGGATGTGTTCAGGGCAGGACCTTTATCATGCATGACACATTTGGTGATGATTGACCTCTGCATGGCAGACATATAGGCATTTTGTGGTTAAAAAATGGATTAAAAAAAACATGCAAATTTGACCGCACGCCAGGGCCACGCCCTTTTATGTAGAATCTTGGTTCCACATAACTTTGGATCTTTAACATGTCTAGAACACACTGACACTAATTTCGTAATGATCTGATAAATGGTGGCTCGAGGAAATACGTTCAAATAGGTAGCCTGTGAAATGCAAAATTGAGGCATTTTTTTACACAAAAAAAAAATGATGGCGGACTACCTGTTAGTTTTTGAATATGGGTGCCAGAGGATTTTATGTAGGTCCTGACATGATTAATGTGCTTGAAAATTGTTATGCATGTACGTGAAAAAATTTCTATGGAGAGGCCTTTTGGAAAGGTTAAAAGTGGCGCGACGAGACATCAAAGTTTGACCGCACGCCACGGACACGCCCTATGAGTTTTGGAAGAGTAGAGCACAATTTAATATGTTGAACATGTCTAGAACACAGTAACACTGAGTTTTCATCAATCGGATGAGCGCTTTCGAACAAGTTACTTCAAATAGGTGTCCTGTAAACGATCGAAAATCGCGTTTTTTTGACTTTCAAAAAATCCTACTGGACTTCCTGTTGGATTTCGAGCATGGGTGCAAGAGGGTTTTTTGTTGGTCTTGGCAAGATGGATATGCATAGAAATTCCCAGAATTGTAGGTTCAACATGCCGCCGGGGCTGAGTGTTTGAAATATTATAGGGGGCGCCACTGAGCCATTAAGCCACGCCCACTCATTTAAATGATATCAAATCTTTAGCTTTACCACCAGGATTATATGTATGACGTTTCGGGAGTGTAGGACAATGTTAAGCCTGTGAAAAAACTACTTCCTGTTTGATGGCGAACGATACGTCCGTAGAATGACAGCGTTGGACGTAGGCATTTGAGCTTGAAAGTCTTGTATGGCCAAGGTGTTAGCATGGTCCACAACAATTTTGAGGGGGAATTGAGCTACTGTGCAGCAATGGCTAGTGGTAATTGAAAAGTAGTGACTTCCTGTTGTCAACAGGTGGTGCTGTGACTTTTCAAAAAATTTCAATCATGGATATGTTCAGGGCAGGCTATATATCATGCATGATTTTTTTGGTGATGATTGATGACTCCCCATTAGAGTTATAAGCATTTCATTTTTTGGCAATGTGCCAAAACGCACGTTAAACTTTGAACGCACGCCACGGCCACGCCCTTTAAGTTTTGGAAGAGTTGAGCACAATTTAATATGTTGAACATGTCTAGAACACAGTAACACTGAGTTTTCGTCGATGGGATGAACGCTTTCGAACAAGTTAATTCAAATAGGTGACCTGTGAAACACCGATTTGAGCCATTTTGAGCCATTTTTTTAAAATTCAAAAAAATATGGTTGACTTCCTGTAATGTTTTGACTATGGGTGTAAGAGGATTTTATGTAGGTCCTGACATGGTTAATGTGCATACAAATTTTCATGCATGTACGATAAAAAAACATCTATGGGGAGGCCTTTTTGAAAATTTCAAGGGGGCGCCACTGAGCCATTTCGCGAACTTATTTTACGAAAAGGCGAAAATATCAAATTTTTCGCCAGACCTGATGACCTTGCACATTTTGGTGAGTTTTCATTCATGTTCAGGCCCTCAAAAGTGGCTGCAAAGAGGAGGAAGAAAAAGAACGATAATAATAATAATTAAAACCGCAAGCGGTGATGAAGGGCCCGAAGCACTTCGTGCATGTCGGGGTGTGTCGCGACCGCGGGAGTGCAACGGCGAGACGTGACCAAGCAGCAGGCCTTACACTTTGATTTGTGTAAAAGTGAAAGTTTGACAGTACACCGAGGCCACGCCCTTTTATGTAAAATCATGCGGAGTACAACGAAAGATCTTAAACATGTCTAGAACACACTGACACTGAGTTCGCAATGATTGCATGAACAGGGTGTCAGGGAAGTATGTTAAAATAGGAAGACTGAAAATGCAAAATTTGGTCAATATTTATACATTCAAAAAGTGATGGTGGACTTCCTTTTGGGTTTTGACAATGGGCACTGCGGCATTTTATGTAAGTCCTGACATGGTTAATAGGCAGAAAAATTGTCATGCATGTCAGGGAAAAAACCTCTGGGGGGGCCTTTTGAAAGAATTTCACGGGAGTGCACGAGACATCAAAGTTTGACAGTACACCATGGCCACGCCCTTTTATGTAGAATCTTGGTTTCACATAACTTTGGATCTCTAACATGTCTAGAACACACTGAAACTAATTTCGTAATGATCGCATACATGGTGGCTCGGGGAAATACGTTCAAATAGGTAGCCTGTGAAATGAAAAATTAAGGCATTTTTTTACACAAAAAATAAATATGGCGGACTTCATGTAATGGTTTGACTATGGGTGTAGGAGGATTTAATGTAGGTCCTGACATGGTTAATGGGCATAAAAATTGTTACGCAAGTAGGAGAAAAAATGTCTATGGGGGGACCTTTTGGAAAGGTTAAAAGTGGCGTGACGAGACATCAAAGTTTGACCGCACGCCACGGCCATGCCCTTTGACAAAGAAACGTACAGAGCACAACGGGAGATCTTTAACATGTGTAGAACACAGTGACACTGAGTTTGCATCAATGGGATGAACGCTTTCGAAGGAGTTCGTTGAAATAGGTAACCTGTGAAATGTGAATTTCAGCCATTTTTCTTGCATTCAAAAAAATATGGCGGACTTCCTGTAATGTTTTGACTATGGGTGTAACAGGATTTTATGTAGGTCCTGACATGGTTAATGGGCATAAAAATGTTCATGCATGTAGGACAAAAAAACATCTATGGGGAGGCCTTATTTAAAATTTCAAGGGGGCGCCACTGAGCCATTTAGCCACGCCCACTTACTATACCCACATGACAAGTTTAACTTTCCTACTGAGATCATGTGTATGACGTTTGGTGACTCTACTACTATATTAAGCCCCTCAACAAACTACTTCCTGTTTGTGGCGAACTACGCGTCTGTATGGTGAGAGCGTTTGACGCAGACATTTGAGCTTGAAAAGGTAGTATGGCCAAGGTCTTAGGACGGTCCACAACCCTTTTGAAGAGGATATGATCAACTGTGTAGCAATGGCTAGTGCTAATTTACAAGCAGTAACTTCCTGTTGTCAACAGGTGGCGCTGTAAGTAATACAAACATTTTAAGCATGGATGTGTTCAGGGCAGGACCTTTATCATGCATGACACATTTGGTGATGATTTACCTCTGCATGGCAGACATATAGGCATTTTGTGGTTAAAAAATGGATTAAAAAAAACATGCAAATTTGACCGCACGCCAGGGCCACGCCCTTTTATGTAGAATCTTGGTTCCACATAACTTTGGATCTTTAACATGTCTAGAACACACTGACACTAATTTCGTAATGATCTGATAAATGGTGGCTCGAGGAAATACGTTCAAATAGGTAGCCTGTGAAATGCAAAATTGAGGCATTTTTTTACACAAAAAAAAAATGATGGCGGACTACCTGTTAGTTTTTGAATATGGGTGCTAGAGGATTTTATGTAGGTCCTGACATGGTTAATGTGCTTGAAAATTGTTATGCATGTACGTGAAAAAAATTCTATGGAGAGGCCTTTTGGAAAGGTTAAAAGTGGCGCGACGAGACATCAAAGTTTGACCGCACGCCACGGACACGCCCTTTGAGTTTTGGAAGAGTAGAGCACAATTTAATATGTTGAACATGTCTAGAACACAGTAACACTGAGTTTTCATCAATCGGATGAGCGCTTTCGAACAAGTTACTTCAAATATGTGTCCTGTAAACGATCGAAAATCGCCTTTTTTTTGACTTTCAAAAAATCCTACTGGACTTCCTGTTGGATTTCGAGCATGGGTGCAAGAGGGTTTTTTGTTGGTCTTGGCAAGATGGATATGCATAGAAAAATTCAGAATTGTAGGTTCAACGTGCCGCTGGGGCTGAGTGTTTGAAATATTATAGGGGGCGCCACTGAGCCATTAAGCCACGCCCACTCATTTTAATAATACAAAAAGTTTGACTTCACCACCAGGATTATATGTATGACGTTTCGGGAGTGTAGGACAATGTTAAGCCTGTGAAAAAACTACTTCCTGTTTGATGGCGAACGATACGTCCGTAGAATGACAGCGTTGGACGTAGGCATTTGAGCTTGAAAGTCTTGTATGGCCAAGGTGTTAGCATGGTCCACAACAATTTTGAGGGGGAATTGAGCTACTGTGCAGCAATGGCTAGTGGTAATTGAAAAGTAGTGACTTCCTGTTGTCAACAGGTGGTGCTGTGACTTTTCAAAAAATTTCAATCATGGATATGTTCAGGGCAGGCTATATATCATGCATGATTTTTTTGGTGATGATTGATGACTCCCGATTAGAGTTATAAGCATTTCATTTTTTGGCAATGTGCCAAAACGCACGTTAAACTTTGAACGCACGCCACGGCCACGCCCTTTAAGTTTTGGAAGAGTTGAGCACAATTTAATATGTTGAACATGTCTAGAACACAGTAACACTGAGTTTTCGTCGATGGGATGAACGCTTTCGAACAAGTTAATTCAAATAGGTCACCTGTGAAACACCGATTTGAGCCATTTTGAGCCATTTTTTTAAAATTCAAAAAAATATGGCCGACTTCCTGTAATGTTTTGACTATGGGTGTAAGAGGATTTTATGTAGGTCCTGACATGGTTAATGTGCATACAAATTTTCATGCATGTACGACAAAAAAACATCTATGGGGAGGCCTTTTTGAAAATTACAAGAGGGCGCCACTGAGCCATTTTGCGAACTTATTTTACGAAAATGCGAAAATATCAAATTTTTCGCCAGACCTGATGACCTTGCACATTTTGGTGAGTTTTCATTCACGTTCAGGCCCTCAAAAGTGGCTGCAAAGAGGAGGAACAATAAGAAGGAAAAGAATAATTAAAACCGCAAGCGGTGATGAAGGGCCCGAAGCACTTCGTGCATGTCGGGGTGTGTTGCAATCGCGGCAGTGCAACGGCGAGACGTGACCAAGCAGCAGGCCTTACAGTTTGATTTGTGTAAAGGTGAAAGTTTGACAGTACACCGAGGCCACGCCCTTTTATGTAAAATCATGCAGAGTACAACGAAAGATCTTAAACATGTCTAGAACACACTGACACTGAGTTCGCAATGATTGCATGAACAGGGTGTCAGGGAAGTATGTTAAAATAGGAAGACTGAAAATGCAAAATTTGGTCATTATTTATACATTCAAAAAATGATGGTGGACTTCCTTTTGGGTTTTGACAATGGGCACTGCGGCATTTTATGTAAGTCCTGACATGGTTAATATGCAGAAAAAATGTCATGCATGTCAGGGAAAAAACCTCTGGGGGGGGCCTTTTGAAAGAATTTCATGGGAGTGCACGAGACATCAAAGTTTGACAGTACACCATGGCCACGCCCTTTTATGTAGAATCTTGGTTTCACATAACTTTGGATCTTTAACATGTCTAGAACACACTGACACTAATTTCTTAATGATCGGAAAAATGGTGGCTCGGGGAAATACGTTCAAATAGGTAGCCTGTGAAATGCAAAATTAAGGCATTCTTTTACACACAAAAAAAAATATGGCGGACTTCCTGTAATGTTTTGACAATGGGTGTAAGAGGATTTTATGTAGGTCCTGACATTGTTAATGGGCATAAAAATATTCATGCATGTAGGACAAAAAAACATGTAAGGGGAGGCCTTTTTGAAAATTTCAAGGGGGCGCCACTGAGCATTTTAGCCACGCCCACTTACTATACCCACATGACAAGTTTAACTTTCCTACCGAGATCATGTGTATGACGTTTGGTGACTCTACGTCTATATTAAGCCCTTCAACAAACTACTTCCTGTTTGTGGCGAACGATGCGTCTGTATGGTGAGAGCGTTTGACGCAGACATTTGAGCTTGAAAAGGTAGTATGGCCAAGGTCTTAGGACGGTCCACAACCCTTTTGAAGAGGATATGATCAACTGTGTAGCAATGGCTAGTGCTAATTTACAAGCAGTAACTTCCTGTTGTCAACAGGTGGCGCTGTAAGTAATACAAATATTTTAAGCAGGGATGTGTTCAGGGCAGGACCTTTATCATGCATGACACATTTGGTGATGATTGACCTCTGCATGGCAGACATATAGGCATTTTGTGGTTAAAAAATGGATTAAAAAAAACATGCAAATTTGACCGCACGCCAGGGCCACGCCCTTTTATGTAGAATCTTGGTTCCACATAACTTTGGATCTTTAACATGTCTAGAACACACTGACACTAATTTCGTAATGATCTGATAAATGGTGGCTCGAGGAAATCAATCAAATAGGTAGCCTGTGAAATGCAAAATTTAGGCATTTTTTTACACACAAAAAAAATGATGGCGGACTACCTGTTAGTTTTTGAATATGGGTGCCAGAGGATTTTATGTAGGTCCTGACATGGTTAATGTGCTTGAAAATTGTTATGCATGTACGTGAAAACATTTCTATGGAGAGGCCTTTTGGAAAGGTTAAAAGTGGCGCGACGAGACATCAAAGTTTGACCGCACGCCACGGCCACGCCCTTTGAGTTTTGGAAGAGTAGAGCACAATTTAATATGTTGAACATGTCTAGAACACAGTAACACTGAGTTTTCATCAATCGGATGAGCGCTTTCGAACAAGTTAATTCAAATAGGTGTCCTGTAAACGATGGAAAATCGCGATTTTTTGACTTTCAAAAAATCCTACTGGACTTCCTGTTGGATTTCGAGCATGGGTGCAAGAGGGTTTTTTGTTGGTCTTGGCAAGATGGACATGCATAGAAAAATTCAGAAATGTAGGTTCAACGTGCCGCCGGGGCTGAGTGTTTGAAATATTATAGGGGGCGCCACTGAGCCATTAAGCCACGCCCACTCATTTAAATGATATCACATCTTTAGCTTTACCACCAGGATTATATGTATGACGTTTCGGGAGTGTAGGACAATGTTAAGCCTGTGAAAAAACTACTTCCTGTTTGATGGCGAACGATACGTCCGTAGAATGACAGCGTTGGACGTAGGCGTTTGAGCTTGAAAGTCTTGTATGGCCAAGGTGTTAGCATGGTCCACAACAATTTTGAGGGGGAATTGAGCTACTGTGCAACAATGGCTAGTGGTAATTGAAAAGTAGTGACTTCCTGTTGTCAACAGGTGGCGCTGTGACTTATCAAAAAATTTCAATCATGGATATGTTCAGGGCAGGCTATATATCATGCATGAATTTTTTGGTGATGATTGATGACTCCCCATTAGAGTTATAAGCATTTAATCTTTTGACAATGTAGCAAAACGCACGTTAAACTTTGAACGCACGCCACGGCCACGCCCTTTAAGTTTTGGAAGAGTTGAGCACAATTTAATATGTTGAACATGTCTAGAACACAGTAACACTGAGTTTTCGTCAATCGGATGAACGCTTTCGAACAAGTTAATTCAAATAGGTGACCTGTGAAACGCCAATTTGAGCCATTTTGAGGCATTTTCTTAAAATTCAAAAAAATATGGCCGACTTCCTATAATGTTTTGACTATGGGTGTAAGAGGATTTTATGTAGGTCCTGACATGGTTAATGTGCATACAAATTTTCATGCATGTACGACAAAAAAACATCTATGGGGAGGCCTTTTTGAAAATTTTAAGGGGGCGCCACTGAGCCATTTCGCGAACTTATTTTACGAAAATGCGAAAATATCAAATTTTTCGCCAGACCTGATGACCTTGCACATTTTGGTGAGTTTTCATTCACGTTCAGGCCCTCAAAAGTGGCTTCAAAGAGGAGGAAGAAAAAGAACGATAATAATAATAATAATTAAAACCGCAAGCGGTGATGAAGGGCCCGAAGCACTTCGTGCATGTCGGGGTGTGTTGCGACCGCGGCAGTGCAACGGCAAGACGCGACCAAGCAGCAGGCCTTACAGTTTGATTTGTGTAAAACTGAAAGTTTGACAGTACACCGAGGCCACGCCCTTTTATGTAAAATCATGCGGCGTACAACGAAAGATCTTAAACATGTCTAGAACACACTGACACTGAGTTGGCAATGATTGCATGAACAGGGTCTCAGGGAAGTATGTTAAAATAGGAAGACTGAAAATGCAAAATTTGGTAATTATTTATACATTCAAAAAATGATGGTGGACTTCCTTTTGGGTTTTGACGATGGGCACTGTGGCATTTTATGTAAGTCCTGACATGGTTAATATGCAGAAAAAATGTCATGCATGTCAGGGAAAAAACCTCTGGGGGGGGGCCTTTTGAAAGAGTTTCATGGGAGTGCACGAGACATCAAAGTTTGACAGTACACCATGGCCACGCCCTTTTATGTAGAATCTTGGTTTCACATAACTTTGGATCTTTAACATGTCTAGAACACACTGACATTAATTTCGTAATGATCGGATAAATGGTGGCTCGGGGAAGTACGTTCAAATAGGTAGCCTGTGAAATGCAAAATTAAGGCATTTTTTTACACACACAAAAAATTATGGCGGACTTCCTGTAATGTTTTGACTATGGGTGTAAGAGGATTTTATGTAGGTCCTGACATGGTCAATATGCATAAAAATTGTCATGCATGTAGGACAAAAAAACATCTATGTGGAGGCCTTTTTGAAAATTTCAAGGGGGCGCCACTGAGCCATTTAGCCACGCCCACTTACTATACCCACATGACAAGTTTAACTTTCCTACTGAGATCATGTGTATGACGTTTGGTGACTCTACGACTATATTAAGCCCCTCAACAAACTACTTCCTGTTTGTGGCGAACGACGCGTCTGTATGGTGAGAGCGTTTGACGCAGACATTTGAGCTTGAAAAGGTAGTATGGCCAAGGTCTTAGGACGGTCCATAACCCTTTTGAAGAGGATATGATCAACTGTGTAGCAATGGCTAGTGCTAATTTACAAGCAGTAACTTCCTGTTGTCAACAGGTGGCGCTGTAAGTAATACAAACATTTTAAGCATGGATGTGTTCAGGGCAGGACCTTTATCATGCATGACACATTTGGTGATGATTGACCTCTGCATGGCAGACATATAGGCATTTTGTGGTTAAAGAATGGATTAAAAAAAACATGCAAATTTGACCGCACGCCAGGGCCACGCCCTTTTATGTAGAATCTTGGTTTCACATAACTTTGGATCTTTAACATGTCTAGAACACACTGACACTAATTTCGTAATGATCTGATAAAAGGTGGCTCGAGGAAATACGTTCAAATAGGTAGCCTGTGAAATGCAAAATTGAGGCATTTTTTTACACACAAAAAAAATGATGGCGGACTACCTGTTAGTTGTTGAATATGGGTGCCAGAGGATTTTATGTAGGTCCTGACATGGTTAATGTGCTTGAAAATTGTTATGCATGTACGTGAAAAGATTTCTATGGAGAGGCCTTTTGGAAAGGTTAAAAGTGGCGCGACGAGACATCAAAGTTTGACCGCACGCCACGGCCACGCCCTTTGAGTTTTGGAAGAGTAGAGCACAATTTAATATGTTGAACATGTCTAGAACACAATAACACTTAGTTTTCATCAATCGGATGAGCGCTTTCGAACAAGTTACTTCAAATAGGTGTCCTGTAAACGATCGAAAATCGCGTTTTTTTGACTTTCAAAAAATCCTACTGGACTTCCTGTTGGATTTCGAGCATGGGTGCAAGAGGGTTTTTTGTTGGTCTTGGCAAGATGGATATGCATAGAAAAATTCAGAATTGTAGGTTCAACGTGCCGCCGGGGCTGAGTGTTTGAATTATTGTAGGGGGCGCCACTGAGCCATTAAGCCACGCCCACTCATCTTAATAATACAAAAAGTTTGACTTCACCACCAGGATTATATGTATTACGTTTCGGGAGTGTAGGACAATGTTAAGCCTGTGAAAAAACTACTTCCTGTTTGTGGCGAACGACGCGTCTGTATGGTGAGAGCGTTTGACGCAGACATTTGAGCTTGAAAAGGTAGTATGGCCAAGGTCTTAGGACGGTCCACAACCCTTTTGAAGAGTATATGATCAACTGTGTAGCAATGGCTAATGCTAATTTACAAGCAGTAACTTCCTGTTGTCAACAGGTGGCGCTGTAAGTAATACAAACATTTTGAGCATGGATGTGTTCAGGGCAGGACCTTTACCATGCATGACACATTTGGTGATGATTGACCTCTGCATGGCAGACATATAGGCATTTTGTGGTTAAAAAATGGATCAAAAAAAACATGCAAATTTGACCGCATGCCAGGGCCACGCCCTTTTATGTAGAATCTTGGTTTCACATAACTTTGGATCTTTAACATGTCTAGAACACACTGACACTAATTTCGTAATGATCTGATAAATGATGGCTCGAGGAAATACGTTCAAATAGGTAGCCTGTGAAATGAGAATTGAGGAAATTTTTTACACACAAAAAAAAAGATTGCGGACTACCTGTTAGTTTTTGAATATGGGTGCCAGAGGATTTTATGTAGGTCCTGACATGGTTAATGTGCTTGAAAATTGTTATGCATGTACGTGAAAAAATTTCTATGGAGAGGCCTTTTGGAAAGGTTAAAAGTGGCGCGACGAGACATCAAAGTTTGATTGCACGCCACGGCCACGCCCTTTAAGTTTTGGAAGAGTTGAGCACAATTTAATATGTTGAACATATCTAGAGCACAGTAACACTGAGTTTTCATCAATCGGATGAGCGCTTTCGAACAAGTTACTTCAAATAGGTGTCCTGTAAACGATCGAAAATCGCGTTTTTTTGACTTTCAAAAAATCCTACTGGACTTCCTGTTGGATTTCGAGCATGGGTGCAAGAGGGTTTTTTGTTGGTCTTGGCAAGATGGATATGCATAGAAAAATTCAGAATTGTAGGTTCAACGTGCCGCTGGGGCTGAGTGTTTGAAATATTATAGGGGGCGCCACTGAGCCATTAAGCCACGCCCACTCATTTTAATAATACAAAAAGTTTGACTTCACCACCAGGATTATATGTATGACGTTTTGGGAGTGTAGGACAATGTTAAGCCTGTGAAAAAACTACTTCCTGTTTGATGGCGAACGATACGTCCGTAGAATGACAGCGTTGGACGTAGGCGTTTGAGCTTGAAAGTCTTGTATGGCCAAGGTGTTAGCATGGTCCACAACAATTTTGAGGGGGAATTGAGCTACTGTGCAGCAATGGCTAGTGGTAATTGAAAAGTAGTGACTTCCTGTTGTCAACAGGTGGCGCTGTGACTTATCAAAAAATTTCAATCATGGATATGTTCAGGGCAGGCTATATATCATGCATGATTTTTTTGGTGATGATTGATGACTCCCCATTAGAGTTATAAGCATTTAATTTTTTGGCAATGTGCCAAAACGCACGTTAAACTTTGAACGCACGCCACGGCCACGCCCTTTGAGTTTTGGAAGAGTTGAGCACAATTTAATATGTTGAACATGTCTAGAACACAGTAACACTGAGTTTTCGTCGATCGGATGAACGCTTTCGAACAAGTTAATTCAAATAGGTGACCTGTGAAACGCCAATTTGAGCCATTTTGAGCCATTTTTTTAAAATTCAAAAAAATATGGCCGACTTCCTGTAATGTTTTGACTATGGGTGTAAGAGGATTTTATGTAGGTCCTGACATGGTTAATGTGCATAAAAATTGTCATGCATGTACGACAAAAAAACATCTATGGGGAGGCCTTTTTGAAAATTTCAAGGGGGCGCCACTGAGCCATTTTGCAAACTTTTTTTACGAAAATGCGAAAATATCAAATTTTTCGCCAGACCTGATGACCTTGCACATTTTGGTGAGTTTTCATTCACGTTCAGGCCCTCAAAAGTGGCTGCAAAGAGGAGGAACAAAAAAAAAAGAAGAAAAAAAAAAATAATCACAAGGGATCCAATAGGGTCCTACGCACTTGTCAGTGCTTCGGGCCCTAATAAAAATAATTTTTTTTTTTAAGGGTTTCAATAGGGTCCTACGCACTTGTCAGTGCTTCGGGCCCTAATTAAAACCGCAAGCGGTGATGAAGGGCCCGAAGCACTTCGTGCATGTCGGGGTGTGTTGCAATCGCGGCAGTGCAACGGCGAGACGTGACCAAGCAGCAGGCCTTACAGTTTGATTTGTGTAAAGGTGAAAGTTTGACAGTACACCGAGGCCACGCCCTTTTATGTAAAATCATGCAGAGTACAACGAAAGATCTTAAACATGTCTAGAACACACTGACACTGAGTTCGCAATGATTGCATGAACAGGGTGTCAGGGAAGTATGTTAAAATAGGAAGACTGAAAATGCAAAATTTGGTCATTATTTATACATTCAAAAAATGATGGTGGACTTCCTTTTGGGTTTTGACAATGGGCACTGCGGCATTTTATGTAAGTCCTGACATGGTTAATATGCAGAAAAAATCTCATGCATGTCAGGGAAAAAACCTCTGGGGGGGGCCTTTTGAAAGAATTTCATGGGAGTGCACGAGACATCAAAGTTTGACAGTACACCATGGCCACGCCCTTTTATGTAGAATCTTGGTTTCACATAACTTTGGATCTTTAACATGTCTAGAACACACTGACACTAATTTCTTAATGATCGGAAAAATGGTGGCTCGGGGAAATACGTTCAAATAGGTAGCCTGTGAAATGCAAAATTAAGGCATTCTTTTACACACAAAAAAAAATATGGCGGACTTCCTGTAATGTTTTGACAATGGGTGTAAGAGGATTTTATGTAGGTCCTGACATTGTTAATGGGCATAAAAATATTCATGCATGTAGGACAAAAAAACATGTAAGGGGAGGCCTTTTTGAAAATTTCAAGGGGGCGCCACTGAGCATTTTAGCCACGCCCACTTACTATACCTACATGACAAGTTTAACTTTCCTACCGAGATCATGTGTATGACGTTTGGTGACTCTACGTCTATATTAAGCCCTTCAACAAACTACTTCCTGTTTGTGGCGAACGATGCGTCTGTATGGTGAGAGCGTTTGACGCAGACATTTGAGCTTGAAAAGGTAGTATGGCCAAGGTCTTAGGACGGTCCACAACCCTTTTGAAGAGGATATGATCAACTGTGTAGCAATGGCTAGTGCTAATTTACAAGCAGTAACTTCCTGTTGTCAACAGGTGGCGCTGTAAGTAATACAAATATTTTAAGCAGGGATGTGTTCAGGGCAGTACCTTTATCATGCATGACACATTTGGTGATGATTGACCTCTGCATGGCAGACATATAGGCATTTTGTGGTTAAAAAATGGATTAAAAAAAACATGCAAATTTGACCGCACGCCAAGGCCACGCCCTTTTATGTAGAATCTTGGTTCCACATAACTTTGGATCTTTAACATGTCTAGAACACACTGACACTAATTTCGTAATGATCTGATAAATGGTGGCTCGAGGAAATCAATCAAATAGGTAGCCTGTGAAATGCAAAATTTAGGCATTTTTTTACACACAAAAAAAATGATGGCGGACTACCTGTTAGTTTTTGAATATGGGTGCCAGAGGATTTTATGTAGGTCCTGACATGGTTAATGTGCTTGAAAATTGTTATGCATGTACGTGAAAACATTTCTATGGAGAGGCCTTTTGGAAAGGTTAAAAGTGGCGCGACGAGACATCAAAGTTTGACCGCACGCCACGGCCACGCCCTTTGAGTTTTGGAAGAGTAGAGCACAATTTAATATGTTGAACATGTCTAGAACACAGTAACACTGAGTTTTCATCAATCGGATGAGCGCTTTCGAACAAGTTAATTCAAATAGGTGTCCTGTAAACGATGGAAAATCGCGATTTTTTGACTTTCAAAAAATCCTACTGGACTTCCTGTTGGATTTCGAGCATGGGTGCAAGAGGGTTTTTTGTTGGTCTTGGCAAGATGGACATGCATAGAAAAATTCAGAAATGTAGGTTCAACGTGCCGCCGGGGCTGAGTGTTTGAAATATTATAGGGGGCGCCACTGAGCCATTAAGCCACGCCCACTCATTTAAATGATATCACATCTTTAGCTTTACCACCAGGATTATATGTATGACGTTTCGGGAGTGTAGGACAATGTTAAGCCTGTGAAAAAACTACTTCCTGTTTGATGGCGAACGATACGTCCGTAGAATGACAGCGTTGGACGTAGGCGTTTGAGCTTGAAAGTCTTGTATGGCCAAGGTGTTAGCATGGTCCACAACAATTTTGAGGGGGAATTGAGCTACTGTGCAACAATGGCTAGTGGTAATTGAAAAGTAGTGACTTCCTGTTGTCAACAGGTGGCGCTGTGACTTATCAAAAAATTTCAATCATGGATATGTTCAGGGCAGGCTATATATCATGCATGAATTTTTTGGTGATGATTGATGACTCCCCATTAGAGTTATAAGCATTTAATCTTTTGACAATGTAGCAAAACGCACGTTAAACTTTGAACGCACGCCACGGCCACGCCCTTTAAGTTTTGGAAGAGTTGAGCACAATTTAATATGTTGAACATGTCTAGAACACAGTAACACTGAGTTTTCGTCAATCGGATGAACGCTTTCGAACAAGTTAATTCAAATAGGTGACCTGTGAAACGCCAATTTGAGCCATTTTGAGCCATTTTTTTAAAATTCAAAAAAATATGGCCGACTTCCTGTAATGTTTTGACTATGGGTGTAAGAGGATTTTATGTAGGTCCTGACATGGTTAATGTGCATACAAATTCTCATGCATGTACGACAAAAAAACATCTATGGGGAGGCCTTTTTGAAAATTTTAAGGGGGCGCCACTGAGCCATTTCGCGAACTTATTTTACGAAAATGCGAAAATATCAAATTTTTCGCCAGACCTGATGACCTTGCACATTTTGGTGAGTTTTCATTCACGTTCAGGCCCTCAAAAGTGGCTTCAAAGAGGAGGAAGAAAAAGAACGATAATAATTAAAACCGCAAGCGGTGATGAAGGGCCCGAAGCACTTCGTGCATGTCGGGGTGTGTTGCGACCGCGGCAGTGCAACGGCGAGACGTGACCAAGCAGCAGGCCTTACAGTTTGATTTGTGTAAAAGTGAAAGTTTGACAGTACACCGAGGCCATGCCCTTTTATGTAAAATCATGCGGAGTACAACGATAAATCTTAAACATGTCTAGAACACACTGACACTGAGTTCGCAATGATTGCATGAACAGGGTCTCAGGGAAGAATGTTAATATAGGAAGACTGAAAATGCAACATTTGGTCATTATTTATACATTTAAAAAATGATGGTGGATTTCCTTTTGGTTTTGACAATGGTCACTGCGGCATTTTATGTAAGTCCTGACATGGTTTACATGCAGAAAAAATTTCATGCATGTCAGGGAAAAAACCTCCTGGGGGGGGCCTTTTGAAAGAATTTCATGGGAGTGCACGAGACATCAAAGTTTGACAGTACACCATGGCCACGCCCTTTTATGTAGAATCTTGGTTTCACATAACTTTGGATCTTTAACATGTCTAGAACACACTGACACTAATTTTGTAATGATCGGATAAATGGTGGCTCGGGGAAATACGTTCAAATAGGTAGCCTGTGAAATGCAAAATTAAGGCATTTTTTTACACACAAAACAAATTATGGCGGACTTCCTGTAATGTTTTGACTATGGGTGTAACAGGATTTTATGTAGGTCCTGACATGGTTAATGTGCACAAAAATTGTTACGCATGTAGGAGAAAAAAATGTCTAAGGAGGGGCCTTTTGGAAAGGTTAAAAGTGGTGTGACGAGACATCAAAGTTTGACCGCATGCCACGGCCACGCCCTTTGACGAAATAACGTACAGAGCACAACGGGAGATCTTCAACATGTGAAGAACACACTGACACTGAGTTTGCATCAATGGGATGAACGCTTTCGAAGGAGTTCGTTCAAATAGGTAACCTGTGAAATGCGAATTTCAGCCATTTTTGTTGCATTCAAAAAAATATGGCGGACTTCCTGTAATGTTTTGACTCTAGGTTCAAGAGGATTTTATGTAGGTCCTGACGTGGTTAATGGGTATAAAAATGTTCATGCATGTAGGACAAAAAAACATCTATGGGGAGGCCTTTTTGAAAATTTCAAGGGGGCGCCACTGAGCCATTTAGCCACGCCCACTTACTATACCCACATGACAAGTTTAACTTTCCTACTGAGATCATGTGTATGACGTTTGGTGACTCTACTACTATATTAAGCCCCTCAACAAACTACTTCCTGTTTGTGGCGAACGACGCGTCTGTATGGTGAGAGCGTTTGACGCAGACATTTGAGCTCGAAAAGGTAGTATGGCCAAGGTCTTAGGACGGTCCACAACCCTTTTGAAGGGGATATGATCAACTGTGTATCAATGGGTAGTGCTGATTTACAAGCAGTAACTTCCTGTTGTCAACAGGTGGCGCTGTAAGTAATACAAACATTTTAAGCATGGATGTGTTCAGAGCAGGACCTTTATCATGCATGACACATTTGGTGATGATTGACCTCTGCATGGCAGACATATAGGCATTTTGTGGTTAAAAAATGGATTAAAAAAAACATGCAAATTTGACCGCACGCCAGGGCCACGCCCTTTTATGTAGAATCTTGGTTTCACATAACTTTGGATCTTTAACATGTCTAGAACACACTGACACTAATTTCGTAATGATCTGATAAATGATGGCTCGAGGAAATACGTTCAAATAGGTAGCCTGTGAAATGCAAAATTAAGGCATTTTTTTACACACAAAAAAAATGATGGCGGACTTCCTGTTAGTTTTTGAATATGGGTTCCAGAGGATTTTATGTAGGTCCTGACATGGTTAATGTGCTTGAAAATTGTTATGCATGTACGTGAAAACATTTCTATGGAGAGGCCTATTGGAAAGGTTAAAAGTGGCGCGACGAGACATCAAAGTTTGACCGCACGCCACGGCCACGCCCTTTGAGTTTTGGAAGAGTAGAGCACAATTTAATATGTTGAACATGTCTAGAACACAGTAACACTGAGTTTTCATCAATCGGATGAGCGCTTTCGGACAAGTTAATTCAAATAGGTGTCCTGTAAACGATGGAAAATCGCGATTTTTTTACTTTCAAAAAAGCCTACTGGACTTCCTGTTGGATTTCGAGCATGGGTGCAAGAGGGTTATTTGTTGGTCTTGGCAAGATGGACATGCATAGAAAAATTCAGAATTGTAGGTTCAACGTGCCGCCGGGGCTGAGTGTTTGAATTATTGTAGGGGGCGCCACTGAGCCATTAAGCCACGCCCACTCATTTTAATAATACAAAAAGTTTGACTTCACCACCAAGATTATATGTATGACGTTTCGGGAGTGTAGGACAATGTTAAGCCTGTGAAAAAACTACTTCCTGTTTGATGGCGAACGATACGTCCGTAGAATGACAGCGTTGGACGTAGGCGTTTGAGCTTGAAAGTCTTGTATGGCCAAGGTGTTAGCGTGGTCCACAACAATTTTGAGGGGGAATTGAGCTACTGTGCAGCAATGGCTAGTGGTGATTGAAAAGTAGTGACTTCCTGTTGTCAACAGGTGGCGCTGTGACTTATCAAAAAATTTCAATCATGGATATGTTCAGGGCAGGCTATTTATCATGCATGATTTTTTTGGTAATGATTGATGACTCCCCATTAGAGTTATAAGCATTTAATTTTTTGACAATGTGCCAAAACGCACGTGAAACTTTGAACGCACGCCACGGCCACGCCCTTTGAGTTTTGGAAGAGTTGAGCACAATTTAATATGTTGAACATGTCTAGAACACAGTAACACTGAGTTTTCGTCAATCGGATGAACGCTTTCGAACAAGTTAATTCAAATAGGTGACCTGTGAAACGCCAATTTGAGACATTTTGAGCCATTTTTTTAAAATTCAAAAAAATATGGCGGACTTCCTGTAATGTTTTGACTATGGGTGTAAGAGGATTTTATGTAGGTCCTGACATGGTTAATGTGCATACAAATTGTCATGCATGTACGACAAAAAAACATCTATGGGGAGGCCTTTTTGAAAATTACAAGAGGGCGCCACTGAGCCATTTTGCGAACTTATTTTACGAAAATGCGAAAATATCAAATTTTTCGCCAGACCTGATGACCTTGCACATTTTGGTGAGTTTTCGTTCACGTTCAGGCCCTCAAAAGTGGCTTTGAAGTGGCGGAAGAAAAATAAAAAAAAATAAAAATAATCCTAAGGGTTCCAATAGGGTCCTACGCACTTGTCAGTGCTTCGGGCCCTAATAATTAAAACCGCAAGCGGTGATGAAGGGCCCGAAGCACTTCGTGCATGTCGGGGTGTGTCGCGACCGCGGGAGTGCAACGGCGAGACGTGACCAAGCAGCAGGCCTTACAGTTTGATTTGTGTAAAAGTGAAAGTTTGACAGTACACTGAGGCCACGCCCTTTTATGTAAAATCATGCGGAGTACAACGAAAGATCTTAAACATGTCTAGAACACACTGATACTGAGTTCGCAATGATTGCATGAACAGGGTCTCAGGGAAGTATGTTAAAATAGGAAGACTGAAAATGCAAAATATGGTCATTATTTATACATTCAAAAAATGATGGTGGACATCCTTTTGGGTTTTGACAATGGGCACTGCGGCATTTTATGTAAGTCCTGACATGGTTAATATGCAGAAAAAATGTCATGCATGTCAGGGAAAAAACCTCTGGGGGGGGCCTTTTGAAAGAATTTCATGGGAGTGCACGAGACATCAAAGTTTGACAGTACACCATGGCCACGCCCTTTTATGTAGAATCTTGATTTCACATAACTTTGGATCTTTAACATGTCTAGAACACACTGACATTAATTTCGTAATGATCGGATAAATGGTGGCTTGGGGAAATACCTTCAAATAGGTAGCCTGTGAAATGCAAAATTAAGGCATTTTTTTACACACAAAAAAAATGATGGCGGACTTCCTGTAATGTTTTGACTATGGGTGTAAGAGGATTTTATGTAGGTCCTGACATGGTCAATATGCATAAAAATTGTCATGCATGTAGGACAAAAAAACATCTATGTGGAGGCCTTTTTGAAAATTTCAAGGGGGCGCCACTGAGCCATTTAGCCACGCCCACTTACTATACCCACATGGCAAGTTTAACTTTCCTACTGAGATCATGTGTATGACGTTTGGTGACTCTACGACTATATTAAGCCCCTCAACAAACTACTTCCTGTTTGTGGCGAACGATGCGTCTGTATGGTGAGAGCGTTTGACGCAGACATTTGAGCTTGAAAAGGTAGTATGGCCAAGGTCTTAGGACGGTCCACAACCCTTTTGAAGAGGATATGATCAACTGTGTAGCAATGGCTAGTGCTAATTTACAAGCAGTAACTTCCTGTTGTCAACAGGTGGCGCTGTAAGTAATACAAATATTTTAAGCAGGGATGTGTTCAGGGCGGGACCTTTATCATGCATGACACATTTGGTGATGATTGACCTCTGCATGGCAGACATATAGGCATTTTGTGGTTAAAAAATGGATTAAAAAAAACATGCAAATTTGACCGCACGCCAGGGCCACGCCCTTTTATGTAGAATCTTGGTTTGACATAACTTTGGATCTTTAACATGTCTAGAACACACTGACACTAATTTCGTAATGATCTGATAAATGATGGCTCGAGGAAATACGTTCAAATAGGTAGCCTGTGAAATGCAAAATTGAGGCATTTTTTTACACACAAAAAAAAAGATGGCGGACTACCTGTTAGTTTTTGAATATGGGTGCCAGAGGATTTTATGTAGGTCCTGACATGGTTAATGTGCTTGAAAATTGTTATGCATGTACGTGAAAAAATTTCTATGGAGAGGCCTTTTGGAAAGGTTAAAAGTGGCACGACGAGACATCAAAGTTTGACTGCACGCCACGGCCACGCCCTTTAAGTTTTGGAAGAGTAGAGCACAATTTAATATGTTGAACATGTCTAGAACACAGTAAAACTGAGTTTTCATCAATCGGATGAGCGCTTTCGAACAAGTTAATTCAAATAGGTGTCCTGTAAACGATCGAAAATCGCGTTTTTTTTACTTTCAAAGAATCCTACTGGACTTCCTGTTGGATTTCGAGCATGGGTGCAAGAGGGTTTTTTGTTGGTCTTGGCAAGATGGATATGCATAGAAAAATTCAGAATTGTAGGTTCAACGTGCCGCTGGGGCTGAGTGTTTGAAATATTATAGGGGGCGCCACTTAGCCATTAAGCCACGCCCACTCATTTAAATGATATCACATCTTTAGCTTTACCACCAGGATTATATGTATGACGTTTCGGGAGTGTAGGACAATGTTAAGCCTGTGAAAAAACTACTTCCTGTTTGATGGCGAACGATAAGTCCGTAGAACGACAGCGTTGGACGTAGGTGTTTGAGCTTGAAAGTCTTGTATGGCCAAGGTGTTAGCATGGTCCACAACAATTTTGAGGGGGAATTGAGCTACTGTGCAGCAATGGCTAGTGGTAATTGAAAAGTAGTGACTTCCTGTTGTCAACAGGTGGCGCTGTGACTTATCAAAAAATTTCAATCATGGATATGTTCAGGGCAGGCTATATATCATGCATGATTTTTTTGGTGATGATTGATGACTCCCCATTAGAGTTATAAGCATTTCATTTTTTGGCAATGTGCCAAAACGCACGTTAAACTTTGAACGCACGCCACGGCCACGCCCTTTGAGTTTTGGAAGAGTTGAGCACAATTTAATATGTTGAACATGTCTAGAACACAGTAACACTGAGTTTTCGTCAATCGGATGAACGCTTTCGAACAAGTTAATTCAAATAGGTGACCTGTGAAACGCCAATTTGAGCCATTTTGAGCCATTTTTTTAAAATTCAAAAAAATATGGCTTACTTCCTGTAATGTTTTGACTATGGGTGTAAGAGGATTTTATGTAGCTCCTGACATGGTTAATGTGCATACAAATTCTCATGCATGTACGACAAAAAAACATCTATGGGGAGGCCTTTTTGAAAATTTCAAGGGGGCGCCCTTGAGCCATTTTGCGAATTTTTTTTACGAAAAGGCGAAAATATGAAATTTTTCGCCAGACCTGATGACCTTGCACATTTTGGTGAGTTTTCATTCACGTTCAGGCCCTCAAAAATGGCTGCAAAGAGGAGGAACAATAAGGATAAGAAAAATAATCGCAAGGGTTCCAATAGGGTCCTACGCACTTGTCAGTGCTTCGGGCCCTAATAATAATAAAAATAATTTTTTTTTTTAAGGGTTTCAATAGGGTCCTACGCACTTGTCAGTGCTTCGGGCCCTAATAATAAAAATAATTTTTTTTTTTAAGGGTTTCAATAGGGTCCTACGCACTTGTCAGTGCTTCGGGCCCTAATTATCAATAGCAATGAAATCTAGCTGTTCACAATTACATCTTAAGCAGAATTTTTGTTAATTTTAATAAGTAGTGGTTGACCGACTATATTGACATATTCAAAAAATGATGGATACATCTTTCCCATGAATAATGATTTAGTTTAAAATAAAAACAGTTAGAACTGCAAAATATATTAAACTCCTGCTTGCAATGAGGATGAGCCATTTGCAAATAAATTATGCTAATTATTGCTTACTGCTATGCTCATGGTGGATTCATGTTGTGTCTTTGTAAATATCATTATATAACATATATTTAAAAATAGAGTACAGTCTAGACATGCTCTCTTTGTAAATTGTCTTGAATAACATTTGTTATGAATTTGCGCAATATAAATATTGATTGATTGAAATAGTAAAAACTGTGAGTGCCCTATCTTGTTACTACCATACTTACTTTAGATAATAGATAAGAGCGTTAGTATTCATACCTCAAATTTAATAGAAAAATTCTAAAATGTGATTTTTTTTTTGGTACGTCAAGGGTCAGAGGAGACCAAGGTGTCGAAAATGTTGAAATTGCAAAACACATGTTCGAAGTCCGTGGCTGTGGCAGAGGGAGTTTCATCTCAGGAAAAAGCGTCCATAACCAAAGGTATAAGTAGTTTATAGTTGTAAGATCTCTCCTAATTCTTTCTCCTTTTACAAAATAATTTATCATTCATGGATGATATTTGAATCACTTAATATTGATGTGATTTTGTGTTAGAAGGTGTTTTAGTGATTCAGGGGCTTGAAACAAATGACCTTGCTACCATTAAAGGTAGGAGATGCTTCACCTATGGATTTTTTCCCCCCCTTCAGAATAGAGCGCCTGTGGCGTGATGTTTGGAATGTCGTCTCTAGCATCTATTACGATCTGCTGCACAGCCTAGAAGAGGACAGCCTGCTAAACCCAGCAAATTGCACACACCTGTTCTGCGCTCAGTACGTCTTTTTTACCAAGAATCCAAGAAGATCTGGACACTTTCACAGATTCCTGGAATGACCATTCACTCAGAACTGAACACAACCACACTCCAAACCAACTGTGGGAGATTGGGAACATTCAGAACCCAGTATGCCCCCCTGACAATGTTGAGGTAAAGATTGGTTTTCATTTACAAGCACGCATTGATTAACTGTGTAATGACTCTACATCCATTCAGTGTATCCTTACTTAGGCAGGGAGGGCGTGGTAACCTCTTTAATTCAAAGGACATCCTAACCAGTGAATTTGAAGTGTGAGTTTGTAATGCACAGGTCTATTTAGAACAAGTTGTAGCTTAATGTTAAACAACAAAACTTGTTCAAACAAACGGAGTCTTTGGAAAGTTTGTATGGTGTGGGTTTGGTTCAGGTGAGAAAATCCAACAAAAGAGAGGATTCACAGCAAACGTGAATTTGTTAAAACTGGCAGACATGCGTACAGTAGGTCACTTCAAAGTATTCGTCATCCTAGTAAATAGTAGGAGAAGGAAGACAACTAGAAGTAGATAAGCAATAACATGGGTAAAGAACAGTTCAAGCCTACTCCTGTTGGCTCTTTTCTGCTCCTCTGCATGGAGACAGAATCTTTTCATTTTTCAGTGATAACATAGCTTGTTGACTCTAGGCAGGTTTTCTCAGACTTGCCTTGAAAGGTTTCTGAAGTATTTGTATTTCTGAAAATTATATCAAGCAGTTTAAATTCAGTTAATTCTTAACTGTGTGAAGAAGAGTTGGATAGTAGATTGGAATTTAAATAGCTAAAATTATCTTTTTTTCTGTACATATTTATTTCTTTTTCAGGAGCTCTTTTTTCAGGACATGGAATATCAAGATATGAACCAAATTGGAGTACATGTTCCTGAACTGGCATCACCCCTCACAAATGAAGACGTGGAAGAACTGAATGAGCTTTTTAACCCAACTGCTCCATCATCATGCTTCGGGGCAGATATCTATTGTGCTGTGGTCCGCTACATCGAGGAACTCCTAGAAACAAGGCAGGAAGGATAGGGCACAACAAGAAAAGAAAAAAAAACATTCTGACTTTTTGGTTTGCAAGAGGCCTGATGCGTCTGTCCCCTCAGATCAGTTGGTGGAGCCACAGTATTGATGTCCTGCATCATGTTTTTCCACCAAAACATGCAACTGACTGAAGACGATTCTTGTTTTATTTTGAAGTAGAGTCATAAGGTTGTGGAGAGTTAAATGATTGTTTAGTTCGTGTTTCCTACGAAAATTGTTAAATCAATGAACACTTACATAAATAGACATGATAAGAACTAACTATAAACAGAACCCATGTTTAAGGATAAAACATTTTTTTTCATGTGCATTTTGATAATATCGTTTGACCCGTCTCTCATATCTGTTAACTTGGAGAACTTAATCATCTTTACTATGGCCGGTCAGCAGGGGGAGCTGTAAATGTCTTAACTTGACTTTTGGGGCACAGTGATGTCAGCCCTTTTTGTTTGTGTAATTTTTGTAAAATAAATGACCTTCTTTATTTGCGGCATCATGGCCTCAAAAACCTAAAGCAATTCCTTGTTACATAAACATACCGACTGGTTTAAAGGGCTAGTCCACTCCAACACAACTCTGACAATTCATTTAAAAATGTATTTGATATATTTGATGAAGAAATTCTTCTAAAATAAATCATTATCTGGAGTCTTTTAATGAAAGCGCTGTGTGATGCAAGTAATGTATCTCTTTATCAAAAAAAATGTACAACTACTTCAACATTTCCAAAGTGCAAACTTTTGTTCAGAACAGAATGCATTTAAGTGTATCAACAGAATGATGCATTTTTTGTTGCTGCATAAAAACATTACACATCCAGGTTTAAAAAACATTTACACAGCTAAAAACTCCTAATAATACAAAGTCAACCCATTGGCCTCTGAAGATGTGTTTTTAAAGCCTGCCGATTGCTGTCAACATATTTGAAATTCTGACTCACACTAACTTGAGGTCATTCTAGAAACAGAACAAAGAGGTAGAACTCCGGTAGGTCTTAAGCCTTATTGCAAAGAACTACAACATGCCCATGTTTAGGCTACAGAAGACCAAAACCTGTCATGCAGGTTGAAATGCAGCTTTCCACATGTTGCTTGAAGTCCTCGTAACTTCCGAAGTGGCCAGGTACATGAAGTGTTCCAAAACAAGTGAAGGACTTAAGGTAGGACCCCTTGACCACCTTCACCGTCATCATGCCTGTGGGGATTGCCCAGCCTACCCAGAACTTTGCAAGGTGCTCAAGTTGGGATGGTGATGCTGCATTCAGAAACACATTTAAAACAAACACTAAGCATATAGTAATTGTAGTTCAATGATTGCAAAGATAAAATAACAGTAGTACTGTTGCACATCAATGATAATTATAAAAAATTTGAAGTTGTGTAGGCAAACAATACAAGCAGGGTTGAGCACTAGATCCTTGTGTCCTCATTGACCATTTTTTGGTACAAACTCAATGTTGTGGGTAACAATGAACCATGTGAGGGATAATAATAATAGAATAATATTTCCTGTTAGCGTGTTGAAAATGTTTCAATTGATATATGATAGAAACTGGCAAGTAGGGGGATATTTTTAAATTCATAATACCTAAATGAATTAAAACATTTGACTAAAAACAAAGTAAATCAAACATGGAAGAAAAGATCACAAAATAAAAAATGTGATACATTACAGGTCAGTAAAGCTATGACCTGTATTATACATGGTTTTTTGATTGTTTTGTGGTCATAATGAATTATTAAGAAGCTTTGACTAAGGGGGACTGAAGGGTTAAATATATTTCCCTGACAGATGGCTTGCAGAGGTGCTAAATAAATGAAATGAGGGGGTTTATTAGTTCTAAAAAAAAGGGGAGGGATATATTTAACTAAATACAAACGCAGCACTAGTGTGCTAAACTCAAACATCAACTCAGGATATTGCTGCAGACTCTTGAACATCACTGACCAAAAAGCAAAAAACATCATCACTCGCAAATAAGTCTATAACTGTCAATGAACATTTAGCAGCAGCTTAAAGAAACAAACACAAATAAGCCAGAGGCTTTCGTCAGCGAATCAGTTTGTAAATTAACTTAACTTGACTTGAACTATATAAGGCTGATAGGGATTTCAGTCTTTACTGAAGTTTCACAAGTACTGAAGATGGTAGTTCCTTTAATGTACATTTATGAAGAGGAGCAAATTGAGGCTGCTTGACTACACAAGTACCCAGAATAGTTTAACCGTGCCTCATTTATTTAATATGCAGACATCTTAAATATGTTTCCCAAATAACCTAAGTAAAACACAGCCATTATAGGAGCATGCCATTTTTGACTCTTATGCACTTACCTGTTTCAATAAACCTTTTCAGGTATCCAGCTGTTTGCTCCTGGATGCTTCTAGGATAATCATCATCATCCTCGTCATCAATGTCCTCCCCCGGCCAAACAACATGGCGTAAGATTGCCTGAGGAGAAATAGTAAAATATACTAAAAGTCACAGGTTTCTATTGATTTCCTTTCAAATACATATTCAAACAGGTTGTAAATACTTTCCCAGGATAAATTAAACACAGCTTTCCCACGTAAATTCAAACACTACAAAAAGGAACATCAACTCTTTCCTTCAGTGAGAAATTGTGGAATGGAACTAGCACCCAATCCAGCATTGTAAGAAGCAGTATTTAGAGGGGAGTCTCAAGATGGTTAGTTATGGAGTGAACACGTAGAGAACAACCTTACTCTGAGTGAGACTTAAGATAAAAAATAAATACGTACGGGACCTGAAGATGCCATTCTGAATTATAAGGATGAGCTGATACAAACAGAGGTAGTGTGTAAAAGTTGTCAACAGGTTATGGCTACTTAAAGAGGAAATGTGACAAACTTCTATCAGCACCTGGCCAAGGTTTCTTAAACTGTGTGTACAGTTTACAAATCAACTGACACAGAATATTATTATAAGAAACAACGCAATGCGTGTGCCCTGATAAAGCAGGGTATCTAAAAAAACAAAAAGTATAGGAACTTAAGAGCTAAAATGCACAATTCACACACATTTAATATGTATTGCAAGTGACACCATCATCGCAATTACACATCGAACAGTGTAATTGCACTTAGCATACCTGCTTTTGTTCAGGCCTAGTGCTTACCTGGGAAGTAAGCAGGGCAGTTGCATGTCGGGTAAATACAATTGTGGCTGTTTCTGGCTTCCCTTTCAACAATGTCCACACCTTTGTGTCCTTGAGTCCCTTTTTTAGCTGCTTTATTTGCTTTGTTCTTCGACCGATGACCTTAGGTACAGACATAGTTGAAGAACAAAGGTATAAAAGGTTAGTTCAAGGAATTCATTTGAATAAAAAACATGTGATGTTTTAGGGCTACAGAAACAGTTTGCCACATGTAATCTTTACAGTAAGACACATTTATAGAAATGAAGTCTCTCTGATTTGATCTCATCGCATGTTGTATCATTTGCTGGAACAACCACCTTCGGTTGGTTGCATTTAGAGTGGGTAGGTCCCAAGAAAAGGCAATATTGTTAATGTCATCCTTCTGTTGTTCAGACAGGACTCCATCTCCATCAAGCTGAAAAGCAAACACAAAAAACTATGACCTTTATTCCAAATGCAATTTTGCTATTTTTTAAATCTCTATAAATGAACACTGACTTTAACCTGTAAAATAGGAGCTATATTTAATGTGTATGGTTTAATAAATTAAATAAAACCAAAAACACCTTCAATATAGTTAAATAAAGCCATACTTAGTAAATATTGAGTGATTTATAATTTCACTTACAATCTTCTTTTTTTTACTAACATGAAAACGTTGTACTTTTTACTAATTTACCATTTGAATGGTTTCTCGTAGGTCCAGATCTGACACGTCAGCAAGCGTAATAGTTGCAGTGTCAATGTCTCCCAACAGCAACATGTGAATTACTGCTTCACTGACTCCATGGAGGAGGGGGCCATCATGTAGGAACGAATGCCCAATCATTCTCCCATCAACAACAAAGAGGTCACTCTCTACAAGTATCTGGGAGGAAGAGGGAATGAGGTGGTCCTGCTCGCCTTCAAAAAGAAGGGTTGTGTTGGTCAAACCTAAGAAATATAAGTGAAAGATTAATCAGAATCAGAATCAGAATCAGAAATACTTTATTAATCCCCGGGGAGAAATTCGGGTGCCAGCGCAGCTCTTCAATACACAGTAGGAAAGAGATAATAATAGCAATAAAATAAGCAGAGGTAAGTACTCAGTAACACTATAATAACATATGTACAAGGTAGAGATAAAGTATTTACATGATGAATTTACAGGTGTTAACAGGTAGTGCACGGTGTATGTATAAGTGTGTAGATAATTGCTTGTATATAAAATTATAAATATATTGCACAGTTGGCCGGTTAAGAAGAACAGATTGCACATTAAATAAATAGTAAATAAGTAAATAAGTCCAGTGTACAAGTATACAATATGCGCCTCTTAGAGAGATGCATTGTAAAGTTTGATGGCCACAGGCAGGAATGACCTCCTGTGGCGTTCTGTGGTGCATCGTGGAGGGATCAGTCTAGCACTGAATGTGCTCTTGTGTTTGACCAGCACGTCATGGAGTGGGTGTGGGGCATTGTCCAAGATGTTAAAAGGCATGTGTAAATATTTAGTAAAAGTGTTTCACTTTATTTACAAAGATGACAATGTTTAATTAGACACTGAAACTCCAAAGTGTTTCAGATCTGCCTGGTATTTTTTTCTAAACTATTATTCTGATGTCAGGATGAGGACATTTGAAAAGGAAAGAAAAAAAGAAAGGAAAAGAAAAGGAATTATGACCCATTTACCACAGTTGTTACTTTATTTAAAAAAAAGTGTTTTAAATATGGAAAACCACAATACGTGAAAGCAATCAATTCCATTTAGTTTACTTATTTTACTAGAACTAAACACTTAACATAAATAAGAAATTAAACAAAAAAATAACATACCACTGTTTATTTTAAATCCATGCTGCAATTTAAACATAGCCAAGCTTAGGAAATGCCTTTGGACCCCGACTCCAACAGCAGCATCGCCTAAGCAGTAAAAGATAGCCCAACATTGATTAAGCTTATATTTATGCAAACATGATGTAAGTAACATTATGAAAGAGACCACTTTTAGTGTCATTACCTTGTAAAGTACAGTGTAGAGGGCGTGCCCAATCAACTTGTGGGTTTTTATAGAAGGACAGTATTTCCCTACTTTGGGATTCTTGGTCCTCATGGATGTCCAGACTCGCCCTGATTGGAGGTTCCAGTTCCTTTTCCCGCAATAGCTGTCTTTTGAAGAGGGTTGCTGCAGCATGGGGGTTGTCTATGTTGATCCAATCTTTAATGAATACAAAATATTTTGAACATTTTATATCTTTGTGCTTCAACTGTGTCCATACTTTAAAAGTAATTCTGTTTTTTTAAGACTTGACAGTTTACCGATATTTAAAAAATAAAATGCTATAAGTATAATGTGTGTGACAAAGTGATCGAGTACCCTCATGTCTGTTCATGCCAATTTCCTCAGCACCAGGTTCAGGACGATCTTCCAGAGTACCTTGTGGTCTAGGATCATCAGGATTGCTTTAAAACGTAGAAGATTTTGGTATTATATGACCCGTTTGTTTGTTTTTATGTTTTTTATTAATTTATGCATACTTGGGAAGGCACTGGAATTCATGCCAAGTATGTTAAACATTTAAATGTTAATAAAATAATGCAATTACCTTTCACCACATGAACTGGCATGATTGGGCAATACATCAGCAGGAAACTGTCCACCACAAACTGGACAGATAGGCTGAAGAATAAAATCAGAAAAAAATGTATACATGCACAGAGCTTTCAGAAACAGCAGAAGAAGATGTTGTTCCTCCCTGTTTACTATGAACTCATTAACAAAAAGAGGCAGCAACCAAACCTATGCTCCTGTGAATAATTTAAATTCAGGTATCTGTTTGTTTCATGGGCATGTGTTAATAAGATGTTTTTTTTTAGAGTAAGATTTGCGTTAATCAGAACTTAAATCCTGCAGTGTGTTTGTTTCTCTGTTATTATTTACACTCTAGTTTTTGGTAAGTATGCTCGAGTCTCCACCTGAGTTGTAAACAAACACTTCTGTGCTAGCATGCCTCCTCCACTCGTCCCCTTGCTGTGTAACAGGGATTTTAGATTTCCTCTTCTCTCCTGTCTCTGACTTTAGGTGTCTGTATTTCCCCCCTTTTCCTTTAAAATAAATCCACACCATGTACTGCAAGCAATTCTTTTGCTGCAGTTCTACCCAAATAACCTAAAAGTTCCCCAGTACAAACTCCTGCAATCAATCAACAGTGGGACAGTGCAGGTCTGCAGAACGACATTCAGACATGTTTAGTCAGAAAAGTTTGACCCCAACCACGAAGACATGATCAGATCAAATGTGTACATGGAAAACTATCAAAATATCAATAGGCATAAATCACCCTTCAGGTTGAAATGAAATTTCTTTCCGAATAAGCCAGATAGAAATGGAATTTTTGGAATGAGGTGTTCACATGATGCATTTTTAATCTGATCAGGCTTTTATTCTGATTTTTTGTGTTCATGCAACATAGCTTGTGAGTTCCAAGTTTCACTGTCTTAACCTGAACTTGATCTTCAATGCAAACATCAGATGCATGTTGTATGTCAATGTCATCTTCCTGGAGCATTTCAGGGTCTGATTCCTGGCAATGTATTCAAATTGTCAGTATACAAAATACAATTTTTTTCAGCATAATCAATTAAAAAAAAATTAAAAGTTAAGGGGCGTTATCATAAGTGAAATTTAAGTTTTTTAAAAAGCACTTACCTGTCCACATGTTTCAATATGGATGACAAGCAACTGAAGGGGCATGGCTACCCCACAACTCTTGCACTCTGACTTAGGCATTTTGCAGAACTCTGCTGCATCTGGTGGTAGAGGTGTTGTATCTAATTTTTCCTGAAGAGGGACAATATACAGTACGAAACATTTTTTAAACATGTTGAAGGTGCTTTACAATAACCCCTCGGCTCAAATACTAACTGGAAGCCATTTCTCATCCCGTTTTCCAATTTGCAGAGGATCCCGTCAAGGTTGCCCACTTTCCCCGCTGCTATTTGCCCTATCCCTTGAACCCCTTGCACAGAAAATACGGCAATCTCAGAGCATTAGTCCCATAATAGTCGGGAAGACATATAATTATATTTCACTATATGCAGATGATGTCTTATTATATTTAAATAATGTAATGTCTGATCTACCATACGTTATTGATATATTTACCTCATTCAGCATCTGTTCGGGCTACAAAATAAATCTAAAAAAAAGCACACTCTTACCTTTAAGTAATTTATCTGATTACTCTAGAGTACAAACAGAAATCCCTAAAGTTTCTAACTTTAAATACCTTGGTGTGCATATTTTTTCTTCTATTGATAAAATTGCTCACGTTAATTTTAAAACATTACAGGACTCTATACGCAAAGATTTAGATAGGTGGTCCAACCAAAATATGTCTCTCTGCTGCTGTATATCCATTATTAATATGAATATATTACCGAAGATTAATTTTATAACAAGCATGCTCCCTTTACCAACACCTCCCAACTATTGGAATAAAATCAAAACCCTTGTCTCCCGATTTATCTGGAAAGGAAGGCGTCCAAGGTTTAAAAATACAATTCTTTGCCAAAGTAAATCACAAGGTCCTCACAAATTGGATGATGTATTGTTCTTAGGTTTTTCCCTTAAGCAAGCACGGGAACAATTTGGACCCATCATATCCCACTCTATAAAAACTTGGCAGCAGGCCGCAAAGTTGGGGGACTGGGAGGTGAAATGGCACAATCACACCCCAATTTTCTTCAATAACCTACTCTGTCTAGATCGTAGACCTATGGTCTTTCCCTCTTGGTCTAAAAGCAGTATCCATACTCTCTCTCATGTTATCAACAATGATGGCTTAAGATCATTTGAGGATCTAAAGAGGAATTACAATTTGCCATCAACCTCATTTTTCTTTTACTTACAGCTGAGGTCAGTCCTTCGAGCTCATGGGGTCCCATGGAAAGGTTCTCTTCCCACACACCCACTTATTAGTTATATGTCCATTGATACCAAAGGTATGGGCTTTGTCTCCTTTATGTACAAGAAACTTCAGGAAGTTACAGGTCCGTCAATGGGTGTGACCAAGGTGTGGAATTTTGATTTAAAGCACTTGCAGGAGCCCATTAATTGGAAAAGAGTCTGGGAAAATGTGCCTCTCTCATCCCGGAATTACAATTATCAAATTATTAATTTCAAATTCATCCATAGATTTTATTTTACTCCAAGAAAACGCTTCCAATTTCAGCTTTGCCCCACACCCAATTGTACATTATGTAATGGTAATGAAGTGGGAACCTACTTACATGTAATGTGGGATTGTCCAGAGGTACAGCTGTTTTGGTTGAGAATATCACGTGTGTTGTCTGAGGTTACAGGAATAAGTATTCCTCTTTCACCAAACATGTTACTCTTGAATGATGATTCATTAAGTATTTCAAAACCACAGCGTAGAGTACTACTTTTAGGTCTAACAGTCGCTAAAAAGCTCTTAGTATTAAGATGGAAGCCCCCACACAAGCTTGAGATAAAGCATTGGATCTTTTTATTACGTGACATAATTTCTTTGGAGCTTTCAATAGCAAGAACTAATGGTGCTAAGGATAGCTCTAAGCATACTTTATCCAGTGCTCTGGAGAAAATTAATTTAAATTATACCACACAATCTGTTCAATAAGTTATGATGAAGTGCAAAAATGAAATCGATATGCTTTACAAACCGCTGCCCTTTGGTTGAACGAGTATTATTATAATTATTATTTTTATTTTTTTTTTATTATTTTTTTCTCTTTTCTCTTTTTGTTTTGTAATTGCTGTCATTGATTTGATAGGTGCATGTATATATGCATGTATGTGTATATATGTGTAAATGGATATATATGTACGTGTTGTATGTTCGTGTGCTGACTATTAACGTCAGCCATTCTCATTGAATATGTACCTGGGTTCTATGCGGGGTGGGGGGAGGAAGGGGAGGGGTTGAGAATGGAGGAAACCGGTGATTTGATGGTTTGTTGTTGTGTACAATTTTGCCTCCATTTGAAAATTGAAAATAAAAAACATTTGATCACAAAAAAAAAAAATATACAGTACGTTTTTACCATTGCTCGTACTCGACTTCAGCATTTTGCCAGTGTAGCCTTGTGAGCCTTGGGCCAAGACAGAGAGGCCCTCTTTCCACTTCCACCTAAAATATATAATGGAAAAGAGAATATGTGTTATCAAAAGATACACTAATGATTTAAGACAAAATTTTAGGTACAAGTGAGGAAAATTCAGTACAAACATGATCTTTATTAAATCTTAAGTCACTGAATAACACTACAGTATATGAATGCAGATGAAGTGTGTGGTTCTCAGAAGTACATATTAACTTGATTTGATTTAAACTGTACCTGCTGACTTGTAAAGGAGCCAACCTCCTGAAAGATTCCTCATTTTGGGATACTCCTCAGTCAGGACCCTGGTTATCTGGATTCAGAATATGACATTAAGAACCATGAGTAATATTTTTTATGCACCCAGTACCCCTTAAGCAACACATTTTCTACACAGTACACTTAATCCACAGTTCAAATCAAATTGTGTGTGTAAAGGTGGCAAAACTAAACTATTTTCAAAAGATTAATTGGAAGAAAATTTGTGTGTGTTGGAAAATGCTGGCTCTGCAATGTGATGTATTTATATTTTCAGCATCTAGGACCATCATAGAACAAAATATATAATGCAATACTCTCATTGTACAGATGTGACTACATTATTCTGATTGGTCAGTAACACTATTTTATTGTTGACTATTTATCTGTAGCAGAATTGCTGGGGGTGCAGCTATAATGACAGATCATTAATCATTTAAAAGACAGAAATAACTCTTGGTAATTTCACCTGGGTCTGTTTACTGTTAGAAAAATGTATATATAAATAAAGTAAAGAGAAGAAAACCATCACTAGAAATGTCCTGTTTAATGTGAGTAATAACAGGTTGGTAGACTGATATTTAAAAAAGCTTTAGAGTAAACCATTGTCATGGAAGCAGGTCCAATCGTGGAGTCTACATAAATATTTATTTGTCAGAATAAATATAGCCCTGGATAAATCTATGAAAACATTTACAGGTCAATATGTATTGCAACCTTGGCTTGAACCATCAAGTAAAGGTTTGAGCTATAGCCAATGTACTCATTTCTATGTTAGTGTAGCAGCTCCTTTAAAATGTAACAAGCCATGAAATAATATGTTTAGGTTGACATACAAGGTAATATAATAACAAAGAGAAAAATAATGTAGTGTAGACCTGTTCTTTTTGTAAAGTATTTTGAGAGCACGTTTGTAATAAATTGCCACTATCAAAATAATGATTTATTAATACCTCTTTGTGATCAGCATTGTCACTCAACGTTACTGTTCGCCTCCCAAGTCCTGCCTCGAGTAGCCGTGATTCACTCTCAGGAGTTTTATTGCTGCTTTCTGGCATCAAAATAAAAGTTAATTCAAGCTGCTTGCCAGCAGGAATTATGTTGGGGATGCTGGGGAAAGGCCTCTTTCCCCTGCTCCTCCTCCCCTGAAACATAGCTGGAAATGACCTATAAAAAATGTACATGGAATTAAATAAATGCCCCTAAAATCCTAACAATTACCAAAGTCACTGTAAAAACATTAAACCAAAAATCATTAAAAAGTTTAAAAATTAAAATTTTAGTTTTTAATAATAATGTATTTATAGTGGTAGCTCATTTCTTTTTTGTATTTCACAGACAAACTGAGACTCATTGGCATAAATGACACATAATGTTACTACACCAAGAGTGCAATTATAGGTATGACTTACCGTTGCATTTCTCTATGTACATTTGAAGACCCTTGTTGTTGTTGGCCTTGTGGCTGGGGGCGGACTGTTGGCAAGCCTAATTGCCTGCTGGAATATGAACTTAGGTTATATTCAAGTTATAAAGTTATAAATAGTGCTATAGTTATAAATCATACCTTTGTATATCTTCTTGCCCTGCTGTTGATGATTCTGCAAGATGTCCATAAAGCTGCGGACAGCCCTCTCGATTAAAGAGTTCTGCCCCTGTGGATAATATACAAAAATACCAAATCCCCTTTATTTCAAAAAGTAAGTTTATTTAACACAATCCGAACAGATGGTAGTCAGTTTTAGCAGTCGGTTTCCCGCTTGCTATATTTTTCATTTACATTGACGCATCCTCTTGTTTTCCTATTTATTCCTGTGAAATAAAAGACACAAACTGAAACCTTCCCAGAGGCATATTAGTGGTTAAAAAACATTGAAGTCACAAGGCTTTTGTAGTGAAACTTTTTTAGGAACTTGTCGTTGAAATTGAATTTATAACATGGTTTAAATTCACAAGTTCAAATTGCAGTTAGACTAGTTCATAAACACAGATCATAGACCAGCTGTAGTTTCCGACAGACGCACATAACCCTGTAATACGTGGTATGTTGATGTGTAATGAACTGTTAAAGTGAAGGAACCAGGAACTACCTGACCGCTCACAAAACATTATGCCTAACATATTTAAATTTTTAATTGAACACACGTTGGTTACCGACACTTAACGGAACGGGCCTAGTTTGTGCTAGGCCTACTGCTTACATTCAGCGTCATTACTGATTTAAAATTCTAGTTCATAACATTTCCGTTTACCGTAGGTTTATATGATGTTGCTTAATAGTTGTACCGTGAACACCACTGGAGAAAAGAAACAATACTTTGGTCAAAATTAATGTTAGTTATTTGTTCAAACGGCACACCTGTCTCGTACTTTGACCAAAGGAGACTGTAGCTAGCTTAAAAATACCAACCTGTGTGCCAGAAGTGCTAGCTTGCTGCCGCTCTATTGCCGAGTGCCGACATCAGACGTAATATTTACAGCTACGCATCAGACCCAGTGTCCAACGCGCGAGGCAGACTCCGTTGAGTCCTGATTGGACAGATTCTGCTTCCTCTGATTGGATAGTTAGTTGACAAGGTAGAGACGCGCTGATTGGCCAGAGGCTTAGGCGTATAGACAGAGCTATAGAGATACTAAGAGTTGCGACACTCTATGATGTCGCCGCCGGGGCAGTCACGTGGTTCATGTAAGCCCTAATAGTTCCAAACACACGCTGGCTGTCATGTTCTTCTATGGGACAGACAGCAGCGATTGCGTTATTGAACGGTAAATATTATAAAAACACACACCCAAGTACTTTTTCAGCTGTTATTGCATTATTGCAAATGTCAGTTTTGCATTTGGAGAGTCAGGGTGACAACGAAAAGCTGTGTATTACTTATATAAGTTTTACATTTTTAGAGGGAAAAGCTTAGTGTTCACGTTTAACTTTTCTTTTCCATATCATTCATCTGATGATAGACGCCTCGTGATTTTCATTTTAGCGCAACTGGGCTGTATTATTGATTCCCCTGATTTTGCTCATAAATTCCGATTCAGCCGTTAGCTTACCTCCGTGGTAGCGCTAAGAGGTCTGCCGTGGTCCGTTCAGCATTCGTCTAGCAGCTAGCATACTTCTTCTGATGAAAGCGGCCACCCCCAGGACCACAACGTGAAACATGATCATGTTAAGACTAAGAATATCATTTTAAGATTAAACTATACACATATTCTCAAAACTATTACAGAATGAAAACTCATTGAGGCTTGTATGTTTGGGTCTATAGGTAAGTGCAGTGCTATTAAGATTTAACTCAACCCAAGTAACTTCAGCAATTAACTATTATTTAATAACTACTATTTCACATTCAGAAGTATATGTTGGTTCTGTTATTTCTTGTATAGTTGTATAGATTATTAGTGTGTATAGTTTGCACTGTGTATATACACATTGTATATATTTTGCTTTCTATTTATGTTCAGAGTGTTTCTCTTTCTTCTTTTTTTTGTGGACCCACTGCTGCTGTGACAAAATCATTTCCCAGTCTGGGATCAATAAAGTAATTCTATTCTAACAAAACACTTGTAACTTCTGTTACAGCTATTGAGACATCAATGTAAGGATGGCTGATACAAATGAAGGTTTGCAAATGAAGTATTTTTTATTAAACAATGACAGACAACAAGAATGTGTGCTTGTGTTTGTGCGTGTGTTTGAGAAAGAAGAACAATTATGAGAACAAAAATAGACGGGGGAATATCCATTTCCAATAGATGAATGTCACTATAGGAGTGTAGTGTTCCCTTAAATGACAATGGGTGCAAATCTAAGGCAGCATACACATATGACAGCAAGAATACCTTGTTATTGTTACAGAGATTGAGGGAGAAATTGAGGTGGAGATCGAAGGGAATGAAAGGGACATAACAGACAGAGAGAGTGAAACAGAAAAGGATTTATTTGGCATTAAGAAAAAAACACAATTTGATTCATCAAAAGTTTAAAAAAATCTTCAACACAGACAAAATTCGAGCACTTGGGCATTCAAAAAAAGGGGGGATATGGAGGGGCAAAGAAACCGTGAAAAAAGCAATTGGAATTAGGTTCTGTTGTGGCACTACAGGATATAAAACCCTCCAAGCCATGAATATGCCTCTGCCCGACATCAGGACCATTCAGAGGAGGATGCAGCATGTCAAAATGGAGCCAGGAGTGTTGGGGGAGGTGTTTGATATGCTGAGACAAAGGCTGCATGGACCTTGGTGCTCTGAGGGAGACAGAAAGCAGAGGTGAGGTCAGATATGCTAGATTTATCTGATACTGGCTCTTCTAGAATTAAAATAAGAGCTAGTAAACTCACAATGAAAGAAAGCGAACACATGTAAACTCCACATCAGGGAAAGGCAAACCTTCACTCCAGAGAGGCCAGGTGGGTCAAGAGAACAGTGAGAATGAGAGTGTTTCAAAAACTGTACATTGACAGTATTGGTGTCTTTAAAATAATGCAATAATAGATAGTTGCATTCATTACAGTCACTCTGTAGAAGTAGTAGGTTTTATGACCATCCAGGTGGATGTCAGCAAAAACACATAACAACAGTATACAGTATAATAAACTCACAAATGTGAAGAAAGCCTGTGAAGTCCACACCAATTAAAGGCACATCCCTGGGGGACAGGGCAGCCTTAAAGAGAAAGAGTTGCATTATAACAGGACTAATGACAGAAAGAGAGAGAGGCAGGAATGTTAATTTCACTAGTGTTATTTCTCTGGTTACCTACCAATGTTAAAATCATCCGTTTCTGCAAAGCAATGTTTCACTAATTGAAATTCCTGCCATTCCTAATTATATAACCCTCGCTCAAATCACGAGTCACAGACAATGCCTTGACATGCCCTGATCACGAGCTCATTAAACAGATGAATATATATCACACACAAAATCGACTAACGAACGATGACTGACACGGTCAGGTTCAGCGGATAAAAGCCACAATAAATTAAAACTCCTTGACAATACATCTAAATCCTGCTTGTTAGTTACCCAACATCATTAATATAAAAGTTGCTAGCGATTCATTACCGGACTCTTACTTTACCTTCACAGCTGGCGAAATCGCGCTAGCTAACTAGCTAGCACACAATGCTTGAAAATTGGTTGCAACAACCAAGATAAAATATAGATAATTACGCTGTGCATATACAAATGAAGACCAGTGTAAGCATCACAAAGGGCCTCTGATGCAATATAGACAGTTGACAATTCAAAAGAGGTCGATATTTCAGCAACTTACCTCTGGAACTATTCGACGCGCTGCAATGTAAGTGAACGAGGTCCAACGCCGAAATGACAAAGTTTGGAACTAATCCGAGCTCCATACCCCGGAAGTAGGCGGTACAAAGCGCCGCCATTTTTTACAACGAAGGTCTATGGGAGTGTCGCCACTCTGTTATTATCTATCTCTCTGCGTATAGACACTGTCAAAATTCGTGTTCGTAACAGAGTTGTGTCATGAAACTTTATTGAGCCACTAGGGGTCTCTCTCATGCTACAGCACTTACAGGAAAAATGTGATTTTGCCTGATTTTGATTGGAAATTAGATTGTCAGCACTCTATTAAGTATTTAAAACCTTTAAGTAAGCCACAGCAGCAGACAGAAACGTATGTGTTTCAGCTGACCCATACTTTGAAGTAATTTCGGTTTTTGGAACATTTCTTCATGAAAGCATTTTCTTTAACTTTGTTCATAACAATCACTGGTTTATGTATTCGTTTGCTGTATTTTTGCTAATATTTGTATTCCCATTGTGTGTCCTTGAAGTTTATATTTTCCTTTGGTGATTCTGTATGCATGTAGTTTGATATAAATGTGATCATTTATGGTGGTGAGCTACAGAGTAATTCAGGCATCTATAAGAATGTTGCAAATACAGAATGTATTGACTTTTCCAGGGTTGTATTAATTTTCTCAAATATTGTATGTTTCCTTTTGATTGGCATATATAGGTCTTTATATTCGTTATGAGTTCTGCACATAATGAGTGCATACAAGTTAAGGTTAATACACTCATTCTTGATTGTTAATGCTATTATCAACTGGTCACTCGTCTTGATTGATGCTCCAACTGAAATATTGAGTTCTTGTTTTTACTAAGTATTAAGTTGCAATAGAAACACTTTGTGTCACACTTTGTCAAGGTTCACAGTAAAAAGAAAGAGAAAAGAGGAGCTACCGTAAAAGTTTAAATACTTATTATCAAGTACAGACAATCTCATTTCCAATAAAAATGCAGCAAAATCACACGATAGTCCATATTTCTTTGATAAGTCCTGTAGAATGACACAGGAAAAACCCCTAGTGGGGGGTACATTTTGTGAGTAACTTTCCAACTTGACCTAAGTTTGTAGCGGCTTCACCATCTGTTGGTCTATCTATAAAAACTCTGTATATTTGAAGGGTTTTTTATAACACATTTTGTCAAACTAACCAATGGTGGCACACATTCTGGTGATGGCTGCTGTTCATCTGGGGGTGACGTCAGCTGTGATCCATGAAATACAAACATTCTCTATTAGAAATAAACTGTGTACAGTGTACATTTACTATCAGAAGAGAAGTATGCTCTCATACCTTACAGTTGGCATATAAATCAATGTGTTTTAAGAAAAACCCCAAACACCCAACTGTTTTAAAACTCATACTATAAGTATGTCTGTAAATGCAAACATATGTGGAAATATCACCTGTAAAGGAAATGCTTTTTTGTGATGGCTTGCTCATGTCTTTGTTGCTTTTTCTTTTTTCCTCTGCCAGTGTTGATGCAGACGGATGGCATGTTGCATCCTTAAAAAGACAAATTCCATTATCAAAACATTCAAACTGAAAAAAGTTGCAAACATCTCACATGAGGTCATCTGCCTATTGTTATAAAAAATATAATTCTGTGTTTATTCAAATAGAATGAAAATTACAAGTTTGTGATACATTGCAGTTCAGTTAAATCTGACATCAATTCAGCAAAGTGTTTGTGTATAACCTGAGATGCAGGTGCTGCTGAAATATTGTGGTGAAGCTGTGTCTGATTTTAACTGTAACTCCGTGTGGATGGCTGTTTTCTCTTTTTTAAAACCTGGTAGGACAAATGTACACAACATAATTCGATTTTTTATTCATGTGGTTATTTAAACACATGACATGGTATACTGTTATCAAATGGTGATCACAAACAAATCTTTTCTTTACCCTCTGTTCTTTCTGTTTCTCAAAATCAAAAGGCTTTGTCATTGGTGAGATGTATACACCTCTCCTTCGCAGTTTTTTCTGTTTCCACCGTTCCACATGGACCCTGTGGTTCTAGTTCAGAATAGGTAGAGAGAAAGTAGGGTATTTACTGCAAAAAGTGATATTTGTGGCTACCAAATATAATGTTTTTCTCTACATTTTCCAATTTAATAAGTATTATTTAGTACAGATTAGTGGATGTGACAAGACTATGCCATTAATTGTTAAGCATTGATAGATAGCCATTTGATAACCCATATTAAAAAAAAAATTTGTTTCTATAATCTGAGGATATTTTTAGATTTCTAACATTTTTTGTCTTTTTTGTGAGCATTTTTTTTAAGTCAAATGGCCGTAAATTAAGGATATTATTTGACCCCTCAAACTCCATTGACATGGAAATACAATTACATTTACTAGAAACGTTGCATTAATATCCTACCTTGTAGTATTAACACGTTATTTTAATAATTTTAAAACCAAGCTCAAAATGAATACACACAATTCATGTATAAGAGCAAGCTGACTCACCAAGTAAAAGTCCCGACCACAGAACTGCCTGAGGGAGAAAGTACTTAAAGCAACAATATGTAACTTTTTCATCTATAGTATATTTCGTTTCAAACTCGATCTAAGACCGCAACAGTTGTCATCTGAGAGAAAGTTGACTCTCCAAGGTCCGCTGAGCGGTCCTCTCGCTCAAAACTGGGGTATGTAACTTTTTAACCGTGCCCCGCGCTTATCTTGGGAGAAGTACGCACCGCTTTACGGCACTACTGCAGTCAACAGAACTTGTGCTATGAAGTGGCCAGTTAGTTAGCCCGTGTCTGTGCTGTTTGAAACAATGGCTGAGGCTAAGAGCAAAAGTACGGGGACTGATGAAGATAAGAAGACAAAAAGTGAGCGTGACCAGACCAGAGGAAATATTGGACAGGCTTTAACACATTGGAGAGAGCTTCAAGAAACAGTGGGCTGCAAGTCCGATGCTGGGCTTGTAGTGCTGCGGACTGGTGAGTAACTCCTAACTCGTTTCAAACTTTGTGTCTAGTTTCTTTGCATCCTTGTTATAGAGTCGTGTCACAAAACAAACATTCAGTCTATCACGACAGGTAGATGACGTTATCATATAACAACCAGAATAGCAGAGTAACGTTAGGGTCCCCTGATTTAGCAACGCTAGCATGCTAACGTTACTTGTCGGAGTTATTGGTGCAGACTTTGACTGATGCATGGCGAGAAAAGATATTGACCCGTAAGCGGTTGTTCGTATGCCAAGTCGGTCTATGTCAGCAGAAGTTTAGCCCGTAACATGATAACAGAACCAGTATATTGTTACGTTAACTCCGGTTGCTTCTTATCTGAGCAGCGCCAAGTGCAAACTTTCTCGCTGGTCAAAAGTTTCGCCCTCATGTTGCTATATAAAAACTAACATTACTATACTCTGCACAGCTGTATCAACTAACATACTGACTACGACCTTTATTCCAGCTTTCTAAAGAGGAGATCAGCATCATCTCCATCAACAAATGAAAACTTCATCCCTGCCAGAGGACAGTCAGACCGCGACAGGTATGTTTTCATTGAGTTACGTTATCTAATCAATGACTGTCATTGAATGGTAAGATGTGAATATTCTACTTGTCTTTTGATTCAGGAATGATGTGTTTGCTGTCCAAGGTGTTCAGCCACTGAATGAGGAAGAAGGGGAGGCTGATGTCTTGGATTAAAGGTAAGTTTCACTTCCATCTCAAACGCACAAACACATTGTAGTGTTGACTGAATATTAATAATGTAGTTGTATGTATTTTTATATCTTGGTTTCAGCATGCACTTCCTAAGTGTTGCTGGTGAGGACCGACATGACTCCCTGGATGAGGAGGAAGCTCATGACTTGAGAAACAGCATGTAGGTGGCTGTCATTGAGTCTTTTTATCGTCTTTCCCTGACGTGTCATTTCGGTCTATAGAGTTTATGTTTGTTTATGGGCAGTTTTGAGGGTGTGGATCTGGGTCAGAAGTGCTGTGGAGATGATGTGGCCAGCTTTGAAGAAGAATTCCTTCCACTTCCTCAATTAGGGTATGTTTAATTTACTGATTGCATATCTAGGAGAAAGCTGATGTCTGAAAGTAAATATAATCAAGACAAGCTGCGCCTAAACCTTATGCCTGCTTGTATTTACAGCTGTGCATCAGAGATCAGATCATAACAAAGCTCCAGTATGATGTAGACTCCCCCCCCCCGTCCATCATAACAAAGCTCCAGGATAGTGTAGGCGCAGGAGTCAGCAGAGCCTCTGACGGTGGCGCAGGAGTCAGCAGGACCTCTGACGAGAACGCAGGAGTCAGCAGGACCTCTGACGAGGGCGCAGGAGTCAGCAGGACCTCTGACAAAAACGCAGGGGTCGCGGGAACCTCCGACGAGTAAGCAGGGGTCGCGGGAACCTCCGACGAATGGTCAAGCGGGTGCCAGTCCAAGGAGCCTGCTCTATACTTACAGAGCTCCTGGCCAAACGAAAAAACTCTAAAAATAATCAATTTTCTCTAAGGTTTCTGCTGGGGCCCTTTTTTTGTTGGTCAGTTCATTCTGTCACAAGGGTGTAAAAACAGGAACTGGACCCAATTCCAATACTGAACAAAAATAATTTATTTAAACTAAAAAAAGGCAAAAAGGTAAAACAAACTTACGAACAAAAAAACAAAGTCCATCAGGAAAAAACAGGGAGCCACGAGGAAACACAGAAAACATGAACGGACATCCACACCAACAAACAACAGTGAACTGACCCAGAGGGGAAGAAACACAGAGACTAAATAGACACAGGGGTAATCAACACAGGTGAGACTAGTTACACAGGTGAAACTAACAAGACACAGGTGAGGACAATCAGGGCAATCAAGACAGGAGGGAAACACACAGAGGCAGGAGAAATGAACACAAGACCAGAAACACTATGGACAACTACAAAGTAAATCATGAACACTGAAGACACACAGAAGTCAAGAATGTAACAAAAACACACTAGAACATAAAGAAACACTAGGATACAAAGTTTACGATATAACATACGAAACACTAAAGACTAAACTAGAACACACATGGGAAACACCAAGATCAGAAACTACAAAATAAGACAGGTAACACTTAAGACCAAACTTAGGAAACATTAACACAGGGAAACAAACAACACTAGGAAATATGAAAACTACTAAAACAAGAACTAGAAATCTAAACTCTGAAAATACACAACTAAACAAGACAAAACCATGACATAGTCTATATGCTGCATGCCTGTATTTACGCTGCTCCACTCCAGGCTCCTGCTCATCATTGATGGCGAATTGAAGTTTACGTTGAATCCTGGAATAAAAGGAAAACCGATGTTGAAAAACATGAACCTCATACACAGTTAGCAATGCATAAACAAACCATTAGCCACTTATGACATATACATGGTTGCAAACTACTTATAATATGGAATTTTTTTCTAACTCCTCTGATTTTATGTTATTAAGGAAAACGGTCATGCCCATATAAGGGTTGTGGCAGATTTGATTGACAGCTCTGTGCGCAGCAGCAGTCTGTATCAGGTCAGGACAGGAGGCTAGTAGAACACTAGCTTGATCCGTCTGCTGTTTTTCATCTTTTTTCGTTTGGAGTGTTTGTCTAGCAGATATCTGACAACAAATATGGCTTGCTGAGCGGTTAATTGGATTAACAGACCATCCAAGAATGTGATGCTTCAGTATTTTTCGGTAAGTGACATACAGTAGTAGTGTTATATTTACTGCATATGTGTTTGTATCATAGACTGTAAATATTACGGGGTCTATTTTTGCGGGCCTAGCTTGTTTAACGTTAGCTTGGTGATATACATTGACTGTAAATATTAATGATATAGTGATATAGTAGTGTTAAATTTACTGCATGCTCATCGGGAGGTGTCGGTATCTATGTACGACTGGCCTCAGTGTAGCCCATTATTTACGGTCAATGGTTTAACTTTAGCCGATCAAGAGACACAGATGCTAATGGCAACATAGCTAGCTAGGACTAATAAACTGGGGGGTTAAACTAATTCCGAAATGTTAGAATAGAAATTTGATTTGTTAAGATGTTGAAAATAAACAGTTTGAGTGATGTTATAAACTAAAGGCCGATCTCGGTGGTTAACCATAGACTGTAATGGTCACATACGTATACGAAATAAATGCCTCAATGTTTCCTTACACAAAATCTGTGGCAATTGTATGTGGAATATCATTCTGCAAGTGAGTGAGAGAGCTGAAAGTAGATTGATTACAATAAGGTTTAGCTTAGAAAGAATCATTTCCATGTTGATTACCTTAATACTGTACTTTTGTTGTCTGGGTAGTACACGGTTGAATTTTTTTGCCATCCTGGAGACCCTGCACTAAAAGTCTATGATCTCCTGGATCCATGTCACATGCTCAAGCTTCTTCAGTCTTTTCATCAGTCGAAGTTCTGGTGAGAGAAGATGGCCAGCAGATAAGATGGCCGTACATTAAGGAGCTCCACAAGCTTCAGGAGAAGGAGGGTTTGCATCTTGACAACAATTGTGGTGTAAGAAGCTGTTCAAATAAAAATATTTCTCCATCAAACAACTTGCAATCATACCCTATTCTTCACATTTTTAAACCCTTTGTCTAGTTTAGATGGGAGAAAGCTGATATTATGTGATATTGATCTGGGAAGACATTTTTAACTGTTTTTTTATTCACAAGTTATTGATTTTATTTACTCTGTATGTATCTTGATTTAAGAATGGGGCTGTGTCTAAGGGCATATTTTTGCAATGACTCTGTTCCATCCCATTTTTAGAAATTAACTGCATTAGAATTTGGTAAAAAGTTGTGTAAAAGTAAAAACTTCCTTCCCTTAGCTATTGAGTTGAGCATTAATGCACATTTTAGTCTTGTCATTTCAAATCTAAAATGTATACTCATAAGTAGAAACAAAGGAGTGCATTTAAATTAATCTGAAAAACCACATTCAAAAAAGCCTGTTTTTTCACCAGAAATTAACATGTTTGGTGCAAAAACCATTTGATGAAGGATAAGCATTATTCACAATAAAGGGCTCAATGTAACGGTTTGTCAGGAGGCTTAAAACCCGCCTCAGCTCCAGCTTTCAGCCTGTCATTAGGTTGACTGAAAGTTATGGTGAGAGCACTTCCAACATGGAGACCGCCATCGATGCAGGAACAAGTGGGTTACATCACTCAGGCCATCCAGGGGAGACCTGCCTCGCAGCGAGTTGTTGTAGAAGGGAAGCAGGCCTTTCAACCGAAGTCCACCCTAGCCGAACCAACAAATGCATTTGTTGTTGAGGCCTAGGTTTCTTCTTCTGTCTCTGCAGCTCTCTGGGCACATCGACAGACATAGCTGTCACCAATAATCCAGACTGTCTATAGAAGAAATACAAAAATGTTCAATTAATGCCTCAGATAAGGCAACATGTACAGTTAACTACACGTGACAGCTCAGGGTTTTTTGTTATTAGCCACATCTGCAGGGATAATATTGAACAAGGTAGCCACAACTCATAATAATAGATGCCAGTCTTGAAATACATTTCTAATACCTACAGTTGTTGGTGTGTGCAGCTGACACTTGGACTTCATCACTGGCCACAGACTCCATGACTTCAGGTTCTATAGAAAATAAATATCTTATGATAAATATAAAATATTTATTTTTCAAGTGTCATGTTCACCTACATCGCTGTTGACATCAGTAAATATAAGTCACAGACATTCCTCTTTTTGTCAGAACAGTTACAACCATGAACTGTCTACAGTCTATGGTCTAACAGTAGTTTTAACAACAACAAAAAAGCTCCGTCTTTTATCATTTTAAAACAGACTTCTTATCCTTTAATATGTAATTACACCCAAGCGATGATTTGTAACACAATACGAGAATTTATTTGTAAAGATTAGCCTCAAAGTGGTTCTTAAATTGTATGTTTTAAGAACCCCTAAATGCTAATGCTAATGTATTGCTCTGCTAACCCGGTCTACTAACTGCTGTGACAAATAACTAATGACGATAATTGTATATTTTAAAAAAGTGTAGTTTTAAGACTTAAATGATATATTTGGGTTGAAGGTAATTTGTTTTAACCGTAGGGGGTGATGTAAAGCAGACGTTAGCTTTGTTAAGAAGTTGACTGCTAGCTAGCATTGAGCTGTTCGAGCATCGGCAGAGTTTAGTCCCGCCTTAACGCTGTCGTTAGGTTGATCCCGCTTTGATCCAAAGTTTGGTTGAGACAACAATTCCAATATGGATGCGGCCGTCGATTAGACTCATTTACTGCCTCCGTAACAGACGGTATACGTCACTCAGGGTTCGTCCAGTAATATTTACAGTCTATGATGGACTCGCAGGTGGCTGAGGAGCCGAGGACTGTAGGTTTGTGCGTTTAGCAGAGAGAATTAGAGGTTATATAATATTATGATTATATTGTAGTCCTGCGCGACTTCTGGCAGACGTGTTTATGACGTAATCGTCAAGATTTTAGATCCTAAACATCAAACATGTTTGAAATAAATCGGGGCGTCCCCGACGATCGCCGAGCAGATCGGGACGTTAAGATTGGAACTTTGCACCACTCGCACTACAAGATAATCTGGGCAGATAATCGGTTCCGAGCAGCCTTGAGTCGGTGTTGTCGGGAAGGAGGAATCGGACCTCAAATCGGCCCGATTATCCTACAGTGTGAGCCAGGCTTTAGAGTGAGAGCCCCATGTATATGTATGTGGTGCGTGACTGTCAAACAAATGCCTTCCCTGGGAGACTGAAACATTTTATTTAATTTTTGTTTGCTTTATGAGTGAGAGGACACCCAGACCTTTCTTTTGATGCATTTTGTTTGTAAATGCGAGCAACAGCGAGTTCAGTGTCGCGATTTACAAATGTGTTTCAAAAACTGAAAGTTTTAGCAGTTACATTCTAGGGTTTTAGTTTTTGCCATTCACTTTGAATGGGGCCAAATTTTGCCAAATTTTGGTCGCTTAAAATCGATTTGTGTCCACACCGTGTGCCGTAGGTTTCCACAAAGTAATAGCACACTATTCCCGACCTAGCCGCTCGTTTTGATACCTTACTCGTGTGTGTGGCGCAAACGCTGTAGCGCGCCCAAATTTTAGGATATAATAATAATAATATTGGAGATAATAAGAGTGTGGCTGCCTTTGGCAACCACCCTAATAATAATATTGGAGATAATAAGAGTGTGGCTGCCTTTGGCAACCACCCTACTAATAATAAAAATATAGGAGATAATAAGAGTGTGGCTGCCTTTGGCAACCACCCTAAATATGATCCGTTTCACGCCTAATGGGAAAGCAACTATTCGATGGCAGAATGAACATCCCTGCAGATATTATTTATAACAGACTGAGACGTAACGTTAGGCTGCATCTTACCGGTGTCATCGTAGTCTCACGATTAACAGCTTTACCGGAAGCAGAAAGTCAACACTAGTTATGTCTCCGGTTTGCAAACAAATAGATAAATATATCCATCTTATGTTGTCTCAATAAAGTTTGTAACTGTATACCGATCTAAAACTAGCATGTTTACATGTAGCCATTTAGCCTACAGATATCATGGTAACAGTTGAATACACATACTAAACAACGGGCTGCAGGCGTTAAGGTTTTATCAAAATCTGGTAATATTACTGTACCTTTTCAGTCGACATGGTTCTTCAACTTCTCACAGCGTCTTTGCAGGCTTGCTCACCCTCTGCTTGTCAACAAATGCACGTTGCATCAGAGGGGGAGACATAACTGTTTTACGACAGTACAGTCAGAGGCCTGCTGTTGGCGCCAAAGCGCACCAAAACTGAGAAGTTACAGTACATAAGGGCTTTAAGCAACTTTGGTATAAAGTTGGGGCAGAAGTACACATTTGGCTTTCCATCTGTGTCTAGAGGTGCCTGCTGGATTATGTTTTTTAAGTAGATGTCAAATGGCGTTGGGCCCAAGTCAACCTGTAAGTGAAAAAATTATAATGTATATATAATGTCATTACTAATGTATTTTGATTTGTTTTATGAGACTGCAACAGTTGTTTTTAGATGGTCATGTTTTTATGCTCCATGCACTTTTGTATGTAGTAATGTAGTCCTGTAATGGCAACCCATAAGAGAAATGATCCTGACTGACAACATACAAAAGTGACAATTAAAGAACAAAAATGTGTGAATTTAACATTTTGAAAAGAACAACCTACCACAAAGTCTTCCTCTGCAATACCTATGTCATCTGTGGCCGGTTGCACAGTCAAGGTGAGAAGAATTTGCAGGTTTTGGAAATGTTTTTCAACATTCTCACCACTAGAGGGACTTGACATGACAACAGCAGTACTCACTACTACTTCATCAAGTTGTTTTAGAGTAGTAGCTTGGGTCATAAGGCTGATGACATGCATGCATAGAAGGTAATGTTTTCCAGCACTGTTAGGAAGAATTATTTAAAAAATGTAATAATGGCTATATTCCATTAAATAAAACTAAAATGTATTCAGCTGAAGACAACACTCACTGTTTTCTGCAGAGGTCCTTTGCATTTTTCATTAAATGACTAAGGCATCGATGAAGAATAGAAAGCTCAAGTGCCTGCTCCTTTCCATTTCCTGTCACAAGGTGGTAATAGTGTGTGAGCAGCTCACTGAGACTCAGGCCACACAGGTTCTGTACAATAGACTGCATTAGAACTACTGAGCCGTCACAGATGTACATTACAGGTCTCTTGCGAATTTTCTGGCCATGTAGTTAGACACAGTCTGTGATAAAGGAGCCGAAGAAAATAGGAGATTGATGCAGTTGTATGTTCGCATGTCACAAAAGTTGCAACAGGCACAGGGGAGGATCCTTTCTGTGGATTTCTGGCGACAAGTTCATAAATGAAAAAAGGTGTGGTCTCTCCTTTTGCCTTTTTGACCACACTTCCAGTTGCATCAAGGTAAATAATGTCCTCCTTTGATCTTTAATTGAAAAGATTGATGCTCTTGTTCGACCAAAGCATTACACCCTTTGGCTGTAGAATTATTTTCTGTATTAGTTGGTCCTCTATGCCTTTCTCTTCCTGGGTTTTTTCCTGGGCAGCCTGGGTTTTTTTCCGTCAGTGTAGGTTAAAGTTTTCAAAACCCCAGTTTTGGGTATCTCATCCCTGCATCCAGACTCCAAAACATCCTCCCCCAAGTTGGTCAGGCTGTGCAGATAAACGCTTCTTGGAAGTTTTGAGCCAATTTTCTGAGCAACGTCATGTCGATCATCAGCTCTAGTCGGTCTCCTTCTCAACTCTTTGCGACTGTGTTGCACAATGTCACCCTGGAAGGAGACCACAGCCTTCAGTGATGATTCACTGTCCACTTTTACATTTACCAGCACATTACAATCCTCAAAAGAGCATTGCCCAGTGCAGGTGAACACTGGGCAGTTTTTCTTGGATCCAACAGTTTTTACACTGTGTCTTTTAAATGCAAAACTACAAAACGGATGGACGCTTCTGATCCCTATTGCAATTGTATTTGTCCAATGTAATGTTTTAAATTGCCTTTTGTACTGTGTTTTTCTTAGTTGAAACCAGTCTGTGTTAGAAATGAAAAAAAAACAACGATCATCAGGCAACTTGTGCGTAAAATATCCACTGTCACTTTCGGCAATCACTTTGGATGATGTGGTGGAGGCACTGCTGGTTTTCTGTGAACACAGGTTGAAATAGGAGATTAGAAACTGGATATTCTGCAAGCTACAATTCTACAATTCACTTAGCAGACGCTTTTATCCAAAGCGACTTACATCAGAGAGTAAGAACAACACAAGCAAGGATCAAGGAAAAATAAAGGAACAATGTCAGTAAGGACGAACGATCAGCTTTGAGTCCGATTGGACACACAGGTGCTGAAAGGCATTGCCCAGAGGCAAGGCACAACATTAACTGCCGTTCTGAGACTCTAATCAGTATATAAACCATCTTATACGTCGTCGTTTTCAAACAAAAACCATCATCATTACCATCATTACATCAATACTATCGAGATCATCATCATTAAGTAAAGTTAGTAGGTATTCCTGAAAGAGCTGGGTCTTTAGCTTTTTCTTAAAGGTACAGAGGGACTCTGCAGATCGAATGGAGTTTGGAAGTTTATTCCACCACCGGGGGGCGACAGAGGAGAAGAGTCTAGTCCTCGTCTTTGGACCCTGTTGTAAAGGTTGGATCAAACGCCTTTCATTGGTAGAGCGTAGTGGACGGGAGGAAGTGTAGACCTGAATTAGAGAGTTAAAGTAAGGAGGAGCCGTTTTTGTTGCTGTTTTGTAGGCGAGCAGCAGAGTTTTAAATTTAATGCGAGCAGTGACTGGGAGCCAGTGTAAGGAGATAAACAGCGGAGTGACATGAGCTCTTTTTGGAAGGTTGAAGACCAGTCGTGCTGCTGCGTTCTGTATCATCTGCAGAGGTTTGGTTGTGCATGTAGGAAGACCTGCCAGTAGAGAGTTGCAATAGTCTATGCGTGATAGCACAAGAGCCTGTACCGCAAGTTGCGTAGCATGTTCTGACAGGTAAGGTCTGATCTTCCTGATGTTGTACAGGGCAAAAACGACATGATCGGGCAATCGAGGCTACTTGAACCTTGAAGGTTAGCTGGTCATCAATCATGACACCCAGGTTCCGGGCAGACTTGGTGGGCATGAGTTTGGTTGTTCCAATTTGGATATTGATCTTTGGCTGTATAGAGGGACTGGCTGGGATGACAAGGAGCTCAGTATGGATGGATAGCATAACAATGTAATTCGTACTAATACATTTGTGGCAGTCATAAAAAATAAAGTTTGTTTCACAAAATATAAAGAAAGCTAACAATTTAAAATGTCTAATTGTCTAGTACATGCTTCAGCTACACAGTGCAAACTGCATCGTACAATGCAAGAAAAGAGCAAATAACATTTATATTTGCTGTTAAAAAAGAGATACATTTTAGAACATCGAGAAGGACTCCACAATGTGTACTTAAATCGGATGTATTTCCTTCAACTGTATGCAATACAAATAATTTTAACTTGTTTTAATTTACCTCTTGGCTGTCATCCACTGAGGAGGACTCAGAGTGGTCTGGGGATGACAGGGTCTTGCATCTGCTGGCCTCCAGCAGGGACACAATGCTGGCCGAGTCAGAGTCTTGGACACTTTCCACATCTTCAGCAATTTTTTCGATATGAGGAACTCACAGCTAGATGAGTCTGAGTCCGTTTGATTTCTTGGACCTGCTGGACCACTTCTGGTAAATCCTCAAGCAGAGGAATTAGTACTGAATCTAAACCCAAGGATTGTTGGGATCCAGCAATCCGTGTATCTGTTCTTTTTTCCTGGGGGCTCGTTTGGGTGCAAAGACTCTGCAAATAAGCCCTTACCATAAACACCAAAGTTTAATGTGGGATGTAAGGTGTGTCATCATTTAAAATCAGGAAGTTATTTATTCCTTACATGTTCACAGGTTTAAAAAATGAAACAAACCAGAGCTGTAACATGCAAATCTTTAACTCGGAAAACATGTAACACTAAATCAGTTGGTCCCAAAGTGGGCTATGCCAGGCGCAATGACAGGGGGGGCGCGAAAAGTTTTGGGGGAAAAGACGAAGAAGAAGAAAAATTCCAAACAATGCACTACAGTTGTGTGATACCTATGTGAGATATGTTTTTCGGCAGTTGCATCAATCAAGACAAAATACAGATCAAAGCTAGACATTGAGAATGAACTGAGAGTGACTGTCTCACAGCTGCAGCCCAGGCTGGAGAAGATCTGTAGCACAAAACAAGCACACACAAGTCACTGAAATTCTTGCAGGACCGGGAGAATGGAGCTTGAAAGAAGATTTTCATTAAGTTTTTCAGAAGGAGCTGTTTACTTTCAGATCCACCTAGCGTTTTTTCCGGACAGAAAAGCGCTGGCTGTGCGCTCGGGAGCGTTTGCATGAAGCAGTTGTTCGCTGAGAAGAAAAGTGCTGCACGTCCGTCTCTATGACAACAGTGTGTTGACAATGGCCTCTGTATAACTGACACATCTCCGTTACTTTTTACTTCATGTTTTATATGTGAGATCGCTTTTTACCCCAGCAAAGAGGATGCGGGAACAAGTGACGATCCGTAAGAGGCTAAAATACAGAGAATATCATACATTTGGAAAAGAGCGCCGGTTACATCAACAGCGCCTTTTTGAAAAGTTGAAAGATTTTCATCTTAAGTGCTCGGAGCGGCAGCACAAAAACGGCAGAGCGCTTGTTGAAAAGACGCTGGGCGCTGCGCTTTTCATCCAGGCGGCCGCTTTCTGCTGCAAACGCTCTCTACCCAACTAAAAAAAGACGCTGCCGCTGAGAAAAAAACGCTAGGTGGACACAGGGCCTGTTGCATCTTAAAAAAGTGTTCAGTTGAATGTTGCAGTTATAATCTTTATTGCTACTTTAGAATTGGCTTGATATTTTTTTTAAGTTTAATCTTCACACATTGATGCTGCCATTCTTTTTCTGTTTTGGCAAATCTCAGATAAATTCTAAAAATACAGATATTTGACTGCAAAGGATGTTATTGTCAGTATTTTTTGTATACACACACACGCATACATATACACGCAAAGGGCCTGATTTACTAAAGGTTTGCGTGTCTTAAAACGTGTGCAAACTTGATACCACCAGCAAAAAATGTGCTATCTGATCTACTAACGACACGCAGTGAGGATTGCGTCTTTCATATGAGCAAAACAACACGCATTGTCCATTTAGTACGTTTGCCTTAATGAATATGCAATATGGGGCGTTTCTGCCGTAGCGTGCAAAATACTGGGAGGAGAAAATTCAAATAAGTTAAGTTAGTACACGCATTGCGATTTACCAAGCCAGGCAAAAATTGCGGTGATTGTGACACCTTTGAAAGGAAGGTGCTAATCCAGGAGCCCAGTGTTACCCACAACAGGCTGCAGTTAGGAGGAGACATAGGCACAATAAAAGAAGGTATAAAGATCATGTTTTTCCCCCAACATGTTAACATGTTTTCGATTGACATAAAAATAAATGACATGCATTATTTTTTTATTTCGATTCAATAATAGTTAATAAAGAGAAATACCATGATTGAACTAATATAACTGAACATTCACAGCCTCTGCATTCTAAAGAATTTCAACATTGACATTTATGTCCTATTTCCCTCTTTTCGGCAACATTACATTTTAAACTGGGCATTTCCTTTTTCTCGGGTTGCGCGTCTCTCCAGCTTGTCTCCTCCGGTGCGCTCCTCTCCCTATCGCGCTCGTCTCCAACCTCTACAGCCCCCTGCTGCCAAGCTGTAGGCACTTGGATTGGGGGACCTCACCACTGCTTGTACCCCCGTCTTCGATACCTCTTGCCAGGGCAATTATGTCCGATCAGACACAGCGCTGGCCAGCAGTCTTTTTTGGAGTGAACACGCAATTTTGTACTCTTTAATTGGGATCTTAGTAAATCAGGCCCAAAATGTATTTGTTTGGTAACGTGTGGGGGGGGGGGGGCCCAAAGCCATTTTTATGTTGAAGGGGGGGCCCGGCAAAAAAAGTTTGGGAACCACTGCACTAATTATGAAAAAACTATGGAAAAAAGTAATTTATGATTACCTGTTTATGTTCAAGATAAACATTTTTTTTGTCTTATCCTGTTTTGTGGTGTATTGGGGATCCTTAAATCTTTCCCCAGAAACCCCCTTCTCCATATGTACTTTCTTGGGTGAGCGGGGAATTGGCCTCGTCTTTTAGCCCCCGGATGCTTGCTAGAATGTCTTCTAAACTTTTTATACATTTTCTGGACTATAGAACCAAGAAAAATACATTTTGATTATTATTTTTTTGGAAAGACTTTCAGAAAGACTTTTTTTTTACATACCAAGTAAATAGAACTCACTTTCCCAAATGTTGAGAAAGAAAACAATTTGTGAAAAAAGTGACAGTACAAGTTAAAAAATGAATACATATAATGAATCAGAAAATCAAAAAGACTGCTTTTAAGATGAAATCTCATACATTAATAAAGGAATCATAATAAACAACTAGGGTGAGATAGGATTGAGACTTGTCTTTGACATGATTCAAATCAAACTCATCCATAGCAGGCACTTTAGTGCATGCACTGGCCAAACAGAATTCCCTTAAGTCGAGCAAAAGTTAAAATAGCAGTATTTAAGATTATTATAGGCTATTAGGTCAGTGAGTTCTTTGACAGCTCACTGGACTTGTTGCAGGACTGCACAACAGTGCATGCGCACTTTGAATAAAAAGTTCAATGCCATAAAGCCTAAATAAACAACTTTGAATTGTATTTTTTACATCTTTGTCGACTGACAAGGGATGCAGGCATACTAAACGCAGATGTCAACTGATGTGACATCATGCATTTGATGACCAAGATAGTTACCCCTGATCATGTGTGTCTTTTTTTTCTTTGGTGAATGCAATTGGCTTCGTTACATTTTGAAGCAAGCCTTTGCGTTAAAATGGCATTCACGTTAGCACCCGCAATGGGGCCCCTATATTTTTATTTTATTTTTATTTAACCTTTATTTAACCAGGTAATTAACCCATTGAGATCAAGATCTCTTTCACAAGGGTGACCTGGCCAAGAGGGCAGCAGCACACGTCATCATAAGCATTACATGATTAATAAACAGTTTACAAACAATAAGTTAAGGAGATAGAAATTAAAATGTGCAAATGGGTTTGCAGATAAAGTGCAGAGTCGTGATGACAGGTTACAATTCAAAAACACAGGCACTGTCCGATTGTCTCGCGTTTTTTGTCCTTTAAGATTGAGCCAAAGGCTTCAAGCGAAATGAGTTCTGCCATGTTCAATTCGTTCTGGAGAAAGTTCCAAGCAGAGGGAGCAGCAAAACTGAACGCTCTTTTTCCGAGCTCAGTGCGGACACGAGGAACAGACAATTTAAAAACATCACGGGAACGCAAGGCATAGTAGCTTCTGGCTCTTTGAAGGTATGAACATAAATAAGGAGGAACCAAACCAAGAAGAGCTTTATAAATGAGACTCAGCCAATGTGTATACCTTCGCACCTTCAAGGATGGCCAATCAGATTTAGTATACAGGTCACAGTGATGGGTAAGGCGTCTACAACCAGTCACAAATCTCAACGCACAATGATACACGGTGTCCAATGACTGTAAACATTTGGCCGAGGCGCCCATATACAGCACATCTCCATAATCCAACAAAGGAAGAAAGGTTAATGACACAAGAAGTTTCCTCGCTCTGAGAGAGAAGCAGGATTTATTTCTATAATAAAATCCTAACTTCACCTTGAGTTTAGCGGTCAATTTGGTGATGTGTGCTTTAAACGACAGCTCACAGTCAATAAGAAAACCCAAGTATTTGAAGCTTTTGACAAGCTCGATTGGATTTCCTTGGGAAGTTAAAATCAACAGGACATTTGTTGGTACTTCACTTAAATGTGAAAACAACATGAGCTTTGTTTTGTCATAGTTTAAGACCAACTTTAGTTCCCTCAGACGAGACTGGACAACATTGAATGCTGACTGCATAAACTCAAAAGCTTGTGCAACAGATGTTGAACAACAATAAATGATAGTGTCATCAGCATAAAAGTGATACATGGCATTTGACAGATTTACACACAGATTATTGACATAAATGGAAAATAAAATAGGTCCTAATATCGAACCTTGGGGGACCCCCTTTGAGACCTCTAAGAAGGAAGAGGTGGATCCTGCCATTTGCACACATTGCGTTCTATTTGACAGATAGTTGCCAAACCATTGTGCTGCTTGCTTTGATAAGCCAATTTGATGTAAAGTTGTGATCAATAATCTGTGGTCAACTGTATCAAACGCCTTTGATAGGTCGATAAAAAGAGCTAAACACATTTTTTTTTACAATCAATGGCTTCAATGATGTCATTTAAAACCTTGAGAGCAGCTGTGACAGTGCTATGTTGTTTTCTAAAACCCGACATATATTTAGATAGGACCTTGTTGTCATCCAAAAAGTCCTTCAGTTGATCACTCACGATTTTTTCAAACACTTTTGCCAGAATGCAAAGTTTTGAAATTGGCCTGTAATTATTTACATTGGCAGGGTCACCCCCTTTTAACAGAGGAAGAACAAAAGCAGATTTCCAGACTTTTGGAATTTCATTGCTGACAAGACTCAAGTTAAAAATGCGTGAAAGAGGCTCAGCTATAAAATCCTCACACTTAGCTAAATACCTTGTAACATATCTTTCAAAGCTATGTAGTATACTGGATACATTTCATTAATATTTCATGTTGCCTCTCTATAGGATACAAAAAAGACATGTTCCTAAAAATAACAGCGCTAAATTGAAATATGTCAGCATTGTTTTTTTCAAGTGAAAAAAGCTTTAGCATATAGGCTACACCTGTTATCTGCTTCTGTTAAATATTTACATCAACAATTTAGAATATACCAACCCTTGACGATTTGTCATCATTGATTCCAAATTGTTCTATGAAAAAAAACCCAGTAGCCTATAAGCAAATATCCTACAAACTTGTGGAAAAAATAACTCCGCCAAATTGCGCACACGATGTCCTCTCCGTCCGTCAAGTCCTCAGCGCTTAGAGGAAGAGGCAGGTTTATGGGTATCACGCTTTCGGATAGATTATTTAAAGGTAAAAATAAGGTTTAAGGTAAAATACATTAAAAAACACACACACACACACACACACAAACACACACACACACACACACACACACACACACACACACATTTTAAAGCTATATAGACCATATAGGGTAAAACTGATGTCTATTTAGAAGTCTAGTTCATTATTGTTAAAATATAAAACCGATATAATCAATGTAATAAGAATACACATTGTAAGGTGTGGGTTATGATGGCAAATAATAGGTAAAAGAATATATATTTATAAGGTTAAAAGTAGGCCTATATAAAAGTGTAGAACAATTTTTGATCCATTAACAGTTTTTGAAAAGGGCCTCAGGGTTTGAGAAAATAACAGGCTTGTTATTGTGCTGTATTATCTCAAAAAGTACTCAGTAAAAGTACTTTATAGTACCTGTGCATGTAGTCTTGGAAGTACTAAGTCCAACCATATCAGAATCATGGTGTACTTATGGAAGGAAATGTTTTTACAAGACATCAAAGTCAGAAAAAAAGACTAATTATAGTGATTTATACCCAACATACCCACCCCTTTCAGACGTAGGGGCTGCGTTGCGCTGTATGTATGCCTACGTTGTGGTCATGTGGGCTCTTGCTACTGGGGACGTTTTGGCTACGTACCTATCACTTATCTAATACATAACTGATTTTGGGCAGTCCATTTGCCTGGGGGTGTATCAGTTTGTGCGGGTGATTTTGAACTCAGTGGTAGCTGAGGAGAGAAAAGAATGGCCTCCAGAAACTTTTCTAACAACTGTGGTCGTACATTTGCAGAATGTACCCGACTTTTACCATCGGATGACCAAGAACTGGATTCTATACAGCATGTTATAACCAGGTAGGCTATCAATTACTAATGTTGGAGCCAAAATATGTGTTTGTTGTGTATTTTCTTTTGGTTGTGTGTGTGGTCCCTCTACTGGGCACTATGTGGAGCCTGAGTGGGTGCCGTGTTTAAATCAAGGCTCCAGGTGAGGTGAGACAGGTGATTTAATGGAGGCAAACAGTTTTTCTACCGTGTCAGCCTGTGATCACGTCAAAAAGCGGATTTGTTTGTTTCATTTAGTAGACGTAATGGTTCGTCTTATTTTTCTTTTTTGATATCATGTTTAAAAATAAATGGATGGAAATATCCAAATCGCATCAACGGACTGGTTTAATTTCTTAGAGCTGAGCACGCGTCCGAAAACAGCGTCCACATTCATCCCTCAGTGACTTTTCTAAACAATATTGGATTTGTTAAAATTGGTCACTACAACTAACGTGAACAAGCCGAGTTACTTATTTAGTTAGTTATCGATTGATTGTTTTCAAAGCTAAAGTTAACGCCGGGTATGTCAGTTATACATTCGGCAATTGCATCGTTTCCCAATAATCTTCGGTGTAAATTAGCTAGCTGGCTAACCTTACATGTTTTTGCTGTGTAATGCTTAGCTCTAGGAAGCTGGGTTTTGGGGGTTTAACGCTAGCAAGCTAACTTTAGACTTAACCCTAGGCTGCACAATGGTCTGCTCTGTAGAAAGTTATGGACAAGACTGAGATCGAGGCATAGAAAATCAATAATTCTAACTCTTTGAAAATGGAATGCCTGAATGGGTTGTTAAATTAGTGAAGCCAGCGACCGCAAAGACACACCGCTGGAACTTTCTTCGTTGTAGGTCTCCTAATAGTGGCTAGGTTTTATGTTAAGTTTGTTTGTAGTAAAGATGCGGGGCATAATTAACGTTACATGGTAACGGCAGCTAGACTAAATAGCTAATTTATATCACTCTTTGTAATGTGTAATACTAACAGGATGGAGACTATGGTGACGAGCATTCGTTGGGCCAGAGGGCGACTGGTTGCGCCTGAAGTGGCCGATGAAATGCTTGGTCTCATAAGCGAGTTAGTTAAGGAAGCCAACAAGCAACAACAACAACCTGGTAAGTTTGCTCGCCAAATAAAAGTTATCTTTAAATAGCTCTTTAATATGTTGCTATCTCTTTAGCTAACGTGAACAATTGATTCAACCAAAAACCATTCAAAACACCACAGCACTTACCAGAGAACATTTGTATGAAATTATCCAATATGGGCCCTGCAACATTACCGTCTTTCGGGAATCCATTGTAAAACTAGAACGGAGATGGAGGTATCATCTCAAGAGATACTAAGGGATCTGCAGTCGTAGATACCATACCATTGTAACTTACCCATATTTTACAATCGTGCTAGATGCCTGAAATCATGTACGGAAGTAAGAATGTTATTCCACAATTTCTGAATTATATTGTCTATTTTTGCAAACTCTGGTCTTGCATTGAATGAATCTTGAATTGCATGGGTTGGTAATGGCTGGAAAGCTGAGAGTCTTGTGGATCAAAAGAGCACAATTGTGTCCATTTGTTTTGATTTTACTAGTCACTGCAGTTCTATACCGAAGTTAATACTAATTTTATCAACACAAAACTTGGTGCAACAACCTATTACACATCATTGAGCTTGGGAATGGCAATCATACAGTAGCTCCATCACATAATGCCCCAAGCCCCTCTGCCCTCTTGATATCATTAAAATAGGCGAGATTTAACACAATACTTTTAACATTTTTATGACAAGAGAAAAGAGTGACACACAATGTGAAGCAGTATCTTTAAATTCATTTTCATGGCTCTAGCCATCTTATGTAAATGCACGTATGTAGCACCTACTGCTGACATTGATTCCTTCCACCCCCATAAATGTGTGATTGGGGGAGGGGGCATTTGCAGCAAATGCTCTGAATATAGTTCAACTTTGCTTTATGATCAACATATTGGGCAATTCTATACACCATGGGTACATGCAACCCACTGTTCGCTTTGTAAATCCCTAGATTCGACTTACAGTGTGAAGGCCCTGCACGGGGTTGGAATTGTGTGAAACACCAGAGATCTAAATTTTCTTAATCCTGGTTTTTCTTTTGGATTACAGTTCTTCCTGGTTTCACGGTACATCAAATGGGAGGACGGCCTGGAAGACCAGTGTACCAGATAACCTTAGAACAGTTGCAGATGTTGCTGTCTTTTAACTTCTCTGCAAAACAGATTGCAGACATATTAGGTGTTTCAAGAAGCACAGTGAAGCAACGGTTAAGGTATGTGTCTATTTTTTGTTTCTTTACAAAGGGCTTATAATCGATGGTCAAGCAATATTGCTGAATGTTCACATACTTTTGGCCATATAGTGTTGGAACTGTGTTTAAAATCTTGGAGAGAAAAAAACTGTTGTGGTCAAATACCACAAAACAGACCTTGCCACTGCCATCTTAATTTTGATAACTAAGCTATGCTTTGTTCGCTGCAAAGCAATCTTCATTGAAGTTTGACATTTATTACCACTGGAGCAGAATGTTCAAATGTTGTATTTTTCTCAGAGGAATTTTGATCTAAATTCTTAAGTTTTACACATTGTCTAATATAGACAGTACAATCTTTCATTTGTGGGGTCGCTACACAGATCTGACGGATGACGCACTTGATTACCGTGTGCTGGAGATCGTCTCTGCCAATGACGAAATAGGACCAGAAGCTGCTTGTGGGTGAGGGCATCATAGTCCAGAGACGACGTGTGCGGAAAAGTCTAATCAGGACTAATCCTGAAGGTGCTGCTCTTCGGACGATGTCCCACAGGCTTCGCAGGAGAACCTATCAAGTGGCAGGTCCAAATTCACTGTGGCATCTTGATGGCAACCACAAGCTCATTAAGTAAGTGGCAATTGAAGCTATTGTACTCTGGCTGCATTCGGATTGTCCCTCCTATCCCCTTTCACTAACCACTTTACCTTAACCCCGGGGAAAAACATCATGAGGTTAAGGAAAGATGTTAGGAGAATTCATGAAGGAATTAGAGAAAGATGACCGCGTTGCTCTGAAATCCGACTGCACTTCTACGTAGTTATGCAACGGCGGATGTTATTGACGTATGTTCAACCCTGTTGAAATCAAAGTGTTACTTCACACCAAGGTCTAAGCCTAACTCCACCCACTGCACAATTTGCACAAAAAATGCCGGGGGGGGGGGGGGGGGCTGAGGAGGTTGGAGGATGTGGGTGTGTCACTCCTGCAACTCAGTGACATCTCCAGATTACCGTTGGCTCTCCTCTTTTTCATGCAGACTATATAAACGTAGACAACTCAGTGAAAATATTACTTCATAATCAAGGTTGGAATAGAAATAAAAAAGGAACAGATCTGTCACAAAAGTGAAACCAAACGGCTGACCCATTGAGAATGGTTGCTCATGCTACCCTCCTGTCATTCATTGACATGAATCCCAATTAGTATGATTGTATGAATATTATTGTTAAATGCAAGACAGGTAGCTATAACGTGATGGGCCTACAAATTTGCTACTATGGGCTACATCATTCTTAAGTTTGAAACATGTTGAATTAAAAACATCTGGCTATGAACGTCTAGTATCCCTTTTTCTTGAAATACAGAATTCTGTGTTATGGTTGTTACTATATGCTGATTCTGATCTTATTTTAAGCCTATGAATATAATAGCTTAATAACGCACAAATATAATAGCTTAAGAACGCACTCCCTACAACTTGGAAACAGTCCCAATGGCTCCTTTATTCGGAACTCCGTCCATCTAATAGGCTATTCCTTTATTCACTTTCGTTTTTATCCCTGTACATGGGCTACTGCCTTACCGGTCATTTTATACAGTTTCTTTATGCTGTTTGTACTATACATTATGTTTATGTCTGAGCTATTGCACTATTCCGGTTTTAATACTGTTTAGCATCATTCTGTGTCATCACTCTTGAAACTGCAGTTGTTGACAATGATCTTTGTGTCTCTGAGGCCCAGCTCAGCGCCAATAAAGGAAAGCTAGGCTTGAACTTCTGCATTTTTACACATATTTGAATTTTGTTTGTCTCCCTTCCTTTGTTTCTCCCTTTTCCCAATCCCTTTCGTCATCTTTTTTTAGGTGGAGGATTGTGATCCATGGAGGAATCAATGGTTAAAGCCGACTTGCGGTATTCCTTCAAGCTTCTAATAACAACAAAAGCAACACTGTAATGGACCTGTTTGTTGAAGCCATCAGCCAGTATGGTGTCCCATCCAGAGTCAGATGTGATCATGGAGGGGAAAACAACGCTGTTTGTCTCTTTATGAATGTCTTCCGAGGCTCGACCAGGGGGAATGCTTTAAGAGGGAGGAGCACTCATAATCAACAGATTGAGAGACTGTGGGGTGATGTATGGAGAGGCAGTACAAACATCTACCATTCCTTGTTTTCATTTCTGGAGAACGAAGGAAAATTGAACTCCAACAATGAAATGCACCTCTGGGCTCTTCACTTTGTTTACATGCCCAGGATAAACCGTGACCTCAGATTGTTTATCAATCAATGGAACCACCACCGGCTGAGGACTGCCAGACACATGTCACCGTATCAGATTTTTGTGCGAGGTTGTCTGGCACAGCAGTTGCAATATCGCATTGGTATCCAAGGTCTTTTTGGAGCAGATGAGCAGCCATTTCCAGGGGAGGAGCAGGGGGCGGCTGCAGCAGAGGAGCAGGGGGCGGCTGCAGCAGAGGAGCAGGTGAATGAAGCACCTGCTTTTGACTGGCATGAAACAGTTCAGGTTCCCCTCAACCAATTTCAACCCAATGATGAACAGTTGGAATACCTCAGGCAACACATTAATCCTTTGGGTGGAGCTCGAGACAGTTTGGGAACTGATATTTTTGAACTGGTCCTCAACTTCCTGTCTTAAGTACAGCATATGCATACATCTTAGTGCTCTCATTTTGGAACTACTTCTACTGGGCTCATTTTGTTAGCTAAACATATTTATAAATCGAATGTCTGCAGGTGTATTATTTAAACAAGGTGAGATACGACTGACTCGCTCATTATGTTCATATGCCAGTAGTAGTTACAAATGCCAGTAGTTGAATAGGCATATGATGCCCAGTCTAGGGACAGGGGCTTAAATTTGTATTTTATTCTTTAGGCCTCCTTTATGTTCCTGTATGTTAGAGCAGTCCTTGCTCAATTTTTTTTTTATTGTGTCTGTTTCCAAGCTGTGATGAATAAAGCAGATGTGGATTTAGTAAGTCTTTGAATTGGTCATTATTCCTGGTATTACATTTATTAAACTCCAAACTGTTCTAAACTAGTGGATTAAACATGGCTACTCAGCTGATAGATCAAGGGTGCCCAAACCTTTTGACTGGGACATGGGCCAAAATTATAAGTGGACTTTATTTACAAATGTAACAAGTCTGCAATACTTCCTTAGCTCTGGAGTCTATTTTAGAAAGCAGGTTTAACTAACTCTGAGCTGAGTTACCCTGAGATACATATAAAGCTGAGTTTTGGTTTCAGGACAGCTTATGTACATACTTAGCTTGAGTATGTTCACTGAGTTAAGCTCTGCATGGTGAATGGGGGGAAATAGCCATCAATGGAGCTCCGGTGCCAGAATTGACCATGTGGCAACAGGTAAATTGAGGCTCCATTTTAATCCAGTGGATTAAGAGATGCTTGTGTAAGCAGATGGTGCACATTAAACTTAAGCAAACAAAGTCCATACAGACAACGTGATGTATCTTGTAATCAATGGCTCTCCAAAGACATTAAGGGTCTTATACATAAAAGGAAAATTGCTTTTAATGAAGGTGACGTCATTACTGAGAGGAAATTGAAGAACGAAGTACGGACTGCAATAAAGAAAGCTAAAATGAGGTATAAAGATAAGATTGAGGCTGAACTCAGCAGTAACAACCTTAAAAAAGCCTGGAATGGAATGAAAACTATGACTGGTCTACAAAAGAAGGATGATAGTGGAATTGCTTTGGATGGTTTTCATTAAGATAAACGTCTGGTAGACGATTTCAATAATTTTTATCTTCGTTTTGAAAATAATGATTTGACTGCACAGATGAATGTAACAAAAGAAAGACAACAGCTCCTCCAGCAATTGTTTTTGAGGTGAAGGAAGTGGCAAATCTTTGTCGGCACACTAAGGCAAAGAGCCCTGGACCTGAGAACATCTGTGGCCGGCTTTTAAAAACATGTGCAGATCAGCTGTGCGGCATCTTTCATTATATCTTCACACAATCTGTTCACCTGCAGAAAGTGCCTACACTTTGAAAACAGTCCATTACTGTTCCAATAGCTAAAATTAGCACCCCAAAAACACTGAATGATTTCAGGCCTGTAGCTCTGACTTCTCTAGTGATGAAGGCATTGGAAAAGATTGTAAAGAATCAAGTTATAATGCAGGTTGAGGAACACCTAGATCCTCTTCAATTTGCATATCAAGCTGGTAGAGGTGTGGAGGATGCTGTCACCACATTGCTAAACTATTTGTAGAAGCATCTTGAGGGTCCAAAGACACATGCCAGACTTCTGTTCATTGACTTTTCTTCAGCGTTTAACACTATTCAGCCGTTTTTGCTTGCTGAAAAGCTTATTCACCAGTTTAACTTGATCCTAGCCTCATTGGTTGGATTATAGATTTTCTGACCAATAGGAGGCAGTGTGTGAATGTAAATGGTGTTTTTTCTAACCAGCTCTCGTCTTCCACTGGCTCTCCTCAGGGTTGCTGTCTTTCACCCCTCCTGTACATAATGTACACTAATGAGTGTCGCAGCAATCACTGTAACAGACACGTTCTTAAATTTGCTGATGACACCGTCATTGTCAGCCTTCTTAAGGGGGGAGAGCAGGGTCATGGGCCAGTTGTGGATGACTTTGTGGCTTGGTGTGATGAATCCTTTCTCCACTTAAATGTGTCAAAAATGAAAGACACGACCATTGATTTCAGAAAGTCCCCACCAAGCCAAATACCAACTGTTATTAAATCAGCAGATATTGAAATTGTGGACAGCTATAAATATCTGGGTGTTATTCTTGACAATAGGTTGTGTTTCGAAAATCATGTCGACGCTACCTCCAAGAAGGTTCAGCAAAGACTGTTCTTTTAAAGGAAAATGAAATCTTTTATTGTCTCTTCTGAGATGATGACTCTCTTTTATAAAAATAATAATAAACTAAATAACCTCTGGTGCCCACAGTGTTACCCAAATACCTAACAAAAATACTAATGCAAAAACTAAATTTACTAAACAAATAACTAGCAAAAGAAAAGATTACCCAAAATCTATTCTGAATAAAGAAAACGTGTAGAATAATTAAATAAACAACACCACCCAAATATTAGTAAACTAAATACCAAAACTAATTCTAACAACAATTAAATAGTTCCAACAGTGCTCTTAAAAATCATTCTGCAATTATTTCCAGAGAATAACTGATCCAAATAAACCAAAACAATTAGACATCAGAGAGGGAAAGATACACTGTGCTGGCTAAATCTGATAAGAGTTTTACACAAGGTCAACCTGGCAAACTCAGAGTGGTCTGGGTTCCCTTGTCCATGTTTATAACAAAACATGCTTGAGTCATCTTTGCCTGCTTGTCCTCCAATTCCCTTCAATAGTCAATACTTACAATAGCCATAATACAGTCTTGTTCATATGATCTTAATGTAGAAACAAAGCTCAAATAGCCTTAACCCTTATGCCCTGCTGAGGGAAATTTGTGTATTTGGGGGTGCATTTATTGATGTAATTTTTGCTGTGATTGTTCTCTAGCCATGAAATTTGGGAGGAAAGTGTGTTTTTCAATGAATTTTTGAATTTTTGAGTTTCATCCATTTTAACTTTATTTTGACTGTGTGAGGTGTTTTTGTTACGTTGGAATAGTTAACTACACAAATTTCCACTTGAACTTTAAACTGCTATAAAATTATGAAAGATTAATATTTTTTCACAATTTGTTTTTCTTTCTTTTCATGAAGGGGTTCTTGTTTGATTCATATCATGATTTCATTAATCACCATTTAAAATTAACCCTTTAGATGCCAGTTTTCATCATAACAACTAACGTTTTTTTTTGAAAAATACACTAAAATACACTATAATTCAATATATACCAAAAAAATTTTACTTTTTCTTTGATCAGTATTACCGGCTGACCCGTCTGTATAATTAGTGGGAAGATTGATTTTGGTGCTTTATTACTTTTTTTTTAATGTCAGATTGAAAAAAAAAGTTACGTTGGAACTGTTAACTACACAAATTTCCACTTGAACTTTAAACTGCTATAAAATTATGAAAGATTAATATTTTTCCACAATTTTTTTTTCTTTCTTTTCATGAAGGGGTTCTTGTTTGATTCATATCATGATTTCATTAATCACCATTAAACATTAACCCTTTAGATGCCAGTTTTGATCATAACCACTAACAATTTTTTTGTAAAATAAAAAAAATGTAGCAGTTTAAAGTTCAAGTGGAAATTTGTGTAGTTAACTATTCCAACGTAACTTTTTTTTAGCAGGGCATAAGGGTTAATGCGGTGTGATTAATACCCTCAATGGGCTATTGACTCTGCGTTTATTGTTGTAATGAGTCAGCCTGTCCAAACCTTAGTATTTACAAACTATCGTCCAAACGTGTTTTACTGTACAGTGAAAGTTTGTCTTTTTTTATGATGTATGACATCATAACAGATAATTCTCATTTTTGAAATACACTAATTATCAGTTTTAAATTATTTATTAATTTGGCAGCTGAGGCTCAGAGCCATTTCTTGACTTCTTCTGCCCTTCAGTCCTTGAGGAAGTCACTTCCCTATTGCTACCTCATGCTGGATAACTCCTTACAGGGTAATCCAAAAAGTATAAGAGAAAAAAAGTTCCACTTGAAACACTTTAACTTGTGAGATGACTTCCTGACTTGCATGGTCAGAAGAACCTCAAGGACTTTCTCTGTAGGATGGGAGGGTTGTGGGGTATTGTTGGAGCCATGAAAACATCTAAGTATATTTGAAGTATTTATTTAAGGTTAAGGTATGTCATATTTTGGTTATTGATTATGATATCGTTTATTGAGGGATTATATTGAGTAGGGGGATAGCGGGTCACATGGGTATGGGCGAAGATGTGGTATTGATTTAACTCACCTGTTCAACTTTTGTTCTCGTTGGAAGCTGGGTGAGCTGTGTCACCGTATTTTTTGTTGACCGCTATTTTTTTTTTGGCTCACTCGTTATCATAAGTTGATTATCTTTTTTCGTTAATAAAAAGTCAAACTTATTTTTGTATCACAGTATTCATTTTGGAAAACTCGTCAGACAACATATTAGGCCCAGCCTCAGCCTTTCAGCCGCTTCATTGTTCCGGAAAGTCGCTACAAGTATGTTAGCAGACAGAACATTATGCAAAAAAAGGCGAATCAGAAGTGGCTGACAAAGCAACAGAGTTTGATGCCAAACTGACATTTTTTGCCTTTATATCAGTGACTGGTATTATTGAACATATTCACAGAACCAACCAGTGAGTGGTAAAGAACATTACAATCAGAAAAATAAAGCATGCATAACAATATCAATGTTGTAATATCACCTAGATACACTATATTGCCAAAAGTATTCGCTCACCTGCCTTGACTCGCATATCAACTTAGGTGACATCCCATTCTTAATCTATAGGGTTTAATATGACGTTGGTCACCCCTTTGCAGCTATAACAGCTTCAACTTTTCTGGGAAGGCTGTCCACAAGGTTTAGGAGTGTGTTTATGGGAATTTTTGACCATTCTTCGAGAAGCGCATTTGTGAGGTCACACACTGATGTTGGACGAGAAGGCCTGGCTCTCAGTCTCCGCTCTAATTCATCCCAAAGGTGTTCTATCGGGTTGAGGTCAGGACTCTGTGCAGGCCAGTCAAGTCCATCCACACAAAACTCTCTCATCCATGTCTTTATGGACCTTGCATTGTGCACTGGTGCACAGTCATGTTGGAACAGGCAGGGGCCATCCCCAAACTGTTCCCACAAAGTTGGGGGCATGGAATTGTCCAAAATCTCTTGGTATCCTGAAGCATTCACAGTTCCTTTCACTGGAACTAAGGGGCCAAGCCCAGCTGCTGAAAAACAACCCCACACCATAATCCCCCCTCCACCAAACTTTACACTTGGCACAATGCAGTCAGACAAGTACCGTTCTCCTGGCAACTGCCAAACCCAGACTCGTCCATCAGATCACCAGATGGTGAAGCGCGATTCGTCACTCCAGAGAACGCGTCTCCACTGCTCTAGAGTCCAGTGGGGGCGCGCTTTAGACCACTGCATCTGACGCTTTGCCTTGTAATTGGTGATGTATGGCTTGGATGCAGCTGCTCGTCCAAGGAAACCCATTCCATTAAGCTCTCTATGCACTGTTCTTGAGCTAATCTGAAGGCCACATGAAGTTTGGAGGTCTGTTGCGATTGACTCTGCACAAAGTTGGCGACCTCTGCGCACTATGCGCCTCAGCATCCGCTGACCCCGCGCCGTCTTTTTACGTGGCTTACCACTTCGTGGCTGAGTTGCTGTCATTCCCAATCGCTTCCACTTTGTTATAATACCACTGACAGTTGACTGAGGAATATTTAGGAGCGAGGAAATTTCACGAATGGACTTGTTGCACAGGTGGCATCCTATCACAGTACAACGCTGGAATTCACTGAGCTCCTGACTCCTGTCTTTCACAAATGTTTGTAGAAACAGACTGCATGCCTTGGTGCTTGATTTTATACACCTGTGGCCATGGAAGTGATTGGAACAACTGATTTCAATTATTTGGATGTGTGAGTGAATACTTTTGGCAATATAGTGTATGAACCAACTGAAAGACTAAAGAATAATTATTGCCCAGCCCCAATTCAAACTTCCCCAAACTGATCAGCAGCACAGACAATTCCAAACTCCATGTTCTCAGTGTAAGTCTGGCCCACAGGTAGGCGGAGCACCAGGGAACAAGTATTCGCTTTTGGAAATCTGGCCAGTTCATCTCCGGGTGCAAAAACTCCAGTTCTGGCTGCACCTCGAAACCCATTGCTGGGATTCGCCACAGGCATGTGGCGAAAAATGAGGACACGCTCAAGACTGATTGGCACGGCATGTCAAAAGTGCCTGTATTGTTACCCTAATATTGTCTTTGTGTACCTAAATCTTATAGTTAGTGTACCTAAATCTTATAGTTAGAGCACAATCAACTTACTGTTCTGTATTTGCCCCTCACCATAAAACTGGAGCACAGCCTCCATCACCTTCCTGTGCTCCAAGGACTGGAGGTGCCAGAGAGCTCCCAGCAGAGCCAACTCTTCAGCTGTTTCATTCACAGCTTGTCTGGCATCGTCAAGAGTCCCCGCACTGCTTATCTGAAATTATAAAAATAATAAATTGAATCTTGATCATTTAGATTGCTCCCTGGTAGTTAGCAAACAAGATTTTGTCATAATGCCCTGCATTGAAATCACTGTTTCACAAAGCAAGGACTTTGATCATCTAAGCCATACTTTCAGACAGTCATAGTTGTAGGAGCCAAAATGCTTGTTATAATTGATCCTTGCAAGAAACCCGACACAACTGTGAATTTGTATTTGGGTGTAATTCCAACACTGAACACTGTATGGAGTCTTGACTTGTGCTTTGCATTAAGCCAAGTCTCCAGGGGCCCGTTTCTGAAAGACGGTTCAACAAACTCTCAGTCTAACTCTGAGCTCTGAGTTAAATCAATTCTGAGTAAGTTCACTCTGTGTTCAGTCCGTGCACCATGAGGATAAAAAGCCAACATTAATGGAGCCCCGATACTACGATTCACCATGGCAACAGGTGACAAAAAAAAGATCCTCGTACTTTAACCACCTCGAAATATAGCCTACATCTTCATGTGGACATACAGAGAATATGAACAGGTTTTAATAATAAGAAAAAGTAATACTGCTGCAGCTTAAAGGAGAGAGAGCGAATGAGGAGAAAACAGCTGCTCGCATCAGCACGTAATGAAGTCTATTATTTTTTATTTATATTTAATCAGAATTATAATATTGCAGGTCCAAACTGGTGGAATGGTATTAAACCTAAAATGTATTTTCAATAAGATTATCGGGTTTGAGTGACCTCCCCTGCTGAAACAGAAAACCCAGAGTTTCCCTCATTTCAGGGTCAACTGACTCAGTGTTTGCAAAAAACCTGCTTTCTGAAACGGACCCCAGGCAATTGGATTCAGGTGTGTGTTTATCTTCAATGTAGCAGTTTATGTTTCATGATGTATTGGACAGAATGACACATTAATATGTATTAGTGAATCCCGATCATGAACTAAAATAAACAGATTGAAGACTCTAGCGGAAAAGAGTATCAGACACTACTTCTTAAACCATGGTCTACCACCTCTTCAATCGTTGCTGGGCCAGATGGAAAAAGTTAGGTGACACCCCCCCTGGATCAGGCAAACAGCCAACATTTGGCCTACAATTTTGAAGGTTTTGTTGTGAAGGGCTAAAAAAAGAAAAGAAAAAGAGATTATGGTAATGTCAAAATAAGTTCAACAAGCATCTCCCTGACATTGATGAAGAAATTGAAATATGACAGCTTTTTTAATGAACAACAAATCAATTGAAAATTAAATATGCAAATCAAATGTACATGTATCTTGTGTTTAAACATACCAACACTGTCAAGGGCGAGGGTGCGTGCTTCTTGAGGTCCTTCAGATATTTGGTTCCCTTGAAGCTGTCCCATTAGGACCCTGCAAAACTCCCTGGTAGGTCTGCTGTCATCTATGGCCTTTTCTCCCCGGCCATCCTCGTCAATAAAAACGACATCAAGTTTTGACTCAGGGTCAAAGGCTGGCCGTCTGAAGGCTCTCGAAGCACAATCAAATTCTTCATTACGAAGAACGTTTATTTGATTGGCTGTGGGAGAAAGATGACAAACTCTTGACTTCAGGGACTTCAGTGCGGCAGCAATGTCTTCAGGTCTGAGGGGGAGCAGAAGTAACTTTAAACTTATATAGCACAAATTTAAGGGCTGCTGCAATGTCACTTTTATTACACATGGTACTGTAGCATGTAATGTATTTAGAGTTATTTTTCCTAGATGGCTAGAAATAACATAATATATAATGATTATAATTAATAAGTTTTATATATATGATAGATTTGTATCATAGAGGAGACATACTGTATGTGGGACTGTGGGTCAGGGAGGGAGCAGGAGAAAAGGTGGGGACTGTGGTAGGTGATGCAGCTGGTGTTTGATGATGTGCCATGGAGTTGTTTGACACAATATCCTGAAATGAATTGATAAACAATGTTAACATGCATGTGAAGGCTCATACAACTTCACCCACAACTTTACATCCCAATTGATAGCAAGGAGATGCCAAAGGGATTACAAGGAAGTTAACCCAAATTGGCTAAACAACCCAGGGAAAGGGCAAATTGTTTTCCTTGAGAAGCCTAGAACTGAAAGCTTTGCAAGGACCAATGTCCAACTCCAAGCGGTTCCTATAGCAAGGCCTATCTCAAGGAACATATCTGCTGTATTTCTTGGGTCAGAATGCACAGCATATCTATACAATATTAATACAGTAAATGTTATGATGCCCTTACAGAACATTGCTGACGCACACCAAAGGCCCTCACCTCCACTGCATCCCCTGACATCCACAAAATGTACAGCGTACACGGTGCAGTGATGCCATTGTCTGCTAGAGAACCTCTTTGAGTGCTAAGGATTGAGGTAGGGGACATAACCTTCTGAAGTGAAAATATTTCACTGGCCATTGCCTGCAAAGGCAACTAAAGCCTGCAAAGCCAAATATAGAGCAATTCATAACTTTTTTGTGTTTTTATTTGTTTTGTTTTTTTAATTGTTGTTAGCTGTGAACATTGAGGAGATGAAGGGGGCTACAGAAGTTACCTGGAAAGGTTGACTAGATAGGAAGCGCCTCCTTTTTAAGCCACCATCTGGATATTTACATTGTACGGCTATCCCATTTTCAGGCTCTGGTATGAAATTTATCATTTCCTTCCTGCTATTTATGACCTCTAAACAAATGAATGTCTCTTATGTGATAAATGTCAATGTAGGACTTAAATTATTATAGGGCAATACATGACTAACTTACCTGTACTCTTCTCAGCTCACGCTCCTGGATTTGTCTTCGTCTTCTCTCCTGATATAAAACATGAAACTTCATTTTGAAGTGCTTTTCAATTGATAAAACAATCACAAGGATGAGCTTAAAGGAGAATCTCTAAAGCAAAACATTTTAGTACTGAGGTGGTCAAATTAATGTGTCTGCATTTTCTTACCCTCTCACTGTCCTCTGCAAGAGAACTTTTATACTCTTCATCCTGCTGTCTGTGTAGGGCACGCCATTCCAGCAAAGCTACATTCTCACTTCTGCCAACTGCTTGTTCGTCAGCCTGATCTGTAAACATGTCCTGAAATCGCAGAAGGTATTGACAATCTACGGAAAAGCATGAATGATATAGTTGTGCTATAATCCATTCCTAATTCAGCCGAGCAAATGTGACTTAAAAGCCTTTTGGCACATCCTTGATCTAGAAAACGGTTGAAATCACCATCTTGTTGGCCATGCAGAGCAAGCCATAAAACCAATGCCTGTCGTTTTTTTTTTTTTGACTAGTTAAATCGGGAGATTTGAAGCTCTTTACCTTTTGAAAGGACACCCTGGGTAATGAGCAGTTATGGGATAAATTGCCTAAGAGCCTACTGAGAGTCTGTCACAGTATGGACACCAACCAAAGACCCATCTCATACCTCCTCCAATCTGTCTCTGACCTCCAACACGCCTTGGTCCTCCTCCTCCAACACGCCTTGGTCCTCCAACAGGTCTTGGTTTTCCTCCTCCATTCCATTCCCGTCCCTCACTTCATGCACATTCCAGACCTCCTCATTTTCCTGTTAAATTGACAATGAAATAATATATTCTAAAATTAGTCACATATGCCTCTTCCAAATGTAATAGAGGTCAAGGCGGTTTAAATATAAGTTGTAAGAAATGACGAGATTCTGCAATTAACCTCTAAATGAGATTGCTTGTTTCATTTGCTTATAAAATATTACGTTGAAGCCTGTGACATTTGAGAGTACCTGGAAGTTGATTCAATTAAAAGTAGCCTACCTTTGGTTTGATGTACACAGCCGATCTTCTCAGCACAGGACATGTTTTTATAGCAAAGGGACAGACAGTGGAGAGCTCCAGTTGGTGGATTCTCCTATGTCTGTCGACTCTGCAAAGGCAGAAGTCCTCTTGTAGACTAGGGAATTCTGCCCTTATTCTCTCAATAAATGCGCTCTCCAGCATGGAGAGTGGCACCACAATTTTCTTCTGTTTAGGGAAAGCCACAAATTTTGTAAATGGTCTACAGGTTCCCCGTTTAATACATTTACTAATTAACAAAACTCAGTGATTGAAAACAGAGCTTGTTATTTTAGAAATGTGATTGCTACTCAGAAGTAGGCTACAACGCGTGACAAAGATACTTTTAAAAACTAAAGCTACTCTACAACAATTTTAAATTCATCTTTGTTGTGTTTAAGAGTCTTTGTTAAGAGTCTTTGTGATAGCTTAGTCAACAGAAGTTATAATCAATCTCGTCTTTGCCCCTGTCCTGATCCAACTTACGTCTTGGTATAAATACTGTATCTCGGCCATTTGGAAGAACAGCCACTCGTATTGTGGTCAGCTGCTGTCTCACTGGTATTGTTCTCCTAGGCTCCTGATCTCTCCTAAACAGCCTAAGTCTTTTTGAAAAAAAGCATACCATAGGCAAAAAGTAAAAAAAAAAATTGCTTTTTTTATTTTATTTAACTTAGCAAATTTGAAATAGACTGTTCAAATATGCTGATTTTTCACATGATGCCTGATAGAGGCTTTTCATTGAATTTCTGGTTGCTACGCAAGACCCTTAACCATAGAATCAGAATTAGTTCTGTGCAGATGAAACAGAAATTAGACAAACTAAATGTAAATTGCCAAGCTACACTGGCACAGTAATAAACAATGTCACATTTAACCACGTCCCTAACACTTTTTGCAAGACTCTATAGGGCTCAACAGTGTGGTTCCGGAAGTAAAAATCCCATTCATTTTCTTCATAGCGGATTTGATTATTAGCCATAATATCATAACCATCACAGGTATACTGACCATGAGCTACCAGAGTGTAAAACGATGGTATTAGCTCCTGTATGAGACAAAAGATCGCATGATATCAACTTCGTTTGAGAAAAACAAGATTTATTTGCGATATCGGGGCAAAGAACTACACAACCTACGATCATAGAGTACCTGAGCTTGCTGTTACCATGATAATGTTTCCCGCCCCTCAGCGTCGTATTGAACAGAGAAGTTTCGCTAGCAGGCTAGCTAGTTAGTTAGCTAACACTTGCATTAACAGTATAAACAACGACAAAAGTGACTTTTAAGAAGAAACGATTTTTCGTTTTATAATGCCGTTTTGGTGCCGAATTAAATGAACTATAGTCACGAGTACTGGGGTAGCTGGCTGTCTTGGTTCCAATGTCACGCCAGAAATAGCCAAATGTTAGCTTACTGTGGCGGTTGCATCAGCCGCTGCCACTTTGTGTTAGTATTTATTTATTTATCTGATCAATTCTCAGCCATGTAGTGTCCTTTAAATAATTCACACCACACATTTTCCTTTGTTTACATAAATCATACTTTATTGCTTTCATGACAGTAGTTTCCTAATTTGGGTGCACACAATTTAGTTAACATTCTGTCACATTAATTCATTTGCTGGCATATGTTTTCATTTGTTAGTAATACTTACCTTTCCTTTTGTTTGCCGAGATCCTGTGACAAAAGGCTGGCTGCCATTCAAAGATGGCCTTTTAAGCCCTGCCCACAGGAAGTGGGAGCTACTTTCAGTGTGGACCAGAGAAGGGGGGTGCATCCGAATTGCAAAGTGCCTACTCAATCTGTCAGTAGTCAGTAGACAGTACCTACTATCCGTGCTGTATACTGTTAGTACCTACTATTCAGTAGACAGCACAGTAAGCAGATATTTGTGCCTACTTCATTTGATTCATTCAGTATGGAAGTGGCGTCATTTGCGTTACCCGAACCGGCCGCATCCATCCTCGTTTTTTGTTTTTTTTAGCTTTATTCAAGAAGAGTAATGCACATATACAGTCAGTAAATAAAAACAAAATCACAATGTAAATAAAGTTAAAAACAGATTAAATAATAAAATAACACACAGTACATACAGAAAAGAAAGTAATATACAGTATATAATGTAAGATATAACGATAAAGACGCAGATATAAATATGGAAATCATTCTTTAAATAGAGGGGGAAAGGTTTAATAATAATGCACACATTTGTTACATTTTCTGTTCTTAATTAAAAGGAGCGATTTTAGAAGGGACTCTAATTCTAGATTAAAAATTGATTCAATTAATCCATGCTCGTTTGTTTTGATTTGGAGGCGCACGTGAAGTGACGTTTTACGTCAGTTCAGTATGCAGTGCGTACTATTCAGTAGGGAGTTTCAGTAGACTGAACTCTCGTGGTCATTCAGTATGCATTTTTTGTGTCCACCTCAGTATACTGAACATTGCAGCATGGATACTAACTTTCTGGTTTTATGCAGTATGGATCGGATGCATGCTATCAGGAAATGAATTGTATTTTAATACCCACAATGCTGTGCGAAACTAACCGTAAAACATCACTTCACGTGCGCCTCCAAATCAAAACAAACGAGCATGGATTAATTTAATCAATTTTTAATCTAGAATTAGAGTCCCTTCTAAAATCGCTCCTTTTAATTAAGAACAGAGAATGTAACAAATGTCTGCATGATTATAACACCTTTCCCCCTCTATTTAAATAATGATTTCCGTATTTATATATGCGTCTTTATTGGTTTATCTTACATTATATACTGTATATTACTTTCTTTCCTGTATGTACTGTGTGTTATTTTATTATTTAATCGGTTTTTAACTTTATTTACATTGTGGTTTTGTTTTTGTTTACTGACTGTATATGTGCATTACTCTTCTTGAATAAAGCTAAACAAAACAAAAAACGAGGATGGAGGCGGCCGGTTCGGGTAACGCAAATGATGCCACTTCCATCCTGAATGAATCAAATGAAGTAGGCACAAATATCTGCCTACTGTGCGTGCCTACTGAATAGTAGGTACTAAAAGTATACAGCATGGATAATAGGTACTGTCTACTGACTACTGACAGATTGTGTAGGCACTTTGCAATTCGGATGCACCCCTCCTTTCAGTGTAAGAGCTTTGGGACGATCCTTAACATGGCGGGTCTAGAACTACTTCCGGTTCGGCCGAGGAGCGAGGACCGAGGAGATAGCAAATAAGAGAACTGAGAAGTACCCATGGACTCAGGATTCCACAAGAAAATATATTTTTCAGCTGACTTTGATCTCTTTATTCAAGTATATTAATTTCTTTGTAGATAGTTTATTTGTAAGGTAGTTTGTGTTGATGTTTTTCTAAGTTTCTTAGATGTTTAGTTTGTTAAAGTAAATTTAATTCCCCCTTTGTGTCTATATAACCCCACTTGTGTCCCTTAATGGGAGGTCTGCTTAGTTATGTTTTATTAGCTATTTTATTAGTTAACCTCTTTTTTGATTTTGGGCCCTATTTTCTTACATCTTAAATGGACTAACTTTGTTACTTACTTTTTTTCAACCAAATTAAAGCAAATTTGCTCTTTTTTACACCTTTGTCCTTTGCCTGATTGCTTGGTCCCTGACACAAACTCTGGGTCTACCCCGGGGACTCCTTTTTGAAGCACTCTTACAATTCACATTAGTCCTCTTTGCAATAATGGGAAGAAAGTGATGAGGTGATCAACAGTTTAATGTGGAATGATGAGTGCTGTATCAACAAACTTTTCTTCTGATTGCACTTGATATCTGATGATGTACAGTATATGCACTCTCAAGACCTCTGTTAAGTTCAAGTTTCATTAGAAAAACGTTTTGATTGCAATGTAAATTTCAATTCAGCTTAATTACTTGGCTGCAGTAAATTATGACTATACGAAATAGAATAAATAAAAAAGTAAGTAGCCATTCTTTTACTTTCGAATGATTGCTTCACATATTGAAGTAACAAGTTTCCCAAGAGTAACCTTCAGAAGCACAGCTTAGTCTTTAAACTTATTTTATTTTTTAACATCATATTACATTGAACCAAATATATTACACTGATGAAACCATTTTAGAACTCTGTAAAAGAAAAATAACAGTCTGTTGCTCTTGCATGCAAGCACTCTTCAAAGGGGCATATGGTGCATAAGGGACAAATATATTAAAGTCTATCTTTTGAACGATTCATCGAATGTACCTTATTTAAATGTCCAATAATGTTAAACATCTTATAGACAGTTACTCAGAGGCAGAGTAAGTGCAGATCCTTAATTTCACTTTATTTATTTTTTAACATCATATTACATTGAACAAAACATACTGTATTACACTGATGCAACCATTTTAGAACTTTGTAAAGGAAAAATAACAGTCTGTTGCTCTTGCATGCCAGCACTCTTCAAAGGTGCATATGGTGCATAAGGGACAAATATATAAAAGTCTATCTTTTGAACGATTCATTGAATGTACCTTATTTGAATGTCCCATCAATTTAAACATCTTAGAGACAGTTACTCAGTGGCAGAGAGTGCAGATCCTTCATTGCACTTAATCAGTGGGCAGAAGCGTTAGGAAGATTTACTAAAGAATAATTTGGTTTTTGAAGCTGCGATTGAGGTCTTTGTGTGGGAGGACAATTGAGTTGAGTATGATCACCTCAGAGGGGATGGTGACGTTACAACCTGAGCAGAAAAAGAAAGACTGTATTCAGTCGGTACAATATTTTAAAGTAAAAAGGATTTAACACATTATATTTCAGCTGTAACTCACATCTCGTATTTGCGAGAAAATTAAGAGAAAATGCATGCTTAATTGTGTCTTCTAATCAGAGAAAGTTTCAGGGATGACCATACTTACCCAAAATAGTAATTGAGGGTGTGAGTTTTCCCTCTCTGAAGAGGGTCTCACTGTCAATCTTTGCAAAGGGATCATTAGGGTTTGGGTCACTTGGTGTTCCTTCTACTCTTGCCCACTTGCCAATGGTGCTGTCCCATCCAACAATACTGTTCAAAACACAGCAATGGTCCTACAGGAAAAACAACATGACAGAAAATATATTCAGTTAAAGGCTTTTAATCCAATGTCTCTGTGGACATATATTTTATGACTGAGGACCTAAAATTAAAAGTTGTTTTGTTGTAGTTAGGGTTATATAAGGTACTCATCAATAGTAGGTGTACTGCTAAAGGAGCAATACGTAACTGACACCTAGCGTTTAAAATGGGTACTGCAGTCCAAATTCAAAACATTGAGAAGAGCCGTTTCCCCTCGCCTCCTCCTTCCCAATGTTGATGTGCACACAGGTTGCAATGTCATGGACATTGAAGCTTCAGCTCTGCATCGGTCTTCAAACCTTTCTGCATTCTAACCTCTCTCCATCTTATTAGAAAAATGCCTAGGTTTCAATTGGAAGAATCAGTTATATCTGAATCAGATCACTTGCACGCTTCCATCTCTGCAACACCTGTTGGTTTGCCATTTGCCTAGTAAACCGATGTAGTAAAAAACAGCAGTAGGGGGGGCCTTTAAACCGCTTACATACCCCTGTCCAAACAAAAACACCCAGACCCTTCCGTACCAGAATTTAAACTTAGGAGGACATACTGTTGCATTGTTGTGAGAGAAACCAATATTTAAACATAGCATGATTAGCATCCTTAATGTCTGATGATAAAGTAAGGTCATTTTATTATTTAATTAAGTAGATATCTTACATAATGGTACTTTAAATTAAAAAAACACTGTAGGGTAAATGTGCACTATATAATTTTTCCACCCAGAACTTTACAGGTCTTACCTTCAGCACTGTGTTTCTATCTGTACGAAGGCTGTGTGCTTTAAATGCATGGCATTAAGGAATCTGATGTGAAATATTTTAAATCCCAGTGTACCTTCAAACAGAGAGTTTTTTATATGTAGGACTATTTAAGTGACTAAAGAAGGCTAATTGTTTCTTGTGTTCTTTTGGCTATTGACAAGTATCATAAATAAACCACTTCAAATACCCAAACTATTCCTAAAGGAAAGCCCCTGATTAATCTGCTATGTCTATGATAATTAACCAGTGCTGTGCCAGATCCTGCCAGAACAAGATCCGACACCTACCAGATTGGGACTGGCACCTGTTTGATTGGATCCAGCACCTTTGTCACTATCCAAATCTCTCATTACAATTGGTGCAATACAATATTATCTGTTCTGACATTCTTTTTTGTATTTAAATAACTGGGAATCTCTTGTTTTTCTGCTTGTATGCATTTTTAAATCTATAAAAAAAAGAGGGACAGATCGAGAGGTCAGATTGTGGTCAGGTCACATAGGGACGCATGAAGCGGGAGTTTTGTGCACAACGAGAGCTCAGCGATTTTGCCAATGTCTAAGAATCAATGGTTGTTTTGTTTGTTTTGTCCAAATAAACATTATTTTACGGTTTATTTTGGCCGAGGTCAGACAACACTGCAATAAAACACAATCATTGACAATTGCTAACTGACCCATGCTGACAAATATCTGACCATTTCTTACACATGCTGACCAAGATCCCACAATCGTTGGCCCATGCTGACCAGGATCTTACAATCACTGGTCCATGCTCACCAGGATCTTACAATCACTGGCAAAGTATTCATTTACACAGTGTTGCTTATATTCTGTTAGAAAGTACAGCCCACAAATTCCTGTCCACTTGGGTATATCTCTATAAGGCTAGAATGAAGACATCAACTTGACTTGTACATGTCAGACATATACATTTCTTCAGTCTCAGAGTCACATTTCCTTTTCAGCTCACAACAGACACTTGGCTCCAATCCAAATATAACTCTGCTGCTATGAGGTCTCTTACACATATGTATTACAGCTTCACAAACCTAAAAGAACAATTACTCTTAGATGGTTGACACAATTCAAAGATATATCCACAAAATTATCAAGATGAATGAATCCATGAAAATACGTACTAACATCTAATGTAAATCAGTTTAGCACAGAATAGTGGGATCTACACTGCAGGCTGTAGTCTCTGTTAACAGACGCTGTCCAAACAGCTCCAACATGCAATAAGAGCGCACTGATGTCTGTGTGTCTGCGCGTCTTCCTGCCGCTCCGGAACAGCACTCTCTCTGTGCTCCAGGACCTCAGGGTTTACAAATTAAGCACTGTAATTAACAATTTTGGTAAATGTTTAAATTATGAAATGTTAACATGCTAGCTTCAGTAAAAGGGCAGGGGACAAAATCTGGCTTATGCCCACTTAAGCCATTGTTACAAATGCATTCCTAAAAAAACCTATACAATTTCAAGCAGACTGCCTCTGAAATCCTGCTGATCTGGTTGTTCACACATGCACAACACAGCGGGAGACTATCCCTGTCGGACAGGAAGGGGTTGCAGGGCATCTCCTAATGCAAGAAATGACATAAAAAAGCACACAGAAGTGGCGGACAAAGCAACTGAGTCATCTACACAAAGCTGTGATGAGAATATTTGCCTTTATATCAATACAATGTGTAGTGTGACAGAATCAGAATATTAACAAAATAGCTGAGAAGAACATACTAGTGACCAGAAAACATTATGCAGCAGTTGAATAACAAGCCAGAGATTCTGTGCATACAGTCTATGGCTGTGCATCAATCGCAGGGGATAAACACCATGGGCCAGTATTCACAAGCATTCTGAGAATCCTCTCAGAGAGCTCCCAATTTAGTTTAAAAAATCCTAGCAAGGGTTTTTAGCTTAGGAGTTAGTTAGGAACATTCTCAGGGAAACTCTGAGCAAGGAAGAGACAGAACCTTTTATCTCAGTAAGGAGACATTGTTGACCCCGTTGCTAGATATGATTGTTATATCAGCATGTGAAGAGTAGTGATTGGATGCACCTTTGGAGGTAACCACATGTCGAGAAACTCAACATGCATGTCTCAGGCCTGGCACACACTAAAAAAATTTAAATCTTAAACCACTTTAAAACTGATGACAAATCATGACAGATCAACAAATCAATAACAGTTCAGTTCTTATAGTTTGTGGTGTGCAACGAGACTACCAACTCAGCATACCACACACTAACCGATTCATAAACAAACTTCATTGTCAAGCTACATGTGGCTAGCTGTTACATACAAAACATTTTGGTCCAACTCCTTTTCTTGTCAGTTTGATTGTGGTTTGTTTTACAGGACACGTTGCAAAACACTCTGGTTGTTGCCACAAATCAACAAGTTGGTCCTGAATTTATGACATCCATCTAACTATGTGATTCGCATTTTGCTGTTGTTGCCATGGTAATGTTTGTTGTGCTTCCTGCTTCAGTCACCTTGCTTCCCTATTGGCTATTGTTCCCTTCCACGTGTCAATTCACAGATTCCTTGCTCGGCCGTCTAAGGTATTCTCCCCACACAACAGGATTTGTGACCGTTAATATTGAACACGTTTAATATTTACGATTTCAAATCAGGGCGCCCCCAATCGTCATCCGAGCAGATCGGGAAGGTTAAAATCACTCTCAACACACCTCACACCACAGGAGAATCTGACAAGAAATTATTTGGATCCATCAGATAGTCAGGCCTTTGCTGACTTTGGTCGAAAGTGGGGAATCGGGCCCAGAATTTGCCCCATAATCTTGTAGTGTATACCCCGCTGCACTTTTCACTGAGAAAAGTCATAGATGGTTTGAAATGTCTGCATAAGTAATAGTTGTCGGTTTGGACAACTATGATTCATGTAGTGTTGAAAGAAAATGTCTCTGTTTTCTCCTCAGCTTGAGAAACTCTCCAGCTAAGATGCTTTGTGAATTACTTTAATCTTTCCAAGGATCTAGTCTAAAGTTGCTCCAAGTGACAAAATTCTAAAAAAGTTCTTAGAATCATGATATTTTCTGAGAAATGAGAGAGATTTTAAAATATATTTTTCAAATTTGTGTATGACAGGACATAGTATGGATGACACCCGCATCGCCTGGGCCATTTCTCTGTGTAAGAGAGTTGTCAGCAGCTTCTCCTACAGATGGAGGAAAAGAAGAGAGCTGGCTGAAGTGCAGATACAGCTAAATCTGCTGGGTCACAAACTTATCACCGAGACAGCCACACGCTGGGGATCAAGGTTAAAAATGATTGAAAGGGTTCTAGAGCAGGAAAGAGCGCTTGCTAAAGTTGGCTCAGTTGGTAGAGTCGTCTCTCAACCGGAAGGTCGAGGGTTCGATTCCCAGCTCCTGCAGTAACACGGCCGATGTGTCCTTGGGCAAGACACTTAACCCTGAATTGCTCCCGCTGCTTCGTTGGCGGCGTATGAATGCGTATGAATGGGATTAGTTACTTCTGATGGTCTTACTACATAGCAACCATGACCATCATTGTGTGAATGGGTAGGTGTGACATGCAGTGTAAAAGCGCTTTGAGTATTCAGAAGACTAGAAAAGCGCTATACAAGCTCAAGTCCATTTACCATTTACCAAAGCTTCTTAGCCCTTAAGAAAGCTTTTAAGGGATTGGTGAGAATTGAGAAGTAGTGAGGAGTTTCTCTAGCAGAGGAGAAAATGTCTCCAAACATGACATTAAAAATATTATTGAATCATAGTTGGGCCACAGACAAAAAGTACTTATGTACACATTTCAATCCATCTATGACTTTTATCAGTACAAAATGAGATATGCATGTTGAGTTTCTCTACATGTGATTACCTCCACAGGTGCATCCAATAACTAAATAAGGCTCTTTACATTATAATATAACTATCAGCATGTGAAGAGGCTGCTGCACAAGTGGGCATGTGATTTCAAACGTTTTGTAAAATACATCTTACAATTTATCACACAGATGTTAATTTCATAGTGTTCATAATTGCACAATGTCTGACTGGATTGTATGATTGGGGCCCAATCGATTTCACTGTCTATCTTTGCCCATTATCACTAAGAGAGCTTTTTTCTCTCAATTTTTTTGGATCAAACAATCACAGCTTCTGAAAAAAAATGTGTCATACCTAGCAACAGGGTCATCCATGCCTCCTCACTAAGATAAAAGTTTCTGTCCCTTTCATTCATTCATTCATTTATTTTTATTTAAATTCTCGGAAAACACATTGAGGAAGAACCCTCATTTGCAATGGTGCCGAGGTACAAGATACAGCTAAAGCAAGAGAACTGCAAGAAATAAATCAGGAAATAAAACAGGAAGTGCAGCCAGTTAAAAAAGGCAAGAAAATATCCTTACTCGCTCAGAGAATGTTCCTAAATCAATCCTTGCTAGGATTTCAAAGCCAAGTTACAGTAGGAGGTCTCTAGGAGGATTCTCAGAATGTTTATGAATACAGGCCAAGTAGTTTTTAGTTGTTCCTTTGAATCTCATTTCCAAACCTGATGGTTGATATTTTCAGCATAGTGCTATTCAGCTAAAAACCTTAAACCAACAATAAAATGTAAGCATGTTTTTCTTCTTCTTTGGCCTCAGCAGTGATAAAAAGCTAATTCACAAAAGCTCACCTGTAGAGTTGCACCATGGAGTATGATGGATTCTCTAACTCGTACTCCAGCGCCAATAGTCACTCCAGTGCCGATGGAGACATTGGGGCCCAACTGTAAAAAAGAAAGAAAAACAGAGATACACCTGCATTTTACTTTTCAAAACAGCGTATTATTTAAATAAATAATACATAGCTGTGTAAATTCGCTTACCATAGCAGTGGGGTCAATGTGGGCAGTAGGATGAATATAGACATTGCCTTGAGGAATGAAAGGAAGTATAAATTAAATATAAGTATAAATGTCTCCAACAAAGAAATAATGCTAGAGAAGATTAATAACAGTACCACTTATTTTGGGCCCTCCAGCTTCATTTGAGGCCAGTCTTTCAGGATAGGATATGTGGTACTGGTTGAGGTACAATCGACTGGCATAAATGGCCGAACTGGGATGAGATAAAAAAGGAAACTTTTTAAAGGCATAGTGCATTATACACTCATCAGCCACTTTATTAGGTACACCTTGCAAGTACCAGGTTGGACCCCCTTTTGCCTTCAGAACTGCCTTAATTCTTCGTGGCATAGATTCAACAAGGTGCTTGAAACATTTCTTTAGAGCAGTGGTTCCCAACCTTTTCCAACTCAGGGCCCACTTTTAAGTCTCAAACATTTTCGCGGCCCACCTCCGACCCCAAAAATACAGAGGCCATATAATGCGTTGTCTGTCTATGCATGTCTAATACTTGAAGGAAAAACAAAACAAAATAATGAAAAGAATATTTGAACATTTTTAATATCCTTTTAAACGTAACTGAGTTTGAACATTTAAAACATATGATGTTTTAAATCTTAAAACTCAGGCCCACAGGTTGGGAATCACTGCTTTAGAGATTTTGGTCAATATTGACATTATAGCATCAAACAGTTGCTGCAGATTTGTCGGCTGCACATCCATGAGATGAATCTCCCGTTCCACCACATCCCAAAAGTGCTCTTTTGGATTGAGATCTGGTGACTGTGGAGGCCATCTGAGTACAGTGAACTCATTGTCATGTTCAAGAAACCAGTTTGATATGATAGGAGCTTTGTGACATGGCGCATTATCCTGCTGGAAGTAGCCGTCAGAAGATGGGTACACTGTGATCATAAAGGGATGTACATGGTCAGCAACAATGCTCAGGTAGGCTGTGACATTTAAATGTTGCTCAATTAGTACACAGGGACCTCGGTTGTAACCTTTGGTTATTTGAGTTACTATTGCCTTTCTATTAGCTCAAACCAGTCTGGCCATTCTCCTCTGACCTCTGGCTTCAACAAGGCATTTTCGCCCAGAGAACTGCCGCTTACTGGATAGTTTCTCTTTTCGGACCATTCTCTGTAAACCCTTGAGATGGTTGTGCATGAAAATCCTAGTAGATTAGCAGTTGCTGAAATGCGCAGACCAGCCCATCTGGCACCAACAACCATGCATTATTCAAAGTCACTTAAATCCACTTTTTTTCCCCCATTCTGGTGCTTGATTTGAACTTCAGAAGATCGTCTTGACCATATCTACATGGCTTAATGCATTGAGTTGCTGTCATGTGATAGGCTCATTAGATATTTGCAATAACAAGCAGTTGAACAGCTGTACCTTGCAAAGTGGCCGGTGACTGTATTTCAGCTGTAGTTCACATCCTGGCTTACAGAATTTGAGGTTTGTAGGAACACTCACACTATTTATTTTGGATCAAGGAAGTGAGATATGTTTTGAAAATAACATTTAAAAATAGTGATCCCTATTGGTTTATTGAAAATAGCAAACATTTTTTAACAAATTTTAAGCTAGGTGAGAAGCTATCTAAATTCCAATATCTGTCTTTATCTGTAACATTTTACTGGTTAAAGGGTATGTTTCAAGAAATGTTTTAGGCTCTAGTTAATGTGACAGTATACATGGCATATGTACTCACCCTGCAGATTTAATCTGGCTCCAGAAGCTAAGGGTTTTATATACAAAGAGCTTGCCCTGTCCTGCAAGAGAAGTGAAAATGTCCTGCTCCAGCCTGATGACCTCTGCTCTGTGCCATCCATTGGTTGGCTCCTCTCTGCAAGAGACAGTTTAACAGTTAACATCACAAGCTTGGGGAACAGTCTTCAATTACTGAATAAAAATAAAACAAAATCAGACAAAATTGTAATTCAGAAAGTACTATTAACTTTAAATTCCACTTACTTATATTTCACTGAATCATAAAAACAATTGCAAAAAAAACGGAAGAGCAGGAACCCCCCCCCCCCCCCCCCCCCCAACACACCAGACATACAAAAAGTAGAACAAAGTGTGCCTACAAGTTAATTTTCTTTCAAATATGTTATTGTCTTCAGCAACAACCTGTTGGTAAATGCCATGAAATAGTTAAATAGTTGCCGTTTAATAGTCAGCACTTCCCCACAAGAAAATGTTACTTCATACTGATCATCTGGTCAATTTTATGCACCAAGTAGTGTCTTTCTGAGAATTTTATAATTATGGTCTAGTCTTGTGTCCTCTTTTCTGTTTTTTTTTTTAACTCTTAGCATTTACAGTATCTGTTCAATCACTTTTAATAATTGGAAACAATATGAACATTTAAACATAATCCAGGATGTGATTAACATTTCTGTGTATGCAGGAAAAAGTGGCATTTTTGTTAGACTGAAATCTTGATTTTTATCACAAGAGGGGCATAGAACGGTTCAAACAGCCACCCAAACAAAACAATTCCCATTTGAAAAGGCATAAGAAGGTTAATGTTCAACATCAGACGCTGCACACTAATCAATAGAGGTGGGGAAATAAATCAATTCATGTAAAAATCAAGATTCTTATCTTCTGAGATTTTAAATAGATAACTTCAAAAATATTTTTGGGCTAATCAGTCACTCCCTGCTAAGTTCTAAGGCTAGCTCTTTAACTCAGTAGAATGCCAAATGGAGCAGCAAGAAATTCAGCCAGTCTTACAGATGACTGGAGTAGATCCTGAAGTATGTACTAATTCAACAATAGACTTTGAATCATGAATCCAGAATTGTTTTGAATCAAAAATAGATTCTGAATCGAATCCTGCCCCCAAGAATCAAAATCGAATCAAATCGTGGGACACCCAAAGATTCCTAGACCTATTAATCAATGCATCTTAAAAGTGATTTAACACCAGACGTCTCTCTCTCTCTTTGATCACCTGCAGAGCATTCAGACACTACCTGCAACATGTACACGGGGGTACAGCAAGTGTCCACTAATTTATCAATCTCATTATCTATCTTAGTTAAATTAATACTATCTGGTTAAAATAAATATACTTAGGCAGTTGTACATATAACAACATACGTGACAAATATAGTTTTTGTGTGGAAAACACTGTCATTAGTCCTTTTAGTAATGCGGGTCAACATTTCAGGTCATAAAATCAGTAGTTCCGGATAAATCCGAAACATCCGTGGCCTGCTCCATGGACCTTAAGAACACAAATTTCGATGCATTCTGACATCAGTCCTTCACCAGGAAGTCAAACAGATGAAAAGGAACACTAATGCTGTGTCCCAAATCACTCCCTATTCACTATATAGTGCACTATATAGTGCACTATATAGTGAATAGAGACTGATTTCGGACACAGCCTAAGCCTTTTAAAGTGGTAGTCCACCAATAGGAATTTTCCATTTGGCGCTAGAATTGTGACCTGCAGAGGTTGTGTACACCTGAAAACTGGTGTAAATTGGGCCAATTTATGTATACCACTTCCACATTAGTCAATGAAAAATGTTCCTCATCCGGGGGGGCATGAGAGAAAACATTTGAAAACTAGTTTGTATTGTAGACGTCTTTTTGTTCTTCCAAAGTAGAAAACTTTGCCACTTGGACATTTAAATCAGTAGATTGCACATACGTTTTACAGTTTATGAAATGGTTAACTTTGAGCTCCTTTTGTGTTTTGCATAAGTTTTGTGGTTACAGTGGTTGCATTTGTATGGCCCCTTTGGTTTTTGGCCTAGCCATGAAGTTTGGGTGTTTGGTTGAAGGTAGCTACTAGCTAGGAAACCAGTTTGTCTTGTAATGTCAAACTTTTCTTGAAACTGAAGCGTGGTGGTTAAACCAGTTTGTCTGTCAGCCATCTCCTGAAACTAAAATCTTTCAAACAGTCCTGATTTGTTTTTTTGTCATCATCAGCGTAGAAAAAATGCTGTGATAAATGTAGGAATGTAAGCCGGCCAAAATCATGCCATCTCTTGGAAACGTCCTTCAGGCCACAACTCTGGAGTACCAGTTTAAATGGCTTAGTGTTCCTTTTCATCCGTTTCAGTTTTTGATTAAAAATGTATGCAAAAATGTGTTTGTAAGGTCCACATGCTGTGAAAATATAGGCATTTTATCTTTTCAAAACAGAGTTCCTCTGAGTTTTCTATAACGGCTTGTATTTCAATCAAAAGAGCATATGAAACCTAAACTTTTTGGAGACCAGAAAGCACTCCTTTTAACAGTTTTATTTCAGGTATTTCATATGTTTAAAATGTCTTCTACTATATTAAAGCCCATTTCCTCTCTAAATGTCCTGTACCCTCTTTTAACATATACCTACTTTTAAGCTTGTGGATATTCAGTTGGGCTCCAACCAAGAGGCAAAGTTAGACTTTAAATATGAAGCTAGAGCCAACTGCTTGTTAACTTAGCTCAGCACAAATACTTGAAAGATGTGGAAATGTCTATCCTGAGGTAAAAAAATCCACCTGCCAAAATCACATTTATTTAATAGGAAGAAAAACTGAAATCTGAAAACATGTCAGACTGTTTCTGAGCAGTTGGCAGGGTAGAATACAGAGCATAATCCGTTGTAGAACAGCAAATAGTTATTTTTTTCTATTTTTATGCAGACAAATAAAATAAATATTGGTGATCGAAGAGGGTTGTGGTAGATGGATTTTTATTTACGTTGAACAAAGCAAGGCTAGGTATTCTTAACTGCTTCTGATATTTATTTTACTTAGCTAAGCTCTAATGGCTGTATCTTCTTATTTATTAAAATGGGGCAAAAATCTTGTTGCCTTTCTGTCAAAGCATATTTCCAAATATGTCAAACTTTTCCTTTAGGTCCATGACTTCAAAAGTGAAGCCCATTTCAAAGAGAAAATTTACCAAATATAACTATATTGTGTAATAAATAAATAATTACCACCAAGCTGCATGCAAAGTGGATGTTTAATGTTGGGGTAAAACTGGCGCAGGCAACAGCAATAAAGCAAACTATCCCATCTCAAACTTATCATACGTCATATCTCTACAGCTCACACAATCCACTAAGTGCTCTCAAACTACACCATGCAGCCTGAATGTACCCACTTACCCATCATATGGATATCTGATGTTTGTGTGAGGAAACAGAAATCATGGCAGAAAGGATAGGGGAAGGGAAAAAAGACAAATGAAGAGCGCCAAAGAAATGGAATAAATGGTATTATCAAGCAGATCCACATGCTGGATGGTATCAACTCACAACAACATGTCCTGTTGATTCTTTTGAAAGACAGTGCCGATGTGCTGGAAGATGTCTGGGTTAAAGAGGTATATTCCACAGTTGATGATGTCACTCACAAATGTACTTGGCTTTTCAACATAATGCAAGACCTGAATAAAAAAAGAGGAGAGTTTCAGTAATAGTTAGAAACTTGAAGGTAAAACAGTTGGGAAGATATAATCAGGGAAATAAGATTGAAAGGGTTAAATACCTCATTTGTTTCCTCATTTTCAACAATACAGCCGTAATTCATGGATTGCTTTCTGTTTGACTGAAAAGAAAGGAACGGTGATAACATTTAGTGGACATTCAATTTTGGAATCAAGTAAGTAAAATGCTATATCTTATTAAATGCAGTATGCTTATAGCTAAAAATTATGTTTTTGTTTTGCCATTTTACTTTGACCACATTTAAAAGGTCTATAGAGAGTTGCAACTATCAGTAATGAAATCTTACAGTTGTTGCAAGAATAACAAAACTGTTTGGTTCTCCGTGTTCCTTCTGGAAGATGAGCATCTCTTTGAGAGGAAATGCTGAGCAAACATCAGCATTCAAAACAAAGAAAGCCTCTGGACTGCCAGAAACAATTTGATCTCGGAAGTGATAGATGCCCCCACCAGTCCCCAGGGCTGCATACTCCTGCAAGTACCTGTGGCAAAGAGTCAGAAATATCAGCATACCTGCAATCATTCAGCAGTGGTAGTGCACTAAAGCATAAAAATACACTTTCACAGAAAACAAAGTTATAATGCAAAAATAAGGATTACATTAAGTGGTTCTTAAAAAAACACATTCAATAAAGAAAGGGATTCAAAACTCATCACAATTGAGATTATGTGCGATTTTTTTTTAAAAACAAGTTTTGTTTAAAAAAAAGTTGTACTGTAAACATGTATTTATGAAACTTGACACCAGAGTAGTTCATTTTCATACTTTATCCCTAATTATTCACCCTTAAATAAGTAAGAAGCTAGTCTGCTATTATTTTTAAGTATGCAAGAAACAAACTGTTTGATAAAGTAGCTAAGAGCTCTGGTTTTTGCCTTGTTTTGAACTCTATTTTTACCTGATAGAAATTTTGAACTCCTGCTGTGCATTAAACAGGAATCTTGTCAGTTCTTCATTTGGCTGATAAAAGCCGATGACCAAAATCTCCTTCATATTTGGTACCTTGAAAAACAGATACATTAATTACTAACGTCAAACAGCACATGGGAAAACAAGCTCTTTACTAGTGTTTTAACACCCAATTAATTAAGTACATAATATAAACATGGGACATGGGTGCTATGACGGGTCATACCTTTTAACAGCAAAATCAAATGAAACAATAATTGCATAAATGTGTACACTAATTTAAATCAGTAATTTGCGTACATATTTGGAATGATATCATGAAACAAGCATACTTTAACAATTGCCCTATATTGTATAGCAGCCTACTAATACTTCATAGAACAAGGACTGATTGCGATGCCTCTCACCTTGGCACATGCTGCAATATGATGCTGCAGCATCGGCACACCAGCTACTGGGAACAAGGGTTTAGGGACTTCAAATGACAGTGGTCTGAACCTTGTGCCTGCAGAGCAATAGGTAATTTTATATCTGATTACTTTTTTCAACGATGTATCAAACCTTAACGTACCCATTTTTTACAACAACATTTGAAGCAATGATCACTTTAGTATCAAAAGACATAGGCTACCCTTTCAGAAATGTAGTAAAGTAAATATAATTCCATTTGAACAACAAACAAAATATTCGGAGGTCGGAAGTAACTTGGGTAAGTGAACACCAGGCAGCACATAATATCTGACATAAACATAAAATATAATTGGACCCTCCTTCGTTTTGTATTGCGGTAAGTTTGTCATCAAGGAATTGATCAATGTATGGTTAAATAAGCTTGTTTTTCTAGTGGTGTCTTGTGTGGTGTCCCCTCCTTATGCCACGTATACTTGGGTTTGACTAGGCTTGTTCGCTTTAGCAACCTAGCTTCGCTCGACAGAAGTACAGTTTACCCTAAACACACGGTAACGTGGAATTTGTTTCTCACCTTTCTGGGGGCCTCCGATTAAAATAACAGCCTTCAACATCTTGAACGAAAAGCTGTGAACTGTCAGACGAATTTTGCCGGAACAAAAACGAGTGTTAAGTGACGTATCATTACATTACTGACGTATTCTTCTTCTTCTTCTTTTTTATGTCGGTTGGCACCTAGCTTTTAAGGTGCATTACCGCCACCTACTATGCTGGAGTGTGGGCCAGAACACCTATGACTCTTTAGAAAAAATAAAATAAAAATAATTATAATAAATAAAATAAAAATAAATAAAAATGTACAGCCAAAAAATAACAACAACAAACAAAAATAAATAAATAAACAAAAGTAAATTAATAAATTAAATTCTCTTAACTAGTCCAGTTTCTTTTAAAAATGTAAACAAGTCTTTATATTTCCTTCCTCATTATTCAACACATTTTTAAGACTCATTATTTCAACCACACCTTTTCTCCTCTCTTCCTTTAACTTTTCTCTCTGCGATTTATATCTCTGACAAGATAAAAGAACATGTTCTACCGCTTCTTGCACCTGTCCACAATCACATAAATCTGTCTGATGTTTACCTATTAAATGCATTGTTTTATTCAACCCTGTGTGTCCTAGTCTTAGTCTCGTTATGATAGTTTGTTCTCTCCTGTTTTTTCTTATTGTCTCCATTCGTTTTGAATTTGATAAAGATAACGCCCTTTTTGCTCTTCATCCCAAATCTTTTGCCAGGAAAACATGGTTTTGCTTCGGACTACTGATTTAGCCTCAGCTTTACTAAAATGTACCTTCATGATTGTTTCTTTCTTTAATGCTTGTTTAGCCAGATGATCAGCCATTTCATTCCCCTCTATCTGTGAGCAGGTACCCATGAACCTAACAACTGTTTGTGATTCCTGCAATCTAAAGAGTGACTCATGTATTTCATAAATTCAATCTAATCTGTTTTGTGATGACATAGACTGTAATGATACCAGTGACAATAATGAATCTGAACATAGAATAATTTTTTCCAATTTCTTTGTCTCTGTCCACTGCAACGCCATTCTAATCGCCAACATTTCAACTGTGTATACTGCTAAATGATCTGGTGTTCTTTCCTTATAACTTACCTTTATTCTGGAAGGACAAAAGCAAATCCAGTATTTCCTTTCTTAGAATCTTTTGAACCATCTGTATATATAGGGACAAAAGTTTTATGTGTATATTTTAATCTCTTGTCCACTAAATCTGCCCAGTTTCCTTTGCCTTTTACACTCTGCATTTTGTTTTGAATATAAAGATCTAAGGTCACAGGAGGAAATTACCAGACTGGTGTCACTGGATAAGGTACTGTGGCACTGTATGTTTCCCCATGTAATCCCATTTGTGTTGCCATTTTACTTGCTTCCCATACAGAACATTCTACTTTTGCTTTTCCACTTTCCCAGCACGGTTGGAGGGCTTTCACTGTTTGATGGTATTCCTCTTTATGACCTTGGAGATTTGCCCAGTAGTTTATCATAAGTTGATTATATCTTAAATTCAGTGGGACCTCTCCCATCTAAACTTGGACTGCTGCAACTGGAGAAGTCCGCAACATTTCTGTCTCTAAACATACAACTGGATCTATTGCTCCCCTCCCCTTTCTAATCCAACTCTGATATGATGGAAGTAATCCTCTGATCATTCTTTCCATTATTTCCCCAACATGTGAAGTGAGGGCAATGGGTCTGTAACTTGTAGGGTTTGTGGGGTCCTTTCCTGGTTTTATTATAGGTACAATGATTGCTTCTTTCCAAGAGCTAGGTAATCTGCCTTCTTCCCATACCTTATTATATACTCCTAAAAGTTTGATTTCTGACATCCCAAATGTTTTAACATTATGTAACACATTTGATCTTTTCCTGGAGATGTTACCCCTGCTTTAGTTATTGCTCTTCTCATTTCTTCAATTGAAAAAGGGGAATCCATCACACCTGATCCTTCTTGTCTGTCTAAAATACATACATATGCTTCTCTAGTTATTTCCCTCCCTTCCCTTCCTCTGTTACATTATTTGAGCTATGAATTTCAGTAAACATTTAAGCCATTATTTCTGCTTCATCCTCATTTGATACTGCTGTTTCTTCTCCCCCCTCATCTTTCTAATCATCACCCATACATTACCTATTGGAGTTGATCTGCCTATTGTACTACAAAAATCCCTCCATCGTCTTTTCTTTGCTTCTTTAATAACTTTCCTAACTTGTGCCTGTGATCTATTGTATTCTATTCATTTCTGAAAATTATGAGTTCTCTTTAGAGCTTTAAATGCTCTATTCCTTTCTTTAATGGCTTTACTACAGTCTTCTGTCCACCATGGGACTACTTTCTTATTACTTTTCCCTTTACTTCTAGGAATGGTAACATGTACATTTTCTGCTTTTAAAATCACTTCTCTAAACTTTTTATCAACTTCTATATCTCGAGTTATGTCTATTTCCCCACTTTCCCTCTCACACCTACTGAAATTGATCCCATTTAGCTTTACTGAATACCCACTCGACATTCCGTTATTTATAAGTGTCCAGCACATAGTCAGCAGCAAGCAGCTGTACATTAACATTTTTAAAACAAAGCCATGAGAAGCTTAAGTTTTGCGCAGAGCCGTGATTAGTAATTGATGTCAATAGCAGGGTCCAAAAATTCCTACCGAAAATAATATAGGAATGGACGGAATATAAGCCTATTTACCATCATGGGCCCCTCAACTACAAGGGGAGAAATAAAGAAAAGCAAGCGCGAAACAACAGCAATAGTAGCCCATCTCTGTCTAGACTAGAGAACATCATAAGGGACCACTCATGACTGGCAAGATGTGCGAACGCACAATGTTAGATATAGTCAGTCTAATAAAATCAGTGATTATTAGATAGATAGATAGATAGATAGATAGATAGATAGATAGATAGATAGATAGATAGATAGATAGATAGATAGATAGATAGATACTTTATTGATCCCGAGGGAAATTATTATTGAGTTAAAAAGCAAAACTATAACAAAAAAGCTCACTCTGTATCTATGTGTCTGTCTGTCTCTTTTTCTCTCTGCAGTGGACACTCTTATTGCAAACACCCGATATTGGCCATAAAAAAATTAAACTATTGCAGATTTTCCCTTTAAACTGCTGAATACGATTAGACGATTCCATCCCAACCCTTATGTAAATCCTGTTTTGTTTAGATACAGATTAATTTATTTGTAATTATTGTGATGTTGCCTTTCAATATTCCTGTGCTGTAAATCCTGTGTGTATCTGCGTGTGTGTCGGGGGGGGGCAATATTTCATAATCCGTCTATGTATAAACTGTATAGCTATTCCAATCATTGTAGGTGCACGATGCAGCGGTAAGTCTGGCACCGGGGCTTGCATGTACAGATGAGCAGCACATGTGCAATGACAGGAAATAAAAGAATGTTGAACCTCTACCTTGTAAGACCCAGTGTTGATTTTGCCAAATTTTGCACAAAGAGGCTTTGAAAAAGTAGAATGCAATTTTAAATCATAGCATGCCACTGACATCTTGAATGCTATCTTAATTAAACACCTGTGTAACTGTGTAAAGTTAGATCCTCTGGAAACTTAAATAGGCTTTCATGGTATACACTTCTTATTTTCTATTCTGACTTTGTGGTTATTGATATATCCCGTTGCACGTACAAAACACATAGGATAGGCCACATGACGCACAAAATCTGTGCTCCCAAATATGCTCCCGTACATTTACAAAGTGCATACAGTATGTCCACTGAGAGAAGGCAGGTGAGTGTCCATTTGTTAGGTAAGAAAGTTTGATTGACAATTAATATAGATCAAAGTAAGGCATGAACACCCATCCAGTCAATAGGATGACAATCACTGTTGGAGCCATGAATACATCTAAATATATTTGAAGCATTTATGTATGTAGTGTGTTGGTGTTTTGGGTTATTGATCATTATATCATTTATTAGGATTACATTGAGTAGGGGGATTTTGGGTCACATGGCTATGGGCGGAGATGTTGTATTGATTTAACTCACCTGTTCGCCCGTTGTTCTCGGTGGAAGAGAGAGGGTGAGATGGGTCGCTGTATTTTTTATTGACCGCTATTGTTTGTAGATCACTGTGATTACGAGTTAATGCACGTCATCTTAAGTTGATTATCTTTTTTCGTTAATAAAAAGTCAAACATATTTTCGTATCACAGTAGCCTATACTTCTAAACAAGGTATTAGGACCAACCTAAGCCTCTCAGCGGCTTCATTGTTCCGGAAAGCTGCTACAATCACTTTTCGGCAGCTGAAAATGTCATGTAGGCTAACTTTTTAGTGCCTGTGCATTATTACACACACTTTATACTGTATATGGGGTAAAATAAGTTAAGTTAATAAGCTTAATGAAATGATAAAGTAATGTACTTTTAAGTTCAACTGTAAAATTATTAACATGATTAATGTTCTTACGATTAACTTAAACCATGTCCATGTGACAACCTTGACAGTGAATAATGGGGAACTCATAAGCTACCACAACTAGCGCTCACTTCAGGGGACACTCCCTCTGGTGGCATAAATGAGTAACTACAGCTCAAGAAATAAAATCCCAAATCATCACAAGCAAACATTTAAATGTGTCCTTTCTCACATAAAATAACTTACAAGTATGTATGTATGTATGTATGTATGTATGTATGTATGTATGTATGTATGTATGTATGTATGTATGTATGTATGTATGTATGTATGTATGTACATAGGGGCTCTAAGGGATAAAGCTCAAGACAGATACATACGTACGTACATACATACATACATACATACATACATACATACATCAATCAATCAATCAATCTTTATTTGTATAGCGCCAATTCATAACAAGTGTTATCTCAAGACGCTTTACAAAAAGCAGGTAAAGGACCTTACTCTTTGTCTATTAATATTACAAAAGAACAGGTAAAAAGATCATGCTCATTGTTATGTCACAAAAAGCAGGTTAATGACCTTACTTGTTGCTATTTTACAAGGACCCAGCTTAATCCGTCATAGCATGGCAAGAAAAAACTCCCTTTAACGGTCAGAAATCTTTGGCAAATCCGGGCTCATGACGGAACAGCCATCTGCTAAACTGCGCTGGGCTTAGAAATGGGATAGGGGTAGATGGGATAAGATGCAGAAAGAAGGATAGGATTGGGGGGGGGGGGGATTTGTTGTTTGGGCAGGCCATCCTCACCAACATCCCCGAGGAACCAAAGAGAGCTCAGGAGCTCCCAGAAAAAGGAGTGGTTAGTAACTGGGATTTAAAGATAGTGACATGCAGTAATATGATATGAATGCAGAGAGAGAGGGAGAGAGAGAGAGATAAGAGTTCAAGGTGACAGTTCCCACGGTAGTCTAATCCTATAGCAGCATAACTATCAGCGGGTCTATACCTGCGCCAGCCCTAACTATGAGATTCATCAAAAATTAAAGCTTTAAGTCTATTCTTGAAAGTACATAGTGTGTCTGCCTCCCGTACCCTGACTGGTAGATGATTCCAGAGGATCTGATAACTGAAGGCTCTACCTCCCATAGTGTTATGGAACAATTTTTATTATGCCTATATTTTAAGTCTTGTTTTCTCTTTGCACTCTGTAAAGCACTTTGTAACCTTGTGTAGATAAGTGCTATATAAATAAAGTTATTATCTATCTATCTATCTATCTATCTATCTATCTATCTATCTATCTATCTATCTATCTATCTATCTATCTATCTATCTATCTATCTATCTATCTATCTATCTATCTATCTATCTATCTATCTATCTCATTCTGTTCCCTGGGCTTTTATTTTGACACTTTTACTTCCTAGTCACGTGACAATCCTTATTCATCTCTTAAATAATTACGGTAAAACAAAAAAATGAAATGAACTTAAACAAATTTCGACCTTGATTTTGAAATCCGTTTTTGGTTTAAAACGAAAAAACAAAAAAAACAAAAACGGCTCCGTTCTCCCGTTTTACGGTTTAAAACAGAAAAAAAAAAAAAAAAAACGTGCCGTTTGTCCGTTTTTCAAGCAGTTATATCCTGTCTGACAACGTTTTATACTTTCATACCCTGTCCAAAAATAACCCAGCTTTCAATTTTTAAAACTAATACACAGCTTTAATGTTTCCTTTCATACTTCCTCATTAAAACATAACCTAAAGTTATACAGTCTCGCGTTGGGTAGTATGCATAACTCAAAGATATGCAAATGAGATGTGAATCTTTCAAAAACATATGGAAACTTTTCAGTCAACAGTCTCCCTGTTACAAGACACTTCGGTATAAGCCCTTCTCCAGGGTAATAGAGAAAAATGAATTGAACGAATCTCCTCAAGAGATTACAGGTTCAGTTGTTTGCAATGTTGGCAATTTCCCATTAAAACGGGGTTCCACTTTATTTACTTAATTAAGACATATTCAAAAAAGCATCGTAAATGATCATATAAACATGGGAAGAACACTGTTTATTAGACAGCAATATATGTACATCTTATTGTCACAGCTGAATAAATCTCCAAATACATTACAAAAATGTAAACTTTTTTTTTAAACTTGGCTTTAACAATAATCCTTATGGAATTTTAAATGTGTTACAAGGTCACATAGCATTCTCATATTTTAAAATAAATAAATAAAAGCTCTATTTATCATCTTTCTTTTGATATAAAATAACTTTACAAACAAAACAGTGTATGGCTATAACTGGCTTAATGAAAAATAACACATTTAGTTATCTCTATTGTAACTGCTTAATGTAACGAGTACTTGAACAGGATAATTTGAGAAATAATCCGTTTAGCAGCATTTTCAGTCATGTTTCACAAATTTTAAATGCACAACCAGTCAAATCCGTCACTTTAAGCTGCTCTTCAGCTTTATGTAGTGCAGCCAATAAAAACTTAAAAATATATATAATTCTAAATGTTAAATGTACAGTATGTAAAATCCGCCGCTAGGGGGCTCTCAATCAAAACACAAACAAAAGATGACGTCGAGGCTCGCAGGGTATCATGGGAGTCAAAACGTGTTATATCAATACGAACGGGCGAAACCGACCTGAGAAAGACAATATGCGATGTATCCAAGTATAATTTACATGACGTTTTTTTCACAGCAGCACATACAGCAACAGAACGGCAGCTTTCAGTAGGAGCTAGCGCTAGCTTATGCAGCGGTCTTTGACGTAACATCCGGTGTTTCCTTGACAACGATCAACATTTCTTGTCTATCAAGACACGTCTCGTTACAACTATAAAATTACAGATTTCTCTGGCTTTGATAACTTTTGGAAATATTTGAGGTGATGTAAGTACTCAACTTAAAAATATATATAACATGGGTTTAGTCCATTTTTTATTTAAGTTAGATATTTTAATGTAAACATTAGCATGCAATTCTACATACTGTACCTTTAAAGTTTAAAAAAACAAAAAACCAAGAAGCACAAGAAAGGGCTGCACTACTAAAACATTTAAGATACTGTATTTCAGGAACATAATTATTTTTGTTAAGTGTAGTGTATACTCCCAATGTATGTGCTTCAACCCAAATTACCAAAGTAAGAGTTGTTAAGATTTTTTTACATGTATTTGTACCCTTTTTTCGAGTTAATTTTTATTGTGCTGTTTTCAGCATTTGTCTACATTTTCTGGATCGCCAACCGATGGTGATGTGGAGAAATACCTTGAATCAAAAAATGCAATGGTGCTATTATTGAGAATTTTCACACACAAAAATGTAAAAAATGAAAACAATTATATTAATAAAAAAAAGATATCCCCCACACATTTTTATTTATTTATTTTGAGCTATTAAATTCTTAAGCAGCACCAGAATGGTCAAACCTGCCTACCTAATACAGCCAGCATACCCAAGACTGGCTGGCATGCATTAAGAGTTACCCAAGAGGTTCAGTTAACTTACAGTACCCAACATGCTAAGTGAACCCATGCTGTTTGCAGGGCTGATGTCATCAAATGTGTCAAACTCAAAGGGTTGGCCGTGGGCCATGGCTGTTGCCAATTGTAAGATTAGAGAAAATGATAAATGCTTTGTATAGTTAATAAATCCTTATGTTCAAGTTACAATTTCAAAGATGTCTATTTGTTCTTCCGAGCGGACCCTAAGGTAATATAAGCTCAATGCCAGGTCTATTTTTGGACCTTAATACCAAAGCTAAGCTAACAACCTCCACCTACACTTGACAAAAACAATAGAGTGAAAAATGAAGTACAGAGAGTACTAGTACAAGTTCTAAGTGAGTAAAGTCAGGTCAAACTAATATTGTGCTATGGCTAAAAAGCTGAATAGGTAGACACACGATGCCATCAGAGTCCAGACCAAAACAATGATGTGATTCATAGCAAATCAAAGGTAAAAGGGAAACCAATTGCATTTGCTGTTTTTAAACCTTTATGGCAGACCAACACACTGAATGTAAATTTTAGATATCAATTTAACGAAGCAATAAAGGCAAAATTAACAAAATATACAGGCAACTAGCTCAGTGATTAGAATTATGCAATTATGAAGGCGTTACTATGTTCCTTCTTACTTCTACTAAAGGTTGTTTAAAGTGAAAGAAGTACTTAATACCCTTTGACATGTATAAAATGTGTTATTTTGACCTTATTTAGTGTTTTAACAGTATTTTACAACTGCATTTCTTTTGTACCACTGTCCAAGTACATTTGAGTTCATTCTTCAGTTCCCCTAAACCAAGTTTTTCCAGCACTATCTCCTGTTGTAGAAGTCCTTGCGTTTTCGCAGCTCTTCAAGCACCCGAGCCCTGAACTGGGTCCAGTCTTCATCCTGGAACTGCTGGAGGCCCAAGGCCAGATGAAGCTCTGCAGAGTGGCTTCGCAGGAAAGGATTGTATTGCCTCTCCTCTCCAATTGTGGAGGGACTCTGAAAATGAAATGTTTGTCAAAAAACAGTCATCCTAAAAATGGATGTCCCTCTCTACAGTAGCTGCCACAATAATCCACTTCTTTCATTGCAGAGTAGAACTGTATATAGCAACCACTGCCATCAGTGTGTGAAAGGGTATGAATGGGTAGGTGTGACATGCAGTGTAAAAGCGCTTTGAGTAGTCAGAAGACTAGAAAAGCGCTCAAGCTCAAGTCCATTTACCATAACTGTATCTTTTTTTTTAAGTTATATTTTTGGGCCATTTTTGACTCTATTGGAGGGACAGCTGAAAAAGGATGGGAAATGTTGGGAGGAGAGAGTTGGGGATAACGTGCAGCAAAGGGATGAGGTTAGATAAGAACCAACGTCTGCTTAGTTGAGGACTACAGTCTCTGTACATTGAGCTTGCAGCATAACTCCTAGGCTATCCAGTTCCCCATCAAAATAAAAAAGTGATTCCTGCCCATTTAAGCCAGCACAGCTTTGCAACTTTTTTTACTGGCTAACTTCAATTGACGAAATAATTGTGCAATATCTTTTCATCAACAACAAATCACTCTTTAGTTTTAATCTTGAAATTATTGTTTATGATAATCAAATAATTAGCAAGGAGTCCAGTTGTTACATATAAACGTAACTGATACCCTGCACAAAAGAACTTGGTTCTGTTCAATCATGCCAGATAAAACACTGTTGCTTATTCTTTGTTAGATTTCACCGATTTGTTTGCATATTATTCATCATGATGACAGACCTTGTTCTCACAGGGCACATGGGTGTAGAACATAAGTCTGAGAAATGTGTATAGATACTCTCTATAGGCCCTTTCCCACGTCGGCAGTTATTAAGGTTAAGGTATTTTTATGGGCCCTCTTTTGTATCCAGGACCTTAAACATACATTTATTTTTTCCAAAAGAGAGCCCCTTTTTTATGGCTGCACCATTTTGTACATCTGCATGCTGTTCATCTTTCAGGTAGCTTCGCAAAGAGTTAGATAATCGTATTTGTTTGGCCAAGTTTTTTTGACTATTCCCCTGATGTGACCCTTTAGGTTCACGTTAAAAAACCCAGGTATCAAAACGGGCCCGGCTCTAAGCCTGGGCCGTGTGATAAAATTTGCCCCTGAATTCTCCAACTGCCCAACCAAATCATTGTGCTTATTTGTCCTTATTGATTTGACCAATCATCCTTTTGATTGGTTTTGGTATAGATTTCTCTCACACCACGAAGGGATTTTTAGCGGTCTCATCCCTCTCAGACGGAGGGGAAGGGTACGGTTTTAAAATTAAATACGTTATTATCGGCTAATGTATTTTTAGATTCTATGACTTTACATTTAGATTACATAAAACAGTGCACGTTATAGCTTACCTTAAGAACACTTACAGAGTACCCCAGTCTTGAAGTCTGGCAGTAAGAGACCAGTCAACATTACTTAATGCCCCCCCCCTAATCAAAGCAGTTTAGAACCGGGCCTGTAACAAAATAAGACTACAATACTCCATGTTCCAAGCATACACACAATGCAGAGACAACATAATTGAATATATTATATTCAATCATTTAGTAATTATTTTGGTATAAAAATGTACTGGAAATGTGAAAACTTCCTATACTTCTACAATGAATAGATGGCAGATAATCACTGAACTTAATTGAGTACTTAATCCAACAGTGAACCTTTGTATATTTCTTTCTGGGGAGGTTTGCATATAAGACATCACGATTGTGATGTATCATTCTCACCGTGCACAGCTTCTGGCTTCGCTGCTGCAGCACCCACTGATATTTGTTTTCCCTGGCAGCATTTTGTGGCTCAACCTCAGCAGCAAACAGAAGGTTGTCCTCTGCATACTCATGACCTGATGGATAGCAAGGGGACACAAAACTGAATTAAACAAGCCTGTACATATTACTTAAAAGCTCAAAATCTACAGAAGCCCAATGTAACCCTTCACAAAACTCTAGGCTTTGCATGAGTCCTTGTATTCTACAGCATGTACATCTAAATACAAAATCAGGCCGAAGCATTTGAAAACCACATCAATTTGACAAAACAATGACACATTGACACTGAATCTCTGACAACTGAGAAGATTTTTCCTACCAGGCCATAATAAAGTATCGTCACTTAAGGAGGCAACTGTGTCCAGAGATGACAGCATTGTGGAGGGATTTCCTTCAAACATCCTCCCTGAATGGCAGAAGAACATTTTTACATTTTTCCAAAAAGGCTTAAGCTACATTATTAAGATAGTCTTCAGACTATCAGGATCTTTACATGGCTGTCTCTAATTAAACATGTTTTTACTTTTATTACAGATTTTAAAATTTTACACAGACCAATAGTAAGAAAAAAAAAGTATATATATAATTTATATATAATGTATAATAAAGGCATTAATATTAATTTGATATGTACATTTCAATCCAATAATTTCATAGTGAATTGTTTCTCTAATTATCTACAGGTGAACATGAGGGCAAGTAATGGCATGTCTTTTTAGTGGCTATATAGAACTTTTTGCCTATTTAGCTAAACATTAAGATAAAATAAGATAAGCCTTTATTCGTCCCACAACGGAGAAATTAACAGTATTACAGCAGCAAAGAGCAATGATAGCCAAAAAACAGCACACAGTACACAACAGAAAAAAGAATAAATCAATCAATCAATCAATCAATCAATCAATCAATCAATCTTTATTTGTATAGCGCCAATTCATAACAAGTGTTATCTCAAGATGCTTTACAAAAAGCAGGTAAAAGACCTTACTCTTTGTCTATTAATATTACAAAAGAGCAGGTAAAAAGACCATGCTCATTGTTATGTTACAAAAAGCAGGTAAATATAGCTGAAGCTGAAGAGCAAAACAGAGATGCAGTTGTTACAAATGTAGTCATTCAGTTATATATTATATAACCATAATATCTATCTTCTGTGGACCATTAGGGTGTAAACAGATCTGAATTATGTATGGACTAATTCCACCTTGATACTTAAAAAAAAAGTATTTGAATTTCCTCTGTCTCTTCATCTTTTTTTTTTTTTTTTTTTTTTTTTTTTTACAAATGCAAGAGCTGTTTCAAACCAGATTATTAGTTACATAGTATTATTATGCTTATGGATTCAAGTCTTTTTTTTACCCACCACATCCTGAGAGGAACACCAGGTCGCCAGAGAAGAGGCAGGGGGGCGCACCGACTGCCTGGCCATCCAGGAGATAGATCATATGTCCAACTGTGTGCCCAGGAGTGAAGAGGGCCTTAAAGTGCATACAGCCAACAGTTACTGAGTCCTTGTGAGAAAGAGGGCTGGAAAGAGAGGAAAAAGGCAAATTAACAAGAATTTAAGATGTAGAGCTTTGGATTCAATTTATTTTTCATGAAAATGTCTTTATTTTTATAAAGTATAAAAGACATATGTTGATACTTTATATTTTTAGTTGAGTAGTTTTTTGTCAATTGGTTAGTATAGAGTATGTTCGGTGCAGGAAATAACCCGTGCAGTGCTGTTGTTAGCTTGATGCTTTGAAGTCAGAAGTTTGTGTTGTTTGCCCTTTTCGTTTGTAAAACTGTACACAGGGGCGGCTGTTGCTCAGTTGGTACAGTCGTCGTCTCTCAACTGGAAGGTCGAGGGTTCGATCCCCAGCTCCTGCAGCAACATGTCCGATGTGTCCTTGGCCAAGACACTAAACCCCGGATTGCACACGCTGCTTCGTCGGCAGCGTATGAATGGGATTAGTTACTTCTGATGGTCTCGCTACATAGCAACCACTGCCATCAGTGTGTGAATGGGTAGGTGTGTCATACGGTGTAAAAGCACCTTGCGTCAGAAGACTAGAAAAGCGTTATACAAGCTCAAGTCCATTAACCATTTACATATGAGCTGTAAATGGTTCAGTTCAAACCACTCACGTTTTGGGCAGGCAATACATACCGTGCCTAAGTACACTTTACCCCTAAAGTCCAGTTCGTTTGACTAGTGTGAGTGCTCTGATCCATGCTCAAGCACGGTATACCTTCTTGGCGCTGGCACGCTTGGATGAGGTGTGCTCCATGCACGAGCACAGGTACACAACATTGATAGTGGGTACACAAGCCTTCATCATGGAGAAATACAGTGTTATGACTGTATCTGACTAAAATGACTCAAAATAGGTCACAATAGGTCTGTGTTATTCTTGGATGTGCAGACGGGGAATCGACTGCACGTCCCTTTTATTTTCGAGTCTGCTTTTGTTGTAAACTAAGCAGGCATGATAATTACGTTAAGCTATTCATGTGTTGCATTACGAAGTTATGTACGTGTAGTTATAAGGTAACCGTGCTCAGGGAGTGGAATGGGGAGGGGGGACAATCTTGTTTAAGCACGGTACGGGCCAACTTTGCCTAGTGTGAATGCGCCCTTACACTTACAGTACCTGTATCTCTCCCTCTCTCTGCCTCAGTGATTTAAGATTTGTGGCAATTGAAAGTTTTCTTGTTTTGTATCCTTTAATGATCGATTTGTATTATTTTACAATACTTCTGTGAAAAAGGGGCTCTCTGGTGGACGTCATTGCCAGTTTTATTCCCTTGGCTCCCTCTGCCTTTCACTTTCAGTGAAGTAGCTTATTCATATGATTACTATAAAATGTTTGTGTAACTTACCTGTTTATACTTGTGTATACTTTATACAGAACCACTGATTCATCAGACAACAAAGTTAATTTGGCTATAGTGGTGATAGCAAATAAACAAAGTGGAAAGAGATCACTTGCAGCAAGTTCTACAACATAGGATTCAGAATAGAAAAAGCAGGAAAGCTTTCTCACATCTACATTACTTCAGCAGCTTTTTTTAAGTCATGGTGCACGCGCTAAAGGCTGAGTGAACCTATTCAGAGTTGATTGAAATGAAATCAGCTGTTCTGGAACCTGAAACTTAGAGTTTCCCAGCTCAGGCTCAATGAAATCGGGGGTTGGGATTAAGCTCAGAATTTGTTGAGCCTGCTGTCTGAAATAGGGCCCAGGAGAGACAGGCAGAACTGCGGATAAGAAAGGAGAAGGAGGAGCTCTGTCCTGTCCTAACATTTTTGGCTAGTTTTCTCCTTTATCCAGCTCTGTTCACCTTTGTACTTGTAAAGAGTGCAACCATGCACACACCCCTTGAGTCAGGTTGTGGGTTGCTAGGAGCTTATACTACGAAGTAAGTTCAACAAACTCAGGGTATCTTTGGCTTATCTGGCTTCACTAACCCTGACATAAGAGATCGTACTTAACAGTCACATAAAGCTGGTTATTAACCTGATACGTAAACCCAGAGTTTCCAAGAAAGAGATAAAGTTCACATAAAAGGGGCGGTGTTAGCTTCATACTGTATAACTGAGTCTGCCATCAAAAGATTGTCATATCTAACAAACTCTGAACAAACTATATTAATAATATGAAGAAATGTAAGACAAATAGGCTCCCAAAGACTAAAGTTACACAGCTGCAGCAACAAATACAGGAAGGAACACTGGCAGGAAGAAAGACAAATCGCTGAGATGGCTATATGCTTTTATAATGACACCCCTGCTCTGGAGCAGGTTATGGGTGCAACATAAGTTACCATAGCGATATACCCAGGTAAGAAGTGAACCACCTTGGTAGGACTGCAAACCCAGGGTTAACCCTGAAGTTACCTCGCTAACTCCAATTCCTGTTTCGTAGTACAGGACCGTTGTTCTTGGGGATGTAGTTGTGGATTGTGTGTGACTAACGTGATTCATAGACGATCTAGCAACTATGGTATCTTCGGACAGACGTAAAAAATGTATGGATCCGAGTACAGGGAATGTTAATAAAAAGGTTGTAGGGCTGTGAAAATTATGGGAGTTTCCCATGAGAAAAACTAAATGGCAGGTATGCAATATCCCAGACAAAACTGAGCAGTTTATCTAGCTATGATTATTCACTGTGACAATAGCAAGAGGTCTGACAGAAGAAACAAGACAGGACTCAGTTCTGTCAGATTGATACAAAGGGGAAGCAGACAGTGTGTAGAGTAACATACTGTGTGAGGCCAGGAATGTTATCAGCAACATTTCCATAGACTCTGCATGAGTTGTGAAGCCTTTTTAATCCTTTGTTTCCCCCACTGTGATCCCTACAAATAGAAAAGAAAGCAGGGGGTCATCAGTATTATGGATAAGGATGCAACGATAGGTACGATTATAGTCTAAGAAATAATCACGATTACACGATTATTATGCTTTAATACTCTTCATAACATTATTCATGTATAAAATAACATGTACATTCGTTAGAAATGTTAATGCGTTATTTATTGCTGCCTTTTGAAGCTGAAATAACACTGATCAAATAATACAGTGAAATATTATAAATATAGATTAACAAAAAATGCCAGAGGTGTTTTTTAAATATTTACTGTAAATAATAGTATTTTAAGCATTATCATTAAATATTATTGTAAATATAACACGAAGATTGACTTAATTGATCTCCCAGTGAAAAGTAATTGTCTTAAAATTGTAATACTAAATTGACCTGAGACAGTAAGTGTTTTAGTAATCTCTTACACTTGGTATATTAAGCCAAATCTCCTCTTTTTTATATATTAAGTCTTGAACATAAGATATATATCACAAAACTTACCAATGCTTGTGTGTACAGAGTATTGCTTCTAACATCACTCCCTCTTCCTCAAGAACAGCCTAAAGAAGTATGTTGTCAAAACAATCACCATACAAAACAACACTTTAGCAGCATCTTTTTCAAAAGACAATTGAAACACAAAACAAAACACATGCTGACACAGTATGCATTAAAGAATGTATTTACAACCTATGAAAATCAATGACTTAAGTTAAGATCATTTCTTTACAAGTAACTTTGATATAAATGTGTAAAAAAGTCTTATGGAAATATATATTGGCATTCTGTATCCATACATTCTACATCCATTTGACAATAGATGCATTTACCTGAACTGTTTGTGGGTCTGCAGGGTCTACAACAACTGCCACACTGGAGGCTGTGTCAATTATAAGATAGCTGTAGTTGTCAGACAGCACAGAGATGGGTATTATTTTGATACCTGGGGGCAGACAGAGTTACAAAAGAGATAATATTAAACCTTTCATTAAAAATGGTCGAGGTAAACATTAATTAAATAGTTATGGTTTCTGTAGTATTCATTGAAAAGACAGTACATTTGTACTTTGGAATAATGCAAATTTCTTGTATAACCTGCACAACACATGAAACCATGTATTCTTTGACCCAACCCACAGGGTTGTTTTATATGGATTACTCTCTGCATCTCCCCACAAAAACAACAACACATTTGAGCAGTGTTGAATGAACATTGTAAACTTTAAAATCCAGACCGCTGCCTACCATTGAAACCCATTGGCTGAGAAGTAGAATGTCCAGAAGGGTAATTTTCACGGGCTTTCTTCATTTGCCTTTTGTAGTACATGTAGCCAAGTCTGGTCTTAGTGTAGAGTGTGTACCTGTAAAACAGATCAAATGGCTTGGAAACGATGTGTGTGGTAGGGTCCGGGTATCATTGGACAATCCGTAATTCATTTGTGATCCAATACAAATTAAGAGTAAATCTTTCTTTTGTTTCGAAACAAACAAGAGAACCGTTTAACTATCTGAATCAAAAACACATAAAACAAATCAATATAGACCAATTTTTCGATATTGGTTATTCAATTTCACCTTTTTTCTTTTTGGATTGAATATTGAAAAACAAGCTCTTTTGTTTTACCATTTTAAACATAAAACCAAGTCACATGGTCAGTTTTTTTCACTGTTTCCTCACGAAAAACTGTAAAACCAGGTTCTCTTTTTGATTGAGCAAACTGCTCTTTTCACTTCTCCTCCCCTTCTATCCGGACTGGACCTGTCGGCAACCAGCAAGCGAAAGTTAGTGACATCTTAAAATGTCAAATAAAAGCCAAGAGGATCGTAGTATCATGCAGGCAGAGGATCTACATAACTCAGTCAAGTCAGAGGATAAATAAATAAAATAAAAATAAAAAACCCCAGTACGACTGTCCAGTGATACCAGGACATGATCCGTGATGACAGAGTGTCGGGTTGTTTACAGAGGATAAACCTGCCATGGACTGCACTGCAGAACGTGACCACTCATGGACCACTTCACTTCGCTCACTAGGCAAACATCCACACTGGACACCTTCTATGGCTCGCTGAAGGAAAAACCCCTTTCAATTAAAACTTCCCAATGTACTATTTAACACAATGTCAATTAGTTATATTAAATAATTTAATGCGCTTGGAATTGTTTTTTAATGTTGTTATTGTGGCACTTTTTCTTGATAAAATGTCAAATGATGTAAATACATTGTATACAGTATTATGTACAGTGACAGACAATAGATGAAATTCAGATGTTACTTCAGAGAGCTCCGAAATAATTTTGTGATATACACTGTGTCCACCTAGCGTTTTTTTCTGGCAGAGACGCGAACTCAGAGCAGCAGAGACGCAGAGACAACTCGAAGCGTTTGAAGCAGCCGCACGAAAAGGTGGAATGCCTTTTCTCCGGGCGGTAGCCTTCTGCTGCAAACACTCTCTCCTCATTGAAAACAATTGAAAAAAGATGCTGGTGGTCAGAAAAAAACGCCAGGTTAACCTATTGTTCCATTAACCCCTCACAGCTGGGTACTGGTCCCAATTAAGATAGGCCTACTTTAAGTGTTAAAATCATTAATAAATCCCCAAGCCCAGAGAGATCAGGGAGAATGCAGCCTCTGATGATTTGAAGTAGTCAATGTCACCACTGTAATGTTTTCCCCACATTTTGCTAGTTACTAACATTGTGTGTTTTGATAACCTGCTGCTGTAACGCCACAATTTCCCAGTTTGGGATCAATAAAGTACATCTATCTATCTATCTATCTATCTATCTATCTATCTATCTATCTATCTATCTATCTATCTATCTATCTAATAAGCCATAAATAATAAAAAGTAAGCAGTAAATCTAACTTATATCTAGCATGCAATGTTTCCACACTGCACATTATAGTCGGCTACTTTACCTCATAAACACAATCTATAGCCAAAGCAAGAAACTCTTTTTTTTTTTCATAAACCCTTAACATAAATGATAAATACACATTTATAAATGTAAAACGTTTTTTGAATACAACAAAAAAAGTAAGTAAAATATAAAATTAAAAGTAACAAAAAAAAAAAAACCCTAGTGAATACTGTCTGTTCTGTGTTAAATGAAAAGAGGAGTTTGCAAAATCAAAAAGAGAACCATGTTTTACAGTTGTTCATGAGGAAACAGGGGAAAACAGACCATGTGACTTTGTTCTTCGTTTAGAACGGTAAGGGTAAAACGAAAGAGCTCGTTTTTCAATATTCAATCCAAAAAGGAAAAAGGAGTAAAGGAATAACCAATATCGACAAACGGGCCAACATTGATTTGTTTTTTTATTCAGAAAGTAAAACTGTTCTCTTATTGGTTTTCATTTTCAAAACAAAAGAAATAAGGGGTAATTTGTATTAGATCACAAATAAAGTACGGATTGTCCAATGATACCCAGGGTGCATTGGAATTGTCTTTGAAAAACTAACGATGCATAAATTTAACAATTCATTTCACACAATCATACTTATTATGGAATAATGTTGATTTATGAGTGGACAGGAAGGTGAGCAACCATTTTCAATGTGAAAACCATTTGGTTTCACTTGTGTTACTCGTAGCTTACATTCCTTTTATTCCAATTCCAACCTTGTGGTAATTAGGATTATTTCACCGGTAAGCAGGCACAGGGGAAAGTTTTTTAGATGCTCTTTTAGTAGGCCTAGTCCATTTTCGGAAAATTGTAGTTTCACCATGGCAGACCCACGTCATTAACCTCCGCTGTCGCATACTTTACGTAGCCTAGTGGAAATGTGGTCGCCTCTCTCTCTTTTTTTTTTGTTTCAAGACAAAGACAATTACAACACAAGAAAAACAAACTATTAACATCTATGTACAAATATATACATATGGGTATAAAAAAAAACTAAACTGTAACTAAAACAGGGTTACAGTAACAATTTTTCACAAATCTCCAGGGTTTTGTTTGCTTTTTTGTCTTTCAGTCCATGTAGTGTATGTAGATAGTGTTCCATTTCTATTTTGAATTGTTGTATTTTGGGTATTTTCTGATTCCATTTACATTTGGGAATAAAATATTTCCCATACAAAATAAACAAGCGTAACATAAATAATTGTTCGCTGTCAGTCCCACTCTTTTTATAAAAAAAAAGATGATATCTGTTTTCTTTAATTGAACATTTAAACCAGTCTTTGTTTTAAAGAGCTCGAACTGGAACCAAAATATGCGAATATGCAAGCATTCATAAAATAAGTGAACAATGCTTTTAATTTTTTCACAACAAAAAACACAACTTTTCTCCACCTCTCTGAATCTTGTGATTATTTGGTTTACTGGATAAATTAAATGTATAATTTTAAAATAAACTTCTTTAATTTCATTGGTGACACAATATTTTTGATTAAAAATCCAAACTGACTTCCACTCTATATTACCAAATTTAGCATCCCAAATAGGGTTTGGCCTGAGGAATTGTAGTATCTTGACAAAGCTTCCTTAGGTGACTATTGGTGCATTTTTTGTGTGTTAAATACATTCCCCCCACCATAAGGTCGCCTCTCCCTTAGTCCTTTTGAATTCTCCTAACATCTTTCCTTCACTTCATGACGTTTTCCCGGGGGTTAAGGTAAAGAGGATAGTGAAAAGGGATAGGAGGGACAATCCGAATCCACCCCCGGACAGGACCGGTCGGCAGCCGGCAAGCGGCAGTGACGTTTCAATGTGTCAGAACAAAAGCCAAGAGGGTCGTAATATTATGCAGGCAGAGGATCTACATAACACAGTCAAGTCAGAGGATAAATAGGCTAAATAACAAAAAAAATCCAGTCAGACAAGAGTATCGGGTTGTTTACATAGGATAAACCTGCCATGGACTAAACTGCAGAACGTGACCATTGATGATACCCCACTACATGATACCCGGACCTACACAGACCCGACCTAAATGGCACACAAACATCCCCGTCAATAAACGTGTGGTCAATATTTCAAACTATCATAGGTTTTTTGAGACATTTAAAAAAATGAACTCAAGATATAAAACAAAATTAAGAGCAACGGGCTCTATATCTACAGTCACGATGAGCTACAGCTAATCTCCGCGATGATAATAAACTGTGTACAATGGAAGTTCATATGATACTCACGCGATTCGGAACAAGGGCTTCTCTGAGCGGGCCATTATTTTGAACACCAGTTTCCCCAAAAACGTCAGACTTGTGCTTTTATAGCGAACACATAAATATAAGACGAGAAAAAAGGATTTGGTAGCAATAAGCGTTACAATCCAGTCAGGAAGCGCCATAGCTTCTAAACGAAACGTACTGACGTTTAAGCGTCACGCTAATCCCGGAAGAATTCCATCGGGGTAGTTAAAGGAAAACACATGTACACAGGCTATTTCACATCTGATTAAACTGTAATTTGACTATAAGAAACGCTCACTGTGTGAAACGTTGTTCCTTTAAAAAAAAACAATGTTAACGTTACAGTTATTACCGTCATTATAAAAAGTTTTTAAATCTAAGTCTTTATACAAGACTTTCGTTGCATTTTTGACGTAATGTTGTTCATTCCTAGCACGAAATTCGAATATGGCGAGAAAATGGGAATCACGCAAGTTTTGGTGGACTTAAATTAGCGAATGACAAGTTAATATAAGGCTAGTCCTTAAAATTAATCAATCTATATGTTAAGTATTTGATAACAAACATATAAATAATCTCTGATGGGGGGGAAATATTATCAGAATGCTTACAGGGTGGAAAAGCATCTCATTGCCAGGAGTGGTGTTTTGTTACAGACTTAACAGTTAGAAAGACATAGGCCTAGGCTACACTCTACAGTCTTTCTTTAGTTTTATTCTATCGTCTTTTCTTTTTCCCAGTAGGCACGTGAGCCTAATATGTCTCCTGCTTTTCGCGATAGCCTACATTGGACAACGTATTAGTTTCAGTTGGCATATCCTATTACAAGGAGAAAATCATCCTCTGGTGCAAGTCTACATACCTCCAAAGAGAAACAGAATTGATATGTGCAGCGCTTCGTTCTTGGCTTAAGTCTACAGGTAATATCTTCTTTCTTTCTTTTTTAGTTTAGTTAATTTTCAAAGTATAGACTAAAATGAGTCTTCAGTCTTTTGTGTAATATTTCTCCTTGATTTTCATTTGAACATGTTAAATGTGGTGTAGACCTATAACTTGCAACATTTTTTAGTGTAATATTAAGAGCTACATGAGTTACAAGATCTCAATTGTTTAGATTTTTTTGCACATTGATGTAAAGCGCTATCTGTATTTCATTTGGGAATAAATGTATAGTAGCCTATCATAAAAATAATTAGATGACTGGATAACATGTTGATTGTATGTTACCCTTAATATTTGTCATATCCTCATGTACATAAGCCTCCAATTTACAGTACATATACAAATACTTCCAATGTAACTGATCACAGTGGTCTTCTTTATAAGGTCCAGCTAGATCATGACGTCCAAAATTGATCATCCTCCACCCTATGAGGATGCATTGCACCATCCAAAGTATGGAAACTACCCCTATCAGCCACAACATGGTTCCCCTCTTCCACCACCTCCATCTTACAGCCCCAGTCCTGGCATGTGCCCTGGCCCACCTTGCTACTGGGGCCAGGAGGGGATCCACTCGCAAGCACAGATGTGGGAAATCCCTGGATTCTCTGCATCTAGAGCACCCAATACAATACCAACTCTTTCTACTGGAGTGCCGACTTCCAATCCAGGTTCTGAGCAAATGAGTTTGGGTGTTTTTAATCACATCCTGTATTATGTTAAGATAAGATTCAAAGTTTATGGATATAAATTACTATTTGATATCACCAATTCTGCAGGAGATGATTACTTGAGCACTCAGTGGGAAAGCATTTCAATTCGGCATGCCTTCATAAGAAAGGTAAAGAATTTTCCTTGAGTCATGTCACATTTTGGTCAGAATAAAAGAAAATCCTGTTAATGATATCATCAAAGAAATTGCTTTAATGTATGCTCAATGTAATTACTTTGTTTCATATTTGTGGGCAGATTTACTTAATTTTAGCAACACAACTAGCCATCACCGTTTCAGTTGTTGCTGTCTTTACATTTGTGTAAGTATTTTTTTGTCAAGGTCTAATATTGCATGCTACAGCTTTAAGCGCATGATGGTGTATGAGGAACAGTCTGCTGCTCTTAAGTGATTCCTTATGTCTGTGCTTTGATAGTGACCCAGTAAGGCTGTTTGTCATCAGATACCCTTGCATCTATTGGGCATCTTTGTGAGTTATGCTCTTCTGAAGTGCAATCAAAGAAAGAAGAAATAAAATGAAAAAACAACCACATAGAAAAGAATATCCAGTACAATGTTCTAAGTACAGTTATTCCCATCAAAAACATATGGTAACAATCATGTGGATTTATCTCTCCATAGTGTGGTGTATATTTTGGTTTACTGCATTCTCATTTGCTGCGAAAAGCCAAGGTAAGCATGGCTCTGGCCTCTAAAACAGTCAGAAAATAGTTGTATTTCTGCTATTTCAATGTCAAAATATAATAATTATAACCAGCTATGATAACCCCATTGAATAATTTTTAAATATTGTTCACAATTTGTGTTTAGGAGGCAATTCCCATGGAATCTATTGCTGCTGGGAATATTTGTAAGTACTGTTTTTTAAAGTATGGGTCTGCTGATACGTTTTGCAAAACTAAAAGCATATTGCAAGGCATTGAATAGTACTTGTGATTAAGACTTGAATAAAAAGACAAAGAGCAAAAATTTGAAAAAGGTTAAAACCTATTCTGTAATTTTATGAAACACTGTATGTTTTATCTTGCAGACGCTGGCCTTGTCTTACATGTCTGGGACAATTGCAAGGTTTGCTTTTAAGTCTAACTCAGACAAAACATCAATACAGAAATACTATATATTTTGATTATGTACTGGACACTGTGAAATAATTTTTTCTTGTTTTAATTACTATATTCTTTTACAGCTATTATGAAACAAAAGCTGTGTTTATTGCCATGGGAATAACAGCGATAGTTTGTATGGCTGTCACAATCTTCTGCTTTCAAACCAAGGTAGATGAAGTTGTAAACTGTGTTAGTAGCCAGGACCCTGTCAGAGGGTGTCTTTGTTGTCAGTGCAAAAGGACTATGTTGTCTCGTATTACAATGGGGCACTGAGCTCCTTTAAGTATTTATAACATTTTGGGATAAGATGTACTGTACATCCAAATTCCCTACCTGATACCACTTAAGATGTTTCACTGTTTTCTCATCACAGGTGGACTTCACCTCATGCGGGGGATTTCTTTGTATAACTTCAGTTTTGTTCATGATCATTGGGATTGTTACAGCCATCATCCTCTCCTTTCAATATGTGAGACACTTATCGAAACATTCTTAACATATTATTTCTACTCTTGTATCTCTGTGTGAGGAAAAGTAGCTTAGAAGGGTAGATCTGTGTGACTGATTTAATATTCAGCAGCCTTTCTTATGTCACTCACCAGGTCCCTTGGCTGCATATGCTCTACGCTTCTATTGGAGCTATTCTTCACACTTTGGTGAGTCTATAGTGACATGGATGTAAATAGTGTTTTGGGCTTAGTATTACAAAATTATTGTTGGATAACAGGCTTATTGATGATCGGAACACATAACTCAGTTTTCACATTACATTTTTTGCCTCACAAATGGCATAGCCCTAGTAATGACAATGCTGGTGTCTAAGTAATTCTCCCCACCACTTTCCAGTCAATAACTTAATTTATCAACAATTACTGACAAGACTGCTGCAGCCATAGGATGAGGAGAGGACATTTTTAACTCTGTTGATGCAGGCAAAGGTAAAGAAAAAAAGCCCAAGTAGCTGTAGCACAGATGATAGTCAATTGAACAACATCTAAGGTAGCCCAATAATTGCAGATACTATAGAACATTTCATGGCTCTTGAGCCTGAATGCATGTGATTTGTTATCAAAACCCACTTTTGGACTCTCTGATGAGTCAGACAACACTTTCTTTTTCCTTCGACATATGTTGTGTTCAAACTCTATCAGACTTTCTGGAAGTGCAGCTATATATGTATATTTATAAATTAACCTTTCATATGATGTAGTAAAATAATATCATTACATGCTGTCTTGTGTTTTTTCCCTTTTTTTTGGTCAATGCAAGCACTTTGGTATCACTAAAGCAATTAGCTGCACATTGTGTTGCTATTTTTCCCCTGGTGAACATGCAGTATAAAAGGGATATAGTTGTGTCTGTGTAGTCAGGTCAAATTTGGCCTGAAAAACACGAAAATATTGGGATTCAAAGACATAATTATTAGAATACCAGCAGATAAATTGGTCCTAAAATTAAGTTTTCAGACTCACAACGTGACAGATTAATAGTGCTTTAAAATTGCAATACCTCTTTCTTTAAATGTGATTTATTAAATGTATGTATACATAAATATGCCAGTAATGCATATTAAATGTTACTCTTTTGTTTTTAAAACTGAGAGTTTCATCAGTTGTGACATTTTTTTTGTCCATAATGCTCTCAAAGACCAACGAAGCAAATTAACCCATGTTCTTTCTCTTTTTGTGACTTAATGTTGTCCTGTCTTCTCTTTAATGATGTTAGTTTTTAGTATACAACACCCAGCTTCTTATTGGAAATCAGAAGTTGGCCATCACCCCAGAGGAATACATCTATGGGGCTCTCTCTCTCTACATTGAAATTGTTCACATCTTTCTCTTCATCCTACAAGTCAGTGGAGTGGCTTCTGACTAAGCCAGTGGCTAGAGTGCATTTTTGTTAACATTTTACAATTTGCAGAATATTGTTTGATTTTACGCGATGATACAAGTACACAAGTCAGTCACAAATGATGTTTATTACCAGATGTAAATGTTGAAATCTGTTCCAAACCAAAACACCTGTTTATTTGAATCAAGGCAGTGAACTGAGTGTTCCACCTACTTAACTGTGAATGTGGAGAAACATTTGTTTTAGTAAAGTCTTGGCCTTTTTTTGAAAATTGTATTTTAGTGAATCATCCTCCCGTTGTGACTTGTCTAAGTCTACGTTTTTTTCTTTGTTTGGTTCCTCCACTATGTAAAGTATTCTTAGGTCCCTTTAAAGTCACTATGTAGATTCATTCTATTATATTATTGTCAATAACTTAGAAATACATGCAAAATCCATTCAAAAAAGGAGACCAAGTAATTGGAGGTTCTAGAAGTTGATAGTTTATTTATGATTATTCCTCAAATTACTTATAAAACATGTTATTACAGGCATACAGCGGGAGACACCAAATATTAGTTCTTATTCTCTGCTGGAAAGTGTGGTGCTTAGATATGCACAAGAGTACTTTTAAACAGATGGATAAACAATAATTTGATCAAAAGATGGTTGAGTGCCTGCAGCTATACAAACAACTCACAAATTCTGGCTGTATTAATGTATATGTAATTTGTTGTAGTAAGACAACAATGTACACCAATCAATAAAATAACCCTACTGCTGAAACTGCTCTCTTAGCCTTGATGGTTAATCATATTAGAACTTCAAATTCAAAAGGTGGCACTAGCTCCTTTTCTGTCAATTTCTGTATTGTGGATAAGTATTGTTTCCCATCACCAACATCTGTTACTTAGTCCAGTAATTAAAGGGTTTGTTCACGGTTTATGGTGTAAGGCGCTTAGGGTCCCGTGGGAACATGGATGTTTGACGGATGTTGTGAAGGCCCAGGTAAAGCATGCAGACTCTCTCCAGGCCTGGCAGGGATGACAAGAGTAGTCACTCAAAAAGGGCGATTGTTATTTAACATATGAAAAACCTAGAGCCACATTCAGGAATGTTATGATTTACAAAACAAGCGTTTCAATGCTCTGTGGGAAGCCAAAAAGAAGAAGACAGCTTTTCCTTACCAATGCCCCCACCCCCATGTGGTGGAGCTCCATAGCGGAAGGAGTCAATGTATGCCTTTATCTTCTCCAGATCTGTAGTTAAAGAAAATGAAAGTCTTGGTTGTTGTAACTGAATTCTGAAATTCATCACCATTAGAGGGAGACAAAAATCACATGTATATCACTTAAATACACGTGTTCCCAGTAGAATTCTAGAATGTTGCTGCATTTCACAGTGAACCCCCACTTACATGAGCATTTTCCTACACAATCAAATGAACAACAATGTGTTGTATTTTAAGCTTTTACACGATTTAAGAAAAGGAGGTTTAGATCAAAAAGGCCAGAAAAACAACAAATAACACTAAGCTAAAGAGACATTTGTACATGAAAGCAAACATTTCAAATAAATATATGCAATGACACTAAAGTGACAAATCTATTTCAATTCTTATAGAATATGTGGTCAAACATATTTCTCTGTGTATGCTTCATGATATCAGAGAAAGCTAAACAGATCCGTGGATTGGATAACGCCTGGACTTAAAATGATGTGATGTCACAAATGTCACAAACACCAACCTACACAATAATATTAAGAAACACAAATCAATGAGGGGGTATTAAAAAGTCTTTAGTTTTATGGGAAAAAATACTGACTGAAAAATTGAAAAGCTGCTTTGACCTGATCATTTGTCCCGGCTACCTGTTCCTATGTAATAAACAACTTCTGTCTTTGGCACTGACAGTCAGGTAGGTCCCGCTGTTTACTGACTGTGTGATGTAATCGCTAGCAAAAGCAAAGGGCCTTTCAAATAGGACTCAGTGTGCGCTGTGCTCGCCGCAGATTAGGGCGCAGAGCAGAAGGGGGGGGGAGCGCACACGTGCATAACGCAACGGCGCACGTTGCTAGTTGACCAAAACAATAGTCGGGAAAATAGCTACTTTTTGGATGAACAGTATGTTTTTATCCGTCCATTATTCAGTAGCTAGCCCTGATCTTTCTACTGCTGAGGAGGAGGAGACGAGAAGGACATAAGGAGAGGGTGTGTGTTCATAAAATCTTCAGGACATGACAGAGGGAGTTTAGGCTCGTCCTGGAGCTGCAGCTCTATCACAACCGCTTCACAAGCACGACACATTTCTGCTGCTGTTTTAAACACACCTGGTATGCCCAAACTGTTGGACATTTCTTTTCAAACTAGAGATTTCTCTCCAATGTTCCGGTAGGTCTGTAAACTAAAACTCAGGAAAGTGGGACACCGTTTGTTGTGATCTGATCTTCCCTCCAATTGGACTTTTGGAGGTAACATCAAGGCCCACTGCCCCCAAGTTGAAAATGTTTTATTCAGCACAGCACGCAAGAACAGCAAGCTAGACTTTGCACTGCACTCAGCCTGGCAGGGCGCAGATACGCTCTTGCGATGAGCAATACATAGACAATGAATGGGCCTGACAGCGGTGCGCAAGACCACTGCGTCCTATCTGAAAGGCCCTTCGCTTTGTCTTTGTTGCATTCCATGGTGAATGGTGTATGCTGTATGTATATGCTTGTTCCAGGTTTTTGACAAATTAAAATATCTACAAAACAAAGTGCTGCTTTCATGTTACGATGATACACTGGGAAGTTGGGCTAGGCGATTTGGCCTTAAAAAAAAAATACATCACAGATTTTTTTCACACCAAACTTGATTTACAATTTTCAAAAAAACAAAACAAACTATTAACGACAAAGAAAAATCTTAAAAACAAGTTTTCAATAAAATAAAATGTAACAAAAGTAACCTGAATTTCTCTTAAGGTGTTGAAGTGCAAGCTGTTAACTTGTCTTTAAAAATGCACTAAGGGGTGCTGATGGCCTAGCGGTTAGGTCGCGCCCCATGTACAGAGGCATGTCATTCCCCACTCTCTCTCCACAGTTTCCTACTCTATCGAATTAGAGCAAAAAGCCCAAAAATAAATGTTTAAAAAAGTGCACTATGCAGTTTCAAGGTAAAGCAAAAGTACCGATGAGGCAGAGCAACTTCAGCAAAATACTTAAGGCTGGTTGGCACATACGTGGTTCCACCCAGCCAGTTTGTAGGAAGTAAACAAGGGGGAAGGACGTGAACTACATTAGTGCTCAAGGGGAACAGCGGAGTAAGTTTAAGAGAAAATGTAAATGATCAGTTTTGAATATCCCAATTTTCTACAAATACCATTTATCGATAAAATCTATTTATTGCCTACCCCTACTGGGAAGTATTTCAAAATGAGGTGCACTCCTGGATGCCATGGTTGAATAAAGAACAGGCCCTCCAGGGAGCTATGGGGTCTAGAGGGTTTATTCACGCTAACAAAACAACCTCTTACCAATCTGATGATGGATTGCCCTTTCAGTCAGTAACTGAGCGTCATGAACTCTCTGAGCTCCAGACAGGATCTCTTCACCCCTCATGAACATGTCATACGAGTTTGAGTATTTCTGAACAGAATCAAAAAATAAATTAATAACACTTATGGACACAGGACTTCAGCTGTTCACATATAAAGATGCAGAAAAGTAGTTCTAGAAAGCATTTATAAAAAGTGGGTGAAGCTAGAGAGGAAGCTAGGCTTCTCAAATGTTTTCAACATTTTGTCTAAATGTTGACAAAATATTTGTGCAATTTAGACAATGTGCAGGAGTTTGCCTGCAACGTATGATCATTAAACGTACAGTATGTAAAATCCGCCGCTAGGGGGCTCTCAATCAAAACAATAACAAAAGATGACGTCGCGGCTTGCAGTGTATTATGGGATAAAAACGAACGAATCAATACGAACGTGCGAAACCGACCTGATAAAGACAGTATGTGTACTGACGATGTATCCAAGTATAATTTACATGATGTTTTATATCACAGCAGCACAAACAGCGACAGAATGGCAGCTTTCAGTAGTAGCTCGCGCTAGCTTCGACAGCGGTCTTTGACGTAACATCCGGTGTTTCCTTGACAACAATCAACATTTCCTGTCTATCTGGCTGCCTACAAGACACAACACGTTACAACTATAAAATTACGGATTTCTCTGGCTTTGATAACTTTTGGAAATATTTGAGGTGATGTAAGTACTCAACTAAAAAATATATATAACATGGGTTTAGTCCATTTTTTATTTAAGTTAGATATTTTAATGTAAACATTAGCATGCGATTCTACATACTGTACCTTTAAAACAAGAAATTATCCAGTATTGGGTGCCTATGACTTCTATTTTTGTTGCCAAAGTAATAAAGCAATATAAATATTGTTAGATTTTTTACTAGAATCATATCTTAGTTTAGAATTCTTGTGTCATGACAACGCTACTGAGGAGCATGCTCAGAACACTTAGGCCAGTTTGGGGTTGACTGAGTAAATAGACCCCAGACCCCATTATCTAGGTGTGTAAATCCGACTTCGAGAAATTAATCTTACTGCGCTCTCAGTTGGACTTACATGTTTCATGCATTTAAAAGTTCAGTTATCGTCAGGCTAACACAATAAAAACAACATTTTTTTACATGTTCATTGTTTGTTTGTATAAGTAAATAAAAGACTTACAGGATTGTTTGGGTCGGGCATCGTGTAGAAGGGTCTTACAGCCAGTGGGTACTTATCCAGCACGTAGAAGTCAGTGTCATACTAACAAAAAGAGTTGAATGAGTTTATGCAAATAATCAATAGTTGTTTGTAAAAGCGACTTTCTGGACACACCATTACCCAAAATTAGTAAGAATTGCACCTCGAAAATGAACACCTGATAAAATAATCAACATGTCCTTTAAATCGACCTGCCTCTTCCAACACTGCATTTAAGTTTTTCTAACATGCTGACACACGTTGCAGTCAGTGTACAATCAAGCACATTTTTATACATGAGACATTAAATCATCATCAATACATGTTTAACATACCTTTTCCTTGACAAGACGGCCCAGCAGTTTTTCATTGGGTGTACTACAGAAAAAAAAGAGAAAGCCATAAAATAAAACAGATAACTGTATTCTAATGACTTACAATGTGTACCTGTGCTGTAACTTGCCTGCAAGTAAATATTATTAAATACATATTCTTGGCTTTCTGTTCCATTTGTGTGTATCTCAGTCCTGAACAGAGAAAGTTATACATCTGGACTTAATTTATTTCTTATCCTATCTGTGTTAAAATTGTATTCCACAATGTGGTAAATTTGTGCAATTAAAGGGATACTTCACCCGTTTAAACATGAATCTGTAGTGACATTGGGTCATATATGTAGTGGAAATGTGAAATAAATTTTGAAATTGGTGCCTTCTTTACCGAGAAAAGGGCAAAAAGTGTATTTTTGCCTTTTCTCTGCAAAGACACATCTCCCAGAATGCACAGCACCGCAGGACACTCCCGCTGAGGAGAGGTGCATTCATGTGGTATCGGAAAAATGAGATTCCAAGTTGTAAAATGCAAATGAAATACCTGCTCAAGTCGGTTTTGTGTTTTGTTAACATACTTTTTATTCAGGCACGTATTGCACATCAACTTGTTGCTTAAATATAACTTGACTATAAGATTTCTCCGAGTTGGGAAGTCGGAAGAATGACTTCCCAACTCGGAAACTTAAACCACCCGAGCAGCACCTGAATGCAGCATTACTCGCGGACATTTAATAATAATAATACAGCAGTTTCCACAACTGATTCAGAGATTTCTTCCATAAGGAATTGGCATCTTGGAAATTCCTGGAAGAAAACAGACTATATGTCTGTGTCCATAGGCAAACAGTGACAGCACCGACAACACAAGTCTGCCCCGGCTCCTTCTTTTCTCTCACAGCCGCGGACCTAGCATGCTAGGCTAGCTAGCCTGCCTGTCGGCACTCAGCAGCCAGCTCGCCGCTATATTGCGGCTCGTAGGAAGAGCCACAAACATCCGATTCGAGCACAAGACCTTCAAAATCCCCTTCAGTCATATCAGTTTGAAGTTGAAACATACGTTTTTCTTCATTCTCGGTCCTTCAGCGTTATCCATAGACACCCAGCTTGAGCCGGGTCCCTGTTTAGCCGCTGTCTGTATGCAGAAGGCACCTGGCAGCAATATTGCGGGCGGCTCGTAGGAAGAGCCACGAACATCCGATTCAAGCACAAGACCTTCAAAATCCCTTTCATCCATATCAGTTTGAAGTTGAAACATACTTTTTTCACCATTGTCGGCAGATATTAGATTTCTAAATAGAGCCTGGTAGCATAGCCTTCAAGCAAGATGGCGGATGTTAAGTTTCAATTCTGGCAGTGAAGCCCCGCCCACTGATCTGTGATAGGTCTGTAGCTTCAGTGGTTGAAAACATGAGGAACTAGCAATGTAGTTTTACCCTGCTAACAACGACCTCCGCGAGTGACGCAATATGACGATTTTTGCGTCTATTGCGGAGGCATCTCAGAAAAGAAAATACAGATTTTTCCCGTCTCAGGGGGAAATGAGGGCTGGATGCAAGACCATTCAATAAAAACACAAGTTTACTACTGATACAAAGCTTAATGCAAATGGGTGAAGTATCCCTTTAACTGGTGGTTACCATGCATATATAACTGTGGGAGACAATCTGTATCAATAACACATTCATCATTTTCTTGTCTTCCAAATCATTTCTAAAATGTACTGTATATACTGTAGATAATAGGAGAAGCAAGGGTCATCAGAGTTAGTAAATAATAAGTTATGTAATATATTTTTTTAAAAGATCAGACAACGTGAGGGTGTTGTGAAACATGTTCGTGATGTTCTCAAACCTGAGGTCCTCCTCGTCCCCCATCTCGACCCCTGCCTCATGAAGCATGGCCAAGGCTTCAGTGTACTCTAACCTTAGAGTGGGCTCCAGGAATTTGAAAGGCTCGCTTGGAAATTGCTTGTTCACGGTCTGGATTTCTGTCTGAAAGCTGATGGACATATGCAATGAGCATGCAGAGACACACAAATATTTTTTAGTATATTTAATAGTATGCCCTTGCACATTCTATCCATCTCAAAAAACATATACAGTATATGGTTATATCTTTTTTTGTAGCTGTATGTATTTACATATTTTTGTAAATATTTCTGTCCAAATCTTACTTGTCTCTCAGGCCCTTGAAGATCTGCACCATGGTGTCAGTTATAGACTCAATCACTTCGTGGTAATGATAGTTGAAAGCCATTTCAATATCCAGACCAACAAACTCAGTCAAGTGTCGGTGGGTGTTAGAATCCTCAGCCCTGAAAACTGGAACCATATAGATTTGTTATCAATGTTTCTATACATCTGTATTTTTACAAGCAGGATTGCTGAGTCAATGTTCATAACCTATAGAGTTTTATGCAAATATAGTTGAATGCATAAAGTGAAACAACTCAAATACAGACTCAAACAAAACCAAAAAAATCTAAAAATAATTAACATCTCATCCTTTGTGCTTTAACATAGCCTTATGTTACAGCTGTTCCCCCCCTTAATACCACTACAGCATTATTTAGGTAGTATCATAATAGCTGTAAAAGCAACATAAACACATGCTATTGGGAAGAATTAATACCAATTTTTCCCTAGCTGAATTGGTGCAAGCAAGCAACAGTGCAAAGTAGATTGTGCCTTGAAGCATTGATGACCTATACAAAGTTTCAAACTGAATCATTCACATGTTTAAAAAGAATCATTAACATGTTTCAAAAATAATTTGTGTTGTCTTATTGTCTTATCTTACTGCCACAAGCAAAATCGAAAGCAGCAGTAGTAAAAAGACAAACGACTTTGATTTGAACTTGTAAAATACAAAAAAAGACCAGAGGCTCTCAGCAAATACCAACGTTTAGCTACAAAACGATTTATTTAGTCCTGACCTGTGGAATGTTTGCTGTGAGCTCTGCACCACTGCTTTATGATTGACACACAGTTATGTCCCTAACAAGCATGATGAGAATACCAGAAAAATACAGAGGCATGATGTCTGTGCGGATATGGACACCACCACACATTTCAACTGGATTATGAGTGAAAGTTGAAAAGGTATTTTTTAAAATAGTTTAATACTCAATATCCCCTCATTATGCCTTTTGTTACCATAAACAATATTTCATGTTGTATCCCTGGCTACATTTAATTTTCCAGTAAAATATGTAAAGTTTTAAAAAGTATTGCAATACATAGTGATCCATGTATAGTGTTACTTATTGTGAGGTCCTAACCAATACCCAGCCCTATTATTTTTGCATACTGTATTCATATCTGCATCTAATTCCTCCCATACCAGCTCAGGCTTCTTTCTTGCCAGAGAGGTGACGTTCTATGTGACAAGAGCCAGACTATACTGTCGGGGAACAGCATGCTAAGGCCCCTGGCCTTGGCCTACGGCCTGGTCTACACTGTACCCAACCCCCATGCCCACTCCTACAGGTGGTGGGCCCACAGGGTGGCGGCTCTATGCTGTTTCTTGGGGTTCAACCCAACTAGGGCCATGGAGGAAAACCCGACCACCAGACGCTCAACATCAAGCTCCCCCCAGGGCTGGCTCCATGGGGGTGCCCACTGTCCCACTTCTTGACACTTTGCTTCTCTTTTCACTGTTTTCTGCCTGTAAACAAAAATGTGTGAGGGGTTGACAGGTGGAATGCAGACTTACCTGGGCCAACACAGAAGACCTTGTCAAAATCAGCACAAATGCACATTTGCTTGTAGAGCTGGGGAGACTGGGCCAGGTAGGCGCTGGTTTTAAAGTAAGACACTGTGAAGACATTTGCTCCACCCTCACTGGCAGCTGGAAGAGCACAAAGACTACTTTAAGAAAAAATAAAATAAGGTACTTTACTGCACCACAGAACAAAATGACCATTAACTGCAAGTGCTAATATATATATTTTGACAGATACCTAACCCATTTTGACCTGTGGATGTTACTATTGAAGCTCAAATAAAGTAGCTTAAAATGTTAAATATAAAACCTACCAGGCCAAAAACTATGCCAGAGACCATTTGAATACAAATTGTTGAACACTATCAACAGTCAGTCAGTAAGTGTAACAGATTTTGACAGTCATCTATTAAAAAACAGCAAACAGTTGCCTGTTGCATTTATTTTAGACAACTCATATTACATTACATAAGATAACCAAGACTTGCACAACACATCTGTGGTTCCCTATTTTAAACAGTTAGATAGCATTACATGTACTCTCACAGCATCAATAGAAGGGTGGAGGATAACACAGTACAAACTGTTCACTGTGTGTACTGGGTGTTGGCAGGAAGATGCGGTTTATGAAGAAGCCCACAGTGTTGATATACAAATGCCGCCAAAATAAAAGAAGTGGCATTTTTGAATCTAGAACTGCTAGGCTATGTCAATGTTATTGGGGTTTTTTAAAGAGGAAGTTAAAGGGTAACATTGGGGTGCCACTTGCGTATTGTAAGAAAAACAAGGATCATGTATTTGGAATATAAATGGCTTTCTTTTGATTTCTTAAGATCAGATCACGTTCTACAGTTGAATGTACAGCTTAAAGCACAACATACTTACAAATAAACTCTTTCATTTATTTATTTTGGGGTGCAGCTTTAAATAATTAATTCAATTTAGCTGAAAGTGTAACGTTATCAAAAGGTTTACAGTGAGGAAACAAATGTATTTATCCCAACTAATGTTGAGAAAAACATACCAGTGAATGGGAAACAACTTCAAAAATAACTTACTGTTGATGAAAACATTTCTGTCTATTTTATTTTCAATCTTGCAGTTTCTCCTTGTCAATTTACAAAGTCAATATGTGTGGAAACAAAGTGATGTTAAAGTGGCTGCAATATAATTCCCAGATTACTTGATTTAATCCATGATGCTTAAAAACAAACACAGTCTTAGCCTTTTTGTCTGTTATTGGCTTCACAGTTGTGAAAAACTGTTGTTTGGCTCTCTATGACTCACTGAAACCGTTTTTTTCCCTTTAACTGAACATCTAGTTTTGTTCCTGTTTGAATGAAGTACAGTACATAAAAAAAACGAGACAGGAAGTCACTCTTACAACTGTCACACCATGACTCACAGGACACCTGTGGGTGTTGATATGGAAATAAGTGTTTCTCTATTTAATCAATCTTCATAACTGATTCAATGCATGACAGTATTAGAGTTATCTTGGGCATGGTCAACGTGAAAGAGTGTGCTTGTACCTGATATGATTTTAGGGGTCTGGATCTCCACAAAGCCCTTTTGTGTGAGGGTGTCTCTGAAGAGCTGGCACACTCCAGACTGCAGACGAAAGATAGCCTGGCTGGTGGTAGTCTTGGGGAAGATATACCCAAATGAAAACAATCAGCCAAACATTGATAGGCATTAGACAGATGAGTGAAAACAAGATTACCATTTTCTTTTCATGGAGAGCTTATCAACATAAAAGGTTAAGCATTTATTGGTTTGCAGACAAAGACATGCAATCAAAAACAAAATACCCATCTTAAATAATAGGAAAGCTGAAACTACAACTAAAAAAGGATTTCTGAAGGAACCTTTCTCCAATATCCTTAACAGTGAAGAAGGTCTAACAGCTAATAGACTGGTTCACTTAGTGCAGGAGTTACTAACTTTTTTGAAACTATTTGTTTTTAGTTAACCTCATCCAACCTCTAGTTAGGTTGCTGTTAATTTCTCTTATTTTGGTCTTTTTATCATTATTCCGTCGAGGTAATAAATAATATTCAAGTGATTTTTAAAGGAATGTGTTGTGTAATACATTATTTAATGGAGGCGTTTTTGAATGCAAATGTCCTCGAATGCATGTAGGTTAGGAATATGTGGTATTTATCAACACTGATTACATACTGATATGCCTACGAGCGGCGTGCGCATGTTTGATAAATACACATTTCTTTAACTTGTGCACATCCTAAGTTGTAGTCATTGGACTGAATCTAGAGCATTTTCTCCACACTGTTCATAAAAGAAAGCACTGAAGTTTCAAAGAATTGTAATGCACATTTTTTTAAGTTTGGCATTTCATATAAGCTCTATAAGTCAAACATACATAAGCTCTATAGGCCAAACAGACAGTCTTAGAGAATCAGGTGTTATTGTTGGGCTTATGAGCTATTTGGCCCTGTGCTGTGGAGTTAAGCCCTGAGTATACGTGCTTTAACTACGCGTACGCATGACATCAGCGTTGCGTATCCTGCGGTGGTTTGGAGCGTTGGTTGTGCACGTCCTCAGAAATTAACGCTAAGCATCCGCAAGTTGCAGTATGCATATAAATGCTAGGAGCAGTGTAGAGTTGTATGGTGATGAGGCCAGAAATGGAAACATTGGAGACACCAGAGAGCCGCTACAACAATGGCGGAAAGTTTAGAAGATAAGTCAACAGATAGAGTCCACAACTACCCGCAATATGATGTGTCATTGCTGTTGCATAGCATCCAAACATGCGTGCAAAAATAGTTGGCGAAAGATCATGTCTACTTCAGTGTTTTATGCCGTCTCATTTATATAGTGCTCCCTTTAGAGGAATCCTCCAATAACATGCGTTGTTCATAGGCAAGTATGTGATCAACTACGTTTGTAGCAGTTTGTCAATGCATATTTTTGGTTCAAAAGCAAGTACATGGAAGCCCTTAGTTTCTTCCTGCCTGCAGCTAGGTACATGTGGGAATATTAGATCAACACAATTATTTACTTTATCATTTGGTCTCTGTTGCTGTTTGCTTAGATATTAATATCTTCAACACTAAAAGTGAAAGGATATATCAGCCAACTCAAGCAGAGACATCTCCATTTTACTTCAAAGTCGCAATACTTGCATTGGATATCAAATACTTACCATGTGCTGACTTTCCATTAAATATATAAAAAAAGTTGCCACTTCTTCTCTAATTGTTTAACTATGCTTGCAGTCAATATTATTAGGTATGAGATTAGATTACAATTTTTGGTTGTATCGTAACCTGAAAATGCTCTGGTTTGAATGTCTAAATTTGTGTATTTTATTTACCTCACCACAACACTACTCAAGCCTCCATTGTGAAAAGCTCAGCTTTTGTAGTAACTTACCCTGAGATCAATCACCCTGTTGTCCAGCTTGGTATCCTGGTTGACTGTGGCCCTGCCTTCCTGAAGGCAAAAATAAATAAATAAACATCAGCAAAGATCTTCAAACTTTGAGATGAATGTTGTGAAAATGCTACTGCACAGCTGCTTCTCTGTTCTCTCTACAGGAATGTTTTTTAAGTAATATGTCACTGCTTGTTAGTGTTTTTTTCAAACCTCAAAAGAGGGAAATGTAAAAACATGAGAACCCTAACCCTAGTAGTTTTGTATAAAATACTTGAATTTGATATAAAACACAATATACTTGTGACCTTATGAAAAAGATAAATGCTCAGTGAGAAAACCCCTCTTCCAAATTATGCCCTGCTGATCTGCCACCTAACAAATCATCAAATCATACATACATCATCTACATGTGAAAAGAGAAAAAAGAAAGCAGAAAGAAGAATCTGTAGAGAGATGGAAGGAACAGGAAGGCCGATCCAGGGCAAGAAGCCTGTTTGGGCTAGTGCTCATCCCTGCCGAATCAGGCTGTACCCCATTTTGTTGAGGGAAGATGGTGGTTAGAAAGAGGACAGGGAAGGCAAAGTCAGGGTAAAGCGCCTGTTTGGAATGGAGCTCATCCCCACCAAGTTAAGATATACGATTTACCTCCCCCCACCAATTCTCATGAAGGAAGAGAAAAGAGAAAGAAAAACTAAATTTCCTTTTCTCCTTTTACTTTTATTTTGGTCCCCAATAGACTGTATCTTCATCCTAGCTCATTTGAGTTCCTTATTTAACCTCTCTAGTAAAAAAAAATTCTACATAGCACATTCTAATATCTTAAAATGATGCTTTCCTTAAGTCCACTATCATCCCTGGTACTTAAAGGAAGTAAAAAGCGCGCAAAAAGGCTGTGCAGTATTGAACCAAACCCATTTGGTGGGTCTTAAACTATCACATTAGATCCAAAATATCACATATTTGCTGCTTCAAACACTAACTATCATGCTATCATACCAAAATACAAATGATGTGTTCATTACAAAAAGTATGTTTCTCAAGAAAGTAAAAACAACGACTACAACACAGCTAGAAATTCCACCAAGTAAAATGTTTGGGTCTGTTTTTTCTGCACAGCAAATAATAATACAGGGTCAGCGGAAGCACTACAACTGCAATGTAGGACAACAGGGCAATAAAAGACACAGGAAAATATATACATCTTTAAGTAAAAGAATCAATTTTTCATCATGGGAGGAACCACAACTTCCAGGGTCATAGTTATCTGACTTCCTCAATGAACCCACTGGGGTTTGAGTTTAGTGCCTTATGTAGTCACATCCTGCACAAAACAGCCCAATGCAGAGGGACAAAAGGTTAGACAGACAGAGTGATAGACACGGCTGTTAAGGCATGTTTCTCTGGCCAGGGCAATTGTTGCTACAAGTTTGTGACTGACATGTTGAATGGCAGCAGAAAAACATCTGTGATGCTCCTGGATAAACACAGATTGTCTTTCAGCTGTCTCAGAGACCCACATAATGATTTGCTAATGATACATGTTCAAGTAATATGTCAATATATTATTTGATATTGGATATGGCCGATCCACATTTAAAGAAAATGATTACTCCTTGGGTGTGGTTAATTTTTCTGCAGCTGCAGGGATTGTAGTGATGCGAATCATTAGCGTGGATCTCCTGATGTGTTAATGGAATATAAAGTGAAACATTTCAAAATGCGAGTAATGTGCTAGAGGGTCCCTAACATACTGCTGCATATTGTCGACAACACACAATAAATAAATGAGGTAATGCGGGACAAGCCGTTGTGATTAAGAAAGAAAGGAGGAAGGAGAAAGAGGGAAGGAGCAGGTATGTGTAGTGTGTGTGTTTGAATTGGAGACTAGAAGATGACCGGATCAAGTCCTTTGTTCACAAACTAAAATAAGTAACATAATAAAGCCAAACTGAGCAATCAGGGGAGAAGGGCCTTGGTAAGAGAGGTGACCAGGAACCCGATGGTCACTTAGGCTTAGCTAAAGAGATCTTGTGTGGAGATGGGAGAAAGTTTCAGAAGGACGACCATCACTGCCACACTACACCAATCTGGGCTTTATGGCAGAGTGGCCAGACAGAAGCCTCTCCTCTGAGACAGACACATGAAAGCGTGCTTAGAGTTAGCAAAAAAGCACCTAAAGGACACTCAGACTGCCAGAAACAAGATTCTCTGGTCTGATGAAACAAATATTGAACTGTTTGGCTTCCATTCTAGGCGTCATGTCAGGAAAAAACCAGGCACGGCTCATCCCCTGCCCAACACCCTACTAACAGTGAAGCATGGTGGTGCCGGAATAATGCTTTGGGGGTGTTTTTCAGCGGCAGGGACTGGGCAACTGATCAGGGTTCAGGCCAGGGAAGGCTGAACAGAGCATAATACAGAGATATCCTTATTGAAAACCTGATCCAGAGCACTAAGGACCTCAGACTGGGCCGAAGGATCACCTTCCAACAGGACAATGCAATGACCTTAAGCTCACAGGCAAGACAATGTAGAGGTGGCTTAGAGTGAACTCTGTGAATGTCCTTGAGTAGCCCAGCCAGAGCCCTGACTTGGAGCCCTGACTTGAACCCAATCGAACATCTCTAGAAAGAACTGAAAATGACTGTCCACTGAAAGTCCCCATCATATCTGACAGAGTTTGAGAGGATATGCAGAGAAGAATGGCGGAAAGTCCCTAAATCCTTAATACAATTATTTTATGACAAGGCTCCTCACAACCTGTCTGTTGTCACTGACAACTGTCACTGTGATTATCTGTCCATTTGGTAATATCATTTAACTTGGTAGACTAGAAACTAAATTACCCTTCAGTGAAAAATAAAGTTGTCTGAATATGAATCTTGCTTGATGCCACTAAAATATCACATAATCAGTGTGAACTATGGTGCATTTCACTTTATAAGAAATGTGAAAAATAATTATTTGATAGAGTTAAGTAAACATAATTGATTTGACAGAAGAAAAGACTTTGGGTGAACCGTGCCTTAATGCCCAACTATCCATCCATTGATTTATCCTCACCTCCTCCCCTTCACCATCAGGCCTGACTGCATCTTCCAACTGAAGTGGGAGACGAGGCTCTGCCTGGCTGATGACAAAAATCTGAGAGCAGGAAGAAAAAAGCATTAAAATACAGAGTGACAACCCTACAGTGTTTTCATTAAATGTTCAGACAATGAAAAGTACCAGGAGTCCAAATACAATCCTTTAAAGGAAGAGAAGCAACTTGTGTCTGTTTTTCTAACAACGACATACAGACTCTAGATACCAACTTAAAAAACTGTCCTGCTGTACATCATTAATTATATATAGTATGATGTGTGTATTCACAAATTACCGTAAGTCAACTAGTAAAGCATAAGGCTTTCAATATGGGTACATTTGATGTTCAAGAATGATAAACTGTATAATATTACCTGTGAGGAATTGTGAACTCATTTGACAGAATGGTGTATAAATGCTTGATTCAATGTCTATATGAACATTACATTTGCAAAAAAAATGTTCCGTCCTAAAAAGAAAATGTAAAAAATATGACATGGCATAGCTTCACTAGTACTTTTGGAAAAACCATGGTAACCATAATACTGGTTACATGCACATAAATGTCCTCTTACCTATATCCTATTTAGCTCATTAATTAGCTCTTATTAAATTAACATCTCCCAACATAAATGTAACTCCCTGCAGAGTAATACAGCCCCTTCACTGAGAGGCTCATTGACTATGTTTTGTTTTATATAAAATGCCTAACAGATTAAAGAAAACAACCAGGATACTCAGACTAACGCTGAAATTCCACTCACACGCGCATTATACAGACTGATTGAATGAATGAAGGAATGAAACTGCATTGATTTCTGGCTCTAAGAGGAAGCAGAAAGAGAGAAAGTTGGGGCTAATTGAATAAAACCTCCTTCTGACCAGGTCAGGTTCACAGTACTGAGTCTGAGCTAAGTTACTGTACCTCCTGGAATGGGCTTCAGTTACCGCTACTTTAAACTGCTTATTTTATAAGCAGTTTAAAGTAGAACATCATCATTTTTAATGTTACTGTAATGATGCAGTTGTAGCATGCCAGCCATATGGTCACTGTGAGATAAATTGAGGGGGAGGCCTCAGACAGGTGTGGCTAGCTCTCTGAATGTCAACATCAAAACTCCTCACACAACAATAAGACAACCATATCTGCAGTGATCATTTTTCTGAAGGTGACAATTCAAAACCCGAAACCCAATAAATAATCCAGCCCAAATCTTGCTAAATAGCACCATTGAACCCATAATAAAGTTTTTATTATTGAATGTGTTGTCTCCTCTGATAACACACAAGTTGAAAGGTCTGTTTACTTCCAACCTCCCAGTAATTCCAGTGTGTCCAGCGGCTAGAGTTAAACGACTACCAGCCAAGAGGTGCCTGTAGCCTAGCAGTTGGTGTGCATGCCCCTTGTAAAGAGGCTGAAGTCCTTGAGAGAAGGTTCAAATCCTGCTTGTGGCTCCTTTCCCACACGTCAATTCCCACTCTCTTTCTCCCCAGTTTCTGACTCTATCCACTGTCCTACTCTAAAATAGTCATGTTTTTTTGTGAATATTGAGAATCACAACACCCCTACACGAAAGTTAAACGTTTGCCCACCCTCTCAATGTGGAGCTCCACATCTTGCTGGGAACAGCTCTCAATCTTCTGCTCCACTCTCTTCACGGCTGCCTCCACATCTACGATGCTCTCCTTTGTGATGCTGGTGGAGACAGTAAGCAGGGTGGATTGTTAAAAAAAAAAAAATATATATATACTTATAAAACAAATTCATCCATTTGGGGGCCAAATAGCAGATCATGTTGTGGTATTTTTAGTTACATTGCCCATTTAGATTTCATAATTACATTTTAAGAATGATATACAACATGTGAGTGGAGACAACCGTCATAAATCCCTCAGCATGATTATGAGAGGATTTACTTGTAATCTAAGGCCTCACTAAGCTTGTCAATTATCACACCACAGTATGAGAAACTACGTGTGAGCCAGACAGTGCCTAGATATCAAGCTTTAGCATGAAAACACATACAATTTGAGCCTAACAGCAATGCCCAACCCCTTTGTTAAATTCTTAATGCTGCAGCTTGACTTTGCTGTAGTAAGACCATGTTGCAAACACTGTCAAAATCTTTAATTGCTACACTATAAGATAGCATTGTATTTCAAAAACTGCCGAACCACAACATTGCAAAACACGATGGGGAAACTGCAGCATATAAACTAAAAAATCTGTTAATTCAATAGTAGTTATTTTCCTAGACACAACATCTTGTGACTTACAGCAAACTATGCCACTGTTCATTGCCATTTCATAATCTACAAAGCATTGCACTATAACTATGAGTAATGCGAATAACAATAGCAGCTGGCAGCAAAAGTACATGAGTGACTTAGAAGTATAGTTAATTATAAAGATGTGGGGTTTTAATCAGTCAAATTCTCCAACGCTGTAAAATTCCCTGGGAATACGACACAGCATAAAAATGTCCTGTCTTCAGTCTTAATTTACAGTTATTTGTGAGGTTCAGGACTATGACAGCTGTTACATAAGAGGAGTCTTGATTTAAATATTGCTGCAATCTCTTCATTGCATAAGTTCCTTATATCCACCATTGTAACTGACAGTTTGGTTTTCCTCATTTCAATTCATATGGGTGTTGTTTTTTCCTTATATATCAATATCTAAGAAGGATCTATTGTAGTAACTATAGTATCTATAGTAACACATAAGAATTGAGGTCCATAGTAGATCTGTAAAAGCGATGTTTAAAAAATGATATCGTTAAGTAACTGTATGTTCAAGTAACGTGCATTCATTGATTCATGCTTTTTTAAGAAGATACAAAGACCAAATTTAGAATTACTTCACAAAATTAAACTCTAATAAAGAAAAAAAGACAGAGTTGTATTCATTCATAGACTACCAATAGAAATGTACAATTTGGCTACTAATCCGACTTATTTCATTTTCCTCTGTTCCAAGCTTCCGCATCCGCCATCACAACAGGAACTGGACGGTATAACACCGCTGTATCCCACCCCTTTAATAGTTGTTGTTAAGAAAAAAAATGATTGATTCCCCAAGCCCCCACCCCAGCATGTGTGAAAATGGATCTGCAGAAGATAAGGGGCCAAGGATTTTCCCACCATTGTTTGTGCCCTCTCCGACAGGAAGAGCATTATTGAAACTCACTTTGCTGCAAACTTGACCATCTGCTTGCTGGCACGATCTCCCACTGCGACCAGTGCCTGCACATTAAACTGCTGTTGACGCAGGACCAAGAAGCATTGTTTCCCTAAAAATAAAAAAAACACAATATATAGTGTGAGACTTTGAAATGTAATTTACAGAAAAAAGTACATGCACTCTCTGATTATATATGTGTGCATGACTCAATTTGATACACTCATCCTGACAATGTACAGGTAATGTTAAGATTTTTTTTTTATAGAAGTGCACGCATGCACACACACACACACACACCTAGGAGGAGTGTAAGCAAACTAGCCAACAAAAGTTTAGGCAGCAGACAGTCGGACCACCCAGATACTTTGTTGTCTGTTGCATGTGAGACAGGGGTGGGTAGTGGAGATTAAAGCAATGCAAAAATCCCACCAAAGGATGCCCTTATCTCAGAACAAATATGGATACTTTTCTGCCCACACAGGCATTGTTACAGCAATCAAGAGTGAATGAAGATATAAGTGAAGTCACCTGTGACATTTGTCACTTACCATTTTTACATACATTTACATAAATTGGTAAATGTTGTATAAATGTATAGCGCTTTTCTAGTCTTCTGACTAAAAGCGCTTTTACACTGCAGGTCAAACCTACCCATTCACACCATATGCCGCCGACGAAGCAGCAAGAGCAATTCGGGGTTAAGTGTCTTGCCCAAGTACACAGCAGACATTTTGATGCAGGATCTGGGGATCAAGCCCCCAACCTTCTGTTATAGAGACGACCGTCTACCTGTGCTTCTCATACGCCACTGTTACCCCCAATTCACACATACCCTGTGCGCGCCGCGGTCCGTCAGCACTACGACGTAGTTCGCTGCCACTCTAGTCAGTCATTGTGTTCACACAGCGGGCGCCGCGGTCCGTCTCCGGAGCGTGCCACCAGCGCCACTACGTTCTGCTGTGTTTCAAATACGCTGCGAGTCTATTTTCAACAGAGTACGCTGCAGATTTGCATCAAGCTAGACAGAATATCACAACCCGGACAGGAAGTCAGACAAGGAAATGCACCGAGCATCCGGCCAATTTCAAAATATAACGCAATATACGGACTTGCGATCATATTTTTCATCACTTTATCAACTTAACGTCAAACCAGGCACCGAACGAACAACAAATCATCCTCAGAAAGATAAAGCAACATGTCGTTTGCACGTTTTTCTCTTTATTCCCGCGTGATCTTGTAGTTCTCCTGTAGCTGCTCATGGGTGAGCCGGATTGTGAAATAAATGTTAACATTTGTCAAGAACCACATGGCATCTAAATCAAAACTAAGCACAAAACAATTACAACAAAATAACTTGATAAAAAATGTAAAGGTAAAAGTCCTCGCCAAAACTTTTGTAAAAAAAGGTAGCGCAAACTTGTTGAATTAACGTTTTTTATTCGTCAAGAACCACATGGCAATTTCAGCCCATCTCTTTCTTTAAATCAAAACGAAATAAAAACAATGACACTGAAATAAATAAATAAGAGTAAAAGTAAAAGTCTTTCCTTCAACAGGTAAAACACAGGGACATCGACGCTCGCATCACTCGACATCACTGTCAGGTGTTTAAATTTCAAATGGTTCGTCATTGTTCCAGTGCTGTTAGAGTAAACCAACTCACTGCCACAAAGTTTGCATGTCAGGTGAGAATTTTCTTTTTTTACTCTTTTCAAGCATTGTTAGACTGGCCCGGGAGTCACTACCTGCGCACTGTGCAGCTCGTGATGGATGCCTCGCTGACATTGTCTGAACATCTGTTGCTCTGTGCTTTGTGCAATGACATGCGTACATTACCACACGTTTAAAAAAACAACAACTAATTAACGTTTAAACGTACAGTATTTAAAATCCGCCGCTAGGGGGCTCTCAATCAAAACAATAACAAAAGATGACGTTGAGGCTCGCGGGGTATTATGGGACAAAACGAACAAACTCCGTGTTAAATCAATACGAACGGGCGAAACTGACCTGAGAAAGACAATATGTGTACGGACGATGTATCCAAGTATAATTTACATGACGTTTTTATCACAGCAGCACATACAGCAACAGAACGGCAGCTTTCAGTAGCAGCTAGCGCTAGCCTATGCAGCGGTCTTTGATGTAACATACGGTGTTTCCTTGACAACAATCAACATTTTGTGTCTATGATTTTTTGACTTTTGGAAATATTTAAGGTAATGTTAGTACTCAAATAAAAAATTTATAAAAATTTAAATGTAAACATTAGCATGCAATTCTACATACTGTACCTTTAAATGGTTGGTGATTTGAGTAAACGGTTCGTGTTTATCATTTAAACGTTTAGAAATCACACCTCTATTTAGGGGTAAGGTCTGGTTTTATATTTATACAATAAAGTCTGTCTTAAACCCTTTTCTAAATGCAACTCTGCAACATGGCCGTAACAGAGCTCCACTGTCATCTCACCTCAAGACATTTATATCGACTGCATATCTTTATATTGGCAGTCTGGAGAGGGATTTTGTTTTTTTTGTTTTTTAACAGCCTGAAAAAAAATCACTGGTCATTTGAAATCAAATAACCAGTCCAGACAACTTGTGTTCCTGTTTCATCTTTGAGGGAAGGAAGTGAGTTAGAAAACTGGCCCAGAGGCAGGAGTTTTAGATCTTTTTGCTTAATCCAACAAGTATTAGCATAGAGATCTTAAAAAATCTTAAATAAGGAAGTTGCACTGTGCTGAAGCGTGAACAAAGAAGGGTGTTCTCACCTTTTGCTCTGCTGGTGTGGACTCGGGCCCGAATCCAAATGAGTTGGTCTGCCTTTTCAGGGGTAAGGTCTTTGACGCGCACCAATGTCCTGTCTTGCTCACACAAACACAAACGCACCCACAAAAACACACATATATTACTTCAAAGCACCTTAATGCAACTTTTTTTCCAGCCTCAGGGCAAACATCTCACTCCCCTTCTACTACCCCTGTAATCTCTCAAAGGTAGAAAGAAATGTGAGTAAGCATGGTTTTGCGTGTGAGGACGCACATAATAAAAATGCTCAAATTACAGATATTCCAAACAAATAAGACACAATAAGAGGCCTGCTGAAAAGCTGTCTTAACTCACCCCTTCTCTCTCTGGGCTATATGACTAATTGACTCTAGTTTCACCTGTGTCACTCAGTGACATGGTTTCTCGTTATTATCAGCCAGCAGAAAAAGCAGACACTGAGGCTACACATTACAAAACAGAGCCGCCCTTTGGCTGAGAACTCTAAATCAACCCACATGAAAGTTCTCAAACCATCAAGCCCCCACCCCCAAAGTCATAATGGCTGGGCTTAGCATTCAGGTGATGAGTCACCCTTTGTTTTCTGCCATTCGAGCTCACAGAAAAAAACTAAAAAGAGAGACCTCGCTCATAAATATGTTTGACTGCTGTCTGGGATGTTTGGGAGATATAGCATGGTATTAGTTACTGCAGTTATCACTACTGCTATCATCTAAAAATAAATCAAAATAATTTGTATGATATTTATCAGTAATAGATGTGTTATCTTTTGAAAGATGGACTCAATAATCTGAGAGGTAATTAAATACTTGAGTAATGACTTGCAGTGTCTTTAACACAAGATGATAGAAGGAGTTCAGGTCAGCAAAATTATCCCAGATCTTGAACCAACCCTTGCTACACTAGCCTTGTTTGCAGTCACTTCAGTTCTATTTGGAAACCTCCACCAAATTAAAATGTTTCAATTCACTACAACTTAAGAAAAGATAATAATAATAATATAGAAACAAATGCACACAAAAAAACTAAAGCAAGATTAGCCACAGACACATTTAAAAATGCCTAATGTGATGAGTTTAGAAAGAGGCAGGTAGAAAAATGAAAAAAAAAAAAAAAAAAAGCAATAAAAATGGTAGGTTACTGGCTATAATTTCTAATGAGTTATAAAAGTAGTTCCCATACTAACCGAGTTTTTGTTGGGACTGAACCATATCCGATACTCCATACCGGTCCTTAGCAAAGTCCTGAAAAAATAACAAGCACCAAATTTAAACAGTTCAGATCAGTTGTTTTCACTTGCTTCATAAAACATTACACTGCTTTTGATGCATTAACATCAACTTTCTATTGTTCTCAAAAGCAACCAGGTTAGTTTTACTTATGTTTAATGGATCTGTGAGAAACAGACCTAAAAAAACAATTTTTAAGATATTTTGTGAATTAAATAACAAAATTACCATACTATATCATAACATAACATAACATAAAGGAAACATGCTTTGTTTTTAAATACTGGCCTCTCTTACAACAATGCAGCAGCCAATATGTCCTGCTTTTGAGTTTCCATTCCAGTCTGGAATTGTCTGATTTGGTTTGGCAAGAGTATTTAGGCAGTTTTAAAGGCCCTGACACACCAAGCAGACGGCAAAGAACTAGTGGCGACAAAGGCCACCTGTGGCGTCGGCTCACGTCGCCTTTTGCCTTGGCCAAAAAGTTGCACTAGAACACACCGCAAAGACTACAGCCGACAGCCAACCACCCCGACTTTCTGCGCATGCGTGAGAGGCAATAACTCTCCATGCCAGCAGGCAGCGGTAGTCTGTAATCGTCATTCCAAAAAGATGAAAACGGACGAGGACGGGGAAGAATGCGGATAAATAAACCGTTGTTGAGATACGAGAAAACAATTTTCTCAACGCTGGCGTTCACCACTCGTAATATAGATACTTCTAATCGAGAATAATTTGTGATAAAAAGTTGAAAAAGGCACTGGCGTTGTCAGCCCTTGGTCGTTTAATAGTGGAACAAGAACAGAAGAGACGCTTCTGTTTTTCTTCTCTTGCACTGGCTCTACTGTTTCGCTTAGCTGAACAGCCAATCAGAGAGATTCCTCCCACCAACCGAGTCGGCCGACGCCAATTCAACATGTCGAATCGGCTGAAAAAAGGCAGAAGGGGGCCGACGGGTAGCGACGGAGCCGCACACACCACAAAAACAAGGGCGACGATCACTCACCGACGGTCCAACTAGGACCGACGGCCGACAATCTCCTTGGTGTGTCAGGGCCTTAAGGCACCCCCACACAGCTGATTTGGACACTCATCGTTGTGCCAGCCAAACGGCAAACCAACAGGTGATGCAGAAGAAAGTATGTCTGACCCCACTTTGGTAGGTGACGATATGCTCCTTAGGGAGCACATTTTTTGTTAACTATGAAAATGAACCTATGCATAATTTTTGCAAACAAGCAGACTGTTGTTTAACCATTTCATAACCTGAGCTAAATACAGAAAGCTTTTACAAAAAACATTAACCAGGTTACAGGCTTGATTCTGAGAAAAACAAATAAAAAAGAACATAAAGAAGAACGAAAAAATCAAAGTATTTGATTTCCTTTTATTAAAGGGTTTCTTTTGCAAACCTTTTGATTCTGATCTACAAAGCCTCACTACACAATAGTTTCTCACTGTAATTAGTTATTGTGTATTTACGTTATTTTTGAAGAGGTCAAAATACAAAAAGTTACTTACAATATTATTTTTAATATTTTAAAAAACAAAACCTGTGGCCCGCAAGCAATTCTAACACGACAATTTTGGCCCGCAAGAAAAAAAGTTTGGACACCACTGGTTTAAACGTACATCTGTTGCGTCCTTTTTACGTCATGTCCTGCCTCCTAACCCCCGCCCATCCGACAGCAAAAACCTTGTGCTCTGAGGAACATATGTGAAAGAGCAACCCAGGAAAATGTCTGGGGCAGGTGGACCTGAAATTATCTGGAAATTTTCAGGAATGCATGTATGAAAGAGGCTAAAAACAAACAAAAACTCAAGGAACTGGTGGATAAGTACTGTGAAGTTTAAGGGACCACTTACATCTTCCTCCGTGCTTTGTTGTTCAGCAGCCTGAAAAACAAAGAGGTGACATGTTATTGAAAATAGCCAGGAAATGACAATAAGAGCACTCTCAATTGAATTTATACATAAAAAGTTCAAAAACATTTCTAATAAAAGAGAACAGGTTAGAAGTATTTTCTACAACAGCTATGTTCACTGTGTTGACACCTTGTGCTAAACGGGTATTAAATAAAATAAATAAATCTAATAGCTTAGTTCTTGAGCCAATCCTCAGAGCCTTGGAATGCACAGCTCTTCTACACAATGCTATAAAACATCATATGCAGTGATGGCATGAAAAGATATTGTTCTGTATTAGAACCACTGTAATTGCTTGATTCCACTGTACACGTGTGCCACATTCCATCTGTGCCACGCCCTCCTCAGTTGATCATGCCCACTCTAGTCAATGCTCTGGTTTCCACTTGATGATCTGCTGCGCGTCTCAGAAGTGCCTCTCCACTCTGCTCTGCTAAAAATGTGGGCTACGGCTATTGTCAATGGAGCCTAAACAGTTGGGAAGAGGAGGTTGACACAGAGAGGGAGTCAGACAAGGGAGCGCATACTGCATCCAGTCAATATAAAAAGAGAGACTTTATCTTATGATATAACTGTCCTTAATGGCATCAGCCTGGCATCTAGCACTACTATTTGTGACAGCCTATCTTCACCTTCGTAACACTGTATATCTAAGATCAGGCATATCCTGTCGCAAAACAATGCAGAAAAACTAGTTCATGCATTTGTTACCTCCAGGTTGGATTACTGTAATTATCTTTTCTCAGGGTGCTCTGGTAAATCTCTAAAGACTCTTCAACTAGTCCAAAATGCTGCAGCTCGAGTACTGACTAGAACTAGGAAATGGGACCACATTACTCCTGTATTGGCTTCTCTGCACTGGCTCCCTATAAAATCTAGAATAGAATTTAAAATCCTTCTTCTCCCTTACAAAGCTCTACATGGTCAGGCACCATCCTATCTTAAAGAGCTATCTTACACTCTGTACTATTAAGAATAGACTTAAAAAGTTCCTTTTTGATAAATCTTATAGTTATGGCTGGCGCGCGCAGTTATAGGCCAGCTCCTAGTTATGCTGCTATAGGCTTAGACTACCGGGGAACTGGCACCTTGAGCTCCTGTGAGCTCCTGGGCTCTCTCAGATTCCTCGGGATCGTTGGTGGACAGCCTGCCTGAACAACCTTAGGTTGTATGGTCTTTTTACCTGCTGTTTTGTAATATTAAATAACAATGACTAAGGTCTTTACCTGCTTTTTGTAAAGTGTCTCGAGATAACACTTGTTATGAATTGGCGATATACAAATAAAAGATTGATTGATTGAAATAAGGATTTTAACTTAATAATACAGTTGGATCCCGTCCCTTGACCCCCCTTAAACTCCCCAAATATATAAACCCCCACAAACATCTTACAAAAACAACCTATCAAGCCGATACTAGACAAACAAGTGGACGAAATAGACTTCGGGAAGTATTCAAATAATAAGAAACAAAAAAAACAAACAATAATACAATTAAAAATACATTACTTCCCTGAGCTGTTACTGTTTGTCCCTTTGCTCAATTCAGTAAAAAATTAATTTCTTTAAGTACATAACTTGCCAGTATTTTGATGCTTCTGGGCCTGTTTCAGGGACTTCTTTTTTTTTGCAATTTGACTTCACCATTGTGAAAGTCAGACTTCTGGGCTTCCTGTTAAGTTTAGGTTCTTGGTGAAGTGGGTAAAGCTAGATCATTTTGCGTTTTTGCACATTTTTGAGCAAATTTATGACGAGCTATCCGGAGGTGCATCTTACTCTTCCGTGGCCTACTAGCTGGCAGAGAGAAGTTAACTTCTTTGCCTAAGCTGTACTGTCATTTTACAGATTTATGAATAATTAAGATTTAAACATAATAAGGAGGTTCCATTTCTGTATTTTAATTGTAGTCGGACACATTTTTCCTGAATTAATCCACAATAAACATTCCTTTTTCAACACAATCCCCAGGCCTGGAAAACAGACAAAAATGTCAAGCTCTTAACATGACTTGCTGACCAAATCCTGACTGTATAATTATTCAAATGTCACTGTCTCTCTCTCTGCATCATTGACTTACAGCAAAAAAGGTTATACTTAAAAATTGTCTTTTATTATCAATGTATTCTTCTATAATATGTCAGCATATTGAAGCTATTTAATAATACGCTAACTAGCTTGACAAGGATGTAAGGGCACAGAATAATAATGAAATGTATTACTCCAAAAATGCCATGAAGAGAGAGGGACTGAGAGACATCAAAGACAAACCGAGAGCATTAGAATACAAACCTAAATGTGGACACAAACTAAAAACAGGACATGAAATCTGGTGCTGCTCTGTGTAACTCTCAGGTATATCAGTGAAGTGTATGAAATCCACAGCATTCTGGGGTCAATATCATACGATGACAGCTGTCTCATATGAACGTGTCCTCGGCAGGTTGAACATTCAAATAGAGTGTGTTAAATTTAATTTTTAAACAAAATTTTCAGAAAGGACGCCTTTGCCTGCAGTTGAAACTTTTCACTTATCTTCCTCCTTTCACTTTTCTTCCTCTTTGGCAGTTTTGGCATGTGCCTTTTCTGGTACCACCACTGCAGTTTGTAATGACTAATTCAGCAAGTGCTTTTTTATTTAAGATTTATTTAGGTGTTTTTTATGCCTTTATTCTAGAGATAAGACAGTGGATATAGTCTGAAATCAAGGAGAGAGAGAGTGGGGAATGACATGCGGGAAAGGAGCCACAGGTCAGATTTGAACCCGGGCCGCCCACTTGGAGGACTAAAGCCTCCGTACATGGGCTGCGCACTAACCGCTAGGCTACCGGCGCCCCCGGGGTTTTTTATAAAAAAATACCTGACAGAGCTTGACTAGAGCTGGGGGCGGTACAAAATTTGACCAACCACCTACCTCGCACCATCACTGACTGATGCACAAGCTGTCTAATTAATTGGTTCCAAATCTAAAGACCTTTTCATCATTACAAGAGTAACCTTGACTGTTATTTTCTGAATCAAGACTTATGTTCCTGGGCCAGTGGTTACAATAGTGGGGCTAGTGTTCTTGAAAAGCCTTAATCAAATGTATGAGGCTAACATTACCAAATCATATTTGCTATGTGAGATACTATGAATACCCATACATTTGTCGATTTTAAAAACATCAAGATAAATTGACAGGTTTACTTTAATACTTTAATACCTTTGCCCTCCCTGTAGCTAACAGACCCTCTTGTACCCACACTGCCCACCAGAACCGCCTATCAAAGCTTTACCAGCTGTAAGAGGAGGCTACGGATATGAAACAACAAAGGAGAGAATAAACACTGACAAGCTTGGCCTGTTTCTCAGCCTTCTTTGCAGCTTTTTCCACTTCCTTTTGCTGTTTCTTCAGGCCTTTCTTTGACTGAGCCTGCTGCTCCTCCGCCATCGCTCTGGAACAGGAAGAGACACAAAAAAAACAAACACTTAGCTCAACTTCCAGCCTCTAGTTCTCCCCCCCCCCCCCCCCCCCCCCCCCCCCCCCCCCACCCCCCCCCCTCCCCCCCCCCCCCCCCCCCCCCCCCGCCCAGTATTTACAGCTGACTGAAAAAGTGATAAGCCATTATATGAGGTCAAAGACTAAAAGGCTGTAAAAGATAAAGCTGCAATAAAAGGGGTGGTATCAGATTTAGGGCGCAGTTACACTGGCAATCCATACTGTGCCCAAGCAAACTTCAACCCTGAAGTCCAGTTAGTCCGCTTGGCCAATGTGACCACTCCGTATCGTGCTCAGGCAAGGTAGGTACACTTCCTTGGCTTTGGCACACTTCGGAGAGGCACGGTACACTTCATCCACGAGCACAAGCACGGGGGGGTACACAACGCTGACAGCCTTCATTATGGAGAAATCCAGAGTTTTATGGCTGTATCTGAATAAACATGTCTCAAAATAAGTCACAAAGTTGCTGTCATGTTCTCTGTGTTTTTCTTCGATGAGCTCACACTGTACGAGTGAAATCGGGACGGAGCGTTGACAATTTTTAATAGTTTCATTTGAAAACTTCAACGTACTCCAGCGGACGATGTCTGGTGAAAGAGAAGAAAGTGGAAGTTGTTGTAGGATAAGAAAGTTGATACAAACGTAGATATATGGATAAAATCTTTCAGAAAAGTGCTGCACTGATAATCTGTGCCGTCCTGTGTACCGAAACCTACAAAAAGAATGAAACGTCGGCGTATATGGACTCGCATGTGGCTGAAGAGACGAGGACTATGGAAAGCTTTCCATAGAGGACTGTAGGTTTGTGCGTTTTGCAGAGAGAATTAGAGGTTATATAATATTATGATTATATTGTAGTCGTGCGCGACTTCTGCCAGATGCGTTTATGACGTAATCGTCAAGATTTTAAATCCTAAATATAAAACATGTTTGAAATAAATCGGGGCGTCCCTGACGATCACCGAGCAGATCGGGGACGTTAAGATTGGAACTTTGTGTCACTCACACTACAAGATAATCTGGGCAGATAATCAACTTTAAACTGTAGAAAGAGTGGACAATGACCAGAAGAATGTAACTGGAGAGCCACAGTAGATTCTGCATGACTAAGACCTGCTTGATTGGTTAAGTGTACAAAAACTAGTTACATGCCATAGAACCAGGCCCAGTTAAAGCCATGAGGTTATAAAAACGTTTGAACTGTTTATCCCTTTCATTGCATATGTAGATGTAGAACATGTGATAGTTCTTTGTCAGTTTACTACAGTAGGCTACTCTGTAACTGGATTTTTCAGCTTTGCACATACATTGAGGGGTTTCTGAGCGGTTTTAACATAATCAAAGTAATCTAAGATGTCTGATCATCCTGTCAAACATAGTACCATAGCTAGATATCGCTAGAATGTCTTATTACTATTACTAGAAATATAACAGTTCTACATGTTTAAATTATTGGACACCTTAAAAGGCATGTCACATGTATTTGTAGCTTTGCCAATCGCATATGAAGACGAGCCATCAGTCATCAGTCAGAGTTTTTAATAAAAGTTGGTGTTCACAATCGCGATTTGCGAGTGCAGTAAAGTAGCCAGTAGACCAGCTCTGATTTCGAGCAATACAAGACTTTACGTTGTGGACAATCAATCTATGCTAAAACAAGAGGCACTCTATACGACAAGTTCATAAGACGGTTAGATGATGCAATCTGCTGCGTTTCAAGGTAATGCTAGCTAGTAGCTATTGGCCAAATCACCACACTATGCTTGAAGCGTGTTTAAAAGGTACACCTGCGATGTGGTTATACGATGACATGCATGACTTTCAAACATTCCTTACCCCTCGACTGTCTCTTTAGTCATGTCGACTTATTTCCTTGGCAAAAAAGGAGAGAAAGTTTCACCGCACTCAGACAGTGAGGCACCGCATCAGCTGTTCACAGCATGGACAAGCACAGGAAAGACCTATTTGGACGAAGCACAACACCGGATGCTTTGCGTCCGTCCAGAAACGTAGTGCAGAAGTGTAGATCCGACTCATTTGGTGCGCACGGGCTAGAAATTCATGCACAAGGATGGGAAAATAGCTTTGTTCCGGGGTAAATTTGATGTAGGCTGCATGCTATGATGATAGTAATACATAATGCTACATATTGTGATCATGTTATGCTAAGCAGCAGTATCTTTAAACTTGATATGATTTAAGAGTAGGCATACGTATTCGATAGGTTATATTACGTTTAAAGGGATGTTAGAGAATTACATTGATTAGGTTTAGTTTTAATTTATTTGAATGAGGGACAGTGTATAAAAAACACATTAGTCTCAGAAGAGAAGAGATGCTTTGTGTCAGATTTAGCTTAGTAGCTAATTTCCATCAGTTGTCCCTGGGCAGACGATGGAAAGACTTTGTGTGAAATTAGTAGTAGTTAAACTGTGTGATAATTAGTGACGAATGGCATATAGAGATTGGGACTTTACTACCAAACTGACTCACCTGTATAAAATGTGTTTCCCACTACCTCCTCATAATAATAATAGAAATATAAATGCTCTGTTTCAGAAAGGCATTGACTCCATTCAACATGTAATGTCATATTGTCGTCATTAAATCGTTGTAAACAATATAAACTGGAAGACTAAATATGCTTCTTAAAGATGTTTAACAATATACAACACTGATTAATCTGATAACAAAAGGCATTACACATTTTTGTGTAATGTATATTTTTGTGTCATTTAACATCTATACACATGGCTATCTGTTCTTTTACTTGAATTTCCCTCGGGATCAATAAAGTATCTATCTATCTATCTATCTATGTTACTATGTGTATAGTGTTCTTGTATACTGTGTCTATGATATGTCTTCAATAAAGATTTTGAAAACAAAAAGGTGTAATAAACGGCAAAAAAGAGTGACATTTTAAATTACCTGAAGTAGGCCTACATGTGTACTAAATTTTTACACATCCATAGGACAAGTGGGACTCTATAGATTCAATTATTTTGCCAGGTTATAGACGTGAGCACTGTTTATTTTCAAGTATCCAATTACCTTTACATGATTGGCCATGTTCAAGTGAGAGGGATTTGGTTTGAAAACAGTTGGGGGCTTTTTCCAGGCTTAGGGCCAGAAGAGCTCTAGATGCAGGAAAAGCATTTCAGCTGCTTGCCTTTTTAACCAAAACAGTTAAATCATTAGTGATGTAGGTGACTGCCCAAAAGAAACCTGTGTTATTTGTCTTACTTTCATCTTCAGTGTACAATTACCAATCAGTGTAATATGTTGAGCTCTAACTACAGCTTAAACTGAAAGAGGTAGTCTCAGGTTGTCTAAATATACACTTTTTAGAAAGCTTGGATTTAATAAAAGGCTAATTTTAAATACTCTCTGATGTACGTCGCTTTGGATAAAAGCGTCTGCTAAGTGAATTGTAGAATTGTAGGCTAATATTTTGTTATGTTGATAAAGTTGAATACATATTTATAAAATGCAATCGACCCAATGATAAGGAACATGTGTAAGACTTATGTATACATCAAGTGAAATTATATCGCTATGATGGTTGATCCCAGCAACAGCAATTTTAACTTTTTACAGTAAAAACAGATGAAAGTGATTCATCTAGACATATAAAGCTAATCACAGATCTGTCTCTGCACTTGATAAGGCAACATTGCTTTTATGCTAATTCAGAAAAATGTTGGAACATTTTAAATTGAAAAGGAACCTTTTGTTGTATCCTGTTTCACTGCAAGAGACCTGCACCCCAAAATGTACATCACCCTCATGGCTTGAAAGGGGGCCCTTCACACCTTTGTTTTACATGTAAAGACATGGAAATGCTTCTTCACTGCCGAATGGGTGAGACTGGAGTGAATGGATGGTTGCCTTGCATTGCATATGATGATTTATTTCTCCAGGACTTCTATTGTTGTGTACTTCCTTTGGTCTCTAACTTGACCATTACTCTGTTACCATTTCACCCAGTTTTAATCTCTATTGTGTCTTGAGCCCAGGGAAAGACCGGTGGGATTGTGTGTATTTGAAACTTTTCCTTTGTCTGTCTCATCTTGCAACTTTATAATTCCAACAGATTTATTACAACAATGCTATTAATTTAAAACAAAAATCTAATAATCTCTCACTGAATCTACAGTACAGAATAGGAATTATTGTAGGCCACTGTGTCACAGACTAAGAGAAATTAAAGTCAGAGAACATGCTAATTTTCTCTCTCAAGGGACCATATGGAGTCTTATTGTTAAAGAGAATTTTAATTGTGCAACTCAAGATGTAAAAGTGAACAGATGTTCTTGCAATGGCAGTGGCTGCCTATTCAGTGCTCCTTCTGCTATTTAGCTAGATTAGGTGAAGACATCTGTTAAGAAACAACCCCCTACGCTCCCTTAAAGGCACGCCCTGAGGGAAGGAGGGGCTGGGGATACAAATTGCACACCACAGTCATTATGAGAAACAGAATTTTTATTTGTACATTTAAAAAAATGGTAAAAAAAAACAAAGCAGCATGCAATGTATTTCTTTTACAAATCGTCCAGTGTGAATGACTGAAAATAAATAATTGCTTTCAGGTAATTACACAACTTAAGTGCAAACATACAAATACTTTAAAACTATGTACAGGTATCCAAGAGCAGCTACCATCCCTGAAACAGAAAGGGGCAATATGTGCCTGAGCTTATATACAGCAACACAGATTGCAAAGATGACAATGAGGAAAATGTATCTTGATATAAATACAACCCCTCACATACATCAAAATTGCAGTTAATGAGTCAAAACTCTTTAATGTACAACAACTCCTTTTATACATTAGGGAATAAATGTCTGAAGTTATTTGAAAAAAAGTAAATCTGAGTTTGGTTTTCATACATATTTTCCGAGGAGAAAGTCACAAGCTCTGAATTTAACTGTTAACTTGAAAAAACACTTGAGGATTCAGACTCAGTTGACACAGATGAAATTGGCCCTCTTTTTTTTGTCATGAGAGTCACTTTCTGACTTGATCTGCTGCTAGCTGTTAGCGCACTCCTTGCCGATTTCTTGAACTTTACTCCCAAGAAAGCATAGAGGATTGGGTTTAGGCAGCAATGAAAATAGGCCAGCGCCTCAGTGATGGATATCCACTTCTCCACTGCTTGTTGCAGTTCACAGGAGGTTGAGACAACGTTTAGCATCATGAGGGTGTCCAAAAAAAATGCCAACACAGTAGGGCAGCCAGCAGGAGAAGAAACACAGGATAAGGATGACCGTGGTCTTTAATGCTTTCTTCTTCAAGGCCTGTCCTTTGGTGCCTTCCGACAGCTTGGCGATGATGATACAGTAACAGATGAGGATGACAAGGCCGGGAAGAATGAAGCCCACCAAAATATGTTGGAAGCGGAAAACAACAGTCCATATGAGACTGGTTTCCTGCGGGTAAATGCGCTGGCAGATTATCCTGGAGTCTTCAGTCTCCATGCTTTGGGCGGTGAAGAGGAAGTTTGAAGACCCTGTGTTTCGCACCCTTGCGAACACCAGGTCAGGTACAGTCAACACAGCTGCAGGCAGCCAAACACCCACATAGATCACTCTGCTTGCAAGCAGCTTTCTTGTGGTTTGGCTGTTTGTGGCCCTAACAACTGCCAAGTACCTGTCTAGACTGATGAAGGCCAGGATTAACACGCTGCTGTACAGGTTGACTGTGTAGATCGAGTGCACAAACACACACAGAAAACCTCTGAAGTACCAGGTGCTGGCTGCATCCACAGCCCAAAAAGGCAACGTGAGAACAAACATTAGGTCAGCGACAGAGAGATGGAGCCGGTACTTGTCTGTCATTGTTTTAACCCTTTTCTGGAAGCCAATAACAACAACGACTAATCCATTGCCAATGATACCCAGAATAAATATAATTCCGTAAACTGTAGGCAGGAAGATCTTGTTAAAAGTGTTGCTGAGCGCACTGCCGCATGGCTCCTGGAAGTCCAAGTCAAAGTCTCCAGACTCCTCTGAGGTATTGTCAGTGTTGTTGTCAAACATATCAAAGGAAATAAACTGAAAGAAAGAGAGATTGAAAGTGTTAAAATTAGCTTAGATCTCACAATAACTTAACAACAGATTCTAATAAATGAAAAGACGAAATGCTTTGTTTCCAAGGTTGCTTTTTTGCTTCTTTATTCTTTTTTCAAGATAAATGTTCTTGTTCTATTGTAAACTGAATGTATTTACAATGAGACAATAACTCTTTGTGGTGAATAACACCGTTGTAGACCCAGATGGAAATTATAAACGCTAATCGCATTTAATTAAGTGAATTAACAATGTCCAACAAAAACAGACCTCACTGTCGCGCAAGTGAATATAAAAAAAAACTCACCTCCATGATTTTCACGCGATGATCGTGTAACATGTAAAGCCGGATGATCATTAACGTGTCTCTCGCCAAACATCTCTCTAAATACCGAACCCTCCCCCTACCCCTCCCCTCCCCTCCCCAGCGTATAGGCGGAGCAGCAGCCGCAGGATGCACTCTCCAAAAACGTGTAAAATAAGAAACCTACAACTAAAGACTACTCGGGCCGTATTGCGGAAGACAGTTTGTGAAATTTCTGTCCCTTAACCGAATTTATGTCCGATGTTCTTAAACAATTCAAACACTTCTCTTGGAAATAAAGTTCAGGACACTTATTATTGCACTTTTAGTGATACTACCTATAGGCTATAAAGTCCCATAGGATGTAAATCATGTAAAGTTTTAAGAAACTGAAGTGTTCGGAAACTGAATTACGCATTCTTTTCTGATAATATCATCAGCTAAGTAGCCTCTTATTCCGAATTAACCTTCATGAACCTAGAATAGACATTTGTTGGTAATTCACCATCTTCTCACTGCCTCATATATGTCTTTACTTTTCACATTATAACTGTCTCTGATAAAAAAAAGCTATAAGTTAACATCTAAAACTTATCTCATTTTTTAAAATTCTCTCACTTTGCAAGTATGGTATACTCCTAAATTACAAATTACACCCAGTAGATTTTAAAACAAACACCCTTTAATGTTGCATTTAGTCAGTCATCACAGAAGACATAATTCTCACTCAGCTTTGTCAACGCTTTCTTATTTCAGTTAAAGTAGAACAGATAGGGCCAATCCACAAGTAACTCCTCACTCTAGATTCATTTGATGGGTGAAACTCAAAAACTTCAATATAGCATACAAATAATATTTTCTTCTTTTGATGTATGTGACCAGAGAAAGATTCAAATATTCTATGTGCAAAACCGATGTCTCATCCTGGTTAAAATTATTATGGATAAAAAAACAACAACATTGCATCAGGAGATCTCCAAATTGGGGACAAGGAAGTAAAACAATAATTTTCTTATGTAGGCCTACATTTTCTCCATAGCTCAATATTACTTGAATATTAATAATAATTCACATGAATAATATGTCAACAGATTTAAATTTAAGTAATAAACCTACTCTTTATGGATACTGAAGACTGATCCTGGATCTTTGCCATCCTCAAAATCTGTTAGACTCCTGGGGAGAGGAACAGTGGAATCTGCAGCTAACAGAAAGGCCACTGTATTTATATGATGCTATTATCAACAGAATACACAGATGGCTGCTCTTTCTTCTTTTTGCAAGCATGTCCTGGATTTATTCTTTGATTCAACAGAATTTCATTTTTTAAATGAATTACCAATTATTTATTTCTCTACAGATGCGAGTTCCACTGACTCATCTTTTTTTTCTGTCTTTTTGTTTGCAGTCATAAGCATATGAAAACCATTTTTCCCAAGGCAGTAGATTTTTTTTTATTAGAGTTGTTGAGTCTTTGATTCAAGGGCTACATGATGAATGTGTAACTGAGAATGTGTAAACGAAAACTCTGGGTGTTCTGAGGGTTTAAAATGCTGAAGTGATATCAACAGTGCATGTAGGTGGAAATTCAACATAAAGCCTAGATTTATCATAATGCTGTCAATTTGGTTCAAGCATAACGAAGGGCAACACAAAACAATTCTGGCATTATATTTGGTGATTGGGGTTTTGGAATCTCAACTTCATACTGTAGCAAACAAGTGTTGCAAATAACAGAATTTCCCATAAACCAGATTTGTGCAACATGACTGTCTTGTAGGTTATAGATGCTCTGCATTTGCTTATTGTTTTTAAATGACCTTTCATCAAATATGCAATCTCTGTTTGCAAGTAGCTAAGAGTTTTGTTGGATTTCAACTTGAGTCCTGCTCCTCATAAAAAAAATAAGTGGTCCTTGTCTTTGGCAGGAAATCTGCAGCCCCCACTGTCATGTTTGAGTGCTAATAGCCTTGAATACAAAAGGTTTTTGAGCTACTTAGAATACAAATCACTAGAAGTGTGAAGGGCAGCAAAGGGGGCTCTTTAGTGAAGAATGGCTATTGAAATGAGGTAGAGGAATGCCAGTGAGATAAAGACAAGAATGAGCAATGCTGTTCAGTCAACACCAGCTATCAAGTTCCAACTCACCCCACCCCGTCAGCAAGTTGGCACAAGATAATTTTTCATAATGATACCTTTGTTCAAAAGTCCCTTCACTTTTTTAAAATATAATTCGTCACATCAAAGTATTTTTGTTGAAGCTTACTAGAGGTTAGGTGCACAACTAAAAAGGTTTTTAGGTTATCCAGATACCTTGAAGTGGTTTTCACATTTCATCCCAAAGTAAGCATGTAACATTTTCCTGCCAATAAATTCTGCATGGTTGTAATGGTTAGTGTAAAGTTTTTTTGTTTGTTTTAGTGATCATTGGAGAGCACCTTTTCACTTGCAGTTTAGTTTAAAAAGTTTTATAGTTGTTTGTGCGTGTGTGTGTGATTGGGTTTACTTTGAAATGTCTGTTGTTTGAAATTAAATAAGACCCTGGAATGTGTAACCTCTTTATCTTTCAGTCAAGGCTCAATAACGGTGCTTTTGTTTTTTCATCACTCCCTGGTTATATTTAAAGTCTGTGAAGTCTGATGTTCAGCGAAAAGGGTTGGTGCTATCCATCGTTCATATTCCCCTATCATTGTTTGGGCCGATCTTGTTTCAAGACAGGATGAAATAATATCCACTGAGTAAAATACAACTCCTGATTATGATAATTTAATACACAATTTATGACAAGTACATTGTGATTGCTGTAAAGAAAGTCACCACTTTTAGGTATGGTGCTGCATGATCTGTTGACATTTAAAAGTGTGTCACTGCACACTGGTTGTCTCTGTGTGTGTGTGTGTGTGTGTGTGTGTGTGTGTGTGTGTGTGTGCGCGTGTGTGTGTGTGTGTGTGTGTGTGTGTGTGTGTCATATGATTGATTTAGAGATTCAGCTTGTTTTGAGGGTATGTGTCAATGTTAAATGCAATCAAGGTTCGTTTTCCCTTTATCATTGCAAGAGGAATATACAATAAGTTATTGTGATCTGTTAGCTTTCAGCAGTCAATAAATACAGTGTCATCTTTTAGACAATTTGTGACACCTAAGGGGTAAAATGGTAAATGGACTTGAGCTTGTATAGCGCTTTTCTAGTCTTGTGACTACTCAAAGCGCTTTAACATGGCAGGTCACACCTACCTATTCACACACTGATGGCAGAGGTTGCTATGTAAAGTGGCCATCAGTATTAGCTGATCCCATTTATACACATTCATACACTGCTGACAACGTGGGAGCCACTTGGGGTTAAGTATCTTGTCCAAGGACACATCAGACATGTGATTGCAGGAGCTGGGGATTGAACCCCCAACCTTCAGGTTGAGAGACGACCGACTCTACCATTGATCCACTGTCGCCCCCGAGGGGTGTGGAAAAACATCCCAGGCTAGATGGTCCTCCACTGGTGCTATTCTAATCTGATGGTGGACACCTCACCCCAAAACAAAGACCTATAAGCCATATGTCATTTTTCACTTGAAGCGTTGTCTACTTGCCTGCTTATTATAGGCCTAAACAAGTTTGTCTGTTGCCATTACAGGTTTGAAGATGAGTACAATCATATTGCTCTTCTCTACCATTATTTAGCTCTATGGATCCTTGGTTAATTGAAATGCAACCATCTTACATTTGCCGGATTTCAACCCATATCTACAAAGAATCAGTAGTAAGTAATCTAAGCAATGAAAAACTTTGTGTGTAGTGTTTGAAAAAAAAAGAAAAATTATATGTAGTTTCAAATGTTGTTCTTCAAAGATCTGAGCATAAAATGAGCGGTCTTGCTTGGGAACAGGTTTAGTCCTTCCTTTCCTCTTGTTGTCACTCGACTCTTATAATCTTATCTGCCATCAACTTGCCTATTGTCCCTGCTATCTGAGCTGATCAGGTCTGAGCTGTGGCCCTGAGTCTCCTCCACTGTCCACTTGAGCCGCAATGATAACTTCCATCTGCAGAGAACCTGAAAGAACCTTGTCTGTGATCATTTGTCACATACAAATACAGCATAGCGACCTCCCAGTGTGTGGGGAAAATAGTATCTTTAGGGATTCAATTTAGAAATTCATTTAAATTCATTCTACTCCGGAAGGGGAGTTACATAGCCTTGTATTTGTATATAACAATAACCGAAAATAAAAGGCTCAAAATGTAACTGTCATGCAAGGGAAACATTCAATCATCAGAGCAGGCCAGTTTTATTGCATTTATGCACATACTAAGATGAATCTGCAGAAGGCACTAGGGACTGTTTTTGCCATTGATTTAACACATTCAAAAGGCAAAACTACATTTGACATGTTTGTGAGACAGGGAATTATTTTATTTTATAACAAACAAACAAAAAAATAATTCTGAATTGACTCTCAGTTACATACTGTAATCATATCATCAAGCAGGAGCCTTCTGAGAACCAACTTGAGTAATGTGCCAACGTTCCTCATTAAATCAAGTAAATGCAATCATTGCAAGGCTAAATTTTTTCTTGAAAGCCAGGGATTATTTTAACTCTTCAGTTGAAACCAAGTCAGTCTGTATCGATTCAGAAACAGGAATACCATAATGCTAATGAATGGAGCCTCGCATCAAATTGTTTCTCCTTATTTTTGTATTCAATCGTTATCTGAAAGGATAATTGTGTTGTTGTATGAACAAAGATTTCGGGTAAATAACACATCTGAATTTGCTGTGCCTAGACGTGCTCCTATGGCGAACCGTTTTAACTTTTAAAGCAAACACCCTCCGATCTCTAATAACATTTTAGATATCAATAATTACATTAAATCAATTTAAAACTGTATTCTGACTAGCAAGATTTGTAATCAAAGAACATTCACAATAACATTCTTACTATCCACAATTATATTTTCAGATATCCACAGTGTTTTTTCTGCTAGGACAAAGGACTTTGCCATTCACGTGCATTCTTTCAATTTCAGACACTACATCATTCTTCCTATCCAGAATGAACATTCAAGATATCTGCAGTTTAGTTTTTTCCTTTTCACATACAATCCTACTTTTGTAGGTCAAGACGCAAGTGTAGAATTTCCCAATTCCCCGAACAAGGCATTTTTTCTAGTGACAGGAGTCGTTTGGAATTATGTAATATAGCACTAACCCTAAGTCCACTTCCTTGTTTGAGCACAGTTGTGTTCACATCTACCGGGTAACCGTCTTCGAGTACACGGAAATCAAGCCTGAGACCACCTCTTCAAGCAGACATGGGCACAGTTCCTGAGTACGGTACAAGTACAGTACGTTTGTGTTTACACTTATCAAATTAACCAGACTTTGGGGTCAAGCTTACTTGGATCTGGGCTTGATTCCCTAGTTTTACATTTTAGGTTAAGAAATTAACCCCGGTTCTCTGGCCGTCCTGGAGCAGTGTGAGTGCAGGCCAGCGGGGGAATGGGGAGGGGGGACAATCAGGCTTATGCACGGTACAGAGCAACTGGGCCTAGTGTGAGTGCGCCCTGCAAGTGTAAGGCCACATATTATTAAAAATACGCTTTACCATATTTTTTCTGTGTAAAAAAACCTAATTATGAGAAAAGTCCATCCTCCGTCTTTTGCCTACTCCACTTTTCATAAAATGTGTTCTAAGGCCGTTTGGAGATTTTCCTTTTACCAACAGCTAGGTGTTTGTCCTCTGCCCTATGAGTCATGCCTTCTCACTATAAATAAATGGGCATGGTGCAAGAAAGCCCTCTGGAAGGGCTTGGTTGGGTTGGAAATACAGGGGTTTGTAGGCATGCTAAAATACAGGATCTGAGTGGATTTTGAGCAAGAAACTTCACAGGGTACATGTTTTGTGGAGCTCTGATACTTATTTAAACTTGTTGAAAAATAGTATAATGTAAACTCAAAGATGAGACAGCATTTCCAGCATGGTGACTGTCACCGATGAGCTTCCAAAGCCCCCTGCAGTAACAGACGCATAATGTCACTCAGGCTTCGTTGGTTAATATTTACAGTCTATGGTGTATAATGCTGTGCACTGGAACATCAATATCTCCACTCAGTTTGGTCCTGTATAAAAGTTTAGAGGCAGCATAATGGCAGAGGTTGGTCACAACACTTCTACACAATGAAGGCGTTTTGGGTGCCTGAAAACAGAAGGTTTAGAAAAAGGGTCCCTGAGTGCAAAGTTTTGAAAACAGCACCGTTTCAGGCGCCATGTAGACTGCTAAAATGCCGTTCCATCTTGGAACAGTGCATTATGGTTTCACACAATAGCCATGCACGAGTAGATGGGTGACTACAACAATGGAGTACTCCCAAGTCCTGTTTGTGCTGTTCTCTCCTAGTCAACATTTATTTGAAATTGACTCTCTCTCAAGTTTATGGTCACTTGGAGTAATCAGAATCAGAATCAGAATCGGGTTTATTGCCAAGTACATTTACACATACAAGGAATTTGACTTGGTGTATTGGTGCAAAACATTTAACAAAGGAAATAAAACATAACAACCCCACCTCATCGTCTGTCCACACAAATATTTGTGTTAGCTGTTTTAGAACTATTACACCTCACTGCTCTGTAGAAGGAAGAATATGTGCTTAGTGTGTGTTGTTTCATTCCAAAGTAACACTGCCAACTAATAGCCTGGCATGTATACTACAGCAATTTTAATCGCACTCGTTATCAAAAATGTTGTCATCTGAACACAGAACTTTTTTTAAAGCGAAAACGAAAAATAACCCTTTTTTTCAGAGGATCGTTCTCTTACTTACTTGTTTTGGACACAACTTACTTGTTTTGGACATGGGTGAACTGTTGCTGTCTGACTGCTTTGTCATGTGTGCCCTAAAACCACTTGATTATGCCCACAACCTCTATGATGACTGATAATCCTGTTCATTGAGGCATCATAACCTCCTAAATATCAAACCCCGCTTTGCCACAGATCACGAGATACTGCAGCAGCCTTCCTTTGCCCAAGTTGTACTTCCTTCATCAGATTGGGTGAGAAATTTGAAAATATGAACTCTCAGCTGTAACAGGAAAGTTGGATTTTGCGACTTGTGGATAGATGCTGGGGAAAATATGTGTCAAAATGTTAGCCTCCTTTGGTAAGGAATTCTTACACAATAAGGAATTCTTACAGAACTAAGGAAAAACTTTGCTGACCTTTGTGATGTGTTGTTTAAAAAAAAAAGTCAAAGTCAACTCAATGTTTTAGTTTGTTCTTAGCACCCGGTAGCCTCAGCAGATAAATGCCTAAAGTGGATGCAGATGCTTTATATGGTTTTAAGAAAGCAAGTGGCAGCATGTGCCTGTAAAACAACAGAAAAGTCTTTCTCATTTATGGATTCCTCTGACCTGGTTACTGTGTTGCTGCTGTTCCTCTGAGCAGATGGCTGCCCCTCCCTCTGTAATGGGGGAGGGTGTTAATCTCAGTTTCTCTGTCTACAATTTTGCAGGTTCCTGAGTGAGTGCATCAAATTAGATTTAAAAAAAACTGTGATAATTGAATTTTTTCTAAAAAAAAAGTACTAGAAATTAAGTTTAATTTTCCTAATAGTGATTTTTTCCAATATTCCTTCAAGGCTGCTACACTTACTCAAGTAAATTTTCCTTTACTCGGTAACCTTCACTTGAAAGATGTGACGTTACTTCATAACTTTAATCCAGTGGTATATTTTTTCCCCCTTTGTTTTCAGAAAAATATTCCTGTGATGCTAAATATGATAATAGAGTTTTGTTTTGGAATTCTCAAAGTAGTCATGCACAAGTGCACAAATATCAATGCCACAGTATTTATGTAGAATGTGAAGATCATATGATTGCAGTGCCTGGTGTTTGTGCTTTGGTTCTACAGACAATACAGATTGGAAAGCACATCTGGCTTCATAGCTGGGCCACAGTGTTTAGTCTCCAAATGCTCTCTGTACCATTTACTGTTTACAAGATATGTAAAGATCAGCTATAGTGGTAGCTGACATTCATGATGAAAGCCCACACACTCAGCCCCCGTCCCCAACAAGGTTCATTGAAGAGCTGTTTCTGTCAGTGTACTAACACCGTAAGCATTTCATTCCATGCTTGATACTTGTTTTGCCCACATGTCATGCAACAACATCTCCTTAAAATTTGGAACATGTGTTAAATGTAAGTCAAACAGAATGCGATGATTTGCAAAACATTGAAACTCCATATTTACTTAAAAATAAGCATTAAAACAACATATCAAATCTTGATTTTTAGTAACGTCACTGTTTGGGAAAATTGTATGCACATATAGAAATTTACGCCAGCAACACATTTAAAAAAAGTCAGGACCGGGTCATGTTTTCTTTTGCATCACGTTTTCCATGAATAACACTTTATAATGGTTTTGTGATTCAAGGAGACCAATTTCTGTAATTTTCAAAGTGGAATATTTTTACCATTCTTGCTTAATGTATGGATTTCAGCTATTGAACAGTTTATAGTCTCATTTGTCATTATTAACACTCCAAATATTTACAATAGATGACAAACCTGTTGTGTTTTTTTTTTTTACTGTGACACTATTGTAGTGTAGTTTAACTCCTGAATGCAGTGTGAGTGTATTATCTATCTATTGAGTTTGTGGTCTGTGGCTGTTTCTGTGTGGAGAGCGTCCTGTTTGTCTGGTGAGAAATTAATGATAGCATCTCTGGATCCTTTCTTTCTAGAACCATTCTGTTGATGTGCTCATGCACCTTAATTTCACCACTGATTTCGAGGTTTATCTACTTTAATGCACTTTGAATTGCCTCTGTATGAAATGTGCTGAACGAATAACCTTACCTGTCATTGTTAATTTATTAATACATTTACGTTCAGGCAAGATAGATAGATAGATAGATAGATAGATAGATAGATAGATAGATAGATAGATAGATAGATAGATAGATAGATAGATAGATAGATAGATAGATAGATAGATAGATAGATAGATAGATAGATAGATAGATAGATAGATAGATACTTAATTATTTAAATACTTAATTCAACCCCTACAGAGATCAAACTTGTGTCAAACAAGAGGCTGTCTCTTTAAAACAGCTGTGCAGCTGAAAAGGCTATAAGTCCTTACTTACATGCATTTTTGTGTAAAATAAAATGTAAAATTCCACAGTGATCAGTAGCTACAGTGAAATGTCAATTTTATTGTCACAACATATCTCAAAATAATAAATAAAAGGACATGCCATGGATGCCAGGAACACTAGTAATTTTCTTTCTTTCATTCTCTGTCTATTTATTAAATTCTCTAACTAAATTTCCATTTCAGTAGGCCTACATAATGCTTCATTGGCATCTCTCGCTCGCTGTCTCTCTCACACTCTCACTGTTGGTCTATCTGCTTCTCTCTTTTGTTTTACCAGCCAATCAGAGACAGAGTAGGGTGGGTCCTTATGGGATGTGAATTATTTATTAGGCTTTTTTATACAATCATGTTCTTTTTACCTATTACATTTTTTTTTCTCACGTGTAGTTCCATTAGATGTGTGACTTTTGCAATATAATTAAGGTTTTTATACATGATTGATTTTGAACAAAGAGTTTTATGGGCTTTTTTATTATAATAACATGACATAAGTGACGTGAGCGAGCAAAATCACCTGACGAAACAGTGTTTTAGTAGTCTGTTTCTACCTGTCGGACATTCTATGGTCGCTTTCACATATAAAGTTTGTGGACTCGATGCGATTCAGGGGTAAAGTTGCAACATGGTTGCATTTTTCATTTGGTTTGGTTTGCGTTCAGACTGCACTTTGTCAAGCGCACCAAAGCCTGTCGAATTGTGTGTACCGTAGACACGCGTCACCAGTTGGGGATGTAGCTGCATTCATGTGTCGGACACATCTAAAAAACGAGTTTCCGAGTTGTAAAATGTACATAAACGCCCGCTCAAGTCGGAACAATAAGTCGGAAATTGGGGAAATAATTAGGTGCCCGACTTGCCGACATTTTCGTCATCAACTTGGGGGGCAAAATATGTTTTGTTATTCTTAAGATACTTTTTAATAGGCTAATTCACGTAGGCCTATTTTACATCAACGTTTTGCCCAAATATTAGGCTATTTGTAACAGAGACATTACACACATCGTCTTCGTAGCATCCACGCTGTCTGTTGTTGTTGTTGTTGTTGTTGTTGTTGTTGTTACGACATTCCGACTTTTTAAACTAAAAACACGTGAACACACTGAAGTCGGATGAATGACTTTCCAACTCGGAAACTGTGACCATCCGAGGAGCACCTGAATGCAGCATGCAGCTCCGGTCAGTAGCTGCTGCTGTCATCCAGCCTGCACTATGACCTGAAAGTAAACAAGATTCTGTTTCAATCAAATATTGAGTTTCAATATTATATCAATCATTTCAATCTTTTTTAATTAACGTTTTACACGTCCCAACATTTTAGGAAAGGTTTGTGCAATTATAGGCCTTAAAAAGCTGCTGCCTCACTTGACCTTCTAATGTCAACATAAACACAAACACAAACACAGAATGCATTCATATCTACTAACAAAATATAAGCCCAAGTTTAGGTAGTAGTCTTTTTATTGAATGCGAAGGAATGACCATGAATAAACAGTCCCCCTGAAGATTTAAACCTTTAAAGCTGCTCTGGGTGGTGACTTATTGCTAAACATTGCCTAGCATCATGATTTAAAAGGGAATCTTGTCCAAGCAGTCAGTGACCTCCTCACACCACCTATATCACATAAATAGCTTGCAAATAGAAAACCTGTAGGTTTCTGTCAAAATATAGAATGAAAAAGTGGTAATTAAAAACCTTAAAAACAACTATCAGTTGGTGCTCATAATTTCACCTATTACCAGTTTTCATAAAAAATGTATTCCTCTCTGGGTAGATCATGTCTCCTGTTGTGTGTTGAAGAGAATTAGAGATAACCATCATTGCCATCTTTTTTTTCGGGGCTTGCATGTCTGACTGCTACAGTGATTTATTGATTGACAACAAGAGTCTTTCATGTTATGTGGGGCTTTCCTGCCCACTGGAGAGTCCAGCTGTCCCCATGTCTAAGGTTTCAAACGCGACAGACTTCTTTGTTTTGATCATCCCTCAGCATTTTTCAATCTATCTATCTGAAAGTCATTTGGGCCAAACAACCTGTCACAGTGCATTTTTAAATTCTCCACAAGGATGTATTTGAAATAAAAACGGTGACAGGAAGCTAACAAGCTTGTTTAATGTAAGAAAGATTTACATACGGCCATAAAACAGAAGAGAAAGGGGAGAAGGTATATCCCATGTTAAAGGATCTATGTGTGAGGAATGAGAGGTAAACTGACCCAACTATGAAAGCCAGACAGCGGACATACTCCACCTGAAAACAAATTTACGCCTTACCCTCAGGTGGATATTGGATTGGACAAACCAACTCAACAAAAAACTGCACCCTTAGTCACTAAGGGGTGTTATTAAGTCCTCCAATGGTATTTAAATATCTACCTCATAAACCACCAAAGAGAATTATATTTCATAATTCACGAGTGAAGACTATTTGCATGATGAAATGGTTTCAACATAAGGTGTTAAGAGATTATTGAATGAGGGCTAGTCTCATGAGTAAACCACTTCAGAATGGGGAGAACATGTTACATTCTGTATGAGTGGTGTTGTTTTTCAAATAACTATTTTCTTATAACATCTGTAGTTTGGGATTTCTAAATAAAGAAGCAGGATAAAACAATTCCTCTAAGAAGCACACATATACAAAATAATCAGAAAAAAACACTACCATTTTTACAAAACAGTTCTAAGTTGTAAATATTTACATCAGCAAATATTGTGTTTGTAATTGATGCTTTTGAAAACAAGGGTACACAAAATTGGTTGTTAAATAGTCTAAGCATTTCCTAAAATTTTACACAGGGTTATTCATAGAAAGGTTTGTACAACATTCAGCAAACAACCATTTAACATTGTTCAAAAAATGCCAAAGACAAAGTTGGACACCGTATCTGGAAATATAACATACAAAATCAACAAAATATAATTTCAATCATTTAGATTCATTTATTTAAGGTGCAAGTGTAGATTTTCATAGAAATGCACTTTACTCAAGACGTTTTTAATAAGCATACATTTAAAAAATGAGGACAAGAAACACTACAGAATGACAAAAAAAAACTTGGTTAACTTGTGAACAGTTGTAACCATTAACAAGTTAATAAATGGGACTTTAAATAGGCTAACTGAAATACTGCTTTGAAGCTCAGATATGGGCTCCATGTCGATTAAACCTTAAGTCCTGTCAATGTCTGCTGCTTGAAAAAAAACAACCCGTTGCAGTCAGTGTAAGTGTTTGAAATAAGACTTGAAAAAGAAGCACAGCTTGGTGCAGGTGCCATCTAGTGGTGATATGCAGTGCCTACAATGATGACTGTTCCTGCAAAGTAAACATTAATTTATTTCTCCTTAAAACAAAGTACCATCTGAAGGATCTAAATTCTAAAAGTATTAGATAAATCACCTTTTTAATTTTGTTATTGTTTACAAAAAAGGTGACCTAAAAAGTGTTCAATTGTTGTTCAATATGTTTTATTATTTCCACAAATATTTTATGGTTTTGTGGTTTTAAAGTGTTGTTGGCAATAAATGTCAGTTTAATCTGATTGTAAAATGACTTATTGACTTATTGAGTACCACTCTCCTTTTGGCACAGTATCTAATTCATTGAAACTAAAGATAGTCTCTTGTAGATAGGGTGAGATGGGCTGCATAGGGTGAAAGGGATTCCCAGAGAAAATCACACATACTGTGGTAAAGCATAATCAAGACCAGGGGATGCACAACACACAGAAACTGATAAACTATTCAAAGAAAAAGCCATAATATGATTAAAGGTAATGGGAGAGAGCACAAGCAGAAAATAAACAAGGCAAACATTGAAAATATACAAAATTTCAGATCTGTAATATGGCAATTACAGGGGGTAAGGAATTAGCTGAAGGAAAACTGATTAAACATGATCCAATCCTTATGGATATTATTTTAATTTTTGAAAATAATGACCCTTCTCCAACTGATAAATTAGTTATCAGAGTTACAATCTGAACTGGACAATTTGTATTACAGTTTGGCACGTGTGGTGCCATTATTTGTTCTAGACTGAAATGGATGGACCATGGCGAGAAGAATACAAATATTTACTCAATTTAGAAAACCGAATCGCCAGCATTAATAAAATATGCATAAACTCAAGATTGATTAACAAACCTCTGATGAGTCCTAAAAAATCTCAAATTTTGTGGAAGAATTTTATAAAACATTGTATTTTAAACCAAATAACAACCATAATAGCTCTTCTATCTTATTTTCTTCCATAAAAAGTAAAGCGCAAAATATTAGTAATATGGAAAGAGAAATTTGTGATCAACCCTTGTAAAGAATAGTAATGAATTAGCAAAAAATATTAATAAACTGAGAGACAATAAATTGCGAGGTAATGATAGACTACTGGGAAATTTTACAAGGTTTTTCAAGATCATATTTCTGTGATATGTTTTAGGGCTGTTAATTGACATGTACTTTTTATCAAAGGAATTTCTGCACATTTACAGTTTTAGTTCTAAGATGTTAAAGCTAGAAAGTAATCAGTGCTTGTGAGAAGAGCAAACATGAAGCATGATACAGAGCTACATGTGTGTGTGTTTGTGTGTGTGTGTGTGTGTGTGTGTGTGTGTGTGTGTGTGTGTGTGTGTGTGTGTGTGTGTGTGTGTGTGTGTGTGTGTGTGTGTGAGTGTGTGTGTGTTGTACTGTTATACTGTGATATAATGAAGGCAGTGTGTTATAGGCAGAAGTTTATACCGTAGCACTCCAGACTCCTCTGGGAGCCATTACTGGCATCGCTGATGCAGGAAATAGATTCAATTTAGAAACTAATAACCCTGAATAATTAATTAAATGAGTTTTTCACCAACAGTAATTGCAGTGAGTGCAAGAAAAAGGAGCAGGTAAAAATGTGTTCTCCAAGAATTCAATAATAAGCTTAAAGTATGCTGTTATAACTTATACTACAATTTGAAGGGCATAAATGAGGTTCATACTCCATCATTTCACAGTAAAGGCCATACAAATTAACAAAATAAGCTCCACGTGCATTTGAAATAATAGCAAAGGTGGCTGTTAGAAAAAAAAGTTAATAATAATAATGTTTTTTTGTATTACACTTGTGTTAATGTTATGATTAAACATTTGTATATTTTAATCATACATAATTAGTTTAAACTTACATTTGAATTAACTTCTACTAACAAGAGTATTTGTGTAAACCTTTATAGTAAAAGAATGTTGGTGTTTTAATATTGTACTTCAATAATATATGTATGGGAGGGGGGACAGCGGGTAATTATGTAACAATTGCTATGTGTCTTGCTTGTTTGTATACTGCTACTGGATGCCTTGAATTTCCCTCGGGATCAATAAAGTATCTATCTATCTATCTATCTATCTATCTATCTATCTATCTATCTATCTATCTATCTATCTATCTATCTATCTATCTATCTATCTATCTATCTATCTATCTATCTATCTATCTATCTATCTATCTATCTATCTATCTATCTATCTATCTTAAGCACGATTGCCCCTCCCTTTCCCCCGCTGGCCTGCACTTATAACGTCGTAATACGACACATTGATTTGCTTTCTTGTTGCCGATCCGCCGTGTTCGCCTATCTGTGTGTTTTATTCACGTTAATTGCATGTTAATTGCTGGGTTAGCTTACCTTCAGTTAACTGCTTTCACAATCAGAAAGACCAGAGTACCTGCCGTTGAATCAAAGTCTGGCCACTGGCTTTCTGGCGTTTTAGTTATAGTTACTGAACTTACCTGAGTTCCATCTTGTTTTCAACTCCCACAACCACACACACACACACACACACACACACACACACACACACACACACACACACACACACACACACACACACACACACACACACACACACACACACTTGTGCCACTCTGTTTGCTTGTAGATATTTTGTTTGCTGCAGTTTAGTTTGTAATAGTTATTTGTTTGATTGAGTTTCACTAATTGCAGTTGATGTTTCTTTGTTAAATAGATCAATTCTGTTATATTTTAAAGAGCAGTTGTCTGTGATTAATGGTGTATGTGCATTGTGATAACAGCTTGGTGTACAGATTCACGCCCTCCATTTATTTAAATACATATATTTATTAAATATGAACAATATTGTTATTTAACTAATTTTAATTCAAGACTAATTTCATTTTATTTGGTTATTTTTCCCTGATTTCAGGGTGGTGCCCCGTTATTAATTCAGATTAATAATTTTGTATATTAATTTAATATTAGGCATGGTAGGAATTACCTAGTGTGAGTGCGCCCTATCTTCTCCTTTTGAACTGACCACATGGGAGTAAAGCCGAGAGTTATTTAACACCCTGTAGAAGCTGGTACCAACTCAATCTGAATATATTTCACCTCAACTCGGACACCGGCGATATCAGCACCTCCAAAGAAAAACCCTGCCGTCATTCACACTCCTTAAACCAGGTGCAGTTGTAAATTAATCTCAAAACACACCTCAACATGTGCTTGTTCAAATCTGCATTTCCTGTAAAGAGATGGTCACACTGGTTCCAGCTGCAGTAATGAATCAAACCCAGCACTAGTAGAGGCGAAAAAGTAGACACTCAAAGAAGCAACGTGTATGGGAAATTCACCATAGCACACCTAAACCATCTGTTTTAAACTAGTTCAAGATTCTGTTGAGCTACAAACAGTAGCTGGAGATTAACCTAGTCCAACCTTTACAAAGACTAAGAAAGCAATAAACTTCAAAACTGGTCTTAGTTACGACAAAAACATGACATGTAGGGAAAAAGTGTGCAGCCATAGAGGCTGTTGATGGAGTTAACTGCAGTTGCCTTCTAGACACACGCTCCTAAATCACAACAGTAGCCATGGCCTCTATCAAGCCCATTTCTGACCTCCTTGACTCTGACCTTAAGGTTTAAGGAGCCAAGGGCCAGACTGTCCCATACATGGGGTATGTAGAAACCAACATTAAGTTCCCTAAAGACTTCCTAGGAACTTAACCTGACATGCCCACTTTAGCACTTATGGTGACATTCCTCTGCTAATCAGCAGATTAGGCTGTGGCTCAGTTGGTAGAGTCGTCGTCACTCAACCGGAAGGTCGAGGGTTTGATCCCCAGCTCCTGCAGCAACATGTCTGATGTGTCCTTGGGCAAGATACTTTACCCAGAGTTGCTCCTGCTGCTTCGTCTGCGGCGTATGACTGCATAGGAATAGGATTAGTAACTTCTGATGGTCTCACTACATAGCAACCTCTGCCATCAGTGTGTAAATGGGTGTGAACGGGTAGGTGTGACATGCATTGTAAAAGCGCTTTGAGTAGTCAGATGACTAGAAAAGCCCTATATAAGCTCAAGTCCATCTACCATTTACCATATGTCACTGGGCTGTTGGCAATTATTCAATTTCACATTGATTGTGGGGTAGTGCTGCGCAGTGCTATATCTGGTTGTGTGTGCCACTTCTCTGATATGCATTCAATCTTCTTCCTGGAGATTGGGTTCCACATCTGCGGGGTGGTTTTGCATGCCTACAGTCGGCGTGGCTCTCTCATGTTGTAGTTTTGTTTGTTAGGCTTCCTCAGTGGTTGCAAGGTAAGTGCTTGACAGTCTTAGCAAGTAATTGGTATAGCATTTGCCTCCACTCTGTCGCTTTGCAGCATAGGGTGGATGTCCGGCTGGAGTTCTGAAGCTGAATTACACCGCTCCGGGCCTGTGTGTGTGAGGCAGCCTGTTTTTTTCTGAGGTAGGTTGCTCATTTTGTCTGCGCCATGTGTTTTTATGTTGGCCTCCAGCTGAACGTAACTTGTTGTTCTGGTCTATGAATATTAGTCAATTACTAAGAGCTGTGGCTCTGGAAGCTCTCACACTCCCGTTGACTAGGAACCTGTACCTCTATTTTCTGGTATGTATGTGTATATAAATTTGTACTTCACAAATTTAGTGTAATTTCCATTAAGTAATTTTACTGTGACCTGTAGGCCAGGCTGCGCATCACGGCAGATGGACAGCTGGTAATCTCCGGCCTCTGCCCCCTAGCAAAATTGCTGTTATGTCTCCACTCTTCAAAAGCCGTTGCCCAATTGGGGCTGTGTTGAGTAGTTGACTGGCGCGACACAGCTGTCAAGTCTGCGGGTTTCCTCCATCCCTGAGCGCCTTCAAGCGGCATTCATTTTAGTCAGTTTCATTTTTATTTGATATTCATTTCTTTATTTCCTGTGTTTGTCTACTTTCTTTCTTTGTTTTGGGTTGTTTTCTTTCATTTTACTAATGATGTTTGAGCGTGTGTGTTTGTGTGTATGAGGGATGATTAGTCGCACATGTAAAGTTAGCAAATTAGTAACATTGGTCTGGTGGCTAATTTGCTCTATTGTTTTACTTGGACAGGAGCCACCTTGCCACTTTCTGGCGTTGGTCGGCAGAATTCATTTTGAAGACAGAGACGTGTTTTCCATTTTTTTTCTTTTTGTTGGGGTTAGTTTAGTTTTCTTTTTCTGTTGTGCTCACTTAATGAGTTTTCCCCTGATAGGCAGTCAGGAGCTATGCATTGTTTTTGTGTGAACTTTGGTGGAGGAGGAACAGCAGTATTTGTTTTAAGGGACCGCACCAATTGTCACCATAAGTTTTGTGCAGCTCGCCCTCTGTCATTATGGAGGAGGAACTGCAACAGCTCAGAAACCTTGTGTTGCAACTTAAAGCAGATAATGAGCGGCTTCTTCAGGAAAGAACTGTATTCAGGGAGGCCCGAGCAAATCTTCCTCAGCCTCCTCCGCTCCTGCTAGTAATGAACCACCTGCTGGTGCCAGAACTATTGTCACAGAGCAGCTAGTGGTTGTGCCTAGGGACCGTACGGTGCCCCATGTTTATTGGTAGGACAGGCATTAAGTATAGCTGAATGGACAGAGGAGGTGCAGGCTTGTATGCGTGCCTGCCGTTTGTCTGCTGTTGATCAGGCCCTCTTTATGTTTGATCATCTAGAGCAGGGGTCACCAACACAGTGACCGCAGGCACCAGGTCGCCCCCAAGGACCACATGAGTCGCCCGCAGGCCTGTTCTAAAATTTAATTTTATTCTGTTGCTATTCTTTTTTAATCACACTTGCATTTATCTAGATTTGAAAATGACAATATCTTAAAAATAAAATAATTAAAAATATATTTATTAAGTTTAGATAAGTTTAGTCGAACTCTGACCTATTCTAGTTCAAAGGTGGGCATTGTGCGCATGACAAAACGTCAGTGTTCGTGGAGAGTAAACTAGCGGGCGCAGCGAAGATAGGGAGCTAAATGCGGTTTCTTACCCCAAAAACATGGCAGCAAAAAGAAAGAAAACATATAATTTTCACAGCGAATGGGAGGAAGAATTATTTTTTTACTACTGTGAAAGAAACCTGAGTGTCTCATTTGTGAGACACTGTGGCGACGGCAAAGCGGCACAATGTGGAGAGACACTTTTCATTCATTCATACATAGTCCAGGTAAAATTAAAAAGTATATTAAAATAACATCAAACATAACAAAATAAAACATTTATATTCCAATTCAAATTTTTTATTTATATTATTTTTCAATTAACTGCTCCAGCAGGGAGAACATCCTCTCCATCTGTGCCTCGCTCTTCTGCGCCCTCTTCTCTGCTGCCTCCCTCTGGAACTGAATGTCCTCTTTGATGAGGTCCATCAGCTCCCCATCATAGTCCCTCTTTCTCTTTCTCTTTCCTCCTGCCTGGCTTTCCTCTCTTTTTCTCCCTGACCTCTCCTCCTCCAGGTCACCCACTGCCTCGCTTGGCCCAGGTGTGTCCTCAGGGATGGAGGCGATTAGGACAGGGGGTGTGGTGGAATGCCTCTGTCCCAACACCTCATCCATGAGGACAAACCAGGGCCAAGTTGAGGCAGTGGGTTTCCCATTCACGGCCTCTCCTGACCCTGGACACTTGCAATCCTAAGGCAGAGGAAATCAATCATGGCAGTAGACAACAACAACAACAACAACAACAACAGCAAACACAAATGTTAACAAAAGTCAGTTTATTCATTTGTATGAATAGAACTAATATAAATTCAATTTGAATGCACAGATTACATACTTTGAATTTCTTTTTAAGGTTGTCCTATCTGTTTTTGGCCTGTATTGGGGTTACACTGCCAGCCAGGCCCATGGTTTCCAAAATAGTTCTTATTACAGAGAGAAAACAACAGAAAAGGGAAATTGACACACATCCCTCAAAAATCATTTATTTGGATGTGATGCCCTATTTTGGATTTAAAAAATGGAAAATCAACAGTTTGCATCCATGTGATACCATTAACTGGGTGTCTTATTATTGTGGGCTTTACATAGGATGAGGACTAATCATGGCTTAAGTACAAGATGGTCAAATGGCGATAATATGTCCCGTTGTTTTCCTTAATGTTACCTCCAAGCAAAGCTGGCAGTGTTCTTGGCTCCTGTGAACAGGTGATCGTTTCTCCCCAGCAGCTGGATGAATTGAGCTGTATGCTCTTTGCTCCCTAAAATAAAACGAAATATGTTTAAGCAAAAATAACGTTAAATAAATTAAGCTTCACGCTAACAAACGTTTAATCCCAATGTTGGAACCCGTTTGATTACTGGAGTAATAATATTAAACTGAAAACCAAACAGAGTTCACAACCCGTCTAAATGTTTTTAACTTGACCATTTGTGTACGTAGCAAAGTCTGTTAACTGAACTAAAGAAAAACAAAGTAATGTAAAGTAAAATAATGTTGACTCAACTAACGTTAGCTGCTAGTTAACCTATCTAACTTATCACTAACCTTACAGCATTAACATTACGGCTCCTGCAACATCAGTGAGCAGGAATCAACAAATATTAGGCTTTTAAGTCGTTGTTATCGTTATCGTTGTTATCTTTTAACATTGTTATCGTTAGCTATTCCAATGAAATAAAACCCAATACTTGCATTTAAAAGGGAAATTCAGATCAGCTGCGGAGGTCGGGGTTGGGGATGCCGGGGATGCCATTGTTGACGTTAATGATGCGTTAATGTTGAATGTCCCTTGCGCGCAATGCATCTTGGGAAGGGCGCCGTGAGGCACTTCTTCCACTCACTCACCATCCACTCAGAGAGAGAGAGAGAGAGAGAGAGAGAGTATACCTTTGAGTTAGGCAGTTAGGTTACCATAACAAGGAACATTAAGGAACATGCACGTCAATGATTTGACAGGAAATGTTTACTTTTTAAATCTAAATTTGAATAAACTTATGATGATAATAGTAATACTGTACTGAACATACTGTATTTGCTGGTTGATTTGTGCAGGCATCACAATACACATATACACCTCCAAAAAGCCAAACCAAATAACCTACAACAAAATTACCTTGATGGCAGACTCAGCACCCCGGCCTATGTCAAGATTTCTAAGGGAGACCCAGTTCTTCTCCTCAGACACCTCGATTTTGGTCAGCTGCAGGGGGGTTCGGTCCTGTAGGAGCTCCTGTTTCACAAACCGCCGCAGTAAACTCTTATTATGACAACAAGCAGTTAGTAACCAAGTCCTTCCTATCAATTGATACAGGTTAATCAAATGCAAATTAATTAATCAAAATCTTAACAGTGATAATTACCATCAAGAGCTCGGTCAAATCTTTGGCCAAAAAGGGCAACACTGGCTCGTCCGTTTGGTATCTGGTTAAGAAGGGGTTAAAGCTTCTTGATATGGCAAGAAAGAACTCCAGTTTCGGGATGATAAGAGGATCCTCTTGTGCTGCCAAGATGGTGTCGTGAGGCCGTGCTGGGTTTTCGGACCTTCTTCTTCTCTGCAGCATCCACGTATGTTTGAAGCATGGGCCAAACTGCTATTGCTCTCTCTGCCACTGGAACATTTTCGACCCATCTATGGCCGCAGAAAGGAAGGGGAAAGCAAGAGGACCTGGTGAGGTTGGTGAAGTCCTCTCTCCGGGCAGGAACACTGTGGAATAGAAAATGCATCCCTCGCAGGAGTTTTTCCAGCTGCCATGCTGTGAAGCCTGCCTTCATTGAATTGTGGAGGGTATGCAGTCCACAGCTCCCAACATTGATGACTTGAGCACCTCCATGTAGCTCAGCATGCTCCTTTTGAAGGAGATCCATCAGCTTAAAATTTACATTTGGCCCATCCATTCCAACCGACAGAAGCTGCCTCATATTCAGTTGTGCGACACATTCCTGTGAATTGTCACACAGAAAAAAAGTTAAAATAACAATTTATTGTTGAAATAAACTGCATTTAGTATCCAGACAGTAATATATGCTTCAACATTGAGCATTCAGACAACCTTAGCACACAATTATGGCATTACATTTTCCTAAAGTAAAACGTGAGCCAGGTGTTAGGCTACATATGACAGTGAGATAGCTCACTGATCAAACCTGATGCTAAAACATAGTTCAGTCAGCTGCTTTGTCAGAGTAATAGCCTAAATCATTGGTTCTCAAACTGTGGCTCCCTATTGGTGATACTCTGGAGTTTCCCTTTTTTATGACTAGGTTAATAATCATTAAACATATACAATAAAATCTTTCAAACAACATCCCTTTAATTAAAGTTTGGCTTTATCAGATCCATGCTCAACCTTCTGATTAAGCATTACAGTAAGGTTATAACACTTCACAAGCCACGCTACTGTAGGTCAATGTTAGTCACAATGGTGGTATTTGGCAAGCCAAATTTGAGAACCACTGGGCTAGATATTGAGCCAGTATGAGAGGTTGAGCATGACCCTGTGGCCTGCCTGCTCTGCTTCTACTTTGTGCTGTAGCTATTGAACCTGAATTAGTATATTATTTTGCAGGTACTCTACTACGAATTCCATAAAGTAACTAGCTTTGTTGGCTGATTACAGCCTTTTTTAATTAAATAAATTTGTCAATATTATAGCTACTATTACAGACAATCATTAGTAGGCTAAATCGATTAAATCATCACGAATCCATGAAAATGTTCAAATGCAAACAATGCCCCTATGTAAGCATATACCAATAATAAGAAAATATACTTACTTTGATGTGCTGCAACAGGTCATCTTCCCTCGCATGTCACAGGAATTCGGAACCAAAATACCTTGATGTCACACAACCATCCTCTAAAAAACGAATGCGTATGTCCATCTGTTTTTTTTTTTAACATGTATTAAGACTTTAGTCGAACATGAGGACAAACGGTCCAGCTTTGTTGACACTTGCAACTAGTTTCTTCTTAAAGTATGGTGCTATACCAAATTTGATGATGTAGCTCGTCTTGTCCTTGCCACACGCGAAGGATTTAGCTATCTCTGAATCAGTAAACATGTTCTTGAAGAGCTCTCCTATCCCCTCATTGGAGTTGTATGAGTGGTGTTTAGCTGCTGTTTCAAGGCACCACAGAACCTCAGCTCGCAATGTTGAAGTAAGGTATAGAGTTTGCTGCCTGACGTCTGTCGTAGGACTACTCTCGGTGCTGGCAGGCCTACCGCTGGCAGTGGCTTGCGGGAGAGCGGTGGAAGTTTGCGGTGATGTAGCCGTCGCACTTGCACAGAACATCGAAATTGGTAGTTGCTCACTACGTCCGCGCATTCTTGTTTGGTGGCTATTAGGGTGCGTTCACACCTAAGCCGTTTGGTCCGCATGAAATGAACTCTGGTGCGATTTGTCAGATAGTTCATTTGGTTTAAGCTGGTGTGAACGCTCAAACAAACCCTGGTGCGGACCAAAGAACCGAACTCTGGTCCACTTAAAAACGGGGGTCTCGGTTCGCTTGCACCAGGGTTCGGTTCGCGGTAGGTGAGAACCCAGCCCGAACCAAACAAAGGAAGTGAACCAAAAAGCAGTGCATAGTGGGTTGTATTTGGCGGGTTATTTAAAAACAACAACAGTAAACAAGTAAAAATAAAAGACTTGAAAAATGTCTCGGGGACAGACGTGGTCAAATCAGGAGGTAAATGCCTTAATTGAAATATGGTCAGAGGATCACATTGCACAGTTGCTTGTGGCCACACACAAAAACAACGAAGTGTTTAAATTATTTTGCGACTGGATGAAGGAAAGCGGGTTCAATCGTACGGCTGACCAGTGTTGCATAAAGGTAAAAAAGCTTTGCCACCAGTACATTAAAGTCCGTGACATGCTTCGGAAAAGTGGTAGCTCGGGGGAAGAGAAAGACAAGTTTCCCTGGTATGACGAAATGGACGTTATACTTGGCACAAGACCCACAACCAGCCCAAAACACACTGTTGAGTCTTATCAGGATGAAGAGACCCATCAGATGGCATCACTTGCGCAGACTGAAGAGGATGATAGCTTCACCAACGCGGAGTCAGACAAAAGCGGTAAGAGCTGGGATGGAGCCAGGCTTTTTTGACTGGGGGTGGCTCTATTGTGTCTGTAGGTATGCGGGAAGTAGGAGTGCTGAGGGTGCTGCAGCATCCCCTCAAATAAGGGACAATTAAAACCATAAGCTATGAGAACACAAACTACAGTTTACCCTGTTTTATATGTGGATGTACTAGCCTATACAGGTCGGCTACTGATTGCTTTTTTTTGTCTGCTCACTAAAGCAGTCTGTACCTTGTTTATAGGCTACCTCCTGCACAACTCAAAGCCGTTTGATTGATGCGCACACATTGAGATGTTTTGGAGGTTTTAAACACAAAGAAATCAAAGACCTTTAACCATCCTGTCAGTCTAAGCAGCATAACTAGTTGTTACCCTAGGTTTAGAAATTTTAGCAGAATTTTCTGTAAAACAACTTCTGACAGCTGGACATCTGCAAAATTCCATTTCGCCTAAAGACAGCGCGCAGCCCCGCTGCTCACCTGTTGTCTTGTATTGAGTCTTTTCATTTAAACTGCAGTTAGATCGCCATTTGCTCGAGATAAAAAACCCCTCTCCCTCATTTTGTCAAAAACATGCATTTAAAGAGGGTCGGCACTTCAGAGGGAGATACAGCTCTACGGGCGAGCGAGTCAGTAAATATGCCATTGCGTACATGGACGGACAAGAAACCACAACTTAAATTTGTTACAGACTGAAATAGTGTCACTGTGTTTCATATCCGGCACCCCGGAAGCTTTGTGTTTATACCTGTATACCCCGCCGTATTGTTATGCCGATGGCTCTGCACCTGAATGCCTCGTGATTGACTGTACTGTTAGCTGTGAGCATAAGTTCAGTAAAGACACTAAACGGAGATACAAGTGTGCGTGCATTTTTGCGCTCGGGTTACCACAAAGTTCATCAATCTGCTCAACGGTTTACACCACGTTCCAAATTATTATGCAAATTGGATTTAAGTGTCATAAACATTTAATTTTTTGTTTTTCAATTAAACTCATGGATGGTATTGTGTCTCGGGGCTCTTTGGATCACTGACATCAATCTCAGACACCTTTGATAATTAGTTTGCCTGGTGAGCCCAATTAAAGGAAAACTACTTAAGAAGGACATTCCACATTATTAAGCAGGCCACAGGTTTCAAGCAATATGGGAAAGAAAAAGGATCTCTCTGCTGCCGAAAAGCGTCAAATAGTGCAATGCCTTGGACAATGTATGAAAACATTAGATATTTCACGAAAACTTAAGCACGATCATCGTACTGTGAAGAGATTCATGGCTGATTCAGAGCACAGACGGGCTCGTGCAGATAAAGGCATAATGAGGAAGGTTTCTGCCAGACAAATTCATTGGATTAAGAGAGCAGCTGCTAAAATGCCATTACAAAGCAGCAAACAGGTATTTGAAGCTGCTGGTGCCTCTGGAGTCCCGCGAACCTCAAGGTGTAGGATCCTCCAGAGGCTTGCAGTTGTGCATAAACCTAATATTCGGCCACCCCTAACCAATGCTCACAAGCAGAAACGGTTGAAGTGGGCCCAGAAATACATGAAGACTAATTCTCAAACAGTCTTGTTTACTGATGAGTGCCGTGCAACCCTGGATGGTCCAGATGGTTGGAGTAGTCGATGGTTGGTGGATGGCCACCATGTCCCAACAAGGCTGCAACGTCAGCAAGGAGGTGGCGTAGTCATGTTTTGGCCCGGAATCATGGGGAGAGAGCTGGTAGGTCCCTTTAGGGTCCCTGAAGGTGTGAAAATGACCTAGGCAAAGTATGTAGAGCTTCTGACTGACCACTTTCTTCCATGGTACAAATAGAAGAACCGGGCCTTCCGTAGCAAAATCATCTTCATGCATGACAATGCACCATCTCATGCTGCAAAGAATACCTCTGTGTCATTGGCTGCTATGGGCATAAAAGGAGAGAAACTCATGATGTGGCCACCATCCTCCCCTGACCTCAACCCTATTGAGAACCTTTGGAGCATCCTCAAGCAAAAGATCTATGAGGGTGGGAGGCAGTTCACATCAAAACAGCAGCTCTGGGAGACTATTCTGACATCCTGCAAAGAAATTCAAGCAGAAACTCTCCAAAAACTCATAAGTTCAATGGATGCAAGAATTGTGAAGGTGATATCAAAGAAGGGGTCCTATGTTAACATGTAACTTTGATTGAAATAGCTTTTGATTTCAGTAAATATGACCTCCTCATGCTGCAAACTCAATAAATGACCATTTTTTTGTTCGTTACAACCTATACAGTAAAATGTTTTGAAACTCTGTTGTGCATAATAATTTGGAACAGTGCATTTTGAGTTTTTTTATTAAAAACGGGTTTACCATTGAAATGTGTGATCTATAGGCTAGGCTACGCTGCTACGACTGCAGTCTCTGTTAAAATACTGATGCCGTCCAAACTGCCTCAATGTGCGCTGAGTGCGCATCTGTCTTTGCGTCTGCTAACTAAAAACTTTAAACTGGTCATAAACCACGTTTGAACTTTCAGTGTGAGGTTTGATGTCTGTTCTTATAAATCCGTTTGAGCACCTGTTTATACTCAAATTATTTATAATAACAAACATTACAATTAATTATAAGAAAGTGTGCTTTTACACAGCACATAGTATGGCATCATCAGATAGAATGACTTTCCTCAGCATCCCAAACTGAAACTGACTTTCAGCGTCCCTGCTCATGTTTGTTTACTTTAAAAGGTAAGACAATAGAGTGTGTGCCACCCCCTTAGATGTGTGTGTGAGTGTATTTTTCAGTGTGTCTAGTTAGCCTTTATAGCCTTTGTAAACAACTATGAAAGGATATTAATTTGTATGTGCCAGGCCTGACCTATACATTCCTAGTGAAGTTATTACGCCCATTGTTCACTACTTGCAAAAGTTGATAAAATTAGTTTGACATTGCATAATGGCATGTTTTGATTTTATCAACAGGGGATCAAAGCTTGGACTTGCATGAAGATGATGACAGCATTGGGAGCAACAGCCGAGAACAACAAATTTAGAACATGAAAATAACAGTTTCATGTTGACACTGTAATCACTTTTCATTAACTTGCAATTATAAATAAACATAAAATATTCCACATCCAACATAAGAACAGGTTATTCTGTGCTGTACCAAAAACCAACACAGATTAAAAATAGGCACACAGTGCATCTCTGATATGGCAACCCTGACTGGCCTGATGGGGATTCTCTGGCTCCAGCTGTACCTCATCTTCAAGATCCTCATCCATCCTAAGTCGTTATCAAATTGCTCATTGTGAATTTCACAAAAGTTGTGTAAAACACAGCATGCCGAGATGATCTGGCTGACCAAGGAAATGTGTGCATCACACCTTTTAAGAAGACATCTCCATCTCTCCTTCAGACGTCCGAAAGCTCTCTCAACAGTCATCCTTGCTTTACTGAGTCGATGATTGAATTGAGTTTGCTTCAGGGTGATACCTCTGCTCTCTGGGAAGGGCTTCATCAACCAAGGCAAAAGCGGATATGCGGCACCAAGAAAGACTAGTGGCACATCGACACCTTCAAATGTCTCAGCCCAGCCTGGAAACAGTGTGCAATTCTGGCCTCGATATACAAGGTGGAATTTGCCAAAACTCTTGCATCATGCACCTTACCAGGCCAGCCAACATTGATGTCCCAGAATTTCATTTTATGGTCCACTACACCCTGCAATATGACTGAGTAGAAGCCTTTTCGGTTATAATAATCTGCAGGTTCATCCGCAGGAGCCAGGATACCAATGTGAGTCCCATCTATTGCCCCTGCAACCTGGGGGAACCTCCACTTATCCCTGTAGCCCTGGACAATCAGCCTTAGCTCTGCATCTGATGGGGTCTTGATGAATTTGTGGAGCATAACTCGGTTTATGGCCGTCATAACCTCTTGTGTAACAAGGCAGGCAGTGGATAGGCCAACACCAAAGAGGTGAGAGATTGATCGATATTCGAGATTTGTTGCCAACCTCCACAGACATATTGCAACTCGCAGCTCAACAGGGATGGGGCGTCGGTATCTCGTATTGTGACGTGTTAAACTCTGCCGCAGGGTGTTGCAGAGGTGCAGGAAGGTCACTCGTCGCATCCTGAAGTTCAGTTGCCAGTCTCTGTCAGTCCAGTTCTCACTGATGTGCTGCCACCAACTACAGGGACGTGGTTAAACCCACATGCTCCTGTAGAGATGAAAATATAAGTATCATTGAACAGTCTATTACTGAATAATCTGTGTAAACCATTGTAGGCTGGTGGCCACAATTTGATTTTCAAAAACTGCTCTATTGCACCAGTGTAAAATTTCATCATCTTTTAGTTGCAATGTAAATAAAATCAACTTTGCATAGAAAAGAAAGGCAAAGGACTATGGTTTAACGGATGATAACTTTCGAACACATAGTCATATTGTAACGTTACCTCGTTTGTCGTCTGTGTAACAAGGAGAACATATAATAGTCTCTCTGTGTCATCAGGGTACGTCTTGTTCTTCGATTACGGCTCAGTCTTGTCAGGAGGACAAATTCGACCACCCGCTGTCTAGTAAGCCGCTCGTATTCCTCGCCGTCTTGGGAAATTGATAACTGATATGAACACCATAACAAAATGAGAAATCCCAAGGCGGCATAAACTTGATGTTGCTCCATCGATTAAACGAAAAAAAAAGACTATTTAAAAGGTAAGAAAACACGGATGATCATATAGTTACAGCCGTACAGCCATATAATTTTTCTTAATCCGATAGCAAAACACTCACAAACTGCGCCGTGCGATATTTTTGATTCTCCCGCTCTCCTCTTGTTTACTTCGGGCTCATAGTGTAGCATAAGGCCGGATGACAATAACCACTTGCTGGAGCTACAGCCCCATCTAGTGGCTGGTTACTGTACACAACATTCGACAAGCTTTGGTGCGCTTGAGAAAGTGCAGTGTGAACGCAAACCGAACCAAATGAAAAATGCAACAATGTTGCAACTTCAGCGCTGAATCGCACAGAGTCCACTTAACTTTATATGTGAAAGCGACCTTAGACTCCATGTGTGACCTGACGGCATTCACTCCCATCCAGGAGATATTCATTGTCTTTTTACAGGCGTGGCAATAAGCCTCTCGGCTGTTACCAACTACTGGCCTAAGCCAGTCTTTGAATCTCAAAAATTACATTTCCCCATGACTTCGTCAATAGTAGCGAACTTTTGGCAACAAGTCAGCTGTGTGCTATCCAGTTGGAGCATAGACTGAGGCGCAAATAGTTTTACCACGAACGCACACTGTCTGACGTCACATCATTGATACCTCTCAGGTCCTACTCACACATATAATTTATATAAATAAATACACAATATTTTTAGGAGATAGGCCTGCACTTACCACAAATGGAAAAAAAACTCATAGTTGGAACCCTCCAACATAAATGACAGGAGGTCATTACTGCCTATGGCCATAAAAACCTTGTCCCTATGAGTGTCAAACGTCTGACCCTGAACTACTATATTTCATACTGAAAAATGTAAACCCCTCCTTTATTTATTACTTATTAAAACAGTGCAATATTCTGAATCTTAACTGGTCAATAATCTCTCCATTAACACAACGTGCAATACTGAAACAAACTGCAATAATCTTGTAATATCCCGCTGTTAATACTGCGCTTTGTATATATTGTCAATTGTGTTCTTCTTTTAACTGGGGATATAGTTTCAAACAGTGAAGGGTCTTTGGTTTTGCACGTTTTAGCTGCACTTGTCTTCGGGATAGTTAACAGAGCATGTTACTAGTTTTTTTCCGGACTGTATATCTTCAAAATATCTCCAAACTCCTGAAGTAGAGTTGTCTTTCTTGTCGTCTTATTGACGATGTTTTCTCCTGCTTTGAGCTGGCAGTATCAGCGTTTTCTTCAGTGTCACTATCGCTCGTTTTCATTCCGCTCCAAACGTCTGTAAGCCCGCCTACCCATATCCCTGCGACATGATTGGCTGTTCAATGTCATTTCCTTCTCTTTAATGTCAGGTGGCAACTAGTGTTCAAGATGCATTTGCGCTCCCCTTTTCCCAGTGGTTGGATGGTGTAATTACAGGTCTAAATCTATCGAGCTTTTTTCGAAAAATGTTCATAATTATTTGATTTTTTCGTTTTTGTTTTATCACCCAGGCCTATTGTCTACCCACCACTTATTTGAGTGGATGAATGGTACATAATATGTAATTACATTGGCAGGGAGAATTCTTTTGTCCATTAAGTATATTTTCTTTTGATCCTTGCATTTTGTATTAGTGCCAATAAAAAAAAGGTTTGTCATGGTACTCTTTCACACTGTTCTCACTGGCTGCATGTTGGCTGCAAAATTGGTGCAGTGATGTGCTGCCAGAACAGTCTTTCTACGTGAATTTTACCTACAAAGAACTCATAAATATATAAACATTATTTATTTATTTATTTGTTTGTAAAAATATATTTTTTCATTAAAGCCCTAAGGGAAATTCTATAAGGAAAAATATCAGAAGGTTTTTTCTCAACTGTCAAATTCAAATTAAAGAAATGAATATACAGTAGTTGTCACTTTTCTGTATCCCTGGGTGGTTTTCGTTGTTTGTTTTACAGGTTTCAGGGGTTGAAACAACCTTATTTACATAAAGAATATGTTCTCAGTCTACGTACAGTTACCAAAACATCTGCATACACAATGGTTGCGAGACAGGGAGAGAGAAAGAGTGTGGGAAAGAGATTACAATGAATAAATATTGTATATAACCTGACATTAATTTTAATCATTAACATAATGTACTTTGGCCTATGTGAGATTTACAGTATGACAATGTTTTTTTCTTAAAGAAAATTAAGCATGATCTCAATAAGCAACATTGCAAATAACTTGATTTACCAAACAACTGCCCTGAAAAAATTAGGGTAGCATTGTGCACAAAAAAGGGGCGTCTCTCCAAAGAGTTTTAACATCAGGTTTTTACTAAATATCATACCAGAAACATTCATGCACTCTATTTTTCAAACATGTGATAATCTCGAAAAAAATATGTCACTATATGAAAGCTGAAATATAATTTCTGTCTTGGGGGTGGCATTTCCATGGGTACACTAGTAGGTCAGAAGGGTATTGAATCCTGAATGAGATAGGGAGCCAGTGTAGCGCCTGAAGGATGGGTATGATGTGTTAGTGTTTACGCATTCTCATCATGATCTTAGCAGCGCTGTTTTGAATGTGTTGGAGCTTCTGGAGGCTCTTGCTCTGGATCCCGATGAGGAGTGCGTAACAGTAGTACAGCCAGGAGGAGACAAAGGCGTGGACAAGATTCTCAGCATCTGACAGGGAGAGTGTGGGACGGAGTTTGACAATGTTTCTGAGGTGGTAGAATGAGTTTTTGCACAGATGTTTAATGTGGGCCTCAAAGTTCAGGTGAGGGTCCATTTTGATGCCAACATTGGTGACGGTTGGAGAGAGGGGTGTGTCTTGGCCAGAGAAGGTGATGCTGGTTATGGGGATGACCGGATCTGGTGTGGGGTGCCAAGTAGAATTGCTTCTGTTTTGGAGCTGTTCAATTTGAGGAAGTTATGCTTCATCCACGCCTCTATCTCCTCCAGGCAGGTGGTTAGTGTCGATGATGGCAGGGGTGCAGAGGGGCTATGAACTGCTTGTGGCATCAGCATAGCCATGGAATTAAATTCTATGCCGGCTGATGACATGGCCAAGGGGTAGCATGTAGAGGGTGAACAGGTTGGTGCTGAGGACTGATCCTTGGGGGACACCACAGGTGACAGTGTGGGTCTGGGACTTTTTGTCTCCCAAGGAGACATGCTCGGTTTCGCTTCCTGAGAGACACGACCTGAACCAGTCTAGGGCGGAGTCAGGAAGACCGATGGTAAGAGTGTAGGCAGTTGAGGAGGATGTCGTGATTGACGGTGTCGAATGCTGATGTCAGGTCGACGAGGAGAGATTTTTTAACAACGGATCTCAACTGTGTAGTGCAAAAAGGACAAGAGGATCTCAAACTAGTTGTTTTTCATTAAAGGCAAATCTTTACAAATTAAAGTGCAATAACAAAAGAAAACAAGATACATGACATAAAAAACCGTTAGGGAGGTATAATGTGTCATTTTTTCTTTCTTACTTAAGTAAAATGACAGATTTAAAAAACTACTTAAAAAGTACAAGTACATGAAAAAACTACTCAATTACAGTAGCATGAATAAATGTAGTTTGCTACTTTCCACCTTTGGTAATGTACATGGTCGTGAAGTGAGTGTCAACTGCTTTTTCCAGCACCTTGGAAATAAACGGAAGGTTGGAGATAGGCCTATTGTTGGTAAAGACATCTGGGTCTAGGGTGGGTTTTTGAGGAGTGGTGTAATGACAGCAGTTTTCAAGGCAGATGGAACATGGCCAGCCTGTACGGAGTGGTTTATGACTTTGGTGATGAGGGGACTTATAGCAGAGATGTTAGATTTTACCAGGGCTGTCGGAAAGGGATCCAGGGTGTGGGTGGAAGGTTTCATTTTGTTTGAAGAGGAGAGAGCGGACGGTGTCAACTTTTGCTCTCCTTCATTTTCCACAGCTGGGAGGTGGGTGTAACGGGGGCTGAGCGTGGGAAATAGACTGTTCTGGTTTTGACAGGATCGTGGAGATCCAGGAGACCGTTCTGGAAAAAAGTCCACTACTTCACTGGTTGATGAAAAGTTAGCAGAGGAGAGATGTTGGAGGTCCAGTGTGTCCATGTTGATATTTTTTATATTTCTGAAGTGAATCTGGCGCTCGGGTTTGGTAAGAGCAGACTGGAAAGGCAGCTCCATTGAGAAAGCCTTGTGGTCAGACACACCCAGATCATAGGTTAATAAGTTTCCACTCCACGTTTTTTGTCTGGTGATCTTACAGAGTTTCCAGTGCTACTAATTCCAGAGATGGCTGCATACTGATAACGTGGCAGACGTGTGACAGTGCACTCTGCTGAGGACCAGATGGATGGAATGAAGTGACCAGGCTTTAAGTAAACAAACTTTCACAGGAGCTTCTGTGGATGTCAAAGGTTCGACACAGAAGTCCAATTTGTTTAATGGCTGTCATGCACGTTGGAGTAGTCCAATTGTTGAGTGTCAACAGTTGCGAGATGGAATATTTCAACATCATGCTGGTCGCCAGTGGTGTTAGCCTGGAGCTAGTGCATAGCCACCAGCCGCTCATTGCACTGGGGAACAGCTGTTCGGGGGAATACCTCACAGAAGCAGCTCTAGACAGAGACTGGAAGGTCCGGGTAGAGGTCCACTGACAGCAGGAGGTTGACCCATAGTTTACCTGTGTTGGAGAAGATGGCAGTAGGTAGGAAAACCACCGTCAAGTCAGTAAAAACCTTGCAAAAAAAGCTTAAAGTTAAAATGTGTATAAGTGCTTTTACGTGCTAAAAACAAGAGTGGTCTAAAACTGCTTAAGTTTAAATTTCATACTAAAAACCAGGTTATATGTACATTATTGGTGGAGAAGCGGCGAACAGCCAACGTCAGCGTCCTCTCCACTGTCATTCTCTAGATATTCTTCGTGGTAGCCGACGATTGTTTAACTGACAACAAAGTGACTGACACTCACTTTAGAGATAAAGAAAGTAAGGAAATAAGAAAAGTCACTGGCTACAAGTAAAACCATGAAGTACATTAATTCCAATTTCAGTTCAGCTTTGGAATTTAATATAAGACATGGATGTTGGATGACAATGACATGTTTCCTCAATAGTAAAACCAGAACCTCCTGATATACTTGTTAAAATACTTTAACAGTGCCTTTCACATGATTTTTATGGGGTGCTTTCTGAGCTTATACTATACAGGTTGCAAAATGGGCAAGTTTTGACTTGGCATTATATTTAGTTTGGGTAACCTCTTGACAGTCTACGGAAAGGAAATTTATGAATACTTTTATTATTTTTTGTTTCAACACCCTGAAACAAAGTATGCCTCTCTTTGCATATATTAAATAATCAAATCCATCATGTATTTACCATAGACATGCATGAAAATATTAATTAGCGGGGGTTTATAATTGTGCAAAACCAATTATTTAGAAACAGGGTTTTTCAGTCTATTTGGAAATGATAAGAGGTGAAATCCTGGCTGCCAATGCTCAGGGTTATTTTGGAGCATTATGGAGCAACACAAACCCAGTGAGATTAAAAAATCATTATCTCTTTTTAATGAACATGCATTGTCATTTAATGATTCAATATTTGTACGTTGCACCAGTTATAAACATACACTAAGAAGATTACAGATTTTTTTCTTCTTCTGTTTTTGCCTTGTCTAACGGACAAGGTTTATTTTTTGCTCATGACAATTGATTGCTTGGAATTATTGAATAAAATATACAATGGTGTGAAACAATGAAGCTGCATATCTTTTCTATGCACAGATTGTGACTAACTTGCTTATTATCATGTTTGTGAATGAGCTGATTTCAGTTTTTCTAAGGAAATCTTGCAGCAGCATGGCTACTAAAAAATATTAAGAAATATGATAACTAAAGTGAAATGATTTATTATAGACTCAAGACATGTTTCAAAACTATTTTCGGTCCAAGAGTCAACTTGTTTTGCTGCAATGTTACAGCAACAATGTTGTGTATTTTGATTTCTCACACTGGTTTTAAGAAGAAGATTAAGAAAAAATTAGAAAACCGAGCTGATGACAAATATGAAGGACATTAATTGGGTATTTTTAGATTTCTACAAACATCCTTACAAATCAGAAGTGAACCCAGAAGTAAGCCAATATAAACACTCGAAGATTCTATAAGATTATATTACCAGAAATGTCAGGGGATCAGAGAGAGTATCTGAATAGTACCATAACAGTTGGGGAAGTCAAAAAGGCCATCTCATTACTGGCAGCTGGGAAATCACCTAGCTGGGATGATTTTCCCTCAGAATATTATAAGAAGCCAACAGTTTGGCTCCGATCTTATTTATGAAGAATCTTTCTTACTCTGAAAATTACCAGAAACATTTAACAAAGCCTTGATTTCCCTTATTGATAAAAAAAAAAAAAAAAGATATTATCATACGCCTGTTGCACCTTACAGCCTGTCCTAACAGCAAGCGACAAATTAGTCTGATTCTATTGTTTCCTATTGGAGTGTCCTAACTGCCTGTGAGTGACGCAGCGCAAAGCGCGGCGCCGTTTTTACCCCGACGCCCTGTTTCTATTATCCTCTCTGTCGCTCGCGTCAACGGACAGAACGAGGAAGGAGGTGGCTCTACAAGGCACTGACACTCTCTTTTCTCACTCAGCAGAGCTTGGTAGCTCATCTTACAAAGTGGAGATAGAGGTGCATTAATAATATCCACATCCATGATTGAAATGTTGTGCTCTGACTTGTGTCACCGGAAAATAGACTTTTTCGGCTCACCTCGAGCCGTTTATCAACGAGCCTCTGTGTTGTGATTTGAGTAAGCTGCTTGTTAATACAAAACACCACACATCCGTTTGTCCATCTTCAGTACAAAAGCACTAGCTGTTATTCTCTTAGCAAGGTGGGATACTGAAATTACCGAGCAGAGAATTCAAGCGAGCCCAACAGCGAGCGTGGGAGCATGCACGCAACATAAAACACTTGCGTGCTGTTAGGACACGGTGTTATGCAACTTAATGGAGATGGACACACCTTGATAGGTGCATTCTCTTTGTATGCTCAAAAGGCATTCAATAGGGTGGAGTGGGGATTTTTACAGCACACTCCAAATATTTGGGTGCGGGGAGAGTTTTATCAACTGGGTATGTTGACGCACATTTTGTTGTCTGGTCAGTCCAAAACAAAGTTAGAAACACAAAAATTCCATTTGGATATGCCAATCCTTTCAATTGGTCAACATAAAACAGATGTATAAATATAACAAAACAAAATGCCTGTGGTCCTATCTCTGTTTCCTTCTTTTGCCACGGTCAAAAACCATTTACCTTCTTGTGCGCAACTCCTGCTGCTAATCAGCGTCCTTTAAATAAACTTTGGCTGCCTGGGTTCACAGCGCCACCCAGTGGTCAGCCGAATAAACAAAACACCCACAAATGGCTCCAACAGGGTATATATAATTTATTCAGATCCAAGAGCAGCTGTGATAACAAATGGATTATTATCACCATTCTTTAAACTCATGGGAGGAACCAAACAAGGTGATCCCCTTAGTCTCTTGGCTCTTTGCCCCAAGAGAGAATGGATGACTAGCTCTCCCTAATATGGAATTATATAATGTAACATTTGAGATGAATAAGCAGTTGAGACATTGGGCAAAATTTTAGTCCAACCCTGGGTGGGTAAAAATAGAGAGGGCCCTTAAAGCGCCATCTGGTGTCATCGCAGTGTTATCACAAAAGACACAGGATGTCAGATAGAGGGAGCAAACTTAATATTACAGCACTCTCAGTGGGCATGGACAAGGGCACATAAGATTCTGGGGGTTTCACTGTTTAAAGAAAACTACTCCTCTGTATAGAATAATCCATCCATTTGATAGGTAAAAAATAAAGATGTTATGGGATACTTGGCTGACAAGAGGGATACTTGTAGTTAATGCATCCTTGTGAAAGAGATCTTGATCTAAATGGGTTAATTACCTGGTTAAATAAAGGTAAATAAAAAAACAACAAAAACTGTAGTTAATGATAGAGACTGCTCATTCAGGTCTTTTGATGACCTTAAAGAAGATATACTTTTATTAATTAAAAATGACCTTAATACTGATATATGGGAGGACTTGCGGCAGGAAATTATATCAAATGTATTTATTTAGTGTAAAATTATACACAATAATATTTTACACCTCTGAAATTGTTTTAAATGGGCTTAGCTAAGGATAATTAATGTTGGAAATGTCACGAAATGTAAGAACAGAGTACTGGACCCAATTGCAGTAACCAAAATGAAAATATTTATTAAGCAAAAAGTCAAAAGACCAAAATAAAAACTTACTTAAATCCAAAATCCAAAAATGTACAACAGAAATTATCACAGGGCGGCACGAGAACAAGTCACTGGAAAACACTGACAAACAGACATCCAACAAACGACACCGACATACGACAATGATCTGATGACAAGAGGGAAGGAACACTGAGGGTGCATTCGGATTGTCCCTCCTATCTACTTTCACTATCCACTTTACCTTAACCCCGTGAAAACGTCATGGGGTTAAGGAAAGGTGTTAGGAGAATTCATAAAGGACTTAGGGAAAGGCGATCGCGTTGTTTTGACAATCCGACCGCATTTCCACTAGGCGACGTAATAATGCGACGGCGGCGGAGGTTAGTGACGTGGGTCTGCCATGGTGAAACTACAATATTCAGAAAATGGACTACTAAAAGCTCATCTAAAAACGTTCCCCTGTGCCTTCTTACCGGTGAAATAATCCTAATAACCATGAGGTTGGAATTAAAATAAAAGGAATAAAGGTTACCAGGCTACTTCACTTTGATCGTTTTACAACATCAGCATCACGTTCATAGTTCACCTCTGAGTTTAAGATTGTTCAAAGTTGTTCAAGTCATATTGCAGTGGTAACTTCCATGATCTGCGTCCCTTTTCTTTTTTTATTAACAATGTTTTATATTCCAATTTCTCGTATGAATCAACATCAAATAACAGCAAAGCATCTCCACTAAACATGAGACAAGAATAAAACTAAAAGCAATGTTCACCTTCTTCACACACACAAAATAAAAATAAATAAATAAAAGGAATACAAAGGCAGTAACAAATTATAAGTCTAATCAATATATAAACCAAATGCAGATTGTCTCCTCATTTCTCCTCCAACAGATCGTTAGTTTTCGTGAACGGTCGGGTGCGCGAGTCGCTTTAAATATTGCGGCCGCAAGGAATTGTGGGGCGGCATTATCTCATCTCCTTTCGTCAAGGATGGTCCAGTGGTTCCTATGCTAAAGGAGGTTATAAAGGAAGCATTGACCCACCTTTCCTTAGCTTTTAGAGAATTCGAACGGCTCTTATCATGGCCGCCACTTAAATACTTCCGGGGTTAAGGAAAAAAGAATAGTGAAAGGAGATAGGAGGGACAATCCGAACGCACCCTGAGACTAAATCGACACAGGAGTAATCAAACAGGTGAGACTAATGACACAGGTGAAGACAATGAGGGCAATCACACTGAAGGGAAACACACAGGGCAGGAAGAAAATACAAGACAAGAAACACTGAAGACAAGAACTACATAATAAATCCATAACCACACAGAGAACTCAAGAATAACAAAAACACAGTAGAACATAAAGAAACACTAGGATAACAGATTGCAAAATAAAACAGGAAACACTAAAGACTAAACTAGGAAACACACAAGGGAAACAAACACAAGGGAAAAATGAAAACTAAAACCAGATAAAGAAATCCAAACTCTGAAATCCAAAACTAAAACAGGCCAAATCATGACAGGAAATGTAATAGAAAAGTGGGCACATTTCTCTATTACATTTTGGGCTGCTCCATGGTACTACCTTTTTGGATGGTGGTGCTGAAAGAGTCTGGAAGGCTCTAGGGTCTCATTTATAACCGTTGCGTACGCACAAAACGGGCCCGAAACTGGCGTACGCCATTTCCCACGAAAAGTCTGTGATCTATAAAAACAAACCCGACAGTAAACTGTGCGCACCGGTAAGTAAACTCTGACCCATGCGTACATACATTTTGGAGGCATGGGAAATTGGCGACACAGACGGCGAAGTGGTGAATTGAAGCCTGCATATTGTGCATTGATGTCTCTTCCACATTTTACTTCACTAAATATCAAACTTTACTGACAGATCCACCTCATAATAATCATTGATACCGGCCGTTGTGTAGTGAGCGTGTGCATGTAGTGAGCCGTTTTCAAGAAGTAACTTTCAATATTAAAAAAAAAAATTATAAATTTTGTAAATAAAAGTCCACCACACATATTTCATCAGCGCTGTCTTGTCTTCATTATCCCGGACGGACCTCAGAGGACTGGACTGTACACTAATGTAATCACTGATGTAGAAATCAGAATTAAACTAACAGAAAAACCATAGCGCCACTTGTTTTCATTAATGTCTTTAAATATTGTGCATTTCTCATCAAGAGTGATTTTTAGTTTGAATAAATATGACTGAGCTCAGAGCGCACAGAGACACGGTGGTGGCTTCACACATTTCGCCTTCTCGTTACTCAGAACTTCTTCATCACCTGCACGTATTTATTGTGTAAATTATTCAAGTTTGGAAGTAACGTCGGGGCATCTCTGACACGATCATTAGGCCTTTATATCCTCATAATCAGTCACAGAGCAGACGGAGTTTGTCACGAAAAAATGTGGCGAACAATTAAAAGTTGTTCATTGGCTGGTCGCGAGACACTGTTAGGGGGGTCGCGAGATTCCTTCCAAAAACATTTAAAAATGGGAAATGGTTTAAAATTGGATATGAACGTATTGACGATCTGCCAAAGCAGAGAGATCATAGAACCGGGCTAATGTGTTTATTCCATCCTGCTGCAGTTTATAGCCTATTCTTAATATTTACAGTCCATGGTTCTTACACAGACTCGTCTCCCCCTCACCATCTGCTCTGCAGCGGAGCGGGATCCCCGCTGAACATGAAAACGAAACTTAAGAGTTAGTCCGTTAAAGAACTCTATCCCGGTTATATACAACTGTTTGAGATTTGTCCAAACCGACAGGGCTCGAGAAACAGTTATCTGAAGAGTTTGCAAAGTTAAGGTTTGTAGCCTACTTCAGATGGCGACACAACGAACCGTTTTAACGAGCCGGAGAGACGTTAAGCAGTCTGCAGAGAGTCACACAGAGCGGAGCTCAGAGAGTCAGTGATGGGAGATATAACCCCGGTGTTTAAACTGATGCTTACGATGTTTTTCTGCTCTCTCTTGTTTTTTACAAGTTACTAACAAGCCTCTCCACCCGAAGCTCACCTGTTGTGATAACTGAAACGAGAATTTAACGATGTTATGAAACGGAGGGAGGCGATCATATCCGCGACTCCGCGAGGTCCGGACCTCGGTGGATAAAAAATGTTTGAATTAGTACAATCATTTATGTCTCTACATTGATTTCCATGCATACTGCTTTAACTTATGTGATGTCAGTCAGCTGCTCTCTCTCCTCTCGTTCAGTGTGCATCATGCAGCCGAGTGAGTAACCATGGTGACTGTCTGTTCGTCAATCAACGATGTCCCGCCCCCTCTATGAATAAAACTCTTCTAACAGTAAAACTTACTTTGACCATGTGTCACAGAATTAACATATTCTGTATAATGTTTGAAGTCTTCATGTTTTTAAATGCATGATAACTGTGTGAATGTACCTGAACTCTAAAATAGATTTAAAGACACAAAAGAGGACACAATACTAAATCATTATTTTAAAGTGGAGCAGAAAACCCTAAAATTGTGCATAAAAATAGATCAGAATGTAGGAAAGACATTTCTGGTGTTAAAAATGTTCAGGAGGGAGACCCCCAGACCCCCAACAAAGACATGTTTGAATAGACTAAACTTATCAGCACAGTTTTTGTGCATTTAAAAACATTATACGAGGTAATAAGTGGTTGAACTGGTCAGTAAATTTTTAAGATCAGTATGAAAAAAAATCGTGATATAATATTTTTTCTAATTTCACCCATTAATTTGAAAATATATACACAAATATGATGGTGTTTGGGCTATTGTGTGGTGTTCTAATGCCAGTGTTTGGATAGGCCTAATAGTGTGCGTGGCTGTGTGCAATGTCCACCTACAGGGACAATGGGGGTCCCCAGTCTCTAGGATCGTTATATTGGGGGTCGCGGGCTGAAAAAGTTTGGGAACCCCTGTGTTAGGGATCTCTGATGCCAGCAGGTATTACGAAAGCAGAGTTGGCACTAATAATAACAGGTTGAATTGTAGCAGCCATGATTATTCTGCGTAATTGGAAGAGACCTGTTACGTGCCGTAGTGTGTGTGTGTTTTGTGTTTGTTTCTATATCTCCCTCTCCTTTTGCTTTGCACGTTGGTGCTCTCCCTATTGCATCCGGGGATTGAGCTCACCCGATGCCAACTAGCAATCAAAGGGCCTCAGCATATAAACAGGAGAGAGGAGATGCCAGGGCCAGACTTGATGGCGGAGACGGAAGAGTTATATTCTGGTGTTCGGATCTTTGTCGATTACGACCGGCAGTAGTGATGAAGAAACAGCGGGTTGCAAACAAACTGTACCAATGGTGATGGTGGTGGGTGGTCTTCAGATATGGAGGTTAGCCAGAGGAAAATAGCAAAAAAGCAATCATGATTTGCAGCAAGTAGCAGAGAAGAGGGCACATCAAAACAAGTTACAAAAAAGCTAAAAGTTAAAACTAATGGGAACAGTAGGCCTAATGCTGAAAAGCAGGATGAGTGGAAAGTTATCATTACGCTCAGTAATGATAATGGACACTTCAACCTAGTTCAGGTGACTAAATCAATTGAGAAGGAAATAGGGAAAATAAAATATGCTAAATTGTTGGGCAACAGAGGAATTCTGATATCAGCAGTAAACAAGAAACGATTATGAAAATTAGTTACCTTAATGGTGGACAGATAACATTGCATAGACCAGGAATGGCAGCAAAGTTAAAGGAATACTTCACCCGTTAAAATATGAATCTGTAGTGAAATTGGGTCATACATGTAGTAGAAATGTGAAATAAATTTTGAAGTTGGTGCCTTCTTGACCGAGAAAAGGCAGAAAATGTCTTTTTACCTCATGTGGATTAAAGACAACAACTCCCAGAATGCACAGCACAGCAGGCAACTCCCACTGATCTAGAGAACACTGCCCACCAGAGCAAGCGCTCTTCGGCTACAAAGCTATCACACGCAAACTATTTGGCAGATTCATTAAAACTTCTGAAGTACTCTTCATTTCTTTTTCTTTCGAAATGGTGAATTATTGCTTTGTACCGGGATGTTCAATCACAACAAGGAAAGGACAAGAAGTAAGTTTTCACCACTTGCCGATTAGAGATTTGGAGCGATGCAATGTTTACATTGGCTGCGGGCTAACCCGTTGTTAGCAGAGGACACCGACATGGAGCGACTGAAAACCCAGAGGTAAGACTCGCTACACTATATTTCTGATCACACACAATGATACAGTCATCTGCAGTAAAGCAGCACATCACATGTAAGTTTTATAAGTTAGCTGTATAAGTTGTATAAGTTAGTTAGCCAAAATCTGCCTTTTGTTCACTCCAGAATAATTTCATGTGTCGGCGCTGCTAAAACTCGACTCTATTTTTGATCACACACAGTGACTGTCCTCATCAGTAAAGCAGCAAAGTTAGCAATGTAACGTTAGACACTTACATATACATTTTATATAAGTTAGCTGTTATCAATGTAAATCCGCCTTTTTCGCGTATGAATAGTTATGTTATTGAATGTTTTAACGTTATTGAACGTATGTCATTTCAGACTTCAACGACGTCTACAGCTGTTTTGGTGTCGTCTGTAGATGAAGAAGAACAATGCCTGTTCACCTCAACACCGGTGAAAATACCTGCCTCTGTCCAAGCACAGTTTGTAAGTTTGTACAGCATATTCTTTCTAAAGTGATTCAAAAACGACTGTATGACAGTAATTATCAGAATCAGATTTATTGGCCAGGTATGTTTAACACACAAGGAATTTAACTTCGGTAGACTGTGCTCTCTTTGTACAAAGGTAAAACATTAAATATCAAAAATAAGCTAAAAAAATAAACAAATAATTAAAGACTAATATGTACAAGACTAAATAAGAAAATAGTGCAGTGGTGAGTAGTGCAACAAAAATGCTGAGGTTAACATGAGGTAGATATTTTTACAGTATTTACATTAAAGAGTGTGTGCAGATGGTAATTTAAATAAAATAAAGATACTATATATTTGCATATATGTACATTCACAGTGACAGTTTTGTTCCAGGGTTATTTCACAGCAGCAGGTCTGACACTCTCTGACTGCTTAGCGTTCATCAGAGTGACAGCCTGGGGGAAGAAACTGTTCTTATGACGGGTTGTTTTGGCGTACAGTGATCTGTAACGCCTGCCGGAGGGAAGGAGTTTGAAAAGTTTGTGTCCGGGGTATGAGGGGTCTGCAGTGATGTTACCTGCCCGTTTCCTGGCCCTGGACCGGTATAAGTCCTGGATGGGGGGAAGGTCGACACCAATGATCTTTACTGCAGTCCTGATGGTCCGTTGCAGTCTGTGTCTGTCCAGTTTGGTTGCAGATCCAAACCAGACAGTGATGGAGGTGCAGGGAACAGACTGGATGATGGAGGTGTAAAACATGATCAGCAGCTCCTGGGGCAGGTTGAACTTCCTGAGCTGACGCAGGAAGTACATCCTCTGCTGGGCCTTTTTCCTTAGAGTGTCTATGTGGGAGGTCCACTTCAGGTCCCGTGAGATTGTGGATCCCAGGAACCTGAAAGAGTCCACAGTAGACACTGTGCTGTTCAGAATGGTGAGGGGGGGCTTCTCCTGAAGTCTACTGTCATCTCCACAGTCTTGAGCGGGTTCAGCTCCAGATGGTTCTGACTGCACCAGAGAGCCAGCTGTTCCACCTCCCGTCTGTAGGCAGACTCGTCACCGTCCTGGATGAGACCGATGACGGTGGTGTCGTCTGCGAACTTCAGGAGTTTCACAGAAGGGTCCCCTGAGGTGCAGTCATTGGTGTAGAGGGAGAAGAGCAGAGGGGAGAGAACACACCCCTGGGGGGCGCCAGTGCTGATTGTCCGGGTGCCGGACGTGATGCTCCCCAGCCTCACCTCCTGCCTTCTGTCAGTCAGGAAGTTGGTGATCCACTGACAGGTGGAGGCAGGCACAGTGAGCTGGGTGAGTTTACGGAGTTTAGTGGAGTTAGAGAGAATTAGTGGAGTTTAAAACTGAAAAGAAACCTATAAAATACTGCCACTACACCTTTATGTTAGATGACACAAAGGAAATACTCCACACAGAACTGGTGCAGGTAAGACAAATATAAATGGATGCAGAATAACAATAATGAATCATTTCAGTTGCTATGTTGAAAATTGTGATAACATCCAAGTAATTATTAAACTTGACTCTTTAGTCTACAGAGACCACCAGCTCTGTAAGCCATGGAACCACTGGCTTTCAGAAGGGGCATGAATGAGCTTTTGCACCAGGGCCTTGACGTGGAGGTGATGGCCACTGACCACTCCACATCTATAGAGAACAAAAGTGATGACGTATTTTTGTAGGCCAACCCGGAAGTAGCATCGCCATGGGTTCTAACGAGAATTCGCCTATGGGATTTTTGCATTGGATTTTGGATCATTGCAAAAAATAAGCTCTGTGGCTAACACACATTTCTGATGCATAGGCGTTTTGTTCAGCAGGATAATCTTTACAAATGAACACCACTTTTATGAAGTTTGGAGCGTTAATCCAGCCGAGAGAAGTAAAAAGCTAACGTTATGCTACAAGCGAACTACACCACAGTCGGTTGATTTTGACGTCACTACCGTGATGCTTCATCGATCTAATCAGCGGTTTTGACAAGCTAGCGAAACCGTAGCTTAATACGTTTTTTATTAACCTAATATTTGCAAGAGCACTGAAAAACAAGACTAGATGCTGTAAGGCGGACTAGTGAGACAGTTCCCGGCGTGATGACGTTTAATGTCCCCGACAACCACTGTAGTCTCATTTAGCCACTTGTTAGCAACCGTCGTTTTTAGTACGCGTAAAAACTTTAAAATTCACAAGTTGGGGTCTTATCTAACGTAGTTTATCTCGTCTAACAAAACGCCCAACATCTCTTAAGCTTGTGTTAACCACAGACCTTATTTCAGGTGTCTAACCACAAACCCATTCAAAATCCCCATTGACTTTTAGAGTTAGGAACCCATGGCGCTAAAATGCTAACTCACTTCCGGGTTTTAGGACTCATTCCTGTGGCACTCTATACAGAAGCTCATGAGGGAACAATATCCTAATGTCCAGCATGACTTTGATGTCTGGCACACAGCTAAAGGTATGTATTTTTTGCCATCCTTCTCCACATTTCTCAGGCCCTATTCTCCTTGACCCCTCATGGTCTCACACTCTTCCCCCTCCCAGAATGGAAAACAGCATCAGTGTGACCATGCTCCTCTAACAGCAGAGGAGCAGAAGACGCGGGTGTGGACGGAGAGGGACTCAGTGGCATGGCAGGACCTGTCGTCGCTGGTCCTTGACAAAAGGCTTTTGAAAGACCTCGAAAAGATGGCCGTGTTCAAACATACTGGTGAGAATAGATGCCCTTGTACACTTGAATATTTTTCCAAATCCTAATGAACATGTTTTAATTAGCCCTATCTATTCTCCCTTTCTCTTAAATATCATCAGCGCTATGTAAATATCACATAGGAACACTGGAGGTCTTTCACAGTGCAATGCTCAATACCTCCCCAAACGCCAGGCGTTCTCATTCCAGGGAATGAGGGAGAGGTGTCACCTTGCCATCCTAGAGCACAACGAAAACATTGTGAAAAGGAAGCAAGCCACAACAATGAAAGGTGTGTTACCATGTGCTCTCAGAATAGTATAATAGCCAAAAGACAATCTTTACAGCTAACTAAATTGGCATATTTTGCTGAAAGGTTTATATACAGTATTCCTGGGGAGAAAAGTCTAGTACAGTCAAGTCTTTGTTCATATTTTCTGTGTAATCATATTCCCTGTCCTTTACAGGAGAAACATGGTTCAATCAAGTGTACTGCAAGAGGTCCAAGCAGTGGGTCTTGAAAAAAATCTTCACGCCACACACCACCCAGTTCATAGGAACCCTCATCGAGAGGGTCATGAACAGAAGACGCATCCCAAAAATCCAGTTCAAGATGCCAACCTCCTCACTTGCCCTGCCACAACCTGCTCTGCCACCCAACATTGCCCCCGTACCTAAATCATCAAAGGAGGCTTGTTAGAGCCCGATATGTAACAACTACCCGAAATGTAACAACGACCCACAAGCTCTGATCTGAAAACTAAGATAGAATTGTCAGCTGTTGATTGCAAACTTGAAATCAGGGGCGGGATTTCACTAAAATCCAACCTTAAAAGAGTCTGAATCTGAAACTACCAGCAGAACAAGCTCTGATCTGAAAACTAGGATAGAATTGTCAGCTAGGTGAGTGAACTGAAACTTGCTTTGAGTAGATATTGATAGTGGGTCGTTGTTAGGCTTTGTTCAGGCTGAGCACTTGAGTTTCATTCTCTGAGCACCAACAGGAGAGGCAGTTGACGCGTGTCACACCCTCTGTTGATTGCAAACTAGAAATCTGGGGCGGGATTTCACAAATCTGAGCACTTGAGTTTCATTCTCTGAGCACCAACAGGAGAGGCAGTTGACGCATGTCACACCCTCTGTTGATTGCAAACTAGAAATCTGGGGCGGGATTTCACAAATCTGAGCACTTGAGTTTCATTCTCTGAGAACCAACAGGAGAGGCAGTTGACGCGGGTCACACCCTCTGTTGATTGCAAACTTGAAATCAGGGGCGGGATTTCACTAAAATCCAACCTTAAAAGAGTCTGGATCTGAAACTACCAGCAGAACAAGCTCTGATCTGAAAACTAGGATAGAATTGTCAGCTAGGTGAGTGAACTGAAACTTGCTTTGAGTAGATATTGATAGTGGGTCGTTGTTAGGCTTTGTTCAGGCTGAGCACCAACAGGAGAGGCAGTTGACGCGTGTCACACCCTCTGTTGATTGCAAACTAGAAATCTGGGTCGGGATTTCACAAATCTGAGCACTTGAGTTTCATTCTCTGAGCACCAACAGGAGAGGCAGTTGACGCGTGTCACACCCTCTGTTGATTGCAAACTAGAAATCTGGGGTGGGATTTCACAAATCTGAGCACTTGAGTTTCATTCTCTGAGCACCAACAGGAGAGGCAGTTGACGCGTGTCACACCCTCTGTTGATTGCAAACTAGAAATCTGGGGCGGGATTTCACAAATCTGAGCACTTGAGTTTCATTCTCTGAGCACCAACAGGAGAGGCAGTTGACGCATGTCACACCCTCTGTTGATTGCAAACTAGAAATCTGGGGCGGGATTTCACAAATCTGAGCACTTGAGTTTCATTCTCTGAGAACCAACAGGAGAGGCAGTTGACGCGGGTCACACCCTCTGTTGATTGCAAACTTGAAATCAGGGGCGGGATTTCACTAAAATCCAACCTTAAAAGAGTCTGGATCTGAAACTACCAGCAGAACAAGCTCTGATCTGAAAACTAGGATAGAATTGTCAGCTAGGTGAGTGAACTGAAACTTGCTTTGAGTAGATATTGATAGTGGGTCGTTGTTAGGCTTTGTTCAGGCTGAGCACCAACAGGAGAGGCAGTTGACGCGTGTCACACCCTCTGTTGATTGCAAACTAGAAATCTGGGTCGGGATTTCACAAATCTGAGCACTTGAGTTTCATTCTCTGAGCACCAACAGGAGAGGCAGTTGACGCGTGTCACACCCTCTGTTGATTGCAAACTAGAAATCTGGGGTGGGATTTCACAAATCTGAGCACTTGAGTTTCATTCTCTGAGCACCAACAGGAGAGGCAGTTGACGCGTGTCACACCCTCTGTTGATTGCAAACTAGAAATCTGGGGCGGGATTTCACTAAAATCCAACCTTAAAAGAGTCTGAATCTGAAACTACCAGCAGAACAAGCTCTGATCTGAAAACTGGAAAGCGTCTAACGCTTCAGCTTTTCCACTGTACCTGGGCATCCACGACTTGCTTTGCCACTACTAATGCTTTGCCTATAGCTTCTTGTCCTCTACAAAAAACACAACATGTGCTACAAAGAAATCTCTGTCATTCATGGGAACAGAAAAAGACACATTTGTCATAGAAAACGCAATCCTGACAACTTGTCCTTCATTAAGAAAGCCTCTTCTCCACAACCTTCATTCACCTTTGGCCTCTGGAACTGTCAATCTGCTGCGAATAAAACTAAAAATTAAAAACTAAAAATGTCAGACATTCAGGCACTTGCCCTCACTGAAACCTGGATCCGCCCAGAAAACACAGCCACACCAGCTGCTCTCTCTGTTGACACAGTGTTCTCACACACACCCCGCTCTGTTGGACGCGGAGGTGGAACAGGTATCCTACTTTCTAATACCTGGAAATTCAATAAACTCCTCCCACTGAGCAACCATTCCTCATTTGAATATCACACAATCATGGTTACTGCTCCTATTAAGATGTACATTGCTATCATCTACCGCCCACCAGGGTGTAATCTGAATGATTTTGTTGTGGAACTAGACATGCTACTCTCAGAAATCCCTGATGATGGAGCACCACTTATTGTAATGGGAGACATGAATATACACACAGATAAAGCCCAGGCAACCAACTTTCTTGCTTTGTTGTCCTCTTTCGACCTCACACTGGTCCCAACTCCTCCTACCCATAAAGCTGGCAACACCCTTGATTTAATTCTGCTGCTCGACAGCAAACCTGACTGTCACCCCCCAGCATTTATCAGACCACTTCTTTATTCAATTCACAATATCCTTACCCGAACTTCCTCAGGTACAACCTCAAATGGTGTCATACCACCAAAATATGCGTTCGCTCAAGCCAGTCCAGCTGTCCAACGAGGTCTTGGCTGCCATGCCTGCCCATGAGGTATTTACTGCATTCTCTCCAGATGAGGCTACAGACACACTCTGCTCCACTCTAGCCTCATCTCTGAACAAACTCTGCCCTCTGGTGTCCAAGCCCGCTCGAAAAAACCAGCCTAGTCCCTGGCTCACTGAAGTCATAAGAGAGCAAAGAGCAGGGCTGAGGGCAGCAGAGAGAAAATGGCGAAAATCAAAACAATCCATTGACCTCAATGACTATAAGCAAAGACTTGTCTCATTCTCCTCCAGCCTAAAAACGGCCAAGACAACATATTATCAGAACAAGATATGCAATGCCACAGATACAAGAAAAATGTTTTCTGCTTTTAACTCACTGCTTCAACCTCCTCCTCCTCCACCCTCCGATCTGTTGACACCCGACATGTTTGCCTCGTACTTTACTGAAAAGGTTGCAACCATCAGTAACCAGTTTTCTGAGCCTGACCAACTCAGCCCAAAAGCACCGACCCAAAGTGCCTCATTCGACTCATTCTCCTCTCTGACTGAGGAAGAAGTCTCTAAGCTTGTGCTAGACTCTCGGCCGACTACCTGTCCTTTGGACTCGATACCATCAAGCCTCTTGCAGACCATCTCCTCTCCGCTTATTGATGCACTTCAGCATATCATCAACTCTTCTATGTCAACGGGAGTGTTCCCCTAAGCATTCAAGCAAGCTCGGGTCACCCCTCTGCTCAAAAAACCCACACTGAACCCAGCCCAGGTTGAAAACTACAGACCGGTTTCTCTTCTGCCCTTTCTGTCAAAAGTATTTGAGCGCACAGTCTTCAAGCAAGTCTCGGAGTTTCGGTCTAAAAACAATCTGTTTGATCCAAATCAGTCAGGCTTTAAGCGGGGCCACTCTACTGAAACTGCACTACTCTCAGTAACAGAATCGCTAAAGGCGGCCAGGGCGGCAGGTCAGTCATCAGTTCTACTACTCTTAGATCTGTCTGCTGCCTTTGACGCAGTCAACCATCAAATCCTCCTTTCCACGCTCTCTGAGCTTGGCATCTCAGGACCCGCCCTTTGCTGGTTTGAGTCCTACCTCTCTGGGCGATCCTTTAGAGTGTCGTGGAAGGGAGAAGTGTCCAAAGCCCACAGCTTATCCACAGGGGTACCTCAAGGGTCAGTGCTTGGTCCCCTCCTCTTCTCCATATACACAAGCTCACTTGGTTCGATAATCCGCTCTCATGGCTTTTCATACCACTGCTATGCTGACGATACCCAGCTCTTCTTGTCATTTCCACCAGACGATGTCACAGTCTCAGCTAGAGTCTCGTCATGCCTCACCGATATCTCTAAATGGATGAATGAACGGCACCTTCAACTCAACCTTTCAAAGACTGAGCTCCTTGTCATCCCAGCCAGTCCCTCTATGCAGCCACAGATCAATATCCAACTTGGAACAACCAAACTCATGCCCACAAAGTCTGCCCGGAACCTGGGTGTCATGATTGATGACCAACTAACCTTCAAGGTTCAAGTGGCCTCGATTGCCCGATCATGTCGTTTTGCCCTGTACAACATCAGTAAGATCAGACCTTACCTGTCAGAACATGCTACACAACTTGTGGTACAGGCTCTTGTGCTATCACGCATAGACTACTGCAACTCTCTACTGGCAGGTCTTCCTACATGCACAACCAAACCTCTGCAGATGATACAGAACGCAGCAGCACGACTGGTCTTCAACCTTCCAAAAAGAGCTCATGTCACTCTGCTGTTCATCTCCTTACACTGGCTCCCAGTCACTGCTCGCATTAAATTTAAAACTCTGCTGCTCGCCTACAAAACAGCAACAAAAACGGCTCCTCCTTACTTTGACTCTCTATTTCAGGTCTACACTCCCTCCCGTCCACTACGCTCTGCCAATGAAAGGCGTTTGATCCAACCTTCACAACAGGGTCCAAAGACGAGGACTAGACTCTTCTCCTCTGTCGCCCCCCGGTGGTGGAATGAACTTCCAAACTCCATTCGATCTGCAGAGTCCCTCTGTACCTTTAAGAAAAAGCTAAAGACCCAGCTCTTTCAGGAATACCTACTAACTTAGCTTAATGATGATGATCTGGATAGTATTGATGTAATGATGGTAATGATGATGGTTTTTGTTTTTTGTTTGAAAACGACGAAGTATAAGATGGTTTATATACTGATTAGAGTCTCAGACTGGCAGTTCATGTTGTGCCTTGCCTCTGGGCAATGCCTTTCAGCACCTGTGTGTCCAATCGGACTCAAAGCTGATCGTTCGTCCTTACTGACATTGTTCCTTTATTTTTCCTTGATCCTTGCTTGTGTTGTTCTTACTCTCTGATGTACGTCGCTTTGGATAAAAGCGTCTGCTAAGTGAATTGTAGAATTGTAGAATTGTAGACCCGAAATGTCGTAAAAAAAATGTAACAAAACCCGAAATGTAATAACTGGTCAATAATGTAACAAAATGCTGAGCCCAAAACGTAATAACTTTTTGCCCAAAATGTAACAAGTTGATACATTTTGGGTCAGCTGTTACATTATGGAGCAGGCAAAATATTTTTCTCCTAATAGTGTAATAATTTTATTACATCATAGAATGTATGAATATTTTATATATTAATCATTAAATATAGAGTTCAGTATGCAATAAAATCAATCGTCAATAGTTTTTACCTTAATACAAGCTGTGTTCATAAAGTGTTCATTCACAAATGCGCATGCATCTGTGTGTGTGTGTGTGTGTGTGTGTGTCTGTGTGAGAACTGAAACAACCCAACATTTTGTGAAATACTATTACCAAATATCACAGTACTTCATTATCATGTTACAATTTTAATGAAAACAGTTCAACAACAACAGTTGAAAGAAATTGGATTGAACCAATAGCTTACTACTGTATAACAAAATATAAGTGATACATCAATATCACATTACAGTTTTAATAAAAACAATTCTGAACAATTCAACAACAATCCAAAATAATTGGATTAAACTGAAACGTTAGTGCACACTTTAAAAGATAACTTAAATTCCTGATTTGAACAAAATATCTATTCTTTCTAGCAATTTAGGTTACATCCTTCAATAGTCTAACAATATAAAAAAAATGTTTTCCAGAAGGATTACCTACAAATTATTTTAAAAAGTATTAATGCAAAAAGTGTACCCCAAGAAAAAAAAGAATATGAAGTATGTGTATATATAGGGGAGGGGCTGCTCAATTTTTCCAGAATATATTTTTGACCTTATAGTTACCATAGGATATGTGCCTGAGCACAAGCCAGGCTTTCATCCACCGTGGGTTTTGACCGAATAACTCTTTGAGATGCAGCGCTAGACCACTTGATTTGTAGAGCTTCATGATGCTGATACAGCAGTCATCTTCATCATCAAGTGCCAAAGTATTTGCCAAAGAATCTCTAATAAAGATGGTGGGAAGATATCGCCTGGACACTTTTCGGAAAAGATGAGAGACTTTGTTAAAAGTCCCAAACATGGTCATGTCCATATCAAGGGTCAGTTTAATAATTTATGTCAAAATGTCAACAGGTAAGTATGGTATGTTTTCTTCCTCGGGGTCAGCAGGACCAGCTTGGACATTTTCTACCTCGGGGTCAGCAGGACCAGCTTGGACATTTTCTTCCTCGGGGTCAGCAGGACCAGCTTGAACATTTTCTTCCTCGAGGTCAGACATAGCATCAGCTTCAATGTCACTGAGAGGACTACAGCTGGGAGTAACTTCAATGCCAGAGCAAGGAAATGATTTATTTCCATAAGGCAGCCTTTCATTCTCAGCTTCCTGCATGGCCTGAATGTATGGATCAAATGATCCATAAAGACTGACATAGTGGTCTCCCTGCCCCTCAGCAAAGTGACCAATGGCTAACACAGGGAGGTTTTCACAGAAATTACCTGAGGGGGAGATGATAGTGGTTGCATCAACACCAAGGGTTGATACAACCAAAAACTGTACATTAAATAGAAGTGAGGCTCTCTGAAGGGTAATGTGGTCCCCAAATGTTTCACGTTGAGCCATGCTATGGATGTAGTCATGCCATGTCCCCTCTACATACTGTGACAGTGGTGTCCCATCCACGGCAATCGGACAGTTCTTTAGATCAGAGACTAATTCCTCCCTCAATGTTCTAGCAGATCTGAAGATACCAATGGTGGCCAGTTGATCTGCCATTGCACCAAATTGGCAACTGCCATCTGGGTCAGGATCCAAGCGAATTTGTAAACCTGTTGTCTCAAATTCCTCCAGTCTGTCTTGATGGGTGTAAACTTGTGGATTTCTTGCCATCAACTTCCGACTTTTTTCTTTAAACCTTGTGACACTGGTTATGTTGGCAACTGAGAACCACTGTTCCCTTGGACTTGAGCTACTTGGCATTTGAAATTTCACTTTGTATTTGGACAACCTGATGTTACGTTTTACAACTACACCTGGCAATACAACATGGCGTTTGGAAACAGAAAGTCTGTGATTACTCAACTTCACTCTAACCAACACGTCGTCATGTACTCTGTAAACACAGGGTGCTATGTGTTTTGCCCGAATCGTACGTTCATTGCATCGCTCTGTGGCCTTTTTTGCCCTTTTCCTCAGCTTGCGCCGCCTGTCTTCAAATAACTGCCGATGTCTTTGGGAGGGGAGAAGATTTTCGGCTTGTTTATCGTGTGCTGGGCACTGGGGTTGTTTGTTATTGGGTTAGTAATCCTGTTACTTTTCCTACCATAATAAACTTGGAAAGGAGAAAGCCAGTGTAGAACTTCCTTAGGATCCTCGTTCATTATCCTGGCGTATACAGGTAAATGTTCAACCCAGTTAACCCCCCCTCGCTGGAACTGAAGCATATCATACATGATCTTTTTTCGGAGCATACGATGAGTCCTCTCCACCTTTCCTTGACTCTGTGGATGAAATGCCGAGCTTTGAATTACTTTAATCTTCAGACTATTTAATAGCCTTTGAACCTCACCTCTGAATTCCTTGCCTCTGTCATGTTGTACACATTTTGGTGGGCCATGCTCACAGTAGATTTCTTTTAGATGTTTTGCAATCTCACTGCTTCTTTTGCTTTTTAATGGTCTCAGCCATATATACCTACTGAAAACATCAACTGTCGTCAGGATGTAACGGTATGTGAAGGGACCATGCTTAACTTTCAACTTTCCCATGTCTAAGAGGTCAATTTGATGCCGATGTTGCACTTCTTTTGCTCTGATGGGTTTTGGGATTGGCTTGTTTGAAAATGTAGCCTTTAGAAGTTGGTATTGCCTGCACCTGTCAAGTGTTGTTTGGACATTACTTCTACTAACACCAGAGTATTTCTCGCTCAGGTGTACATTCAGTTTTCTTGCACCACTGCCTTTAGTGTCATCCAGAGCCGTTCTCACAATTGAGTTGATGGCTGATTTCTTTGCTGCCAGTTTTCCACCACACATGATGGCCTGGCCATCATCACTGAGGGTGTAGAGATGCCTATTCCTGTAAAATCGCACAATGGCACTGCGCTCTGTTCTCGATCTTTGGTCAACGGGAACATGATATTCCCCCTTCAGTAACTTCAGTATTATATTGTAGGTCTCGTCTGACATAGGCTGTTGTCCATGTCCTCCACATACCCAAAGGGTACAGGACAGGACAAAGAATAGTAGCAGCGTTTTCATGCTTCCAGATCGCCCTAGATGGAGGTCACCCCTGGTCCATGCTAGGTGGCTCAGGAAGGTCACTCTGAAAGGAGCCAGGAGAAACGTGAATCTCTGACCTCTGTGTACAGTATGTATTGACCAGTAGTACAAGTGCTCAGATTTTTTTGCTTAAGTAAAAGTAGCAATACCACAGTGTAAAAATAATCTGATACAAGTTTATGTCTTGTATTTAAAATCTTACTTAGTGTTACCCACACATTGATACCTGGGCGGGCTGCATATTAGAGTTATAATTCATATAAATAACAGAATATGTGTTAATGTACAGCTGCTTGATGCTGATGCTGAGCTGTATATACATAACGAAATATTGAGTGTTACTTTTCAAAACGCGAGGCGTAGTCATTGTATTTGTGTCTGTGCATGTGGATAAATTGAGCAGATTAAAGTTGCAAAAATGATTAATAATTTAGAGGGGAAAACACATTTGATATAAATACAAACCTAATTTAAAAATATACCCTAAGATAAGAGTAGAAAAAAAAAATCGATTCCTTGCATTCCTCCCTCCCCGCGAACGCTACAGCCCAGTTATGAGTTATCATTGTAATTTTGACAACCAAAATATACTCAATGTCACAAAAGTAAACTAGTGCTATTTAGAATAACATATTGTACTACTGGATGATAACAACTGATGCATTTATGAGTTCATCACTTAAATGTTGCAGCTATAAAGGTGGAGCTACTTTAAACTCCATTTAGGTAACATTGCAGGCCAAAGTTATCACCGCATCAAAGTTCATTATTGTGGCATTTCAGTGGTATAACTGGGCTTGTCATTATGGAAATTGCTCACAGGATTGTGGTGTTTTTGCAACTACTGTGTAGAGGACTATAATGTTTTTAACTCTGGAAATACCTGCTGCCTTACCTGCCTCAGCTGACCGAAGACTCTCACCGGAGATTTTCATGCTGAGGCTGCTGCATGTCAGTGGCACGAAGGCTTCAGCGTTGATTGGCTATTACTTGAATAACTAGCCAATCAGATAGCGTTGTGGGCGGGACATTAAGTGAGATTGAGTAGTGAGTGAAAACAGAGAGGAGGGAGAGAAACAGTTGCAGCGGAGCCAAAGAAGCCCACTTTTTAATGAATTTGATCTGTGATCGGTATTCTTTACCAAAGAAAGACCAATGTGTAACGTATTTTCTTTAAACTCAAACGTCTTTATTGGCATTAAAGTGTGGCCAAAGCATCTAAATCGATTTCTCCAATCATCAGTACAAAATAATGTATAAGCATTAAACACATTAAGATCAAATTCAAATTCATACATCCAAATTCTACAGCCATGTATTATTTTTGATGTCTTGTGTGTTATCGTCTCACTTTCTTCACTTTTAGAGAACAGAAGACTATAAATGACTTGGGCAACATCAATCATGCATAAATACCATAGACTGTATATATATATACTAATGGTCCAGTCCAAGTATACAATTATATATATATGGGGAATGGGGACATTTTTGTATGATACTACGCTCTACATTAAAGTAATAAACCCTTTAATCCATAAATGATTGACTCATTCTATGATGTAATCAAATTATTACACTATTAGGAGAAAAATATTTTGCCTGCTCCATAATGTAACAGCTGACCCAAAATGTATCAACTTGTTACATTTTGGGCAAAAAGTTATTACGTTTTGGGCTCAGCATTTTGTTACATTATTGACCAGTTATTACATTTCGGGTTTTGTTACATTTTTTTTATAACATTTCGGGTCGTTGTTACATTTCGGGTAGTTGTTACATATCGGGCTCTAACAAGGCTGCCACACCATCTTTCCAAAGCTACTTCTGAGACCTCTTCCCACTGGACCTTCCTCCATTTCTCTCTGCTATTCCTGGACTCCTCCAGCTGTGCCTTTTCAGAGTCTGCCACTACTGTTTATATTTTTTTATTTATTTCTTGCTTGTTTAGTTTCTTGGGAACTTTTTATTTATATTTTAAAAATCTTTTTATACTGAGCTTGCACCGTGGTTCAGAGAGAAACGTATGCATGTCCAGCACATATGAAAAAATTGACAATAAAGATGACTTTGACTTTACTATATAATGCGTAGCTTTTTTAGATGCAGCTCCCTGTTTATTTTAATTTGTTGTCTACCGTTTAGGATGGCACAATATTTTCATTTGTTTAAAAAAAAACAACATTCACCTAACCCTGCACTTCTGTGTACACCAAAATTCAACATTTTGTGTGTGTGTGTGTGTGTGCACATGTGACTAGTTGATTTGTATTTTACTCTAGCCATCACCTGCCCAGGGACAACAGATGGAAATTAGCTAGTTAGCTAAATCTGGTACAAAGCATCTCTTCTCTTCTGAGACTAATGTTTTTTTTTGTACAATGTCCCTGATTCAAATAAACTAATAAACTAAACTAAACATTATAGACTTGTGGAAGGAGGCTGAATTCTTACTCATCAAAAAGATGATGCAGGTAGGACCATTATTCTGCTATCTTTTGTCATCTAAGGCAAGAGTAGCTTAGTAGCTCAAATAACTTTCTCTATATACTTGGAGCAACACTCAATACCACAAAGTAAACAAAATCCAACGTTAATTTGAACTTTTAATTAAAAATAAATGTATCAGCAATACAAATAAACATCAATAAAGCAAATTATAGTTCCTCCTGAGCATCCACAGTTTCTTGGTACCTGCTGTACTGGCCGTCTGAAGCTGGATATTCACGAAACAGGCAGGCAGAACAACACTGTGGTCTTTGCCCAGTCTCTCGCCTTGCAGGACCCATTCCAGAAAGGGACGGTAGGCTGTTTGGCGATATTGTCTACAAAACATTGAGCACACCGTTAGCGTTATGTATTAACAGGGAAGAACGTTGTGATGATGCTGGAACAAGCTGTACATGCATGCTACGTCAGTAACAGAAAGAAAAAAATAAAAACACTCACTTTACAGACAGACGTCCGTTAGATCCCGCAGGCTTTGGCTGACGTTTCCAGTTTACTTTAGGGATTCTAAAGTATGTTTCGAGGACGCCGCTCCTCGTCGCCGACAGGCAGGTCTTGTCCCTCGGCTGCAGCAACCACAGCTGCCGCCTACCGTTCCTCCATCAGCCTCAACTGCTCGTCGCTATATTGCGGCTCGTAGAGATAGCCACGAACATCTGATTCGAGTGCAAGACCTTCAAAATCCCCTTCATCCATATCAGTTTGAAGTTGAAACATCCTTTTTCGCCGTTCTCGGTTCTTATCAGCTTTCTCCACAGAGCCTGTTAGCACAGCTTCCAACTAAGCAATATGGCGGATGTTAAGTTTCGTTTTTGGGAGTGAAGTCCCGCCCACTGATCTGTGATAGGTCTGTAGCTTCAGTGGTTGAAAACATGAGGAACTAGCAATGTAGTTTCACCCCTGCTAACCACAACAGCCGCCGATGACGCAATATGACGAGTTTTGCGTCATCGGAGGCAGCTTCTCAGAAGAGACATTACAGATTTTTCTCGTCTCAGGGGGAAATGAGGGCTGGATGCAAGACCATTCAATAAAACCACAAGTTTACTACTGATACAAAGCTTAATGCAAATGGGTGAAGTATCCCTTTAAGGAGTCATTTCAAATGTACATCTGGAAATATCCATGGAAGAGGTGAAGAATGTGCTACAAGACCGGTTAGTGTTAGAGGCCAAAAGACTCCAAACTAATAAATTAAAAAAGGTGATGTTAAAATTTGTATTGTGTGAGAGTTAAAGGACATATCTTGGTCAAATAGAACTCCTAGATTCCTAACAGGGGTGCTAGATGCCAGGCTACTGCCAATAAGGACAGTTATATCATTAGATAAAGTCTCTCTGAGGTTTTTAGGGCTCAATAACTATAAGCACAATAACTTCAGTCTTGTCTGAGTTAACGTGACACACATACATGTGTGGTCACATGATGTGATTTATTTTTATGTATTATGTACATTTCTATATGTAAGTTTGTAATTGGGATTTATTTTTATGTATTATGTACATTTCTATATGTAAGTTTGTAATTGGGATTTATTTTTATGTATTATGTACATTTCTATATGTAAGTTTGTAATGGGAAGCATTATTTCTGTAACTTTGTGTAAAATCTAGTTTTGAATGTAGTTCCAATTTGTGCCACAAGGAGGCATAACCTCCAGGTGAGACAGCTTAGTGTGCTCGGTAGTGTGTAAAGGATACCTGTTGCTTGTCTCATTATTTCCCTGTTATTCACAGGTAAAATCTAATATTGCAACAGTCTTCCAAACGGGGCCTGTTACATTAGGTAGCAAAACATTTCTGGTCATTGTAGCGATATTCTGCAGCCTCATCATATCAACAAAAGTTCCTGTCCCCACACCTAGGACCGGTTCTCCCAGTTAATGTTTTGAAAACATTTGTAAGTCGAAAGACAGATGTCAGAAACCTTCAAAGACACTCCTAATCCACATGCAGGAACCACAGACTGTTGATTAACTCCTTGTTTACGTCCAATCAAGACCAAAGGAAATGATTGACGATTTGAAAGCTTTTCTCTCTCAGACAAGCTGGAGCGAGAGTATATCATTAAACTCGTAAAACCTTGGATAAACAACTTTAACAGGAAGCAGGACACTCGGTATCCATGAACTGACCTGACATTTTGAACTTCAGAGCAATAAAACCCTAGTGTGCAAGTCATTTACATCTCTGGAATGTCTCAGGAAAAGCAATCATGTAGACCACTGTCCTAGGACTTTCTGAGACCACAATGTTTAATTCTTAATCACATATACACTTAGACCTCTCTGAGTCCACATACTTGAAACTGTCACATTGAACAGGTTGTAACAATGTGTTTCTACTTAAAATCCGATGTCTATTTAAGAAATTAGAAGTAAGTCAATTTTAATAGGAATTTGACGTGGACCGCCATTGCCCCCTTGTGGCCAGGACATCGAGGATACGTAAGCTTTATAATCACATGTTCAATATGTATTACAATCGTATGATGTGTTGTTAGCTGTAGAAGGTGTTATTTAAAGACACCTATTGCTTTTCATATTTTTATCAATCTGCCATATTAAGTATGTCAAATGTTTAACATTGTTTTGCCAACTACAGGCTGACTTTTAATGATTCCCTCATGATGTGACATATAGAAACGTATATCTAAATATATGACGTGACTTACTTTAACGTGAATCTACAATTTATATAGAAATAAATGTATGGTGACGTATATATGTTTAAGTTCTGATTCGTAACATTATGGAGTAAACTCGGTAATTAAAACAATGCCCTTTAACAGGGGGAGTGACCATTTGCCCCCCCCTCTCATGCTTCACTAATAAGAGTTCTCGTCTTAGTGCAGAACGTTAGACAAGTAAGGAAAGTTTCAGCTTCAATTGAGTCGAGTCTTTTTCCATCTCAAGACTCACTCTTAGTTTCTTTGTCTCATTTTTTTCTTTAGTTTCGTTCACGGCAGTCTTATTCTTTTTCTTAACTTTCAAGATTCCGAACCGTAGGAACGACTCCTACTGTAACTTTACGCACATTTTGAGAACTTTCATTCTTCCTTGCTCAAAGCAAAGGCCTTTTCAACTTTTCTGGGCTCATCATGTCTCAAATTCTGATATGAGATTGATTGATTATTAATAAACTAATATCATTTAAGTTTATTTTCTTCCGTTAAACCTGAAGTGGTGCCCCTTTTCGAGGAATATTAGATATATTCATATCTAAGACATTAATTTCCCTACATCATCCAGGTCCTAATGTCCTTAAGGCATGCTTTTAGTTTACATAACTGATTGGTGCCATCAGCCTTCATTGATACTGTATGTATAGCTGAGTATCATCTGCATAACAATGAACATTTATGGAGTGTTTCCTCATAATATTACCCAGAGGAAGCATATATAATGTAAAGAGAATCGGTCCAAGCACTGAACCTTGTGGCACTTAATGGCTAACTTTGATGTGCATAGAGGACTCATCATTAACATGCACAAACTGAGATCGATCTAATAGATAGGATTTAAACCAACTTAAAGCAGTCCCTGTAATTCCAAGTAATTGTTCTAGTCTCTGTAATAGGATTTGATGGTCAATCGTGACAAATGCAGCACTAAGATCTAACAGGGCGAGCACAGAGAGAAGTCCCCTGTCTGAGGCTAGAAGTAGATCATTCGTAACTTTAACTAGTGCAGTCTCAGTGATTTGGTGGACTCTAAATCCTGACTGAAAGTCCTCAAATAAACTGTTATCATGGAGAAGTCACATAACTGATTGGCTACCACTTTCTCCAGAAGAAGAATAGGCTTTTTAAGAAGAGGTTTAATTAGGGCTACTTTAAATGACTGTGGTACATAGCCTGCCAGTAAAGATATATTGATCATATCTAATATAAAGCTGCTAACTAAGGGAAATACTTCCTTAAACAGCTTAGTTGAACATGAACGAAATTGATGATAGTTTTAAATGGAATCAACAATTCTGAAACTACCTGAAAAAATATTCCAGATAATATTGAATTTATTTAATAAGATATGGGATAAAGGAAAAATGCCAAACAATTGGAAGAGTGCATTCATATTGCCATTTAATAAACTTAGGAAGGATCCTAATAATGCTGGCAATTATAGACCCATAGCCTTAACCTCCCATCTATGCAAGTGGATGGAAAAGATATATATTGGGAGGCTTAATTACATCCTTGAACAAAGAGGATTATTTGCATCATATCAAAGTGGTTTTAGGAAAGGGCGTTCAACTATGGATGCTGTTGTAAAGGTAAACAATTAGATAAAAAAACACTTAAAATGAAAGAATTCATAAATATAGTACTTTTTTGCATAGAAAAATCGTATGATTCAATGTGGAGGGAAGGATTATTAAACTGAACACAATAGGAATCAGAGGTAGGTTTTATAACTGGGTCTTAGATTTTCTATCAGAAGGAAGATTTAGAGTAAAAGTAGAATCAGAAGTGTCTGAGGAATTTTACATTTTAAATGGAATTCCACAAGGTAGTGTTATTTAATGTTATGATTAATTATATTTTCATGAATCTAGATGTAGAATCTAGAAGGATTGGATCAGCTCTATATGCAGATGATGGGGCCATATGGGCTAGAGGACGAGATCCCAGAAGCGTGATAGGTAAAATCAAGGAAGCAATAAGAAAAGTCAAATAATGGTCATATAATTGGGGCTTTAAGCTTTCTCCAAGTAAATCCTGTTATATGTTATTTACCAGTAAGAAAGGGATAGACAAACATAAGTTATATGGCCAGAATATGGAAAGTGTAGATCATTTCAAATATCTGTACATTTGGCTAAAAAAAAAATATCCTGCCAAAAGGGTAATCCAAGATTGTTGGGAATATAGTTTCATTAAAGGCAATGGCTTTGGTTGGGTAATAAAAGCTCTTTGCCATCCGTCTATCTCCAATTTGCAGCAATAGAAGGAATGCTGAAGAAGTGGTTGCAAACACATGCATCAACCACTGTTCACATATTGCACAGACTTTCAGAAAACATGGACTTTGCATTGGGCAATACCAATGGTTTTGGCATGGCTTAATTGATTGGCCGGCCTACACTTAGTATTCTGTCCAAAGGGGTTAAGTTGCACTCAAATGTGAGTTATCAGTAAAATAGTACCAAAACTGTTCCTGATAAATGTTGGGTTGGGATATAACTCTACTTCTTTTCTTTTTAAGAAAAATAAACCTTTTTTGAGTTTTTGTTAAAGGGGACATATGAAAAATCCACTTGTACAATGTTTTTGAACATATATTTGGGTATCCTGAATGTCTACCGACCCACAAAATCTGTAATAAATCCATCCAGTCCTTTGTAGATCTGCATAAGCATGCATCTGAGAGAGCTGGTTTATACAGGGTCACAAACCTCCTCTGGTGCTTGTTAGGGCCCGAAGCACTGACAAGTGCGTAGGACCCTCTTGGATCCCTAGTGATTATTTTTCTTCTTCTCGTTTTTGTTTTCCTTATTCTTCCTCCCTTTTGCAGCCATTTTTGAGTGCCTGAACGTGAACGAAAACTCATCAAAATGTGCAAGGTCATCAGGTCTGGCGAAAAATTTGATATTGTCGCATTTTCGTAAAAAAAGTTCGCAAAAATGGCTCAAGGGCGCCCCCTTGAAATTTTCAAAAAGGCCTCCCCATAGATGTTTTTTTGTCATACATGCATGAAAATTTTTATGCACATTTACCATGTCAGGACCTACATAAAATCCTCTAACACCTATAGTCAAAACATTACAGGAAGTCGGCCATATTTTTTTGAAGGAAAAGAAAAGGCTCAAAATGGCTCAAATTGGCATTTCACAGGTCACCTATTTGAAAGAACTTGTCCGAAAGCGTTCATCCGATTGATGAAAACTCAGTGTTACTGTGTTCTAGACATGTTCAACATATTAAATTGTGCTCTGCACTTCCATTTCTTAAAGGGCGTGGCCGTGGCATGTGTTCAAAGTTTAACGTGCGTTTTGGCAAATTGCCAAAAAATTAAATGCTTATAACTCTAATGGGGAGTCTTCAATCATTATGAAAAAATTCATGCATGATATATAGCCTGCCCTGAACTTGCACCCATGCTCGAAATCCAACAGGAAGTCCACAAATCACATCGCCATGAACCAGAAGTGGCTGTAACTCATAAACTTCGGACGGGCTCAATTTTAAAGCTAGAGGGGATATACAGGTCTCTAATGAAACTCCAAGAAATACTGCATCCAATGGTACCAAACATGACATGCTATCATGTCGGGAAGAGGGGTTTATAACGCTCTGAAGTCAATGGACTTTCAAAGGTGGTTATTTTAGGTCTAAAATTAAGGCAATGCTGCCATCTTGTGGTGACTATCCATGATTGAAAAATCACGTCGCCTCAAAGCTGAAGTGGCTGTAACTCTTATAAACTTCGGAAGGCGTCGCGGGCTCAATTTTAAAGCTAGAGGGAATATACAGGTATCTAATGAAACTACACGAAATACTGCATCAAATGGTACTAAACATGACATGCTATGATGTCGGGAAGAGTTAGTGGTGTGATCTTTTAGTTGAACAACTTTTTTAAAACCTGAATCTTTTTAATTCATTTGGATGATATTTACGCCCAGACTTTATAAGTTACAAATGTTTAAATTAAAAATTCAAAACACTTCCAGGTTCCTGTCTGACAGGGGTAGACTCCACCTGTGCAGTGCATGTGTGAACAATCAGGTCAGGAGAACATCCAAAACAGTCCTCCTGAAATGATCTACATATTTTCAGGAGTGCATTTGTGACACTTTGTAGTTGTGCATCACGACAGTGCCAGCCTGATCCACTCAAGCGTCGTCTGTTTGAACTTGCAACTACTGGGAATTTTACAAAAATCAAAATGTAAGGCCTGCTGCTTGGGCACATCTCGCAGTCGCAACACACCCCGACATGCACAGGGGTGCTTCGGGCCCTTCATCACCGCTTGCGGTTTTAATTTCATGTTATATTCTGACCAAAGCACAGCACAAATGTTTCATTTAGACCACAGGGGACTGTTTGAAAAGGTGGAAAAGGGCTATAATATCTCCTCTTTAAAATAATAAGGTGCTAACATCTTTAAAGCACAGTATGTAAAATCGCCGCCAGGGGGCTCTCAATCAAAACGGGGAATTAATTTAGATATTTGAATGTCAACATTGTCATAAAATTCTACATATTATACCTTTAAATTAAATTGTGTTCTTGTCATCTTGATTGGTCATTGTCAAAGGAACAGCATCCATAAGAGTATCCATCTAAAATCAGCATAAAAAATGACTTTATTGTGGCTGGTAGGAAAGTCAGTAAGAAAGAATTGATTGAATTGATGAATATTATCTTACCTGCAGTCACAGCTGCTTTATATTGTACGAAAAGCTTCTTCATGAAATCCCCTGCTGCACTGAGATGGTGATCGATTAAAGTCTCAAAAACGATCTTTCTCTGAGTAACTACTTCTTGCAAGGTGTTATTTTAATTACAAGGGTCTTTTATTTTGGTAATCACTTGGCGGAAGTGGAGATCTTAACTACTTGACATATAAACAAGGTGAAACAGGTGAATTGAGCAGAGCAGAGAACGAGGGAAGGATACGAAATATAAAGTTCTCATTGTGTAAATAAGCACCTAGCTGGAACCGGGAACAATGACCGTTTGACCGTATTGCGTACATTCCTGAACATAAAGACTTGGTCCATACCATGCATAGACTGTAAATATTAAGGTCCATACAGATCACGGACTGCGTTGCGCTTAAAGTAAATAGGTGCGCGTGATGGCTGGCGCTCTGGTGTGCGTGCGTGCGTGTGTGTCTGTCAGCTCGTGCCTAACATGCAGACAGCAGAGGAGCAGCAGCGAGAAGCTGCAGGTACACCAAACGCGCGTAAAACTCATCATATTTATAAAAACACTCCCATATAGGGGATTTAAATGACGCGGGGCGTTCAAGCTCCTCCGTTCCTCCGCTCGCCATGACCACGCTGCACTTGTGTGGATTGAACATGCGCACAACTTTTTTTTTTTCATAAATCAATCCGCGGATCACGTGTGTGCCGAACCGAAGATATTGATCCGAACGGATCACGGATCAATGATGATCCGTTGCACCACTAGTAGTCACGCTAGCCTTTAAGCGCCTTAGCGTTGTTTTATTTCTACGTCAAAGGTTTATGTAATTGTCAGAACTATGTACCATTGTCTGGCTGGGGTTCGCTAGAAAGTGTGATGTTTTCTTCAAAATATGCCCAATTTATTCCAATTTCTCTTCAAATTCTGGATGCCAATTATAATAAATAAAAAATTAGAAATATTTACTTATTGCTATATCCAACTGAAGAGTATTATTTGATAGGTTGTCCACTGCAGGCATGGGACACAACAAGTGATGTGTGTCTAAAGTAATGCAAAGTCATACGACAACTGTAAAACTCAACAGTCTCAAAAAAGACTCGAAACCCACCTGTTCAAGATCGCATTCTCACTCTAACCATATCACTGCAAATTACACTGTCCATTACACTCCATTTCATTTATTTTATTGTATACTGATTTTATCCATTGTGGTTTTTAAATGTTGATTGTTGTACAGTGTCCTTGGGTGTCCTGAAAGGCGCTTTTAAATAAAATTTATTATTATTATTATTAAAAAAACATATTCTTTTGGTCTATTTCTCTTGTAAATTTAAGTTATCTGTTCTAATAATTTTCCTAACATTTTTTACATACATTTGTGAGTTTTTCCTCACAAATGTACAACTTGAATCTCAGAAAGTTTATTTATTTGATTTTTACCCCTCTCCTCCAGCTCTGTTTCCAAATGTTTTATTAATGGCCCTAATAGGCTGTCATATCTGTATTACCTGGTAAATTACTTGTGATTTTTTCGCCCAGTCCCACATCCTGATTTTCACAATTGAGCAAAATATATAATTTACAATTTGATATAATTTATTCACCTCTCAAAGACACCCTTATATTTTGTAACACTTTTTGCCTCTAAGCTGCATTAAGTCTGCTGAGCATGTGATGCTCTACACTTAGGTAGAGCTATGTAAGTTTCTACGACTAATTGTGCAGTTTGTTAGACTTTGAATAGGTAAACAATTGAAACTTTAGCCATAATTGTTGTTTTAATAAATATTTAAACTGGATCAAGTTTTACCATGATAATCAGAAGTTTATTTTAGTGGGTGAAATGTGAAAAGGTGAAATGCTCTCTTACATACTGCTATGTTACTCTTTTTTTCCTCCTCCTGACTTTAAAGTCATACTTCACCCATTTTCATTAAGCTTTGTATCATTAGAAACCTGGTAGTATTTTTGAATTGTCGTGCATCATCCTCATTTTCCCCTGAGACGGGAAAGCTCCTTATTTATTTTCTGAAAAAGAGCCTCTGATGACGCAAAAATTGTCATATTGCATCATCGGAGGCTGTTTTGGTTAGCAGGGGTGAAACTACATCGCTCGAGCTGGGTGTCTCTATGGAGAGAGCTGATAAGAACCAAGAATGGCGAAAAAAGTATGTTTAATCTTCAAACTGATATGGATGAAGGGGATTTTGAAGGTCTTGTGCTCGAATCGGATGTTCCTGGCTCTTTCTACGAGCCACAATATAGCGGCGAGCTGGCTGTTGCCGACAGGCAGGTCGGCGAGCTGGCTGCTGCCAACAGGCAGGTCGGCGAGCTGGCTGCTGCCGACAGGCTGGTCCGCGGCTGTGAGAACAAGGAGCAGGGGCAGACTGGTGGTGTTGGTGCTGTCACTGTTTGCCTATGGACACAGACATAGAGTCCGTTTTCTTCCAGGAATTTCAAAGATGCCAATACCCTCTAGAAGAAATCTCGGAATCAGTTGGGGAAACGTCCGTATGTGTTGTAGTAAATGTCTGTAAATAATACTGCATTCAGGTGCTGTTTGGGTGGTCCAAGTTTCCAAGTTGGGAAGTCGTTCTTCCGAATAAAAAGTATGTTAACATTAACAAAACATATTTTGCCCCCCATTTGATGAGGATTTTGACGTCAAGTCGGTAAGTCGGGCACCTACAGAAATTCTTTTCCGAGTTTTTCGAGTTGTTCTGACACCACGTGAATGCACCATAGAATCCTCTATTTCAGCAGGAGTGGCCTGCGGTGCTGTGCATTCTGGGAGTTGTTGTCTTTCATCCACATGAGCCAAAAACACACTTTCTGTCTTTTCTCGGTCAAGAAGGCACCAACTTCAAACATTATTTCACATTTACATATATACATAAATATTTTTCGAGATCTTGAAAAAAAAAACTATCTTTGCTATCTGTAGGCCTCAAGAACATTATCTTGAAAATACTGCTGACATGATATCTCCATATAATTATCTTAAGAAAATGTTTATTTAAAAAAAAACGTGTTGCCTCCTAGGGATTCAATACAAAATGTAATGTATTATTTATATGGAATACAATTAAATGTGAGACAACTACAACCATACACTTGAAAATATGTCAGTGTGATTAAAGGTGCTGTAAGTGATATATTTCAGTTAAGTAGTAAATATGTCTACATTAAGACAGCCATCATTCATATGTATGGTCAGTAACGTAATAATATATGTATGTAAGAGGAGAATATACTGTATGTGTATGATGGGAGAATTTATGTGTGTGAGAGGAAAAAATCTGTAGGAGGAAGAATATATGATGCATGTGAGAGGGAAAATATATATATGTAAGAGGAAGAATATATGTATGTGAGAGGGAAAATACATGTATGTAAGAGGGCCAGAATGAATTATGGCTTGTACAGCCACTTGTAGAATATTGTTCAATGAATACACCTGCAGGACAGTTGTATGTACTCATATTTGTTCATAAATACACTTAAACACATGTTACACACTTGATACTTTTGCACACTGAAGGTTAATTACATTTCTTAGATGTCTTTTATTTATAATTCATACATTTTTGTTTGTTTTTAAAAAATCTGATTTCAGTATTTTTGAGGTCTTGCTTTTATGTTAATGATATTTGTCCAGTTTTTTATGTTGTGTCTTGACTGTGATAGCAGCTGCTGTGCCGGTGTAATTTCATGCAAAGGATTAATAAGTATCTGTCTATCTATATTTACATCATGATAATGTCATTACTTAATGTAATGAATGAAATTCATTATGAAATTAAATTTTTGTTTCCAAATCTGAACTATTTCCTATAGGGTACATTGAAGTCCCCAGAGAATTGTACCCGGAGGTATTTACCTTTGATTTATGTTTAACAAAATGTATGAATAGAGGCGAATCGGCATATTATATTGTTTGTATGATGAAAGAAAATCAAGTCTGACATGAATTTTGAAGACATGTGAGGACAATGATTTTGTGTTCCTTTGCAGAATGTCTCTGAAATGGATGGCCATTTTTTTCTCTTCTGTATGAGCTTTGTTAACTCTATTAGAGGAGCTGGTCTTGCTGTTTGTCTTTGTTTTGTTATTGTACTATGTATAAGTGTGTATGACAGTCGACTGTATGTGTGATGGACCCCAAGAAGAATAGCCAAAGTGTATGCTGGTGCTAATGGGGATCCCAATAAAGAAAGAAAGAAAACTGTCCCAAAAGGTTCAAGCTGCAAGGCTAATATGTACCCATGTTAAGGGATACAATGGGTGCCAGTACATTCTGTAATATAAATCCTCAAATACCTTTAATACCTCAATGGACTTGAGCAGACCTACCACACAGTGGCCAGTTTGACTGTCAAGGGCTGCACAATCTGTTATGATCACTGCCTGTGGGACATGGTGAAGACTTGACTCTTTAACAAAGACCACTTCACAGTTGACGATTTAAAGTCTGTGAGTAATTTTTGCGCTAGCCTTTGAACTTAATCCTTTCAGCAGAGGTTCTGCCCTTAAGGCTGTCCCAGTTGTATGGAAGATTAGAATAAACCAAGAAATACAGCAATATGCATATAAACCAAAGTGTATTGAAGATTCAAAGACCTCTCCTCTCTGATGTCTTTTTACCTGGCAACCTTTGATAAAACAGTGTTATTGGTTTCATATATTTACTGTATTTATACATATATACATTGATAGAAGCAGTTCATAGTTAAACAGATTTCTATTAATATTCCAATGTGTGACATGTTTTTGATTTGTTTACTCTATACTGTATTTTAAAACATAGATCTTATAGCATAAAGAACTCTTCATCTATGGTGTAAATAAATCCATCAATGCCTTCACATCGATGTCAACAATTCACTTAAGAAAATTAAGTTGTCAAGACTTTATCAAAGCTTTATGTTTCAGGTTTAAATAAAGGTTTGCTCACTTAGAAGGCAGTGTCTCTGCACTGAGACAAATTTCACAAAAAAGATCAAGTTTTATCACCAACGTTTTTACAACTTTTTATAATATCTATTTCATTACTATGGTGGCAAATCATATTGATTACAGCCATATCTGTGAAATAATGCAACGAGAAAATATGTCTTTAGACTAGGTTTTAGGTGGTCTAAGGCGCAGTCGCTTTTTGGCTGATCACACCTTACTTTAAAACAAACATACTCCTGGGCGCTAACGGGAGCGCAGGTTCATTGCTTTTTAAACAACATGAGTGCTTGGTGTCAAAACGAAAACTGTGTCAAGAACAAAATAGGAAAGACATTAGACTTGTGGCCTAATGTGGAAATTCCTTTACACGGCACCGTAACCATCCAAAAGACAATACCCATTAAAGAACAGTACATACTTGAAACACACAGTAGAAAACAAACAACGTCAAACAACAATCAAAATTTCACACTCTGGCCTGTTCAGGGTGGCCTTTTATTCAGGGCATCTATGATGGCAGGATTCAGGCATTAAAAAGCGAGCCCTTTAGCACTTCAGTGCTCTTTACCTTCGTACAGAGGAAAGTCAGCAGCCTTTGATCCAGTCTAATTGATTTGTTGGAGTTGGAGGGGAGGGGGGGGGGGGAGGCAAAGCGCCGTTCATAACTCAATCTATGATATATATTCTTGATACTACGAGTTTGCCATTGACAACAACCCAGCCCGTTTCACTTCAAAACATGCTCCAAAGTTTATATTTCACACACACAGGGCACTGTGCCACCCAAAGCCTATGCAAGCCACGGCTCTCTTTTTCCCTCTCTCTCCCTCTCACACCCACACGCACCCACATTCACACACTGCACTGGGCGCATTAGAGCATCATTTTAAATAAACTACAAATACCATTCAACATTTTCAATAATCATAAAACCAAAGGAATCAAAGTTATTTTAACATATGGTTTACCTTTAGAATAGTTGGAGGCGACAAGTGTTGGTGCTGAACCTCCTGAGAATAGTGCAAGAATAACAGCCTTAACATCAACCAATGTGACACTTTCAGGATTCAGTAGGAGTGCACTGGCCAGCTGCGAGTTGCGCTCGCTGAATCTGAAATCCATCTTGCCTAGCACTGTGTCAATAGTGGTGAAATACAATCTCTGAAGTTCTGCTTTTTTGGTCATCATCTCCCGTAGTTCCTTAAACGACATATGCACCCATATTTGTGTTTACTTTGCGTCTCAGTTTGCACGTTTTTAAGTAAATATGACCAGAATGATTTTTATTTAATTTTTTTATTGCATTTCATTTGAGTAAACGTTTTCTCTTTTAGTATAATTTGTGAAATATCATTATTTTTTTTCATTTGTTAAGGGCTTGCCCTGCAGGTTGGTGTGCGGAGTGGAGTGGGGGGGGGCATTATATCAAGTCAGCTCAGTCACTTTATTTTTGGCATCTTGACATTTTAAACAAGTAGGTTAGGCCACTTTTCATTCATAATATACGTTCATTTTCATTACTATACACAACTCATTATTTACTGCACTGTAACAGGAGATGTGTGAGCAGACGTGGATCTTAACAGACGAACAGCGTTGTTAACCACTTACGAGTTTAAGGAAGGAGAGCTGGTCTTTCGGGCCCCTCTCCAAGCTGTTTGCCTTCTTCATTTGACTGGTGAAAGGGGTACCGTTTCGCATATTGCACGAGTAGCTCTGCTAACGCGCCTGGGTATAGCCCTCTACCAAAGCTGACCATGTCGGCCGTTGTGGTGAGGCGTCCCTCTCTCCGTGGTGCGGGAGTACAGCGGGGTATTGCCATGTAGACGGCCTCCGCATCCGTGAGTTCTCTGTCGCGTTCAAAGAACACAATCACAAAACAGAGAGAGCGACATATTATATCTAAAAGTGTGAGACTTGCATCCTCTACACCACGTTTTGCTTTATAGGCAAATTGTAGGGGATCAAGTTTGTTTGACACCATTTTAGACAGATGGTCACACACTACTCTCTCCATACATTTAGACAACACAGAGGTCAGGGCAACCGGTCTGTAGTCCTTAAGGTCCTTAGCATGTGTCTTTTTTGGGATTGGGATTATGGTGGATTCCTTCCACTGGTTGGGGACACACCCAGAATCCAAAAGGTGCTGAAACAGTCTGGTGAGAACCCCACCTAGCTGGGTGGAGCATTCCTTGAGCACCCTACCTCTAAGCCTGTAAGGGCCAGAGGCCTTGTGTGGGTTGACTCTGTGCAGGATGGAGGTCACCAGTTGTTCATTAATAGTGAGGGCTTGGTGGGGGTAACTTGAGGTTGGGCAGATCCAGTTGGTTGTTGTGTTGCTGCTGCTGCTGTTAAAACGGGTGAAGAAGATGTTGAGTTCTTCTGCAAAGGAGATAGTGTATGGGCAGTTACCCATTGCAGGTTTAGGGTCTCTTCCCATCATGGTGTTTAAACCCTGCCACGCCCCTTTGCATTTCCAGAGGTTTATTTCTGCTCCACTTTCTTTTTGTAGTTGATCTTAGCCAGCCTAGCCATTCTTCTGAACTCTTTCTCTAGTTCCTTTACAAAGATTGTCTCTTTGTAAAAAAGCCCTTTTCTTCTGGACCAGGCAGATTTTCATGTACCTTGTAACCCATTTTTGTTGTTTGGATGAATGGTTATTTGTTTGGTTGTAGTGACAGTGTCCTCACAGAATGTAATGTAAGAGGTAAGTACATCTGTCAACATGTTGGGATTCAAAACAACCTTTTAGTGATTCAGTTGCTTATTTATTCCAGATTCTGATATTTTTTGCTCCTGAAGTCCACTGTCATCTCCACAGTCCCCAGAGCGGGTTCAGCTCCAGATGGTTCTGCGTTATGCTCTACAAATGAAGGGGAGTCACCGTGCAGCTGGTTCAGAACTGTCGCACAGCTTTGTGGTCCATGACTGTCCCTGTATGATCCTAGTTTAGATATAGATACGTATAATAGCATGCAGCTTGCTAGATTCATGTTTGTCACAAGCCTTTGAGGAGATGTTTCCAGTGCTTGTAGCCATCTCTCATAAAAGTAAACTGTGTATCTCTGGGAAATGTCTACACATCTTGCAAAACACTGCATCCTGTTCTTTACTGTATTCAATCCATTTGAACTTCTCATACAGCTGCTGTTGAATTAATGTGATTTCCCACTGATGACATAAGTTGGTAATGTTGCCAGTTTTGGTTGAGTGGTGGGTTCTTCCACGGCAGATAGATCTAATGGTGTCCCATTCTATTTGGATGCCAGTGTCGGTCTGTGTCAGTTGAATGCAGCAGCCTGCATACTATCATTAGCATGAATGGATGAACCTGCTGCAGTCTCCTTGGGCACGACCTGGTCCAAACCTGCTTCATTCTCTATATGAGTTTTTTTTTTAAATGGCTCAAAGATAGCTGTTTAGCCATAGTTCAAAGTTTCGATATGGCTGCTAGCTAAAGATGCACAAAACGGCCAGTGCCAACTGTGATGTAACAGCATCAGTCTTTTAGAAGATTAGAAGAAGTTCTAAATATTCTTAATTTTTAATAGCTACTGTACACATTTTAATTTCTAAATTTCTTTAAGAAAAGGACGATTAAAAATCAAATCAAATTATTTATTTTTTAATTAATTAATTAATTAATATTATTGTCATTACTCTGATTGGGTGGGCCACTTGTCAATCTGAGTGTGCCTGTGCACATCCAGGCCTGCCCATAGCTCTGCCCCTGCTTTCACCACAGGCTTGTTATATACTGTATGTAGCACGGAATAAAGCATGAAATATTATCATTAGCTGATGTAATGACAAACATAACAAGTGACAAAACAGGGATAAGAAAACAAAGACGGAACAACAACATTGAAGGTAATACAGTTGCACTTGCAAGATTTTAAGCAATACCGTTTAATTAATTGCTGTGTGTTAGCCGATCCTTATAGGTTTTTTACGAAAAATACGGGTACCCCATGTATCAGAGAGAGTTTAAGGGGATAAAGAGATAGATAAATCAACAGCTAGAGAGTTAATACACATGCATATTAAGATAATGACAACAACAACTTTTTTTTAACAAGGCAAAATGAGAAACAAAAAATAAATAAAAACATAATAATGACTTGTTTTTGCTAAATCATTAAAGTAGCTATTGAGATGTATATGGGGGGAAAGGGGGAATAATGAATAGTAAGGTTAATACAGTAATTATATTGTAATGGTGTGAAGGGGGGCGGCTGTGGCTCAGTGGTAGAGTCGTCTTCTCTCAACCGGAAAGTCGAGGGTGCCCCAGCTGCTGCAGCAACATGTCTGATGTGTCCTTGGGCAAGACACTTAACCCAGAATTGCTTCCGCTGCTTCGTCGGTGGCGTATTAATGTGTATGAATGGGATTAGTTACTTCTGATGTTCTCCCTACATAGCAACCACTGCCATCAGTGTGTGAATGGGTGTGAATGGGTAGGTGTGACATGCAGTGTAAAAGCGCTTTGAGTAGTCAGAGGACTAGAAAAGCGTGCAGGCGCGCGGGGGCTATATAAGCTTAAGTCCATTTAGGAGAAAAGGAAGTGGAAGCACTTATTTTCATACCATCAGAGTATAATCGTTAGTTGTAGTTGTCTTTCAACAAAAGGTTGGGTTTTTGAACCCCTGAACAGATATATTGGGATGGTTCTGACCCAACATGTTGTATTACTATATCTTTTCTGCTTTTTTTCCCTGGCCAGTTCCACAAGTTTGTAGAACATGTCACTTTTGGTTCTCTATAAAATTGCTAAGTTGATGGCGGATGTTGTGATTTGAGAACAACATCAGACCCAGCTTATACCTAAACCGTGACGTCTGTAAAACCCCTTCATAAACATTACACTAGTAAAACTGCAGAGAGTGTACGGCTAAGAGTAAAGTGGGCTAGAAGCCCCACCTGTCACCACACACCTCATGATCACAGCCTTATTTACAGTCAGCTCCAGAGCCTTTGATTGATGGCAGCCATCTCATTAACGCCAAAGCAATCCAAGGCCTCCTAACAAATCCGTTCCGATCAACACGTCCTCCCTTACTCAGGCTGATGTGCTGCAATTAAAATATCCAACAAAACAAACTGCACTCCAGTGAAAAATAAATAGGCCATACCAAGACTTTATACTTACAGGCTTTTTGTTGCTTCAGAGAGCAGGAGTGTAAATGTAAAGAGCCAAGTGGGGGATGGGGCAAAGGAGAGTGGTTAGTGCGAAGGGTTTCATATGATGTGCATGATTTATTTGTGTAGCTGGACAATTTATAATTACTTATCCCACACAAACATTGATCACCTTTACAGTGTTTCTGTCAGGCAAGAATGAAAATGAAATGTGATTGATATCAGGAAGCAAAGGCATGGCCCTGGGGGAATGGAGTGCAAGGTCTTGCTTATAAAAACATAAATCGGGGAGCTTGGTCTGTGAAGCCATGAGTTGTGAAACACCAAAGGTTCCACACCCCCACTCTTCAGACTGTTAAAATGTCTGCCTCAGAGGAAAAGAAAGGTGCAGTCCCTTAATGATGACTATGATGCTATAACCAGAAGCTGATCACAGTTGTGCCATCTTGCACGGCTATTTCAATGTTTTAAACAACCACGTGTGGCAAGGTTGCGGGCGCAGCAACGAGGGCTACATTTGGAGTTTTTTTGTTTTTGTTTTTAAATTCTGACATTGCAATCTACATTGTAAACCCGAACAAGTATAAAATACTCAAAATGTTTGTCGTAACTGATTACGTAAAAGTAGTGGAAACAACATTTTTGAGTTTAAAAATGTAATTTCAGTTTACAATTTTTTTCTTGTTTTATTTTATTTTTTCCCAACTCAAATGTATTACTTTAAAAAAAATATATTTTGAAGTTATGTGTACTAGCTTTAATTGATTTAATAGATAGATAGATAGATAGATAGATAGATAGATAGATAGATAGATAGATAGATAGATAGATAGATAGATAGATAGATAGATAGATAGATAGATAGATAGATAGATAGATAGATAGATAGATAGATAGATAGATAGATAGAAAATTACAAGTTATATAAAGATACTGTACACAATAGCACCAGTAGACATTTCTATATATACAGGTTATTAAAAGAATGGCAGCAGTAATGATTGTAGTAGCAGCAGTTGTGTTGTTTTTGTATTTGTCCTTGTGTTTATCAATAGATAATTAACAATAACAATAAATAATGCAAGCTGTTAAGATTGTGTTGTGGTCAGGCCTATTTCTCCCCCCGTCCTCAGTCCTCCCGCCCCCCCCCCCCCTCCAAGTGAAGAGTTGTAGAGTGTGATGGCACGAGGGACAGAGGAGTTCTTGAGTCTGTTCGTGCTGCATCTGGGGAGGAGCAGCCTGTCACTGAACAAGCTTCTCTGGTTGCTGGTGTTATCCAGGATGGCCAGCAGTTTGTTCATGGACCTCTTCTCTGCCACTGTCACCAGAGAGTCCAGCTTCATGCCGACCACAGAGCCGGCCCGCCTGATCAGCTTGTCCAGTCTGGAGGAGTCCCTCCTTGATGTGCTGTTCCCCCAGCATACCACAGAGTAGAATAGGACACTGGCGACCACAGACTGGTAGAACATCCACAGGAGTTTCCTGCAGATGTTGAACGATCGCAGCCTCCTGAGAAAGTACAGTCTGCTTTGACCCTTCCCGTACAGATGGTCTGTGTTGCTTGCCCAGTCCAGCTTCTCATCCAGCCACAGCCCGAGGTACTTGTAGGTGCCTACAACCTCCACCTGAGCCCCCTCAATGTCCACTGCTTGGGGGCGTGGCCTGGACTCCCCAAAGTCTATGACAAGCTCTTTGGTTTTTGAAGTGTTGAGCTGCAGGTGGTTTGTGTGGCTCCAGGTGACAAAGTCCCTCACCAGACTTCGGTACTCCTCCTCTTGGTCCCCCCTGATACACCCCACGATGGCTGTGTCGTCAACAAACTTCTGAATGTGACACGATTCAGAGTTGTAGCAGAAGTCTAGAGAGTGAACAGAAGAGGAGCCAGCACAGTCCCCTGAGGCGCCCCTGTGCTGCTGACCAAGATGTCAGATGTGATGTCCTTCATCCGTACATACTGTGGTCTGTCAGTGAGGTAGCTGGAGATCCAAGACACCAGGAGTGGGTCCACTTGCATGCTAGTCAGTTTGTTCTGTAGCATTAGGGGCTGGATTGTATTGAAGGCACTCGAGAAGTCCAGAAAGAGAATACTGACTGTGCCCCCCCTTATCCAGATGCGAGAGGGCCCGGTGTAGGAGGTAGAGGATGGCATCCTCCACACCAACCTCTGCCCGGTAGGCAAACTGTAAGGGGTCCTGAGCTTGCTGCACCTGAGGCCTGAGGTGTCTGAGAAGGAGCCGCTCCAGAGTCTTCATCAGATGTGATGCGAGTGCCACTGGTCGGAAGTCATTCAGCTCACGACCAATGATACTCATTCAAATTAAATCCAACCAACTCTTTTACTCAATACATTTATTTGTGCTCAACCCAAATCCTGGGGGAAATCTAATCAAACAATTAAATTGTGCTTTACTTATACACTGAAGGAAAAAAGATAAACAAAAAATAACTTCTCATCAGCTCATAATGTACTAGAAAACCCTCATTTCAGTAACAAATGTTAAAAATTTCTAATACAACTCACTTTTTGCAGTTCACTTTTTTAAATTCAAGTTCAAAATAATCTATAAAACTTGAAACAACTGGAATAGTTTTGTAGAAAAATCTAGAACAATGTTCCAGTCATCTGCACTGTATTTTAATGGAAAAAGTGACAGTGTTTATTTTACACGGGACTTAAAGAACCTAAAAAGGTGCTACAAGATACAAATTAAGGCCATTATCAGCAATAATCAATAAATTAAAACAAAATATGAGAAAATAAATTTTGTGGAATCAAAAGCAAATAAAAATCCAATTATTTAACATAATGAGTCACAAACATCATGTGCTAAGGTAGATGAGGCAATGGAACAATATGAAATGATTACCTTTAGATAAAACCAACATTATGAAAATGTGCAGCAGCCAACCTGGGGAGACTTGTCATATCAAGGTCTGCTTCAATCACAACAGAAATGCTGTCAGGGTTTAACTGGATGGTAGTGGATTGCCAGATGAGCAACAGGGGTGTCTTCAAAGTCTGGCTCATCGTCCCACTGCAAAATACAAAAAACAACAACTATGTAGATAATTCCAGTAACAAGATTGCAAGTCCTTGACCGTAGGCTCGTGCTCCTCACAATTAAAAGCACAAGTAAATATTTTTCTTCATTTAGGCTCTATAATCCCTGCTGAATGCGAGTCACTGTAAGAGTGGAAGGACAAAATTCCAAGTCCTTTTCCTGTTTTAAAATACAACCTAAAGTTAATTATTGTTACAAGGCCTTTAGAACTCAGACTTAGCCAAATAACATCAAAGATAATCTTCCTTCCTCTTCGTGCCACAAAAAAGAAAATCAACTCTTTTTTTTCTTGTTACCTCTGACTGCTGAAGCACCATATTAGCTTCAGCCTTACCATAGAAATATTTTTTTGTGTTCAACAAGGAGTGTCGATGTCAAAAACAGATCGACCTGGCCTAAGACAGAATTGCCTCATGGAGAGGAAGAACGATAACAGTCCTTATACTCTTTCACTGTAATTAACATATGTGAGCCTTGTATTTTAATAGAATATCGAAAAATCCAAACCTATCTTTTCTTCTATTAAAGTCTGTAAAATGCAGGAAGTCACATTTACATTGGTTTACTTTACAAAAACTGTTAACACTGTAGTCATTGATATTGAAATTTTTGTAATTACTTTGCAGGCCTTGAGGAACTCTTGCAGCTGCAATGGGAGGGTATGAAGAGCCAGAGTGTCTCATGTGTACATCATGCTGTTCTTAGGTCAAAAAATAAATTCCTATTTTAATTCTTAATATTACTATAAGAATAAATTATCATTATTAACCTTACCTGCAGGTTAAAATTAGATTCATGTATATGTATGTATGTAACTTACCTACAGCTTATAAATCCTCCTGCAGCGCCTCTACTGTCTTGCATGTCGCCGAGGTCTCCTGCCTGGACAAGACAAGCAGTTGCAGTGTGTGTCTGCCAAGCTGGCTGTAGAACGTGTTGCGTACGTTCATATTTGTGATGTGATGGAACTCAGCAAACACCTACAGACATACAAACAAATAAAGGTATATAGATTAATGCAGAGTTTTTTACTGTAAAACTTTGTGTATAGATTATTTATAGTGTAACTTAATATTCAGTTTGATCCTTGGGGAATAGATTCAATTAGCAATATGACATAATTTACATTATTCCAGTTAAACAGAACATTGTAAACAAATGCTTACTTTTTTGAAATTGTTTTATTTAACAACAAAACTTACTCACCAATACAAATGTTGATATCTAGTGACTGGGTGGGGTGATGAAATGCCTTCAGCAGCTCTCCCTGTGTCCCTTAATAGGCACAAAATATATGAAAACAAGCTAAAGGTTAGTTTACAAAAAATGGCCCTGAAAAAAACTGCTTGCACGATATACTTGAAAATATTTTACAAAGGTATTCTGTTGTACAAAGACATCTCTGTCTGAAAGGCAGTACAGTTCATCAGACCACAAACTACAGTTCCAACAAACAGCCCTCAACAATATGAAACTTTTGTCACCACATTGGACATTCTACTGGTGGGGCAGACAAAAAGCTATGGGTTCATAGATAATAATATGTAACTTTAAAAATGGCTTACTTTTTACTGGGAGTCTTTGAAGCTTGAAGAAACTCAATGGTCATTCTCCACTTAAAGCCTAATGCTAAGCCAGTCACAGAAGATATAAATACAAACAAGGAGCACTCATTAAAAGAAACATGTTGGTTAGTCGCACAATTCTCTATTTGAAGGTTAATTAAAGCTGTGTGTGTGTGTGTGTGTGTGTGTGTGTGTGTGTGTGTGTGTGCGTGCGTGCGTGCGTGCGTGCGTGCGTGCGTGTGTGTTTGTGTGTGTTTGTGTCTGTGTGTGTTTGTTGTTTAAGAAAACACATATTTTCTCTCCTGGATGTTTGTGCAGTAATTTAATATTTTGAGGAGTACAGTATGTGTTTGAGGTTTTAGATTTAATACTGTAAGACGTAGGTGACAATCGCACTGTTATCGTACACTGTTAACAATGTTGCCTTACTTTTTTGCCATAAACATTAATCAACACTATAGATTGTGTCCGCTATAGTTTTTCTTCAATTTTTTCGTAACCTTAAGGTTCTTAACATAAATAGAACATTCATTATGTATTTTAACGTGCTGAAACTATATGACATATATTCCTTTAAATGTTGTTTATTTATTTACAACAGATACCATTTACGTAGTGCAGTGCTGTACTGTTCAACTTCCTTTAACTGCCGCTGTTTTATTTAAATAGTTTAACCCATCTCTAGTTAAGGTGTATTTCACATTAGTGAGACAAAAAAGAAAATTGTCCCTTTTGATGTAATCTTTCATTTATGTTTACTATTTTAGCACTCTGTAATCAAGCAAAGACCTAATTTATTGATTTGATATTTCAATATACATTTAGTTTACAATGAGCTGGGATGTGAAAACATGTGGGGCTTTCTGGGGGATAATCATCATTTTAATGCTATTTGATGCACTGTGGGCCCCTTCTTTACCTGCTCTGTTGTAATATTAAATTACCTGCTTTTTGTGAAGTGTCTCCAGATAACATTTGTTATGAATTGGCGCTATGCAAACAATGATTGATTGATTCTTCATTCACATACATGTTTTGCACATTGTACATTAGATGCGCACCATCTATCATTAAAAATGTTGACGAGAGTTGGAGAAAAGACTTTTTGCATCTATGTTACATTTGCTTTAATACCTATTACAAAAAGTCTTCCTACAATCAGACACATTTTCTGATACAATTCAATGTTACTTCTCATAATCCTTTTCTTTTCTCTCTCTCATCATCATCTGCAGCTGTCTGTCTGAATAGATCATATGAAAGTATTCTGTGTGATGACATAATGGCACACTTGTTAGTCTAAAATTAGCTTAGCAGTTGACAGTAAGTCCAGAAGAAAATAATGCCAGTTCGAGGCCTTTTTAGTTTTAAGCTATAAACTTGACTCCTGAATTATTTAACTGCGACCAACACTTTGTAGTGCTCCAGTTAATCAGATACAGGCATGCAAGCTTTAAACAAGTCTATTTAAACATTTTACAAAAAAACCTTCAATTAAACAACCCTAGCTTCTTTAACCATGTGGAAAAATAAGTAAGGGAGACCATCAGGTTGAATTGCATTCCTTGTGTATAGGAGAAAGTAGGAGACATTTCATCTAACATCCAATAAAGTACAAAGATCCTGGATGATTTTTTGACTCTGTCAAACTGGTGGATAAAAAAAATCCAATACAACCCTCCGGCATTTGGCCTTTCAAACATGGGGCAATATAATGTAAAGACAAAAAGCACTTGAAATGAACTCCAATATTGAATATTAACCATGATCTCTGTGTTTTATCAGAGGATGATGCACAATGCTTCCACCAACAGATGAAACGTTGGTAGCCATCTCACTGATCTCACAGAACAAAGCGCCAGACTTTTGTCCACCTTCTTTAGTTGTGCAGACCTCGATCAGCTCCTCTGGGTGATGGCAGAGAGCTGCTGGTGTAATTCTTGCAGGTCCTGCTTCAGCAGTGCAACAGGCCTGATGCCTTTGACCAGTCCAAGATCATTTCTGCCACAGTAGATGAGCATGGCATCTGGCACAACTCTTACTCCAAGGTACTGTTGAAAAAAGTGGAGGAGGCTCCTCCATACTATGCCACCCCAACCTAACCACTGGACCCGGGTGTTAGACTAACATTGACATTAATTGTCTCCTTTTTAGGTTCTGTTGACAGTAAAAAGAAAAAGAAAACATCACCTTTCTATAAACCTTTTGCTGGTGTGTGAATCAGTGTGATATCTATTTTATTTTAGAATGCTATGTTAACAATAGCTTGTTTTTACAATCCTCTCATGAAACGCACACAGAAATCACAGGATACATAACTTTTAACAGATGATTTACGCTTAGCCTCTGTGGATGATGTCAGACAGGTAGCCTGTATAAAGTCTTCTTTGCCTAAAATGACGATACAAAAAAATGATTGATTTACTGTTCATCTAATATTTTGACTTTAAGTTACCAGAGAAAAGCAGACATGATTTGCATTGCTAACTACCAGTTTCTAAAATTACAACAATTCTTACCACCTTTAGCCTGCTGTCTGTGGTGCTAACCTAGCTTAAATATAGGATTATTTTTCGCAGAAACAGAGGGCCTAGAAACCCATGTACTTGCAATAATGATCGACATAGCGGGATTTTTTAAACACAGTATGTTTAGATATTAGACATTTCATACGATTGTTGGTTGACCCTAAACATTTCTTCATAAGCCTCCTAGAGCAGTAGAGCCCATTTGGTGAAGCTGGGCTGCGTTAGACATCAGGGCAGTATGCTCAATGGGAGGGGCGTTTTACCAGGGCTCCTCCCACTGAGATCGCAAAAGTTTCTTGGGGAAAATGCAAAACTTTAGCGAGAGAATGCACACATTTTGGGAGAGAACGCAAAAATATTTATATATATTCCCCCCCCCCTTGTCCCCTTAGGGGCTTAGTACAAACGTGTACATGAAATTGTATAGACTTATATAATGGGATATCAAATTCATATCTGATATCAAAATTAAATGTTTCATCAAGCAATCTTAAAAAAGTCTGAGTGAAAGGAAACATTCATAACTATTCGAAATCCTTGTTAAAAAAAACAGCTTATATGTCAATCAAAATTTGCCCCCATTCATTGTGCATTGCAACCGCCCGATCGTTGCTCAAAGCATCCTAGGTTACCTAGCCACGCTAATGTAACTAGTAGCGCCATCTTTTCTCCCTCATTATTTCAACATCATCCACATAAAGAAAATGGTCATATACAGTTTGGAAAATAAACTTTGTGCTGTGTTGGTTTGTTTAAATAGAAACTTTAATTCAACAAGAGTGATCAGCTGAGCTGCGCTGCGCAACTCTTTCCGATCTGTTGGCTCTCAGTGGGAGGCAGGACACCACTCTGGGTGCAAGAAGAGGCTGTTTGGCAAAGCCTCCGAGCAATACTGGTTAACCAATCCTGGGGGGGTAATTACCACAGCATATATACGAGTTTGCTTTTGCAAAACTCTGTCAAATGTTTTATTATACAGGTTTAATATTTACTATGTAGGAGTTTCTTTAAATCTTTGTTCAGGTATATACTGTATATACATATGGGAGAGGGGACGGCGGGTGTTCTTAGATGTAACAAATGTATGATTTCATGTGTTTGGTAAACTGCTACTGGATGCTTTGAATTTCACTTGGGATCTAAAAAGTATCTATCTATTGATCCATCTATCTACATCTACATCATTAATATGTGTTTTATTAATAAAAACATCATTGCAGTATTGTTATTGCTTCTATGAGAACATTTGTGGTAATATATACTGTATATCTGTGGTTTTTGGATGTTTCATAGAAAACTTCCTTGAAGAAAATGTGACAGCACTTTAGTTTCTCTATGCTACACATTTGCATTGCATCAGGGTGTAGGTGGGAAGGGTCTGGAACCATGCTAATGAACAACCTTGTTTTCATTAACTGCAAGTTTAAGTGCCGTGAAATTGAAAATGATTATTGCCTAAGTAAACATGCCTAATTAGGTTATAGGGGTGAAAGTAAATTATTTGATAACCATTGTTTATTTGAAGCTGTGCATCACCTGGTTGGAGATAGAAATAAATCTTCAGATCACAAATGGAATGCACAAGGGCAGACAATCACATTTTATTTCAGTGGTAAAGAAAAGATCAAATGACTTCAAAAAAATGTAAACCTTTTTGTTTACCTCTATGATCGAGGCTGTTTAAGATAAGACCATAAAGACTAATGCAGGGTTGCCCTGAGCTCTGTCAACTTCAATAAACTTTATAGTTTCTTAAAAACAATCCATTTAATGGTGGTGTATATATGTCATCTGTATTGCCAGTGCTGTCACAGTCACAATAAATAACAGAACACTTTTATTTGAATTGTGTTTCTGTAGTGCCTTTTCGAGAAGAGATAGCATTCTGAATGGTTTTCCAAACTGTGTTTTGTTCTGAGCTTTTCAAAAGTCTCCTTACTTGCTTTTAATGTACTATCGCAACCTGCAGTTTACAACATTTTCAAATTCCAATCAGTGCAGCCCAGCAGAACTACTTCAGTGGCTTGAAATGACAGGAGGCAATCTGCCATTGGATGATGAATGAGTCTGTCAGATTAGGAACAATTTGATAATGTCTGTTGACTGCAAGAGTACGTTCCCTGATTGCATCATAGACAGATATGTATGACTGGTCTCTTAGCCCCTTTATAACATGGACTGGCATGTGCCTTCTTATCTTAATGATTTTCATTTATAGCTTTAATTCAGTGTAACGAGCTTTGAGTGATAGAGAGACTAGAAAGGCACTGTGCTGTCCAATTTCCTTTGGACACCTCAGTGCCTCTCATTATAACAATTAATAAACAACAAAGAATGCTTATAAGAGAATCAGCAACAACCAATTTTAGCTACAATATTTTGAGTATTTGAATCAAGTTTTGATGTGCTTGTACTTTACTTAGTATTTTTATCAGAAGCTTCTTTATAAGCAAATAATTGACTTTGTATGTCAGTCCATATTGCTGACAGCTTCAGTAACTAGATACTAAAAAAAGTAACATCTTTAAGTACATTTTTAAATATTTAGTCTTCCAAAGGGGACTTTCACCCGTTGAAACATTGGGTCATGTATGTAGTAGAAATCCACTCATGTGGATGAAAGACAACAACTCCCAGAATGCACAGCACTGCAGGCCACTCCCGCTGAAGGAGAGGATTTTATGGTGCATTCACGTGGTGTCGGACACATCGGAAAAACGAGTTTCTGAGTTGTAAAATGCACATGAAACACCTGCTCAAGTCGGTTTTGTTAATGTTAACATACTTTTTATTCATGCACGTATAGCACATTAAGTTTTTGCTCAAATATAACTTTTGACAATAAGATTTCACTGATCTTCGTCGTAGCGTCCACTTTTTTGTGCTGTAATTAAAACACTGAAGTCGTGAACATACTGACGTCGGAAGAAGGACTTCCCAACTCGGAAACTTGGACCATCTGAGCAGCACCTGAATGCAGCATTATTTACAGACATTTACTACAACACATACGGACATTTCCTCAACTGATTCCGAGATTTCTTCCAGAAGGAATTGGCATCTTGGAAATTCCTGGCAGAAAACGGACTCTATGTCTGTGTCCATAGGCAAACAGTGACAGCACCGACACCACCAGTCCGCCCCAGCTCGAGTCAGCCCGGGCTCCTTGTCTCACAGCCGCCGACCTGCCTGTCGGCAGCAGCCAGCTCGCCGCTATAGTGCGAAGGTGGAGCAGAACCTGCAGAACAACAACATGAGGGAGGTCTGGGAGGGCATGAAAACTATCACAGGCTGCAAGAAGAAAGACAACAACACAGAAGATGGGGACACTGGGAGAGCAAACCAGCTCAACCTGTTTTTTAACAGGTTTGACTGCCCAGCCGTTGCAGCCGGTAACTGCCCACTCAGCACCTCTCTTCACACCCCAACCCTGACCGTCATCCCCCCAACAACGACAACAACAACAACGGTAACTGCCCACTCAGCACCTCTCTTCACACCCCCACCCTGACCTTCATCCCCCCCAACAACAACAACAACGGTAACTGCCCACTCAGCACCTCCCTTCACACCCCCACCCTGACCTTCATCCCCCCCCAACAACAACAACAACACCCCCACTGCCACCAGGACAAACACAACACCACCCCCATCCATCTCCACAGACAATTCAAGCCCCCTCCCCTCCACCATAACCAGGGATCAGGTGAGCAGAGAGCTGAAAAGACTCCGTCCCAGGAAGGCAGCGGGCCCGGACAGGGTGTGTCCCAAGATGCTTAAGGCCTGTTCTGCTGAGCTGGGGGAGCCGCTTCAGCATGTCTTCAACATGAGCTTGCGGCTTGGGAAGGTCCCTGTGCTCTGGAAGACCTCGTGCCTCACCCCGGTCCCTAAGAAGAAAAACCCCAGTGAGCCAGGCGACTTCAGGCCAATCGCACTGACATCCCACGTCATGAAGACCTTTGAACGGCTGCTGCTCCATCACCTCAGACCCCAGGTCCACCACGCGCAGGATCCACTGCAGTTTGCGTACCAGGCGAAGGTGGGCGTGGACGATGCCATCCTCTATCTGCTACACAGGGCGTACTCTCATCTGGACAAGGGGAGCAGCGCGATGAGAATCATGTTCTTTGATTTCTCAAGCGCCTTTGACACCATCCACCCCCTCCTACTGAGAGACAAGCTGACCGAGATGAGGGTGGACTCGTACCTGGTGAGATGGATCACTGACTACCTCACTGAGAGACCACAGTACGTCAGATTGAAGGACTGCACATCTGACACTGTGGTCAGCAGCACCGGTGCGCCACAGGGGACTGTGCTCTCTCCTGTCTTGTTCACCCTGTATACCTCTGACTTCCAGTATAACTCCGAGCTCTGCCACATGCAGAAATACTCGGATGACACTGCGATAGTTGGTTGTGTCAGGGATGGACAAGAGGAGGAGTACAGGAGCCTGATTGAGGACTTTGTGACGTGGTGCAGTTTGAACCATCTGCAGCTGAACACCTCCAAGACCAAGGAGAAGGTGGTGGACTTCAGAAGGAACATGCCACATCTGCAACCTGTTTCCATCGGGGGGGTCGACGTGGAGGTGGTCAGGACCTACAGGTATCTGGGGCTGCAGTTGGATGACAAACTGGACTGGTCACCAAACATGGACACTACCTGTAGGAAGGGACAGAGCCATCTGTACTTCCTGAGAAGGCTGGGGTCCTTCAACATCTGCAAAAAGCTGCTGCAGATGTTTTACCAGTCTGTGGTGGCCAGTGTCCTCTTCTACGCTGTGGTGTGCTGGGGAGGATGCAGCGAGAAGAGGGATGCAGCACGGCTGGACAGACTGGTGAGGAAGGCTGGCTCTGTGGTGGGTACACAGCTGGACTCTCTGGTGACGGTGGCAGAGAGAAGGACTTTGGACAAAATGCTCTCCATCATGGACAACACCCACCACCCTCTGCACAGCACCTTCACCAGGCAGAAGAGCATGTTCAGTGGCAGACTGCTGTCACAAGCGTGCTCCACGGACAGGCTTAAGAACTCTTTTGTCCCCCTGGCCATAAGACTGTACAACATCTCACTGTCACGGCAGGGATAAAGCCTCTAGTTGGACACTTTAATGCTGACAATCACTTTAATGTTTGCACTGACTGTTTAATAACTGTTTAATGTATGTTTTCACATATTTTTGCTTTTCACATTTGACAATCACTTTATTTTTTGCACCTTTAATGTTTGCACTGACTGTTTAATATCTGTTTTCAAACTTCTTGCACTACCTCCATCTTAAATACTACTGTACAACAACATATACCTTCAGAAGGTCAACACTCTTCATCTCTTATGTACAGGTCTAATTACAGATGCTCTTTAACTGTTTATAGGTTTCTTTTAAATTGCACATATATTTCTATTCCTGCACACGTTTTGTACATTTCATTATATAAGTTGTATAGGTCTATTTTTAATTGCACAGGTTTAATTTTAATTTTTTATTCTTATATATAGGGGCTCCTTAAATCTTTGTTGTCGGGTTAATATATGTATGGGAGGGGGGAGAGGGGGTGTTTATGTAACAATTGCTATGTGTCTTGCATGTTTGTATACTGCTACTGGATGCCTTGAATTTCCCTCGGGATCAATAAAGTATCTATCTATCTATCTATCTATCTATCTATCTATCTATCTATCTATCTATCTATCTATCTATCTATCTATCTATCTATCTATCTATCTATCTATCTATCTATCTATCTATATTCTCTCTCTCTCTCTCTCTCTCTCTCTATTCTCGGTTCTTATGAGCTTTCTCCATAGAGCCTGTTAGCGTAGCTTCCAAGCAAGATGGCGGACGTTAAGTTTCGATTCTGGGAGTGAGGTCCCACCCACTGATCTGTAATAGGTCTGTAGCTTCAGTGGTCGAAAATATGAGGAACTAGCGATTTAGTTTCACCTCTACTAACCAAAGCAGCCTCCAATGATGCAAAATAACGATTTTTGCATCATCGGAGTCTCCTTTTCAGAAAAGAATTACAGAGCTTTACCGTATCAGGGGAAAATGAGGGCGGGATGCACGACCATTCAAAAATACTACCAGGTTTCTAATGATACAAAGCTCAATGCAAATGGGTGAAGTATCCCTTTAAACATGGTCGAAAAACACTTGGGATGATGCCCCTACACCTCCACCACAGATAAATCCATCAATCAACATAAAAAGCAATACAAGTTTTCATCAATCAAATACCTCCCATCTATTCAATAAAGTATATATCATCATCATCATATTCTCTTTCCTTTGTTTACAATTTTTTTTCCTTTCATTTATAAATATTTGGGTGGGGGAGGGGGGGGGGGGGGGGCTGGAATTGGTTTGATGGAGGGGGAAGGGCTTTGTTTTTTGTTCTTTTGTTTTGTTTTGTCCTGGTTTTATGGAGAGATGCAGTGTATCATTTGTGTTTTTGTTTGTCAGTTGGGTGTTATAATAATAATAATAATAATAAAAGACTTATCAAACCAAATGAACCATGATTAAAACGGCTTCTACAATTGAGTTTAGGTAAGGAGGAGCTGTTTTAGTCTGAGTATTGTAAGCAAGCAGCAGGTTTTTAAATTTGATGTGAGCAGTAACTGGGAGCAAGGGGAGGTATATGAACAATGGAGTGCCATGTGCTGTTTTGGGTAGGTTGAAGAACAGTCGTGTTGCTGCACATTTGGATCCGTTTGAATTCCCGGCACTCGTTTGACATGCAGGAAGTCTTGCCAGTAAGGAGTTACAGTCGTCAATGAGTGATATCACAAGAGCCTGTACCAGGAGCTGTGTAGCATGCTCTGAAAGGTAAGGTCTGATCTTCCTGATGTTGTACAGGGCCTTCGGAAACTTCTCCCTTTCAAGACACTCATGTCCTACTGTACCTCCATGAGAGGTAGGACACGAACAAGGAGAGGGCAGATCCTGAGATTCCAAGTTCAGAGAGCATAGGAGAATTTGATGGTTAAGTGTGACAAAGGCAGCCGACAGGTCTAGCAGCAGTTGAACTAAAGAGTGACCTGCAGTCCTAGCCAAGCAAAGAGTTTCTGTTATTAACATTAGTGTCACAACCCAGCCACTGATTTTTGTGTATTTCCTGTGTTTCCTGTGTTTAGATTTGTCTCCACCTGCAAATAAAGAAACTCTGAAGATCACCATGTCAACCCGCGGAACAAAATCTGTTTCAAAATTATATAGACTCCTTTACTCCAACTCCAACCAGCCTTCTGCCAGCCCTCTAAAGCCTTCCAATCTGTCTCTACTTCTGGGTTCCTTTCTAACTACACGCCTTAAAAAGTAGTGCAGTCTTGGGTCAAACAGCTCAATTCTGGACAGGAACTCAGAGACTTGTTTAAAGACTGTGCGCACAAGTATTTTTGTCAGTGAGGGCAAACGTGAAACCGGTCTGTAGTTTTTAACCTGGGCTGGTTGGAGCGTGGGTTTTTTTGAGCAGATGGGTGACCCGAGGGTGCTTGAATGCAGTGGGGTACACACCCGTTGACATATAATTGTTTTAGTTTTTAAGTTGATTGTGATCCATGTTCAGAATCAGTCCTGCTTAGATGTTTCTGTAGTGCACATAAATTCCCTCACAGTTTCTGCTTGTACCTTCTATTATATGTCCAGTTGTTGCCAATCTTCTGCCAACCAAAGCCTTTCTTTGTTTACTTTTGAAGCCTTCCTTTGTCCACGAGTCATTAAAGGGGACATATTATACCCCTTTTTCACCTTTTCAAACAGTCCCCTGTGGTCCTAATGAAACATCTGTGCTGTGCTTTGGTCAAAATATAACATGAATCAAGCACCAGAGGAAGTTTGTGACCCTGTATAAACCAGCTCTCTTAGAGCGCTCCGTTTTGGTGTGTGTGTCTCTTTAAATGCAATGAGACCCCCCTGAGTTTTCCCAGTAGACATCACTCCTCTGTAGGGAGAATAAAAATGGCAGACCTGTGAAAAAGTTTTGCTCTAGGCTGGGGATGGAGTCCATGGGTGGAGAAACCAGGGGAAATGAGATCACAAGCTTGTGATGTCACAAACTGAGAAAATTTTAAATGGAGCACTTTTCTCTGTGGTAAGACATATGCAGACCACAAACAAAGAACTGGATGGATTTATTTCAAATTTTGTGGGTCAATAGACACTCAGGTTACCCAAATATGTTCAAAAACCCTGTAAAAGTGGATTTTCATGATATGTCCCCTTTAAACAATGATTGTGTAGGAGCCATTTTTAGGAGTATGAGGTGTAAGACACAAATTGTTCCAACAGGTGTCTTTGGGTTAAGGTGATACTCTTTATAGGTAGGAACTTTCACTGGGGTGTCAGGTGTTGCTAGACGGACAGCACATACACTTTTTTGATCGCTATGCCACACTAAGAGGTAACACAGAGAGAGTCTTTGAATGGAAATTTATGGACAATTGTTGGAATCTTGCACATGTTACATTTATGAAGACCACAATGGAATGAGAAATAAGTATTCCATAAACAAAGAAGATATTGGACTGTCTTATTTCACAATCATGGCTCAGGAGCGAAGCCGGCAAGCACGTCAATAAATGGGCTAAATTAGCCCGTCTACGTAGCTCCTCAGTGGCTTTAAAGGTACAGTACGTAGAATTGCATGCTAATGTTTACATTAAAATATCTAACTTAAGTAAAAAATTGACTAAACCCATGTTATATATATTTTTTATATAGAGTACTTACATCACCTCAAATATTTCCAAAAGTTATCAAAGCCAGAGAAATCCTTAATTTAATAGTTGTAACGGTACATGTCTTGTAGGCGGCTGCCATGAATAGCCACCATGATAGACACGACATGTTGATCGTTGTCAATGACACACCGGATGTTACGTCAAAGACCTCTGCATAAGCTAGCGCTAGCTGCTACTGAAAGCTGCCGTTCTGTCGCTGTATGTGCTGTTGTGATATAAAACGTCATGTAAATTATACTTGGATACATCGTCAGTACACATATTGTCTTTCTCAGTTCGGTTTCGCCCGTTCGTATTGATTTGTTCATTTCTACTCCCATAATACACCGCAAGCCTCAACGTCATCTTTTGTTATTGTTTTGATTGAAAGCCCCCTAGCGGTGGATTTTACATACTGTACGTTTAAGTTTAGGCTTACAGTAGCTGCTATAGATAGTAAGTGCAATGTTTTTAAAGCTGTGAGAAGTGTTACATACCATAGAAATAAAAGAAAGGCAACTTTCCGGGGTTTCCATTAAGTGTTTTTTAGGCCTATTTTGAAAAAGTGTATCAGATTAGTTTTTCGTGAAGGCTGAGATCTTTTTGATGAAATTGTTTGTCACAGGGAAGGCCAAGTAGCTTACATTTTACCCCCTGTAAGCACTCAAAGCATTTCAGTGTAATTTTGTTGCATCAAAATGGATTAGAATTAAGTACTATGACCATGTGAGAAGAACAAAAAGGCTTTTATCATAGAAAATAAGCAAGCAGTTTAATAGACAACAATTTAAACATATCCATAGAAAAGATGTTAATATATAAAAAAGCGGGAGTATTTGTCCTGTTTTCTTTTCAAATGTCACCTTACAGCAGTGGTTTTCAAACATGTTTCTGTCATAAGTAGGATTGAGTAGGAAAATCAGGGAGAGAGTGGGGAGCCTGGTCTGCCCACTTAGAGGACTACAGCCTCTGTTCATAGGGCGCACCTCACCGCTAGACCATCTGCGCCCTATCTTGTGTCCATCTTTTTTGTCTTTACAAATCTCTTACAAATACTTTTACAAATGTGATCTTTAAGTGTTCTGTAGCCTGTTACACCAGCTCTGTCCACAGTAAACCATAAGACGAAACAAGTTGGTTGGTAACTTCAGTTGTATCATGGTTTGGTTGCAACTCAGAGATGTAAGAATCATCTGAACTAGAAGGAAAAATGTCCAGTCTAACCAAAATACTGTTGCAGCAATGACGTTTTCACTTAAACAAATTTGACTCTTAAAGGGACCTATTATCTGGGTTTATATGCTTTTAGTGTGTTGTACATGTGTCTCGTGTATGTTAAGGTTCATCTATGTGCAAAAATTCAAAGTACGCGGAAACACAGCTTCTCCTTCCTCCTGATTGGTGCAGCAGCAGTAGCTGCATGAAACGGCTCGTTCACTTGTACCGAATAGATTTACCAGCGTGACGTGTTACCAGTGTGACTGTTACTGATTGAAGCCCATTGGATCGTTGTGGCAAGCCCAGTGGCTCATGTGGCACGCTTAGTGACTTCTGTGGCACAACCCCCATATGAGGGGGAAGCATAGTCATAAAACGAAGCACAGGGTTCACCACCAACCACTTCACGTTTCAAACAAATTTTCCCCACTCAGCGACACACCCGCCGAGACAAAAACTCTGATAATCGGAGACTCCATAGTCAGAAACGTGAAGTTAGCGAAGTCAGCGGGCATAGTTACTAGATGTATCCCAGGGGCTAGAGCGGGCGACATCACATCTCACTTAAAGCTGCTGACAAAGACTAAACGTAGATTTGATACAATTGTAATTCATGTCGGCACTAATGACTCCCGACTACGCCAGTCGGAAATCACTAAGGTTAATGTGGAGTCGGTGTGTAGTTTTGCAGGGACGATGTCGGACTCCGTAGTTTTCTCTGGCCCCCTCCCAAACTTGACCAGTGATGACATGTATAGCCGCATGTCTTCACTCAACCGCTGGCTGTCGAGGTGGTGTCCAGCTAACGGTGTGGGCTTCATAGATAACTGGCAGTCTTTTTGGGGAAAACCTGGTCTGCTAGCTAGAGACGGCATCCATCCTACTTTGGACGGTGCAGCTCTATTATCTAGAAACGTAGCAGAGTTTATTAGTCTCAAACCTTGACAACAACTTATCAGAGTTCAGACCAGGAAGCAGAGCTGCAGTCTTACACGCTTCTCTGCGCTTCCTTTAGATCTGTTTACCTGCCACTATAGCTGTAATTATGACTGTAAATCTAACTGTAGCTCTACTTATAACTGTAATTCTACGTTTACTATAGATACTGTGTCTGTTTCCCGGCCCAGACCCGTCGTTATAAGCAATTCAAACATAAATAAAAAAGGCGTAAATCATAAAAATTTAATTAAAGTTAAAACTACGAATACAACTTTGCAAATAAATCAGATAATTAAATGCGGACTATTAAACATTAGATCCTTAGCATCTAAATCTCTTTTAGTAAATGATCTGATATCAGAAAATCGTATTGATCTACTTTGTTTAACAGAAACCTGGCTGTCTCAGGATGAATATGTTAGTTTAAATGAATCCACCCCTCCCAGTCATTTTAATACTCATATACCTCGAGACACTGGCCGAGGTGGTGGAGTAGCAGCTATTTTTAATTCTAGTCTTGTAATGAACCCTCAACCAAAGCTGAATTATACTTCTTTTGAAAGCCTTGCGCTTAGTCTTTCACACCCAGTCTCTAGAACCTTTCAGCCAGTTCTAGTTGTTGTAGTTTACCGCCCTCCTGGCCCGTATTCTGAATTCCTATCTGAATTTGCAGAATTTCTATCAAACGTAGTCCTTAGCAGTGATAGAATAATTGTTGTAGGTGACTTCAATATCCATGTGGATGTTGATAATGATAGCCTTAGCACAGCTTTTATGTCATTATTAGACTCTATTGGTTTCACCCAGGGTGTAAACAAACCTACTCATCGTTTTAACCATACCCTGGACCTTGTTCTAGCTTATGGCATTGAAATTAAAAACTTGACAGTTTTCCTAGAAAACCCTCTTCTATCAGATCATTTCTTAATAACTTTTGACTTTCTCTTACCAGAATTAACTCCGGTTAATAAAAATGTGCTCTCTAGAAATTTATCTGATAGTGCTATAGCTAAATTTAAGGAAGCTATTTCAGCTGCTTTTGATTCAGTACCATGCTCTAACCCAGTTGAAAACTCTTACTCTAGTCCCTCTCAGCTAGATCACTTTGTTGATAGTGCGGTGGATTCGCTGAGAGTTACTCTTGATTCAATCGCCCCCCTAAAACCAAAGGTTATCAAACGACAGAGACTAGCTCCATGGTACAACTCAAAAACCCGTACTCTAAAACTAACGTCGCGTAAATTTGAAAGAGTGTGGCGCTCCACCAAAACGGATGAATCTCGTTTAATATGGCAAGATAGTCATAATAAATATATGAAAGCTTTACGTCATGCTCGAACTGCCTATTACTCGTCTCTAATAGAGGAAAATAAAAACAATCCTAGATACCTTTTCAGCACTGTAGCCAGGCTGACAGAGAGTCATAGCTCCATTGAGCCATGTACTCCTTTAGCCCTCAGCAGTAATGATTTCATGAGCTTTTTTAACGATAAAATATTAAACATTAGAGACAAAATTAGTAACCTACCTTTACCCGGTGCAGATACCTCAGAATATACGTCAGAAACAGTTCTGAAACCTGATTTTAACCTCGACTGTTTTTCTCCCATTGACCTTTCGGAACTAAACTCAATTATTTCTGCGTCTAAACCGTCAACCTGTCTTTTAGACCCGATCCCAACTAAGCTGTTTAAGGAAATCTTTCCTTTAGTTAGCAGCTCTATACTAGATATGATCAATATATCTTTAGTGGCAGGTTATGTACCACAGTCATTTAAAGTAGCCGTAATTAAACCGCTTCTTAAAAAGCCTACTCTTGATGCAGGAACTCTAGCTAACTATAGACCTATCTCTAACCTTCCTTTTATCTCAAAGATCCTGGAGAAAGTGGTAGCTAATCAGTTGTGTGACTTTCTCCATGACAACAGTTTATTTGAGGAGTTTCAGTCAGGATTTAGAGCCCACCATAGCACTGAGACTGCTCTAGTTAAAGTTGCGAATGATCTTCTTCTAGCCTCAGACAGGGGACTTCTCTCTGTACTCGTCCTGTTAGATCTTAGTGCTGCTTTTGACACGATTGACCATCAAATCCTGTTAGAGAGACTAGAACAATTACTTGGAATTACAAGGACTGCTTTAAGTTGGTTTAAATCCTATTTATCAGACAGATCTCAGTTTGTACATGTTCATGATGAGTCCTCTATGCACACCAAAGTCAGCCATGGAGTGCCACAAGGATCAGTGCTTGGACCGATTCTCTTCACATTATATATGCTTCCTCTGGGTAATATTATGAGGAGACATTCAATAGATTTTCATTGTTATGCAGACGATACTCAGCTATACGTATCAATGAAGCCAGATGACACCAATCAGTTATGTACACTAGAAGCTTGCCTTAAGGACATTAGGACTTGGATGACCAAAAACTTTTTGTTGCTTAACTCAGACAAGACTGAAGTTATTGTGCTTGGACCTAAGAACCTCAGAGAGACTTTTTCTAATGATACAACTGCCCTTAATGGCATCAGCGTGGCATCTAGCACCACTGTTAGGAATCTAGGAGTTTTATTTGATCAAGATATGTCCTTTAACTCTCACATAAAACAAATTTCAAGGACAGCTTATTTCCACCTTCGTAATATCTCTAAGATCAGGCAGATCCTGTCCCAAAACGATGCAGAAAAACTAGTTCATGCATTTGTTACCTCCAGGTTGGATTACTGTAATTCTCTTTTTTCAGGGTGCTCAGGTAAATCTCTAAAGACTCTTCAACTAGTCCAAAATGCTGCAGCTCGAGTACTGACTAGAACTAGGAAAAGGGACCACATTACTCCTGTATTGGCTTCTCTGCACTGGCTCCCTATAAAATCTAGAATAGAATTTAAAATCCTTCTTCTCACTTACAAAGCTCTAAATGGTCAGGCACCATCTTATCTTAAAGAGTTAATAGTGCCGTACTACCCGTCGAGAACATTACGCTCCCAGAATGCAGGCCTGCTCGTGGTACCTACAGTCTCTAAATGTACTATGGGAGGTAGAGCCTTCAGTTATCAGGCGCCGCTCCTCTGGAATCATCTACCAGTCGGGGTCCGGGGGGCAGACACACTATGTACTTTCAAGAATAGACTTAAGACTTTTCTTTTTGATAAATCTTATAGTTAGGGCTGGCACAGGTACAGACCAGCGTATAGTTATGCTGCTATAGGCCTAGACTACCGGGGGAACTGGCACCTTGAGCTCTTATCCCCTGCTCTCTCTCTCTCTGCATTCATATGACATTACTGCATGTCACTACCTTTAAATCCCAGTTACTAACCACATCTTCTTCTGGGAGCTCCTGAGCTCTCTTAGGTTCCTTGGGATTGTTGCTCCTGCTGAGCCCTCTTAGGCTCCACGGGATCGTTGGTGGACGGCCTGCCAAAACACCCCCCCCCCCTCCCTTCGGGATCGTAGGTGGACGGCCCACCTGAACAACCCCCCCGCCTTTTTCCCTTGTTCCCTATCCCTCTTCCTGCATCTTATCCCATCTCCCCCTATCCCGTTCCAAGCCCGGCGCAGTCTAGGCTGTGAAGGCTGTTTCGTCATGAGCCGGGGTGTCACTGCCAAAGATTTCTGCCTTTTAATAAGGAAGTTTTTTCTGACCACTGTATCTTTTGCTGCTTTGCTAAAGTGCTCATGATGGATTAAGCTGGGTCCTTGTAATATAGCAATAAGTAAGGTCTTTTACCTGCTTTTTGTAACATAAACAATGAGCATGGTCTTTTTACCTGCTCTTTTGTAATATTAATAGACAAAGAGTAAGGTCTTTTACCTGCTTCTTGTAAAGCGTCTTGAGATAACACTTGTTATGAATTGGCGCTATACAAATAAAGATTGAAGATTGATTGATATGAGGTAGCATAATAAATCGGGATTTGCAAAAGGCCAGACTTTGAAAGAAGGTTCAGTTCCCACTTTCTTTGGCAGCCATGGAGATTCTGGTGCTTCTGGAACTTCAAAATCACCAGAGGTGTAAAGTAACGAATTACATTTACTCGCATTACTGTATTTGGGTTGTTTTTTAAATCACATCTGATACTGAGTAAAAAATGTAGGCCTGCTATGAATGATTTTCCCTCATCGCACCGGAGCGACGAGGGGCAGAGAGACCCTTTCCTTGGCTCGGTGCCACTTCAGCTAGTGCAGTACGGATAAGCACCTCCATCACAGCGGGTCTGTCTGCTGAAGGTGTGTTTAAACTGATGTCTCATTGGGCCTCATTCACTAACGCACAAATATGTGCTTAAACCGTGCGTACGAACATTTGAAGCACAAATCTGTGATTCATCAATATATTCTTGCTTGAATTTGTACTACTCTGCGAACACAATTTAGAACCTCCTGAGACCATGCGTACGCACAAATGATTGACCAGCTTTCTCAGAAAATGTTAACATACACTCTTAACTAAATGCATGACATATTAAAAATACATTCAGTAAAAAATAATATATATATGTGTTTTTTATTTTTGAAAAGACAAGAATTAAAAACGTGAATTAACTAATGCCTTGACTAAATGTATTAAGTAATCATGAAATGTATGCCTTTTCATCCTTTAATCTAAAATCTTGAATCTAATCTTTGACCACTCCCACTAATACTGCCATGAAATATCGCATCTGTTACTAAAACCAGCTCATTAATTGGAGCCTATTTAAGAGCATGAAGGGAACATACATGATTGTGATTTAAGTCTCAGAAAGTGTAAAGATCCAGCCTTGCTGAAAGATATTGCAGCCGGTGCCCTCAGAAGAGAGCACATCAGACCGTCACACCATGTTGGTAGAGTGTGACGAGTGACTGATCAGCTGATACCGTATGCCAATGCACGTACAGAATTGCTGCAACTATGTGGACACAGCGCTCTTTTTTACCTTTTGGGGCCATCTCTCGCAACTTCTACGTGTCTCCATGTTGCCACTCTCGTCCTGATACACCAATTGGATGTCCTTATATGGGGAGATGGGGGCGTGGTAGTATGCTGATTGCAGGTTGCGGGCACGCGCCTGACGATTTAGAATGATTCTGATTCACTAACATACGCATGGTGGTGAGAACAAAATTGATTTTGCGCATGCACTTGTTTTATGCGCAGAGTAAGAACATTTCTACGCACATATAAGTGAATGAGGCTCAATGTCTTAAGTCAAAGATGATTAAAATAAGATGGCTGTGGCTCTTACTCATGGGCAAAGAAGTGGCTTTGAATGCTGTTTCTCACGACAGCGTTATCGACAATCACCGCTGCAGCTCAGAGTGATAAACACATTTATTTCCGGAAAGTTTTTCACGATAAAAGTCCCTTATTGCCATCTCCGTGTCGTGCTTTTATTTTGAAGCAGACGTATCAGGAAGTTTGGTGTTATAAACTGCAGTAACTTAACACATCTCAGATGTGTGAAAATGAAAACTTCAAACCAAACAGATTCAGTTAGAAGCTTAAGTGTAGCCTGCTAAGAGGTGAACACAGTTCCTTTTTAAAACATCTAATACAAACTAAAATAAATGGATTATCTTTCATCTCAGGTTTAGTTTCAGCTAAATCAGCCTTTGAGGACACGCTGCATTTGAGACTAAGCAGCCTCAGAATAATAAAACTGAAAACAATAAAATACTCTTTACATTGTTTGAGTGAGACAAAGACCCTGTCAGAGTTTTATTAAATAGTTTAAACTTTTCCCTTCATAAAACAGGTGATTACTTGAACATTATAAGCCTTGATTATTAAATTATCCACCATTAAACATACTGCTGGTTAATAAAGGGGAACATCTTTTTTAATGTCTATATTTATATATATTTTTTTGAATTGGGTAGAAAAGAAAATGTTTATCTGAAAAGATAAATCTTTGTAAAGATTGTCCTTTAATTAAAACAAATTTGAGATTTAAATCCTCTCGTCCTTTTTGCACTACACGAGAGATGCGTTGTTTAAAAAAAGTAACTAAGTAAGTAATACATTTTGTATTTATGTTTTCTTTTGGGCGCTATCCACACATTTAGCTATGTTGCTCATTCCACGAATGCACAATCCTTGTAAGTTATACCTCGTTTTAAAGATGACTAATCAGGCTTTCCAGCGATATATAATACAACACCAATTAGTATTATTAAAGTGGCGAATAACTTTGAGGAGTTTATTTATCAACTTTAACCTAAAACTGTAACATGTATAGCATTGATAACCATCCTCAGAGATGTAAGTAGTGTTTCGGGGGTCCAAATCCGCTTTTTTTTAGGGACTCTGCAAACATGCCTCTGAGCATTGTAAGACTCTGCTAACTAACCTGCTCTTTCTACTCTGTCTTATCCCCACCTCTGCGTCAAACTGCTTTGTTACGTGGTGATTTTTTATCGATGTAGTAAGCCTAACCATTGATAATTTATTTAAACAGCTCGACCAGTGCTCAGGTGGTGTTGTTTAATAATATCACTGACTGCAAAATAACATAATTTTTTTTGTATTGTAGCTTGTTGCTCTCTGTGATGCATGACGAAAATGCTGAACATGATCTATCAGCAACCTCTACAGGACAGCCGATCTATAAGGTGGCATTCCTTAAGTCCAAAAAAAGCCAGACACAACATACAGTAATTAATAAATAATTTTTTTTTTTTTTTTTTTTTTACCCAAAAGCACAAACAATTTTTAAATACCTTTTATAAATACCTATTTAAATATACCTTCAAAGTCTTTGTACAGATGGATCCGTTAGAAGTTTCCCCTCTAAAGGCGGGCAGACACTGTGCGATGTTTTTGATCGTTTTGAAAATCTCAGACTCAAACTGCACGAGTAAATCGCATGCGATAAAAAGCCAAAGCTCACGATTTATGTGCGCACACTGTGCGGTCCGATGCTCGGCTGCGACCTGATTGCTCACACTATAAGAGCGAAATAAACACGTCGGGGTCCCCAAATCCGGAAGAGGACTGGAGAGATGCTCACGAAGAAGAAACGTGCTGCCTTGGCCATTTGTGCCATTCTATGAGCTGAAACGACAGTAAAGGCATGAGTGTGCCTGCCACATCTCAACAACAGGGCTTAATTTATAAACCCTGAGGTCCCGGGGCACAGAGAAAGTGCTGTTCCGGCGCGGCAGGAAGACGAGCGGACACACGGACATCAGTGCGCACTTATTGCACGTTGGAGCTGTTTGGACAGCGTCTGTTAACAGAGACAGTCTGCAGTGTATATCCCACTATTCTTTGCTAAACTGATTTACATTAGAACTGATGATCGATTGAAGTTTCTGTTTCAAATCTCTGCACCTCTGTGCGCAAAAGTTTCAAGTCTCTCCACCTCTGTGCGTAATGGCACACTCGCTCTAATCTGTATGAGCTCACTCTCTTGCAGAGGTTGTTCTGCAGTTATTAAAATAATCAACTAAAACTCCAGAATCTAGGATAACATCTAGTTGCTGCTCTGTCTGACAGGATGTTCAAACGTCTTTGGTTTCTTTGATTATGTTGAAAACTTCTCCGCGACACTTCAACATGTGCGCAACGATATAGAAGCTCTGACCAGCTGGGAGTTGTGGGCCTGTCACTCTGCAGAAACTGTTAGTTAGTAAGTTTAAATGTTTTAATAACCTGATAGTTTTAATTGTGCCTGATTTAGGGGGTGCTGCCTACTTCCCGTATCCCGGCACAAACAGCAACAATTTCATCATCACACTCGCCACTCTTCTAAATAATGATCAACACGACACAGCAGCACAGCAGAGAATAACATTCCTAGTTATTTAAATACAAAAAAGAATGTCAGAACAGATAATATTATACTGCGCCAAATGTAATGAGAGATTTGGATAGTGACAAAGGGGCTGGATCCAATCAAACAGGTGCCGGTCCCAATCTGGTAGGTGCCCGATCTTGTTCCGGCAGGATCCGGCACAAATTAAGCACTGCTCAACAAATCTGGCCTCCATGTCCCGAGTCCAAACCACACGCTGCGGCGGCACCGACATGCTTCTTCTTCTGGACGTGGTAATGTTTACATTTTTCACGCAGGCGCAATGAGGGAAAAACCCACCGATCTCAGGTGAATCGGCTCGTAGCTCTGCTTCAACTGTGCGATACCCTCACGAGGGGCGACCAAAATATCAAACAGGTTTGATTTTCAGGCGACCAGCCGATTGCCGGTCGGGAGCTGGTCGGGAGGGGTATATCGGTGCTTGTTGCCCCCTGTATACTACACGACTCACGATTAAGCTAAAATTCGGCCCGACTCCAAAAATTCTCGCACGACTCAGAAATCGGCCCAAAATAGGGAAAAAATCGCACAGTGTATGCCCGCCTTAAGCCGGTTGCCAGTCAGCTGGCAACTGGCTGTCAGCCAGTTCCCAGGCAAAGAGAGAGCCCCCCTCTTCCTTGGGGTGTGCCACGCCCATGTATTTAATTTCAGGATGTCGCAGGAGATGGCACGTCCCTCACAAGCAAACGTCAACCTACAGTATACCTTATTTATTGTTTAGTCAGGCCCAGTTACTTAAGTTTATTAAAATGTGATATTCATTTATATCATATTTGTATAAGTCTTTTCTGATTACAGCTTTTGGCTTAATGACTGAGATAAGCTTTATATGAACATTGGAACTCCTATAAAAATTGAATAGCCTAACTAAATGAACTTAGCTGTCATTCTCAAACTCAGACATTTATTAATGAATCCCGAATCACATTCTGCTGTTGTTCACAAAGTCATATTGAAGATATTCTATGATTTTCTTCATGAAATTAAACGTAATCATTATTTCTTCTCTCTACAATAACTTGAATTTTAATGTACAAACCCTTACACAATTTATTTTTTTATTTTAGTGGCCATTGCTTTCATGTCGTTGTTAAAATAGGTTGTTATAATAACAATGAAAGATGTCCTCTTAATGAGATCACTTAGACAAAGTGTAGTCAAGGGGCGGACGGAAGCCAACATACTGTCCAGTCGGGTCAGGAAAATCTTGGCAAATCGTCAGGACACAACACACGACAGGAAAAGTTGGACGTAAAAATGTTACTTCTCATTGTATATTTACACGTATAGTTCTGCACACACTTAAATGTTTTTTTAACCGTAGCTGAGAATAAAGAATTTTCAACAAACGATTTCCTCACTTGTTTACTTTCATTCTTCTGGAATAGTGAAACTGTTTGATTAAGATGAATTTGATTGAAGTTGTAAATCATTATTTATAATTAACATAAACATCTTCTGCTGTTTTCCGTAGGGTTCAACTGTTACCATGATATCTGTAGCCGTGGCTAAATGGCTACATGTCAACATGCTAGTTGTAGATCGGTTTGTAAGGTTACACATTTTTATGAAACAACGTAAGATGGATACATTTATTTATATGTTTGCAAACCGGAGACATAACTTGTGATGACTTTCTGCTCCCGGTAAAGCTGCTAAACATGAGACAACGATGAAACCGGTAATGATGCAGCCTAACATTACGACTCCATCTGTTATAAATAATATCTGCAGGGATGTTTATTCTGCCATCGAATAGCTTTCCCGTTAGCAATGAAACAGATCATAATACTGACTTGTTGGGCAATATTATAACTACTTTGCAACCATGTATATGTCATAAGTTGTGTTATAATGGTCTGTTTATGCGTTGCTAACTGTGTCCGAGGTTTATCAGAATCAGAATCAGAATCAGCTTTATTGGCCAGGTATGTTTAACACACAAGGAATTTAACTTCGGTAGACTGTGCTCTCTTTGTACAAAGGTAAAACATTAAATATCAACAATAAGCTAAAAAATAGACAAATAATTAAAGACTAATATGTACAAGACTAAATAAATATGTTTTTCAATATCAGTTTTCCTTTTATTCCAGGATTCAACCTCAACTTCATTTCTCCATCCATGATGAGCAGTACCCGGGGGGGGGGGGGGGCAGCAGCTTTGATTCATGCAACGTCTACACCATCCTGGAGCTTTGTTATGATGGACCTGGGGGGGGGGTTCTACACCATCCTGGAGCTTTGTTATGATGGACCTGATCTCTGATGATGCACAGCTGTAGATACAGGCAGGCAGGACGTTTAGGAGCAGCTTGTTCCTGTGAAATGTGAGTAAAGTTCAGCTCTGGGTGGTGTCTGTGCATCATCAGCACCAGACTCTGTCTTCTAGGAAGATTCTCTCTTTTCATCACTGGTCGTAGTCTTGTCTTTTTCAAGGCGTTCACACTCCAGCTCTTTGATTTTTATTGCAGCAACTTCAGAACCTTGGACAATAATATCATTTAGTATTAGAGTTGTTTCATATTTTCAAAACTGTATATGTATATATATTATTAGCTAACGTTACTCCATGAAAACACACCTGTCGCGGTCTGACTCTGGACTCAGGCAGGGATGGAGGTTGCATTTGTTGCTGGAGATGATGCTGAGCTCCTCTTTAGAAAGCTGGAATAAAGTTTGAAGTCAGTATGTTAGTTCAGTGGTTCCCAAAGTGGGGGTCGGGACCCCCTGGGGGGTCGCGAGACACTGTTAGGGGGGTCGCGAGATTCCTTCCAAAAACATTTAAAAATGGGAAATGGTTTAAAATTGGATATGAACGTATTGACGATCTGCCAAAGCAGAGAGATCATAGAACCGGGCTAATGTGTTTATTCCATCCTGCTGCAGTTTATAGCCTATTCTTAATATTTACAGTCTATGGTTCTTACACAGACTCGTCTCCCCCTCACCGTCTGCTCTGCAGCGGAGCGGGATCCCCGCTGAACGTGAAAACGAAACTTAAGAGTTAGTCCGTTAAAGAACTCTATTCCGGTTATATACAACTGTTTGAGATTTGTCCAAACCGACAGGGCTCAAGAAACAGTTATCTGAAGAGTTTGCAAAGTTAATGTTTGTAGCCTACTTCGGATGGCGACACAACGAACCGTTTTAACGAGCCGGAGAGACATTCACAGTCTGCAGAGAGTCACACAGAGCGGAGCTCAGACAGTCAGTGATGGGAGATATAACCCCGGTGTTTAAACTGATGCTTACGATGTTATTCTGCTCTCTCTTGTTTTTTACAAGTTACTAACAAGCCTCTCCACCTGAAGCTCACCTGTTGTGATAACGGAAACGAGAATTTAACGATGTTATGAAACGGAGGGAGGCGATCATATCCGCGACTCCGCGAGGTCCGGACCTCGGTGGATAAAAAATGTTTGAATTAGTACAATCATTTATGTCTATACATTGATTTCCATGCATACTGCTTTAACTTATGTGATGTCAGTCAGCAGCTCTCTCTCCTCTCGTTCAGTGTGCATCATGCAGCCGAGTGAGTAACCATGGTGACTGTCTATTCGTCAATCAACGATGTCCCGCCCCCTCTATGAATAAAACTCTTCTAACAGTAAAACTTACTTTGACCATGTGTCACAGAATGAACATATTCTGTATTATGTTTGAATTCTTCATGTTTTTAAATGCATGATAACTGTGTGAATGTACCTGAACTCTAAAATAGATTTAAAGACACAAAAGAGGAGACAATACTAAATCATTATTTTAAAGTGGAGCAGAAAACCCTAAAATTGTGCATAAAAATAGATCAGAATGTAGGAAAGACATTTCTGGTGTTAAAAATGTTCAGGAGGGAGACCCCCAGACCCCCAACAAAGACATTTTTAAATAGACTAAACTTATCTGTACAGTTTTTGTGCATTTAAAAACATTATATGAGGTAATAAGTGGTTGAACTGGTCAGTAAATTTTTAAGATCAGTATGAAAAAAAATCGTGTTATAATATTTTTTCTAATTTCACCCATTAATTTGAAAATATATACACAAATATGATGGTGTTTGGGCTATTGTGTGGTGTTCTAATGCCAGTGTTTGGATAGGCCTAATAGTGTGCGTGGCTGTGTGCAATGTCAAATGTTTTAAGCACCTACAGGGACAATGGGGGTCCCCAGTCTCTAGGATCGTTATATTGGGGGTCGCGGGCTGAAAAAGTTTGGGAACCCCTGTGTTAGTTTATACAGATGTGCAGAGTATAGTAACGTTAGTTTCTATAGCAACATGGGGGCGAAACTTTTGACCAGCGAGAAAGTTTGCACTTAGCGCTGCTCAGATAAGTAGCAACCGGAACTACCGTAACAATATACTGTTTGTATTATCATGCTACGGGCTGAACTTCTGCTGACATGGACCGACTTGGCATACGAACAACCACTTACGGGTCGACATCTTTTGTCGCCGTGCATCAGTCAAAGTCTGCACCAATAAGGTTAGCATGCTAGCGTTGCTAAATCAGGGTACACTAACGTTATTCTGCTATTCTGGTCGTTATATGATAACGTCATCTACCTGTCGACATAGACTGAATGTTTTTTGGTTTAACGACTCTATAACTATGATGCAAAGAAACAAGACACAAAGTTTGAAACGAGTTACTCACCAGTTACAAGCCCAGCGTCGGACTTGCAGCCCACTGTTTCTTGAAGCTCTCTCCAACGTGCAGTAGTGCCGTAAAGCGGTGCGTACTTCTCGCGAGATAACCGCGGGACGCGGTTAAAAAGTTACATACCCCAGTTTTGAGCGAGAGGACCGCTGTGAGGACCGTAGAGAGTCAACATTCTCTCCGCTGAGAGCTGTTGAGCTCTTAGATCGATTTTGAAACGACATATACTATAGGTGGAAAAGTAACATATTGTTGCTTTAATTAGTATTCAGAGTTATCTTGTTTGCCTTTCACTTTTTTCTCTCATGCACAGTCACTACCTTAAGAGGACTGCCTGATCAAAGTAGATTTTCTTAATGTATGTGCCTTATACTGTTCATTTAGTTGTTAAATAATAACTAGCTTCAATAACAAGCCAATATGCTGCTCCTTGTGATGCCAGGTATCTGAAAGCACAACCCTTGAGGACCTTGAAAAGGCAAAGGCACCTCTGCTTGACTACTTGGCCAATGCAGGATGCCTGCGGCCTCTTCGGTCAATCAGAGACAGGGATCTGCTGGTACAAAATATTGTCATGTTTCAGGTCATCCACAGGGTTCAAGGTCCATTCCAAAGGTATTCAGTGTTGTTTTACAGTCAGTTTAATCAGAATATGGAATAGGATTTTAACCATCAACCAACACAGACTACGTTCCTGTAACAAATTGACAATGTCAAAAATTCTGAATGAATTCAACAAATACAATTGATTTTTTGTTTGTTTTTTTACAGATTCCGTGAAGGACTGAAAACTCTGGGGGTTCTGGAGAAAATCCAAAAGCATCCAGACAGCTTTCGCCCCCTGTTCTGCTAAGAGCCAAGCACGCTGACTGCTGACCAGTTAGATGATCTTTTCACCATTCGTCTGTCACCCGAAGGGAGTAACAAGAGAGTTGTAGAGGAAGTGGTGATTCCCTTTTGGAGAGACTATCTTCAAGATGCAGAAGGTAGTTGACTTGAATCCTTGCTATTCGGTTGAAAAATAGGGCAAGGCAAGAGCAAGTTTATTTGCAGAGCACAATTCGTACACTGTCAAGTTTTTTGCTGGCTGTGCAGTTTCCCAACTTGAAAAGAATGTCAAACTGCCCCAAACACACTGGAATCCACTCACGAAACACACAGACAGGTTCTTCTTAGTTTCACCTTTTATTTCCTTTTGTCTGACTGTTTCAAGGTAAAAAACCTAAAAGGTAAACAGATAAATAAAAATCATTAGGAAATCATGCACTTTATTCAAAAAAGTCTGATTTAAGCATTCTAAATGAAAGAAAATCAATAATTTCTACAAAATCATGCTTCAGACTTCTCTGAAACTTCACATCACCAGAGTTTAATGACAGCGACAGGACAGAGCTGAAAGTAGTCACTGAGTATAGTTCATGAAAAGCTGTCATAAAGCTGAGATTAAAAAAGTGTTTGATGTGAGTTTGAAGCACAAAATACTGAACACGAACGTCATAAAATAAAAGTAACAGAGGACCACGGCCGAGTTTTTGAGACGCAAGTGAATGACGCAAGTGGAGGAAGCGAGGAAGAAACTTTGGACCTTTGAGACGCAGCCACTATAAGCGTTCGAGATATTTTTTTAGCAGCCTAAATTTTTTATTTAGAAACTATGGCAGGTCTAATTAAACTATGGCGGGCCGCCATAGTTTAATTAAGTAATGGGAAACACTGCAATATACTTTTAGGCTTTAAACTGTAGAGATATTAAACATTCTAATTAGACAAATATAAATATCTAGCAAAACAGGCAAATGGAAATTGTTGCTGATAGGTTTGATAGACAATGAAGCATTATGATTTCATGATTGGTTGATTCTGTTCTGTTTTATAGAAGAAGAAGGACCATCTAAACTACAGAAGATATTGGCCCTCGCCACTGGAGCATCTGTAGTCCCTCCTATTGGCTTTTCCCCAAGTCCGTCTGTCGAGTTCATTCATAAAGGAGACGACGATTTCTCTTCTACACCACTGTTCCTAATGGCCAACACCTGTGTGAACTGTATCAGGTTGCCACTCCATATGTCATACCAGCTCTTTAAGGAGAAGTTTGACTTTGCCCTAGGAAACACATATGGGTTTGGCAGAGCCTGAATGCCATGTTTGTGTCTTTTATGTTCTATTCTCCATCTTTTATTTACACATTGTTCATTAGTTTTACCAAAAGTTTGAACAAAACATAGTTGAAAAGAAAACACATTAACATGGCCTCCTTATAGAAAGATGTGGAGGAGTGAGGAAAACAAATCAATACCATAGTTCCCATCATTTTCCATAGGATTTACTTGTTGGATCCTGTTCATTGATTGTTATTGTAATGTCTGGAATTGTAATGTTGATATTGGTTTGAAGTCGCGGCAAAGGCTCGTGTTCATTGATGTCATACTCTGTGTCCAGATGAATAACGTCATTTATAATTGGTTCAATTCCAATGTTGTTTATGACACCTGAATGCCACAACTGAAGTGGTGTCTGGCCCCCTTGTGTCGAGAGGCCATGGTTGTTCCACTGGTTAATAAATGCAGTCACTGCCTGCTGAATTCTTGGCAAATAAACATAATGTAGACAAAAAAGATGTAGTTCATTCAATGAATCGAGAATACCTTGTTCTTCCATGAAGTTGAAAATGTTGATGAAGTGTCTGCAAACAACTCTATTGAGTTCTGCCCATAGTCTTTCAATTCTTTGATTATGGACTGAAACACCTGTAATAACACTGTTCAGTCCCTTTCTTTCCAACATAAAACGTGCAACAAGTACATTTTCCATGCCATGATCACATCTGACCCTTGCAGGCAAACCAAAGTTCTCAACACCCTCTAAAAATAATGATAACACACTTGAGGCTCTGTTATTAGATGGCCGCAGGTATATAATAGTCCGGCTGAAGCCATCAACACAGCCGTGCTTGACCAGACGCCACCTCACAGGCTTGTGGTTTCCATCAAAATGCCTGTTGGGAGACCAGAATCATTATTATTATTATTATTATTATTATTTAGCTTGAGGCCATAATTTTGGGTTTGTTACTCAATATGAAATGATTTTTTGTAGGAAGGTGTTTTTCATGAAAAGTCTTAATATTCAAAGTTAGATTTTTTTTCAGAGGTCAAAGGTTGACGGAGGCCAAATTTATAACCCTTTGAGGTCATCAGAGGACATAACCGTCATCTCCAAAAGCTGCTATAAAAACATAACAGATCAATAATATTTGTATTTTTTTGCTCGGATCGTTCAATCAACTTCAAAACCCTGATCAAAAATTCTAAACATTACATTATTTTATTTTAACCCTTTAAATGCCAATTTGATTACATGAACATTACATTTTATGAAAAAAACAAACATAAAATGAGTTATTATCAATATAATAAATGCTGGAGGGCAGGGGATTATTTTTTTTAAAGATCAGGCTTAAATATACACAAGACTCGTGAAAATATTGATTTTATAATTGTTATTGTTATTTTTTTTTTGCAGTGTCAGATTTGTAATTTATTTCCCTTTTAGGTCACAAGAGGAGGTTTTTGGAAGATGATATTTATGTCCTCTGGTGACCTCATAGGGTCGTAAATTAAATTGACCCACAAGAGTTAATGGTGTGGCATGGTACCTTTACTGATCTTGGCAAGTCTTTCATTGTGAGCTTACCAGAATTGGTTGGGGGACTGAACAATGTAGACCCTCCGCCTTATAGCATGACGACGTCGAAATGATCGCCCAATGGGATCCACTCTATGAAGGCTTTCTCTGACCCGCCAACGCTGGATCCTTATATGGCGTGATCTCAGGCTCCCAAGAACATACGTTTCCCCTGCATTTGGGGTATTCTGTAATATTACAGTCACAAGGGTATCCAGTTCTTGATTTGACATAACTGCATATCTTTGTGGTTCGATTCCCAGTAGTTGTCTGTGTCTGTGCAGAGTTCTTCGACTTATCCCAAAGCAGGATGCAATTCTCTGCCATGTCATGCCAATGGACACACAGTGAGAAATCTGTTGACTGGTTATAGTGTATCTGGGACGGCCAGGTTGACCAGTAAAAGTTGTTGGGGGTAACAAATTTGCATCAGCTGACCTCTGCCTGGCTTCGCGTTCTTGAAGCAAATTGCAAAAACACCTGTGCAGTGATTCCAGTAGGTGACAGACGTCCCTATTTGAAGGATCATATCTGGACACCGCCGCATGCAGAGCAGATAAAGTTCTTGTATGGTCATCAAGCACTCTATAGAGACGTTCCTGGTAAAAATTATTGGGCTCATTTCTCTGAAGCGATTCAATACACTGCGAAGCACTTGTGAAAAAACGAAAAAACGAGCGATATTTGCGTCCCTAGAATGCTCCAACGAAGAAAAATGACCTAAACTTCCTGTATTGAAACACCTTCCTGTTACACTGAAATGCCTTCCGGTTACACTGAAATGCCTTCCTGTTACACTGAAATCTCAGTAGTGTGTGTGAGAGCATTTCAGTAGTGTGTGTGAGAGCATTTCAGTAATGTGTGTGAGAGCATTTCAGTAGTGTGTGTGAGAGCATTTCAGTAATGTGTGTGAGAGCATTTCAGTAGTGTGTGTGAGAGCATTTCAGTAATGTGTGTGAGAGCATTTCAGTAGTGTGTATAAGAGCACAACATTTCAGTAGTGTGTGTGAGAGCATTTTAGTTGTAAGTGTGTGAGGTTTTTACTATAATGTGTGAATATGTTTAGTTTCATATGTGTGTGTGAACAGTAATCCTGAATAATGTCCCTGTCGGCCCCTCATAGAAATGCCCCATATTGCATATTCATTTAGGCAAACGTACTAAATGGACAATGCGGGTTGTTTTGCTCATATGAAAGACGCAATCCTCACTGCGCGGGTTAGTAGATCAGATAGTATATTTGTTTGCGGGTGGTATCAAGTTTGCACACGTTTTAAGACAAGCAAACCTTTAGAAAATCAGGCCCAAACACTTCTATTAGCTTTAGGGCCAGGTCTTCCTCTTCACCATTATGAAGATCAACACGTCAGGGTCGTATTTGTAAAGAGAGCTTGCGCGGCTTGATTGAATTTTCTCTTCCAGCTGATCTGGGCGAGATTTTAGTGTGCCAATCTCTAAATCAATACTTTCTTGCATTTCTTTAAAGCGCTTTTTAAGTTCAACTTTCAGGATCCTTTCCAATGATTCATAAAGCCCATTTTCATTTGAATCAGTTTAATCTCTTTCAGGAATACGTTTGTCATAACCTCATCTCTGTCTTTGTGCTCGATTTTGCGTTTAAAAGGATTTTTCAGCCATTCCAAATTTTGTTGTAGAGCTTTTTCTTCCTCGAATGACAGAATGTAATGTATCAAAACGGAATAACTAATTGCTCAAAAAACTGTAAAACCCTATGTGCGTGAATTATTTAAAAAAAAGTAGATTTTAATTTTTAATATAAACTAAGTAACTAGGCAGTTCTTTGGCGGGGTAATACATATTCCTCCCAGCCACACACTCCCACCCCCCCTTGGGGGCACACCTCACACCATAACCCTTTTCACACATCCGGAAATCTCCTGAAAACTCAGGAGATTATCCAGAGGTGTGTATGTGTGAGGTGTGTATGTGTGAACGCAACAGCCAAATTTTCACTCTGATTTTACCCGGGGTTTCTCCTGCCAGACACCTAGTATTTTTTCCGCAGAAAGTCCGGAGGGTTTGATGTGAGAACGCAGCAGCATATTCTCCGGAGAATTCACCTCGAGCCAATAGGAGGGAGAGTGACATTTCTATATAGTGACTGCTGAACGGTGCATAGAGTGTCTGCATGTAATTAAACGGCGGCATTAAGTTTTCTGTTCACCAGTTTGTTGTTCTCCGCTCTTTTGTTGATGTTGTCATTCTGTTGGACTACACATAGCATTATTTTATTTAGCCCCTCCCGTCTGACAGGGATAGTCTTCAGCTGTGAGGTGCATATGTGAACTGCTAGGTCGGGAGAATCTCCCGAGCAGTCCTCCCGCAATTATCTAGATATTATCCGGAGTGCAGATGTGAAAAGGGCTTTTGAGAAGCACAGCCTTTAGTGTCTCCCAAACAGCTAATCTTAGTCTGCTGCTACTTGATAAAATACATTTTTGGCAATTCTTTTGATGGGTCTTGTCAGAAGTTTCTCTTCTTTCTTCTCCTCTTTAGTTCATTGCAGTAAGTAACCTCTGATACCCCTCTTTCACTGTTTCTGGGCTGGTGCTAGAGCTGGTTCAGAGCTGGTTCAACTTGCGAACTGTCCCGTAAGATAGTACTGTTTATCTTATGCACGCATGTTTAACAATTACGTTGAAATTGAATCAGTGAGTTATTTTGTGCATACAAGCTGAAACTTGTTGAGCATATGTAAATGAAGACAATGCAGTGAGGGATTCTCCCATCACATACAAAAACACAAATGAAGAGCCCAAAAATATTTCTCGATTCAATGTCCTATTTGATCTATTTAACTGTCTGTATGCTGTTTTTAAATTTGGGAGCAATTCGGGGTTAAGTGTCTTGCCCTAGGACACATCGGACATGTTGCTGTAGGAGCTGGGGATTGAACCCTCCATCTTCCGGTTGAGAGACGACGACTACCAACTGAGCCACAGCCGCCCACAGTTGCACGTGATGAACCCAATAGCAATAGCCTTAGAAGGCGAAGCCTATACAAAATAGAACAGGTACTTCTCTAACCAAAAAGCTTGAACATCAAAAATAACGTTGCCATTTTTTTAAAGACCAAGTTCCACTGACTACTGTGACAAAACACAAATTTATAATGTGAAAAAAACAGTTAAGTAACACAACCAATGGAATTCAAAATTATGACCTCAAGAATCTAGACTCTAGGGCAGGCAGCGTACAATAGAAACAGGCTTTCAGAAGAGAAACTACCTTATAATTCTCCTCTGCAACATTGCTTTGCTCTTACTGCCAAATGTCGCCCCAAAATATGCTGACCTGCTGTTGACTCTTGACCTGATGTTATGCTGTTTTCATATCAGAAATAGTCATTACATTCACACATATTTAACATATTTTTAAATATATATATTTTCTGTCAGGCACTATTTAATATGCTGACACTAGTTATATTAAAATAGTGAACTCTTTACACATTGTGTGTGTTCCTTCCCTTATCGAAAGGGGGCTGCTGCAGCACCCATATCACCCACCCACTTGTTAGTTTTTTACAGGACAGCTTGTTAATTTGTAAAGGTATACAATGAGCTTTAATATAGGCGACCTCTTCAGCCGCCTGTGACAAATGTGTCAAAATGTGAATTTTCAGTCAAAAGATTGTTTTGTCTCAATCCCCTTACACAGGTAATCCATAATCCAAGCAAAAAAAATCCAACACTGCAAGTGGGAATCGAGGAGACAGATACAAGGTTAATAGTTTCAAAATAAAACAGGATATGACAATAAATTGATGAATAAAAATAAAACATGGCATTGAGCAACTTGACAGATCTTGGCAGTACCTCCCCTGAGATGGCACTGCACTGGCTAGCCTGATCAGGGTGGCACTGGTGGTAATACCTGATGAGTTGCTTCCCAAGTTCCTGTCTTAGAAGCCTGACCATTGCTCTCAACAGCGCACAGAACTGCTTCCAAATTTGTAGACGAACTGGGGAATACATCATACACTACATTTTTGGAAAATCCATGGATCTGAAAAACGTGACACAATGTAATCTCCACTGTTCTCAAGGAGGAAGGCAATTTAGGAGAGGGAATGAAGTTAAACCATTTTTATTTACCACAGTTAATACTGTACCTTTAGATAGAGCGCTGGTGGACTTGTTGACACCCAGCAGGTAGCAACATAATCTGTCACCTCCTTCTCTGTAAACTGTAAGGGGCCCCCAGAAGCGTTGATTGATGAAAAACATTGTTTCTCAGACTTAAAACTCTCATAGCTCTGCCTCCCCATCTGACACCCATCCTTGTTTTGTGGTCCCTTCATTATGTAAAGCATCCTTGGGTCCCTTGAAAGGTACTATATCTTTTATTATTGTTATTTAAAAGTATAGCTGCCTTTGGCTACGTCTCTCCATCAGCCACCCTATTGGTACCAACAGCTGACTCTTGCCAACTGTGGGAATGTAGAGAACTGGGGTATTATCGTCATTTACAACTTTACTTGTTCACGAGGGTGACGTAGCCTGGGGCAGGGGGAAATCAGATGCGTATGCTTACTTTGGAGACAGGAAGGAATGTTAATGTTACAGCAGCTTAGAGCCGTATCTACAAACTCTGTGCGCGCCGCGGTCCGTCTGCGCCACGGTTTTCTTCCGTCGGACGGCGCGCGCCCATTCACACTGGATCCGTTTCTGGAACGTCAGCGAAGCGCATTCATGATCAGCTGTACACACATCAAGGGAGAACTACAAGATCACGCTGGAATAAAGAGAAAAACGTGCAGACAACATGTCTCTTTGTCTTTCTGAGGATGATTTGTTGTTCGTTTGGTGCCTGTTTTGACGTTACGTTGATAAAGTGATGAAAAATACGATCGCGAGTCCGTATATTGTATTTTATTTTGAAATTGACCGGATGCTCTGTGCGTTTCCTTGTCTGACTTCCTGTCCGGGTTGTGATATTCTGTCTAGCTTGACGCGTGTCTGCAGCGTACTCCGTCGAAAATAGACCTGCAGCGTATTTGAAACGGAGCAGAGCGACGTGGCGCTGGTGGCACGCTCCGGAGACGGACCGCAGCGCCGGCTGTGTGAACACAATGATTGACTAGAGTGGCGGCTAACTACGGCGTAGTGCTCGGCGCTGACAGACCGCGGCGCGCACGGAGTATGTGCGAATGCGCCTTTAGCCTCCTAAGTACTAAGAGTTGCTCCTAGTGACAAAATTCTAAGAAAATTCTTAGAATCATGACACTTTCTAAGAATTTCCCTTTAAAGATAAGACTAGATCCTTGTAAAAATTAAAGTTATTAACAAAGCAACTTAGAGCTTTAGAGTTTAAAGCTGTAGTGAACAGGAATTTTGACAGGCTTAAAAGTTTCTCAAGCTGAAAAGAAAATGGAGAAATGATTTCTTCACATATTGTCAGAGTGCTCCCGTCAGTCACCAGTCACCTTCACTCTATATTATTAATCAAAGGTTTAATCAATGAACAAAAAGTTTTAATTATTGGCCACATTTAATCCAAACTCGGTCTGCTCTGTGACCATTTATGAGGATATAAATTCTTATGATCTTGTTAGATATGCCCTGATATAATTTCCACACTTTAAATATTTCCACAATAAATACCTGCAGGTGATGAAGATTTGCTGAGTAACGAGAAGGCAAAATGTGTGAAGCCACCGCTGTGTCTCTGTGCGCTCTGTGCGTCTTGCAGCTCAGTCATCCTTGTTAAAACAAAAAATCACACTTGATGATAAATGCACGATATTGAAAGATATTTTAAAAAACTAGAGCTGCGTTATGGTTTTTGTTTTCTCATTGTGATTTCTACATCAGTGATTACATTAGTGCACAGTCCGGTCCTCTGAGATCTATCCGGAATAATGAAGGCGAAACAGCGCTGATGAAATATGTATGTGGCAGACTTTTATTTATTTTACCTTTTCATATTGAAAGTTACATATTAAAAATGGCTCACAACATGCGTGCATTGTCAGGGTTGTGGAAAAACAGGGAACTGGACCCAATTGCAGATGTAACCAAAAATTATTTATTTAAAAAAAAAAGGCAAAAAGGTGAACAAAAAAAACGTACTTAAATAAATAATCCAAAAGGTAACAAAGGTAGCCACGAGGAATCACAGGTAGACGGACACTGTGAGACAAACACCATCCAACATTTGACAATGATCCGACACAGAAGGAAAGACACACAGGGTAATCAACACAGGTGAGACCAACAAGACACAGGTGAGGACAATCAGGGCAATCAGGACTGAGGAAAACACAGAGGGTCTTTTTCAAACCAGCCACTACACCCTCTCCCTACCCACTACCCCTCCGTTTGCGCGGCCATGCGGAGGGTCCGCCATATTAAGTCCGTCCCAAACCAATAAGCGGGGAGTGCTAGTGGGTTATTAAACCCTCCACCAGCGAGTCTGCACCGATGCCGACTTTCGGATCACGTGTAACACCTATTGTGTCCGGTCGTCATGGAAGAAGCAACCTATACAAATGTAAGTTCCGTGAACGTGCCTACAAACACTGCTCCAACTAAGATAGACATTTAATATCATCATACAAACATTAACAACTTCAAATGAGGATCAAATATCAGCTTACTCTTCTTTCCTCCTTCAGTTGAGGTGTTTATTTATATTTATATTTACAGGCACTGTTGCAAAAACTAAAGAATATTAAATCATGTTGCAGACAACTTCTCTCTGTTTTCAATCTCAATAAAAACTGAAGTTACAACAAATAAACGTTTAGCTGCTCTGATGTTTAACAACAGTATATTGTCTGTGCGTTCATTAAGACAACCTGTTCTATGAAATTACAATAAATTAACTGAACATTACATTATAAACTACAATGAAGAATGTAGGCTCCATCTGATAGTTGTGTTATTAGTCTACACTAATGTAATTTACTGGAGAAGAATAAGAACAATATACATAAAGATTTTTACAAAATGCATTAGCTACAAAAAAAGAAGAAGCTGTTCCCGCAAGATGCCGCTGAGAAACCATGGTAACACACAGTTCCTGTTTCCGCCTGAGAGAGTGAAGTTTTTCCTAAAGCCTGCCGCTGTATTTCTACCCTACACCTTGATGAAGGGGACTTCATTCAGCTGCGAGTGTGACTTCTAACGGAGTGCACTCCGTCACGGAGGGGGAGGGTGTAGGGATTGGTTTGAAAAAGGCCCAGAGAGGCAGGAATGAATCACAAAACAGAGAGACACAAGGAGAATAAATTACAAAATAAAACAGGAAACACTAAAGACTAAACGAACACTAGGGGTACTTCTCAGTTCTCTTATTTGCTATCTCCTCGGTCCTCGCTCCTCGGCCGAACCGGAAGTAGTTTTAGACCCGCCATGTTAAGGATCGTCCCAAAGCTCTTACATTGAAAGTAGGAGAGAGGATCGAGGAGAGAGGAGGGAGATCCGAGGAGCGATGGCCGAGGAGACACGAGAGCTGGCTTTACGGAAGTCTTTTTCCTGACAGACACGCCCCCTTATCGAATATCATTCATTGATTGGACGCTGCAGCGGATCAGACTTCAACGAAACTTATCAACATGAGCGGAGTTTAATACCGGAGAAAAGACGGACATTAAAAAGACGCTAAACGGAGCGACGGACATTTAAACAGATCATGTGTCAGTTTGTAAAGAGTCTGTGATGAGCTGGGATTAAAAAGTGTCTGACATGAAGATTAACAACCAAATATGAAGCATCAGTTCTATAAATCAATCAGAGTGTAGGCCCATCACTCCCCACATTTGATGAGTTTTCACTGTCAAACAAACAGTGTGTTAATATGAAGTGTTCAGAAATGATTCCTTCATGTTCATGATCCCTCAGACTGTTTGAATGTGTGATGATGATGAGAATGACAGTCTGATGCAGAGGGAAAACACCTTTTACATTCACACTTATTTACCTTCAGAAAGTTTCTATCATTTACAACCTCATCAATCATTTTCACATCAATATCTGTGTTTATAAAATACAGACTTCATTGTCCAATTATAAGTCCAAACTAATACAAAGAATAAATTCATCAATTCAGTATGAAATCTTTTTGTCAGTAGAAATTGTCCTTTTGGTTATTATCAGACTGCAGGTTGTTCTTCATGTGTTTGTTATCAGGTAAAGTACACAGACTGAACACTGTTACTGTGTGTATTTGTTTAGAAATAATACAGTGTGTGTTTGTGCGGACATAAATAGCTGTTAAAGCCGACAGACAGCTGAACGTGATCAGCTGATGTCATCATCACAAACAGACGTCGCTTCACGTGACGCTGTAGAGGAAAGGACGTCTCATGTCTCTTCAAACAGATCTCCTCGTTCCTCTCTCCTCTGCTTCGTTTCCTCCATGCATCTCTGGTGGGAGGGACTAAGACGCAAGTGGAGGAGGCAACTTGGAGGACACTCGATGCAATTAAGGGAAGTGAGAAGTACCCTAAGAAACATTCATTTAAAGAAACACAAGGGAAACAACACCAGGGAAGAATGAGAACTAAATCAATATAAAGAAATCTAAACTCTGAAACACAAACTAAAACAGACCAAATCATGACATGCATAGCCATAAAAACTGCAAATTTAATGATTATGATGACGTGGATCTGTCAGTTTGATATTTAGTCAAATACAATGTGTGAGAGACATCAATATACATTCTGGCTTCATTCACCACCTCGCCGTCTGTGTCGCCAATTTCCCCTGCCTCCAAAATGTATGTACACCTGGATCAGAGTTTGTTTACCGGTGCGCACATATTACCGTCCGGTTTGTTTTTATAGATCACAAACTTTGCGTGGAATCGGTTATAAAAGAGTGCGTAGAATCCATACTAAAAATGTACGTGCGCCAAAAACCCGGAAATGGCGTGCGCACAAAATATTTCAGATTTATAAAACCGTTCGTACGCACACCTGCACGCAATGTTCCCTTTATAAATCACGATCCACCTGGAAATGTGCGCACGTAGATTAGCCCCATGTTCCGCCCTCTACACGCCCACATTCAACCATAAACGGTCAATGCAAAGCAGCTCGTGAATGAAAATGCATACAAATGAGGGGGCAGATCAAAGGTTTCCAGCGCTGGATCGCGGCGAAAACCGGAAGTTTAGACAAAGAAAATATACTTTCTGAACCAGAAATGCAGGAGCTTGTGAATGAAGTGAAGGTTAGAAAGCACATAGCTGTAGTTTGCTGCAGCAGGAGGGTCACAATCTTAAGAAAAAAACAGAGAATGACACCACGTTGCTGCCGCATTCACGCTGTCCTCCTACAGTGCCAAAACATTAACCTTTCATCATTACGCACGGGTATATCTGCAATGTTTACATGTTTACAGGACCCACACTGATTCATACATTATCAGAGTGCTCACGTCAGTCAGCAGTCTCCCTCACTGTAGGATATTATTAAACAAAAGTTTGATCAATGAAAACTTTTAATTGTTGGCCACATTTGTTTGAGGGAATTCTCCGTCTGCTCTGTGACTAATTATGAGGATATAAAGGCCACATGATCGTGTCAGAGATGCCCCGACTTATGTCCACACTTGAATAATTTACACAATAAATACGTGCAGGTGATGGAGATGTGCTGAGTAACGAGAAGGCAAAATGTGTGAAGCATGTGTGAAGCCACCGCTGTGTCTCTGTGCGCTCTGTGCGTCGTGCAGCTCAGTCATCTTTATTCAAACTAAAAATCACACTTGATGATATTTAAAGATATTAATGAAAACTGGTGGCTCTACGGTTTTTGTGTTAGTTTAAATCTGATTTCTACATCAGTGATTACATTAGTGTACAGTGCTGATGAAATATGTGTGGCGGACTTTTATGAATGAATTTGTTTACGTTTATATCTTGTCATATTGAAAGTAACAATTGATAATGGCTCGCTCGTATAGTCTAACGGCCAATTTCCACCAGATGCGTGTTCGGTCCGTCTCCGCTCCGTTCCGGCAGCGGAGCTGATACGTTTCACTTTATTCAATGTGTGTGCTTCCACTGGGTCCGAGGGCTCCGGCAGTCCGGAGCCCTCCGGAGCAGATACGCAAGGCTTCTATTTTTGCCGGATGCCGGAGCACCACGCATCAATTCAGCACACAAAAGAACAAGCGGGACGGGAAGTCAGACACCGATACAACATTAAAACATCCGGTTTATTTTCAGAATAAAAGACTCCGTTTTAACGATTCAGAATTTACGACTGTATGTGTGTTTGTTTATGTGTTTCTAAGGTTAATATAGAGTTTAATACCATGTACGTCGTATTATCTCGCGCTGTCGGGAGTTAATCTTTAAAATACCGCGGGAATTCCTTTGTCTCTGCACCCCAGCTGACCGGCTGTGCTCTGCGTGCTGCGGACGGAGCACGCAGCCGGTGGGGATTGACGGAGGACGGAGCACGGAGCCGTGACGGACCGGAGCGGACACGCAATGCACACGGATCTGGTGGAAATTCGGCGTAAGTAAAACAACGGCCGGTTTTAATGATTATGATGACGTGGATCTGTCAGTAAGTTTGTGAAATATTTAGTGAAATAAAATGTGGAAGAGACATCAATATACATTCTGCAGGCTTCAATTCACTACTTCGCCGTCTGTGTTCGCTAATTTACCATGCCTCCAAAATGTACGTACGCCTGGGTCAGAGTTTGCTTACCGGTGCGCACATTTTACCGTCAGGTTTGTTTTTATAGATCACAGACTTTGCGTGGGAAATGGCGTACACCAGTTTCAGGCCCCGTTTTGTGCGTACGTAACGGTTATAAATGAGACCCCTGGTCTGTTAGGAGAGGAAAGGTCTCCTGCATGGTCACCTCGCTAATGTATTACTTTGTTTACCAATGTCCCCAAGGTATCCATCCAACCTCCTACCCAATTAAATGACCTCTTTGGCTTGGCAGCTATATTAATCCTGGACTAGTAGAATTTGTACTTGTAGAAATTAGTCACGTGTATCAGTGGCGTGTTAATAGCAAAGCTGCAGGAGCACTTAGCTATATAAGGGAATGAGAGCTGACCCTCTGGTTTGACTGATGTCTAAACACACCTATGTAGTATAATCAAGAGACTTTTTTCAATCTCTTTGCGCTTCAGCCTGACTCTGCGCTTCAGATTTTGTGCCATGTGACCAGTGGCGCCCCCAGAATTTTTTTATAGGGGGGGCCAGATGGTGCCACTGAAAATCTTGGGGTGGCACAATCCTTAATGGAATTACAGAAACGTTGTAGTGCTCTTGTATTGTTTGGCATAGGCTGAAAAGTAGTTAAGAGACTAGCTTTCATTTTCCTGAAGACGAGAAATATACACTTTAATTTACTGAATTGTAGTAAGTACATTAATTGTAAAGATCTAAGTATTTACTAGAAACAAGCTGCTCAACTTTAGAAAAATCACACAGGTTTTCAATACAACTTTATTAAGCTGTTTTTGCACTTGTTTGTTAACTTTCAATATATGCTATGCACAAAATGGAAAAATATTATAAAACATAATTATAGACAACATCTTAACTCATACTTGCAGCTTATTCATATACCTGCTTTTTGGGCTACTTATCTTTTCAATACAGCTTTATTCGCCTGTTGCTGTGTCTTTTGGCAAACAAATCAACAAAATGATCAAGATTAATGGCCTTAGCTCTTCTTGACTCTCCACTCAACAGTCCCAAATTGCTCAATCGCTCATCACTCATTGTATTTCTCAAGGCAGCCTTTATTAACTTTAGCACAGAAAAACTGCGCTCACATGCTGCAGTGTTCACAGGTAATGCAAGTGCAATTTTGCAAAGTTTAAACATCTCATGGAACACCTCCTTACATGGCTCAAGGGAGACTGCAAGCTCTAATAAACTGGTCAGTGTCTCCTGTCCACTAGTTTGTTTCCTTGTAATAATTTGCTTAAGCTGAGGTATCTCATATTCTAGATCCTGAGTAGTGCAGTTGTATTGTGAGGCAAATGGAAACACAACACCTTTCTCACAAAATTTGGGACTTCAGGGATTCAATGCTTGTATTCCCTACATTATTACACAGTTTTCTTTAGAGAATGTTCTCTTCAACTCAGATAGAAGCACATAACAATAGGGATGAAAGACCCTGTCTGAAATGACAGTTTATCTGTCTTGACCTGTCTTTAAACTATTGGAGTGGAAATGTAATATCCATCAAGTCTAGAGCTAGGTGATACCTGACGTCCTGCACACTCTGAGGGAGCAACGCAAATGTTGCATTGCTTAGCAATGGTCACTGTACTGTCCCAAATCTGATTGAAAAGAGAGTCCTCTCTATAGCTTTTTAATGTGTCAACAAGAGAATCGATAAGGGTAACAGCTGTTCCCAAATTGAGTTGTGGGGACTGTAAAATATCTGATAGATGTTTTATCTCACCAAAAACCTTTGTCAAAGTCTCAAGGAGGGCAACAAACTTAAGATCTACAGTATTTGGGCTAATAGACCTCTTGCCTCTACAGCTCTGTCCCCGTTTCTTTCTTCAGATATTTTTGTCAGAAGACAAACTTTAACAAGTCTCTTACACTTCTCCTGAGGAATCCCAGCCCATTCTTCTTTGGCAAATCTCTCAAGCTCCTCCATATTTGATGGCCTTCTGGCATGGACCTTTGTCTTCAGTTCACTCCACAGATTTTCAATGGGATTCAAGTCAGGGCTTTGTGCAGGCCAGTCAATAACGTTTACGGCCAAAAATGGGGCAAAAGGGACAGCTCAGGAAGGGGCAAGAGAAAAAGAGAGAAGGAGGAGGGGGGGAAAGAGAGGCAAGGAAAAGGAGGAAAATGTACACTATATCCATTTTTTCCTCTACTCTCTTCTCAACATTGTTTACACACACTTCTGCACTTATTGCAAGGTTTATAATCACTTTAATTTCATGTCTCTTGTGGGATTCGAACCCATGCTGTGGCAACATCCCAATCTACCACAGCGCTTTGGACATTCCTAAAGCCTACTGTAGGTAGCAGCATGCACCAAAACAATGTATTAACGGTGTATAACTGTAAATGTAAATAACTCTCCCATCATGTTTCCCCTCCTTTATTTGGTAAACTCAGTTATTTGAGAGACTAGCTCAGTACATCTGTGCAGCACAAGTGAATAAAACAAATTCCAAATTGAGCAAAGAAAATACTTTTCAAAAATCTTTGGTTGAGACAAAGAGTGTTGGGTTTTGTGAATAAATGTAAAATGATTCTGCAAGTAATTCTGGCTTTAGTTCATTCAATTGATGACACTCACTGTCGTCCTGTTTTTCAAGAGGAAATTAAATAAAAATGTGAAGGCTGTTCTTGGCTCAAATAAAATTATTAAACTTTATTGTTACATTGTAACATTGTAACATTTCACCACACAGTAAGAGAAAACAGACAGACAGACAGACAGACAGACAGACAGACAGACAGAAAGCAGAGAGACAGACAGGTAGACAGACAGACAGGTAGACAGGCAGACAGACAACAGACAGGTAGACAGACAACAGAGAGACAGGCAGACAGAGAGACAGATAGCAGAGTCGTATGTCGTCAGAACCATTTTTTTCAAAATAACAGACACTCGAACTGAAAACAATACCAGCATTTGCTGACATTACGTGCCGGTAACAGCTGGTAACAAAGCTGGTAACAAAGTAACAATGACTATAAACTATTCTTCCACTGATCCAGGGTCAGTCCTGAGGCTGAGTACCACTGCCCCTTCAGCTATAGGTGTGTCCAGTCCTTTTATTTTTCTCCTGGCCACACTCCTTGCAGGTGTAGTGGTAGTGTTCCTTTGCCAGCCTTTTCCTTAGTGGTTCGCCCCTAGCCACTAGCTCCTCATCTTCCTGGGCAGCTTTATGGAGTCTCCAGGCACGTTGCCTTGGCTGAGGTGGAAGGCATGCTTGCTGCAACGGAGGAGCTTGCTGCAACGAAGGAGCTTGCTGCAACGAAGGAGCAGGCTGGAACGGAGGAGCTTGATGGTAAAGAGGAGCAGGCTGGAACGGAGGAGCTTGATGGTAAAGAGGAGCCTGCTGGAATTGAGGAGGGAACGGGGGAGGTGGAAATGGCGGATAGAACACAGGCCTGTTTGCCACCAGAGCGCGCTGACAGGGGAAATGCAGGGTCCTGGGCTGCTTGGCCGTGAGTCATGTATAGTCTGTGGGAGAGAAAGATGATATGATCTGGACTGCGAACAAGGATGTAAAGTCATGAAGAACCAGGTGACAATGTCAACAGGGATTGCTATAAAATGTGCTGTCTCTTATTCAATGATTTGTATTGAAACAAACCGATAGAAAATTGTGGTCAAGCACCTCTCTGCCGCCTGCTGTCCAGGAGCAGAGCCACACGGCTTCCTGGGTGCTCTCCACGGTCCTCCTGACGCACGTCCTTTCTTCTTAGCCTTCTGGGTGTACCTAAACGCCGAAAAGAGACATCCATGGGCTTCAATCAGTCCATGGAATGTTTGTTTAATTATGGTGTACAAAATAATTACTATTTTGTACCTTGAAGGTGCCTTGTCCATGGCATGGAGAGCTGTGTACAGGTGGACTATGTCCGCCTCCTCCTTGGCTGACAAGGCCGTGATTGTCCGGTTCAAGCCAACTAGGTAGGCTGCTAGGGTATCAACTGCCTCCCATCCCGCAGTGCGCACATAGATTAGCCCCATGTTCCACCCTCTACTCGCCCACATTCAACCATAAACGGTCGATGCAAAGCAGCTCGTGAATGAAAATGCATAGAAACGAGGGGGGCAGATCAAAGGTTTCCAGCGCTGGATCACGGTGAAAACCGGAAGTTAAGACGAAGAAAATATACTTTCTGACCCAGAAATGCAGGAGCTTGTGAAAGAAGTGAAGGTTAGAACGCACATAGCGGTAGATTGCTGCAGCAGGAGGGTCACAAACTTAAGAAAAAAACAGAGAATGACACCACATTGCTGCCGCATTCACGCTGTCCTCCTGAGTCCTACAGTGCCAAAACATTAACTTTTCATCATGACGCACGGGTATATCTGCAATGTTTAGCCTATATGTTTACAGGACCCACTCTGATTCATATATTGTCAGAGCGCTCACGTCAGTCAGCAGTCTCCCTCACTGTAGGATGTTATTAATCAAAAGTTTGATCAATGAACAGAAACTTTTAATTGTTGGCCACATTTTTTCGTGGGAAACTCCGTCTGCTCTGTGACTAATTATGAGGACATTTAGGCCTAATGATCATGTCAGAGATGCCCCGACTTCATTTCCAAACTTTAATAATTTACACAATAAATACATGCAGGTGATGATGTGCTGAGTAACGAGAAGGCAAAATGTGTGAAGCCACCGCCGTGTCTCTGTGCGTCTTGCAGCTCAATCATCTTCATTCAAACTAAAAATCACACTTGATGATAAATGCACGATATTTAAAGACATTAATGAAAACTGGTGGCTCTACGGTTTTTGTGTTAGTTTAAAACTGATTTCTTCATCAGTGATTACATTAGTGTACAGTCCGGTACTCTGACGTCTGGGACAATGAAGGCGAGACAGCGCTGATGAAATATGTGGCAGACTTTTATTTATTAATTTGTTTACGTTTATATCTTGTCATATTGAAAGTAACAATTGAAAATGGCTCACTACATGCGCTCGTAGACTATAGCCTAAGTAAAACAACGGCCGGTTTTAATGATTATGATAACGTGGATCTGTCATCAAAGTTTGATATTTAGTGAAATAATATGTGGAAGAGACATCAATATACATTCTGCAGGCTTCAATTCACCACTACACCGTCTTGTTTGTAGTGGTGAATTTACCATGCCTCCAAAATGTACGTACGCCTGGGTCAGAGTTTGCTTACCGGTGCGCACATTTCACCGTCAGGTTTGTTTTATAGATCACAGACTTTGCGTGATTAAAGGCGTATGCCAGTTTTAGGGTCCATTTTGTGCGTATGCAACGGTTATAAATGAGACCCCTGGTCTTCCACAGCATTTGGAGGATTGGGATCACCAGCCCCAAGCTCAGCTGACTGGCAGAGAGTAGCGTCCGGCTCAGCCTCATCCCAGGGATCACCAGCCCCAAGATCACCTGGCATGCACACAGTGGCATCTGGCTCATCCTCGTCTTCCTCAAGCACCTGTGAGGGGATTTCAGGCATCTGCTTTGGAGCAAGCAGGTCACCTCTGTTGGTCTGGGCCCATAGATACTCCACAGCAATGCGCTCCCCTGTAACCAGAATAAACACAAAGATGAAAAAAGGACATACATACACACATCCATCTCCTACATTTATAGCACAATCTTCGCACCCAAGAAATGCATGTCCTCTGAGTAGGGGGGTGCCTAAGAAAAAGAGGAGGAGGGGATGTAATACTCTGGTCCACCAAAGTTGCTCTGAGATCTCTCTTACCAGTAGGTTTCCCGGGTGGGGTGAACTCTGGAACAAGAGCACATGTTGTTGAGGTGAGACATCGAAGGTTCTGAGGTAAGGTTACTGGCTCCTTGGCCCGGCCCATGTTCCACCTTGATGCTCCCTCCAGCATGTACATTTGCATGTGCACTGCATTGCATCGCCAGCTTAAGAAACAAAATACTCTGTTCAGTCAACCATTACTGTAAAGTGAATACATATGAATACCCGACAGTGGTAACTGTGTTATTTTGAATAATTACAACACATTCTCTGTCATAACATAGAAAAGAACATTAAAAAAAAGACATACAATACAGTGTGTCTTGATGCGAATGTACCTGGAATGAAAGCACACTGGTATCGGTGAAAACTCTCCAGGGAGGAGGACCCCCTACCACACCTAAGGATGTCCAGCTCTTTGCCGCCCTTCTGGAGTGTCCCCACCTTTGTGTACAGTTTAACACCTGCAGGGTCTTGGAGGCACTCCAGGTGCTTCTGCTGCACCTCCCAAACATGGCGCATGCTGTCATGGTTCACCAGACGCAGCCCTGTGGTGTCTGTCAGCTCCCACACTGATTCCAGCAGCCCTGAAATCATGCTCCGAATCTCTTCCACTCCACGTATCCTCCTTCTGCAGTGCCTCTTCAACTCCCCTGGGCTGATGGTGGCCATGAGTTGTTCCTCAGTGGGAGCATGTCCGCTGTGGCTGCTCTTCCACTCCGCTCTCTTGGCCTCCTTCAGGCGTTGCACATCCTCCTGGTCCCATTCAAAGATGCAGGAGGAAAGCTTTGCGCAAAAGATGCCATAGAGAGGGTGGTGATCTGTAGTGAGGCTGCAGTTAAAGCGTCGCATAAAATGGAAGCTGTCTAAGCGCACCACAGACCTTTATTTCCTGTCTTACATTATTGGACAAACTGATTAAACCAGGTGTGACTGATCATTGTGACTACTCAGATGCCTTGGCACAACTCTTCCAACCCTGCACCTTCACCTGTCGTCAGAATAGAGTTCAGAACCTGGCCAAACTTGTTGCCGATGTTTTTCATCCATGCAGCATTGTCCCCGATCCCACCAGCCAGCTTCTTGGTGATCTGTAAAACTACAGAACTACAAAAACTACTTTCAAAAACAAGACATTGCCCCACTAAGAAGTAAACCCATTTCCTGTTTTGTTGTAATTGTACATGTTCTATTTTCTATATTTTTTACTGTTGAAACCCTAACCTTCTTTGTTGAATCCATCTTAAGAATTCTACCATAGGTAGAAGTGATCACTCCCTTCATCTCATCCAGATGGCTGCGGATGTCATTCGAGTGGACCGTCTCAAACCATTGGGCAAGTGGAAGGGGTCTGAAGGGTGGTGGAGGAAGATGGACAGCTGTAGAGGGGACGAAGGTAGCCATTTTCATATGGCGCACACAGTCCGAGAGGTAACGGATGGTCTGACGTGCCAGCTCCTCGCATTGCGCTTCCTGTATTGCAGACTGGAGGTAGGAGGAACTGTTACCACTGGTCCTCGGCTTCAGGAAAGAAATACATTTTCTGTCCAGAGCCAGCTGTGTTGTAAGGACAGCGGGGAACAGGCTCCTGTGTGCCACATCCAGCTGGGAGAGCATATCCTGGCTCCATGGGCAGACCGGCTAGAGCACTTGCTGCAACGTGGATAGTCCCCTCCCACTAGATAATAGCGGCTATCCACATCGATCACCTCCCTGACCTTCCTGTAGATGCTGGAGCTGTTCATTTTCCGGGAACACTGTGGGCATTTAAGTGGAATCCCCCACATCCTCATTGGTGCCCAGATGAACATCCTCTGCCGGTAGTACCACCCAGGCTCAGGAGGAGATGGTTTGGACTCCAGTGGTGGGTGAAACCAGCAGGCCTTGATTTTTTGCTTCAGCTGGCCTGTAGGCTCATAGAGGCACTTAGCAATCCACACCTGATCGGCTTCCTGGATTACTTTACGGAACTGTTCAGGAAGAAAACCTTTCCAATGAATTAAAGAAGGTTTAAGTGGAGTTGCAGTGTGGTGTGGTGTGGCAGAGCTACTTGAAGAAGGGAGCAGAGATGGCGTTGGCTTCGGAGGTAGTAGTGTTGGCCTTTGCGGTGATGGTGTTGGTTTCCGCGGTGATGGCATGATGAATGCTGAATAGTTAGCCAGTTGGATGTGGTTCAAAAGACCAACAATACCCTGCACCTTGGCTTAGTTGCACTTGTAGCACTGCACTCCCTGTCCTGCCACTGATGCTCCTGCCTCTGTGCCTCCTCTCATTGTCTCTGTGTCTCCTCTCCCTGCCTCTGTGTCTCCTCTCCTTGTCTCCGTGTCTCCACTCCCTGTCTCTGTGTCTCCTCTCCCTACCTCTGTGCTGACTCGGACTCGCCTTGACTCCGTCTCAACTTCTCCTGCCTTACTGGAGCCAGCGGCTGATGACAGATCTGCTGGCTGGGGGGGGAGTACAAAAAGAGTGCCATGCAACTAAGAATCCTACACTAACAGTTTTCTCCAGAATTGTGCAGATATATATTGTTCAATAAATAAATCCACATACTACAGTGACTCATCAGGACTTAGTAAATAATTTCACCTACCTTATTGAATCCACAGAAGCACAGAAGGCTTCTCCAAAACAGATCCTTTGTGTGGCTCTGCAGGGGACAAGCATCTATATTCTCCAGGGCCTTTTTACATTTCTTGGCCCCTTGACATTTGCCCGTTGAGAAGTGGTATTGGCCCTGGGCATATTTGACACAGATGTCCTTCCAGTAAGTGTCTGGTTTCCCTGTCTTTGTCATCTGCAAACATTAAATATAAAACAGGTTAAAGGTCCCATATTATGCCCTTTTTGGGGTTCATATATCTATTTTATGTGCCTACTAAAGTATGTTCACAATCGCTTATTTTCGAAAAAAGTGTCTGTTTTCATGTACTGCTGCTCCGGGCAGGCTCTCGCATCTGCCTGTATTTGCAACGTTACGTTGTTTAGGTGTACGTGTGGAAACTGCAGCAAAATGCCTACCGAAGTAGAACACGTCTGCTGCAGAGAAATACCACAGGTACTTTTAATTAGTTAAATACTATAATAACTTATAACCAGGACATAGCAACAGTAACACAGAACGTTGGCCTATGTTACGTTTGTATGAGGTCTTTTTTATCAGAAAAACACTCACCGTTTTTGTGTTGAAAGATATGTTAGCCTCTCCCAATTTCACTGACTGGAGCTAGCAACACAGTTCCCTAATCCAAAAATATATATTTCACTTGTGGCTTCACAAAGTTTGGCTATAAATTTACAATAGTACTGTATGTTTAACGGTGAATCCACTCACCTAGTATTGATTGTAAATTACCTCCTTGCTGTGATAAAAAATTCCATGAGCAAATGTATGTATGAAGGTCATCATAACTGTTAATTACCTTTTTCTACAAAAGCCCAGGTGCTAATCATGTGTAAATTAGATTAATATCTGTCCCATGCAATAATTTTTCCTCCTCTTTCATTATTTGCCCTATTATTGAACATTATTTAATTTTATTCAGTATCGTGTTCTTTTTATTAGGTCATCAGGAGAATGAATGAGCTGCCTGTTCCTTCCACCTGCATGACTGAACATCCGGGGCTAGAAGCAAACAGCCTAAACCCATATACACTACAAAACATAAACAACATTCTTCGAGTGGACTACGGGCCTTTGAGAAGGAGAACTGAAGAAGAGTATGTTAAATATAAGTAATGATTTACAATTTCAATCAAATTGATTCCAAACGAACAATTCATTTCCATTATTCCAGAGGAATAGTAGTAGAGAAGTAACAAAATAATTTTTTGAAAATAATTTATTTGCAGCAAAGGTAAAAAAAAAAAAGAAATGTGAGAGAACTATACAATGAGAAAATGTTTTTGTCTCCATAAAGGTTGTACAGACACTTGGCCTATCGCAGCTTTGTGAGCTGGTGCTGGGGATACTTGGGACGCAACTGCAGAGTAGTTATCCCGTCGTGTGTTGTCCTGAGGATTCGCCTCGAGTTTCCTGACCCGACTGGACAGTATCTTGGCTTCCGCCCGCCCCTTGACTGAACCTGGACTTGTGTCGAGCCACCACGTCTTCTTTAGAGGGCCTGTCATACTCTGAGGCAAGATCCTTGGGGATGGGTATCTTCTGCAGCTCCTCAAGAAATGGTGCTGGGTCTGGGAACACCTCCTCAAACACCAGTGCAATCAAGTCCCCAACATACAAAACAAAACAAAATTTATAGTTTATTGCTATTGTTCACTCATCTGTTTCTTGATAACTATTTTAAATTATATTTAAATTATTTCTGTAATAAGTATTTATAAAAGGTATTTAAAATGTTTGTTGTTTTGTGTGTCGAAAAATAAAATAATTTGTAACCTACTGTATGTTGGGTCTGTTTTGACGGGCTTGGCGACGGCTTCGCCCTTTTTGGCTTTGGGGAATGCCACCTTATACATCAGTTGTCCTGCACAGGTTTTTGCCTGCTCGCGTTCAGCATTTTCATTGTAATGCATCACTGACAGAAACAACCTACAATACAAAAAGTTAAAATCAGCAATTATATAATGAATAAATATTTTTCTGATATTCTTGGTCAGATATTTCAGCAATTGTTTAATTTGTTAGAGGGTGGTACAACAGGCCTAATAATAATTTGTAAAGTTCTACAGCATACCTGCACAACATTCCCATGAATGGAAAGACCACATTCTTTGGTGTGAAGCGGAGCAGCAGGCTGTGGTAGGACTCTAGTGCGGAGGTTTGATAGTGGTGGCTAAGATTCTCCACATCCTTCAAGACCCTCTTGTTGTTCATCAATTTCTCCACACGATGTAGAGCCACTGACCCTTCAGTAAAAAAATAAAATTAGAAAAAAAACAACACATGGAGTTCAACAAAACTATACATAAACATTTCATAATTCTTAATTTTTTTTTATAACATGAGGGTTATTTGCATACCTGGTTGGAACCACTTCCTTGGATCCCTTGTCACTTTCTTTGGATGAGTACACTCAGGAAAGAGAGAGTTTTCATGCTCATGCACATCCTGAATGTGGTTGAACATGGAAATGTACTTGGCCACCTTCTCTGGTCCTGATGTAGAAGAAGTTGCGCTCCAGTAAATGTGGTTCTTGATGGAACGGAGCCACTTCTTCAGCACCTGGCAGTCTTTGTTCTGTGCAAGTTTGTTAAATTTCTTTGACAGACCTGATAGCAGGGATACAAACAATAAATAGAGATTAAATATATAGTTTGAGGAAAGCATGTTAAAGTGACAGTGTCTATAGATGTGTCTATCAAACTAAGACATTAATATTTACCCTTTTCAAAGTGCCAAACATTGTAGAATTGAGTGATGCTGCGTTCTCTCAGATATTTCCTAATCTGTGGATGACGGTCTGTTACAATGTAATCGACCTCCAAACCATTTGACTCCAGGCGGTCTAGTGATCGCTTCAGTCCTTCCTTTTCCATGTGGTAACTACCACCGACCTCATTGCTCTGGTGGTGAGGGAAAAAAAATGAATGTTGGAGAATGTTTTCAATATTTTCCTGTCTATTACACAGGCATAGGAGATGCATCTCACCTGCACAAGTTGAAGATCAAAAATCTTGTTGTTCGCCAGGTGCATCAGTGTGTAACTTCCAAATTTGGCAGAGTGTCCTACAATAGAAGTAAATAAAAAAACAATAAGTTGCAAAAAAGAATATATGAAGATGAGGATTTTAACAATGAAGAAGTTAAACAATTACCAGGCGAGTCCGCTCGCATGTCACCACCAACTGCAACCTTCCCTTTGTGTTGGAGCTCCTGGAACATAGCTTGTTGATCGTTGCTCCATTTATGGATAATGGCTGGCTCCAAAAAATGTCTTGCCTGTCTCATTAAGGTGTCATACTGGAAAATCTGGAGTTGTATTGCCTTACACACCTATAGTTCAGCAAAGAGAAAAGAAAAAGCTGCAGAAAAAGAGCATTCTTTGCCAAATTAAAATAGATGGAAATATTAGAAAGAAGAAACCTACCTTTTCCAGCTGGAAGAATGAAGTGCCTGTGAAGTATGTAGCTGCAGATAACTCCAGATTTCCCACAGGGGTGCTGCCAACAATGGGCTGGCTCTGCCAGTTTCTGGAATAGTTGCAGTTGTGGCAAAGCTGTTTAAAAGCCACAAATGTGCCCATTCGTTGCTGCTGGACCTCAGACTGCCTCTTACACACGGGACAGGTTTCAAAAAGTTCCCTCAGACACGAGTCAAACACAATGTATTTTGTGTCCCCATACGTGACCTGCGGCCCGACTGTACTGCAATAGAGAGAAAATATTATTGGACTTCACAAAGAGGTTCTTCTACTGGATGTGTCAAAATTTCCTACAACTAAATGAGGACAAAACTGAGATCATTGTGTTTGGTGCTAAAAAAGAAAGGTTTAAAGTAACCCAACACCTTCACTCTCTGTCCCTGAAAACCTCAAATAAAGCCAGAAATCTGGGGGTTATTATGGATTCAGATTTACATTTCGAGAGTCACATCAAATCAGTAACAAAACTGGCCTACTATCACCTCAAAAATGTAGCAAGACTTAGAGGGCTCATGTCAGCTCAAGACTTAGAAACACTTGTACATGCCTTTATAACTAGTAGGCTAGACTATTGTAATGGTCTCCTTGCAGGTCTTCCAAAAAAAACTGTCAGGCAGCTCCAGCTTGTTCAGAACACTGCTGCTAGAGTTCTAACAAAGACCAAAAAATGTGAGCACATTACACCAATTCTTAAATCCTTACATTGGCTCCCTGTATGTCAGAGAATTAATTTCAAAATCCTACTGCTCACATATAAATCACTACATGGTTTAGGGCCAAAGTATATCACTGATATGCTTCCACTACATAAGCCTGCAAGATCACTAAGATCTTCTGACACCAATCTGTTAGTGATTCCCAGAGTAAATACAAATCATGGGAAAGCATCATTTAGTTACTATGCAACAAACAGGTGGAATAAACTTCCCGAAGATTTAAGACTTGCCCCAACACTGACCACTTTTAAAACAAGACTGAAAACTTTTATGTTCACCTTAGCCTTCTGCTAAATTTTACCTACATTGCACTTTTTACTTCTGCACTGTTTATTGTCTATTGTATTGCAAATATGCTTTTATTCTCTGTTTTTTAATTGTCTTTTAATTCTTGCATTTTATTTCACTTTATTGTATGACATGTTATGATGTGAAGCACTTTGAGTCTGCCTTGTGTATGAAAAGCGCTATACAAATAAACTTGCCTTGCCTTGCCTTGCCTAAAGTTATTTTGATAGTCCGTAGTAACAAGTTACTCAAAATACTGTACTTACGACATTTCAGACTCCTCTGTAATAGAGTCACCAGGGTTATAGGTTGATCCAGTGGGCTCAGCTTCTGCTGATGTTTCTGCTGAAGTCTCTCCCTCCTCTTCCTCCTCCAGACGAGGCCTCTTACTTGGTCTGAAAATGTTGCCTTTAATAGGTGTTGATGATAGGGGAAGTGGTGGACCACTGCAAACAGTCTCTGTGCCAGTACTGACCTGAGACACTGTAGCCTGTGTGCATAAATATAAAACAAAACAAGTTTATTACATTTGTTCCATGCCACTTTAATAACTAGTGTCTTTAATCATACATGTATGCACGCACATAGACACATCTTGTTACCTTTGCTTCTCATATGCCAGTCCCTTAGTGTACCCAAGGACAACTGTGTGCCGATGGATGGCCACTTTGGAGGTACTGTTTGTTTGCCTTCTGAGACTTGTTGTGGGGAATCCTTCTGGCTTCCAACATCATTGAAACTTGGTGCACTCCTTTGGATACTGGAGCTTGTGGTCTGTGATGTACTCTGAAGACAGAAAAATAGCAAATTTAGAATGGCTCGATGACATGAAGCAGATATATTATGTATTATTTTCCATAGCTAAATAAGCAGGTCACACGTGTCACTCAAAACAAAGTACCTACTTCAAAAAAATTTACGTTTCTTGAGTCATTGTATTTGTACATTTATTTAGGATGCGTAACCTTTTCTTTTAGCATCAGTGTTATGATTAGACAACACCACATGAACACCGGTCGAGTTGACCCTCAGCTGAGAAATTATCAACACTTAGAACTAATACTACCTCGACGAACAACTAAAAAAGTGGATTTTACATTCATTCGACCGTCTCGAACCCCGGTCATAAATCAGAACTGGACTAGCACTGTTCAAGCTTATCACACCGATAAACAGTAACAAAGCAGTGTCACATACAAGTGGCGATAAAGCAGAGTAGAAAGACGCTAACAACAATGCTAACCGGCATGTTTGCCGAGTCTAACAATGCTCAGAGTCCGTGAAAAACGGATCTGGACCACCAAAACACTACACTGGGGGTTGTTAAAAATGGTAAACATGTTACATTTTGGGTGAAAGTTTGTAAATAGCTTAGTAGTGCTCAATTTTCGAATCGTTAGCATCACTTAGCATGTTAGACATACAGTTGAGCTACATCCAGCTGTTTTCAAACTAAATAAAAAGACGATAAATGAAGCGTACTTACTGGCTGTGATTGTGAACTTCCAGAAGCAGTAGAACTTCCATCGTGGCCAAAAAGATTAGGAACTGAGCCTTCTTTTAGAATCAGTTTTTGTGCAAATCCAGAGTGGAACTGTGTCCAGTTCGCAAAGCAGTCCTCAGTGAAATGCCTGGAGCACAAGTAAATTCTGGAGCTGAACTGCTGAGGAAAAGCCCCAAAAATAAAAGATAGCCGGCGGGTCCTTAAACTGGAACTGCTAGGCAGTCCATGCAGAGTAGAACTGGGCTCGCACTTGAAGAAACAGCGTCTGTTGGCCATGTCTGTATGCAGTCGCGAAGTCGCTATTGCTAAATATGCTACCGCAAATCATGGGCGTGCACATGGGCGTGCAGCTTGAACTTCGGCTTGCCACAACAAGCCGATGGGCTTGGATCAGTGACGTCAGTGCAGTGTGATGTCACACTGCACAATTTTCAATGAGGGGGGCTAGAACCGAGCGTTACATGCAGCTACTGCTACTGCTAACAGGAGGACGTAGGAGAAGCCGCATTTCCGCGGACTTTGAATTTTTGCACATAGATGTGCCTAAACATGCACAAGACACCTGGAAAACACACTAAAGAGCATATAAAACCAGAAAAAGCATAATATGGGACCTTTAATGTCAAGCTAGGCTATGTGTACAGACAGACAGAGTGGAGGAAATGATACATGTATGTACAGTATGTATGTATGTATGTATGTATGTATGTATGTATGTATGTATGTATGTATGTATGTATGTTTGTATGTATGTATGTTTGTATGTATGAAGGCATGTTTTGCATTACTGTTTTATTATTGTTGTGAAGCACTTTGTAAATGTATGTTTTAATTAGTTTTATTATTACACAAACAGATGTAAAAAATAATATTCCGCTGATGAAAAATTAAACTTGGCACAATTAAGCATGTTTAAAACACCTGGACACATCTGTCTGCTCTGCTCAAACACATAACCAGGCTCCATTACCGGAGGGGAGAAAACGCCACAGATAAATTACTATTCCACTGACGGACAATGACACTTGGCACAATTCCTTCACATCTTAAGGCTTTTCCCGAGAAATCGGCAGAGTTTATACGGCAAATAACAAATAAATAAGTTACTATTGGTCTTCTGATTCAGTCTATCACCAATATCCCCACCATCGCCACACAGTGCTAGCATATGTACAGCGACGCCATTACGGGCAGAAGCCCCGTTAGCAAAACGGCTACATAACAAGAAAGTTGAAATACAAGTTGAATCACGTGCTAACAGAACGGGAAATTAAATCGTATATTGTTTTGTTACACGGTTTAACATTCGGCTTATACATGGCGTTGCTTTTATGAGTAATCAAGTTTCCCAACCTTTTTTTTGTGTTTGGTGTTCGGCTGTTATGCGGTGAAAAACATGGCTGACATTCTAAAGAGATAACCCCGCCCCCTCCTACATAACGTGTCCTTGTTAGGACTTGTTCAGAACTGTGTTCAGACCTCATTTGAAACTCTTTGATCTCGTTAGGAATGTGTTCGGACCTGGTTAGGAATGTGTTCAGACCTGTTAGAATGTGTTAGGAAAATGTTAGGATGTGTTCGAACCTCGGAGGCATTCCAGAAACTGGCGGGTATCTTCTGGAGGTAGTTCTTCACCAGTAGCGAGGTATGTTTTGGGTTGTTGTCGTGTTGGAAGACAAAGCAACGACCCAGACCCAGTTTTGCTGCTGACTGCTTGAGGTTTTCTTTCAAAATCTTCACATATCCTTCTTTCTTGATGATTCCTTCCACCTTAACAATATTCCCAGTTCCAGACACACTGAAGCATCCCCACAGCATAATACTCCCACCACCGTATTTCACTGTGGGGACGGTGTTCATTGGGTTATGCGCCTCTCCCTTCTTTCTCCAAACATAAGCAAGGATGCATGAAGCAAACTCGCGGGGAGAATAAAAAGGCTTACAATGAATAAAAAAAGATTCCAGCTCTGGAGAAAAGTGCTTTTGGATCACTGCGACATCCGAACACCAGCCACTGTTGACATAGAAACGTGGTCAGTCATGGTCCATTTGATTCCTTCATACAGGCAGAAATTAAAGCTCTGTAAGCCTGTAGTGAGGACATCAAAGCAGTGGACCAGTGAAGCTGTGGAAGAATTAAAGGCGTGCTTAGACTGTACTGACTGGGATGTTTTCAGGACTGCCTCAAACAGTCTGGATGAGTACACAGAGGCTGTGATGTCATACATTGGCTTCTGCCAGGACTTGTGTTTAGTATCATGCACTACAGTGAGCTACAACAACGACAAGCCCTGGTTCACAGCTAAACTGAGACAGTTAAGGCAGGAAAAGGAGGTGGCTTTTAGAAGTGGGGACAGGGAGAGTTTTAAAAAGGCTAAATACACCTTTAGCAGGGCGGTGAGAGAAGCCAAGCGTCTTTACTCTGAGAAACTACAACAACAGTTCTCGGATAGAGATGCTGGCTCATTCTGGAAGGGTCTCAGACAGCTCACCAGCTACAAGCCTAAAACCCCCCACTCTGTAAGTGACCTGTGTCTGGCTGACAACCTGAACGAGTTCTACTGTCGCTTTTAAAGACAATGGGACTGCCCAGAAACCAACGACTCCACTTCACAACCCACCTCCCCTTCCCCTCCCCCCACCACAACAGGGTCTCAGGACTCTCAACGAGCCCTAATAGCCCTCTTTCCCATCACCCCAGCGACACCTCTTTCAGTCACTGAAAGAGATGTAAATACAATCTTTAAACAACAGCAGCCCTGCAAAGCAGCTGGACCAGACTCTGTCTCTCCCTCCACCTTGAAGCACTGTGCTGATCAGCTGTCTCCAGTCTTTACAGACATTTTTAACATCTCATTGGAGACAAACAGCTGCACCTCCAGTCATCAGTAAATTTACCGCTGCCGCAGAGCTGCCTCGGGACTCTAGCTGAACAGTTGGAAATAAAAATTTTTTTAAATTGATCTCAGACCAAGAACAGATATAAAATCAATTTACATGTACAGGCAGAAAAAACTCAGCGCTGGGTCGAAGGGTTTGAGCGATTGATGAGAAAAAAAGATGCTCTCTGATTAAACACTCCATGTCCAAATAGCAGATATAGCAAGCAGATAGCAAAAATTCAAATGTACATTTAGTGTAGGATTACTTTTATGAGGGTGTTGATACAGTAGACTATTTCTCACACAGAGAGAGACCGAGGCGCGCTAGACTGACACCTAAAGTATTAAAGGGATACTTCACCCGTTGAAACATGAATCTGTAGTGAAATTGGGTCATATATGTCGTAGAAATGTGAAATAAATTTTGAAGTTGGTGCCTTCTTGACCGAGAAAAGGCAGAAAGTGTCTTTTTGCCTTATGTAGATTAGAGACAACAACTCCCAGAATGCACAGCACCGCAGGACACTCCCGCTGAAGGAGAGGTGCATTCATGTGGTATCAGAAAAATGAGATTCAGAGTTGTAAAATGCACATGAAACACCTGCTCAAGTCGGTTTTGTGTTTTGTTAACATACTTTTTATTCATGCACGTATTGCACATCAACTTTTTGCTCAAATATAACTTTTGACAATAAGATTTCTCTAAGAAACTTGGACCACCCGAGCAGCACCTGAATGCAGCATTACTCGCGGACATTTACAAGAATACATACGGCCGTTTCCTCAACTGAATCAGAGATTTCTTTCAGAAGGAATTGGCATCTTGAAAATTCCTGGCAGAAAACAGACTCTATGTCTGTGTCCATAGGCAAACAGTGACAGCACCGACAACACAAGTCTGCCCCGGCTCCTTCTTCCTTGTCACAGCCGCGGACCTAGCCAGCTAGGCTAGCTAGCCTGCCTGTCGGCACCAGCAGCCAGCTCGCCGCTATATTGCGGCTCGTAGAAAGAGCCACGAACATCCGATTCAAGCACAAAACCTTCAAAATCCCCTTCAGTCATATCAGTTTGAAGTTGAAAAATACGTTTTACGCCATTTTCGGTCCATATCAGCTTATCCGTAGAGACACCCAGCTTGAGCCCGGCTCAGGCTCCCTGTACAGCCGCTGTCTGTCTGCAGAAGCCGCCTGGCAGATATTGCGGCTGGTAGAAAGAGCCACGAACATCTGATTCGAGCACAAAACCTTTAAAATCCCCTTCATCCATATCAGTTTGAAGTTGAAACATACTTTTTTCGCAATTCTTGGTCCTTCAGCTTTAACCATAGAGATACCCAGCTTGAGCCGGCTCAGGGTCAACAGGGCCTGTTCAGCCGCTGTCTGTATGCAGAAGGCACCTGGCAGCAATATTGCGAGCGGCTCGTAGAAAGAGCCACGAACATCCGTTTCGACCACAACACCTTCAAAATCCCCTTCATCCATATCAGTTTGTAGTTGAATTTCCGCCATTGTCGGTTTTATTCAGCTTTATCCACAGAGCCTGTTAGCACAGCTTCCAACTAAGCAATATGGCTGATGTTAAGTTTCGTTATTGGGAGTGAGGTCCCGCCCACTGATCTGTGATAGGTCTGTAGCTTCAGTGGTTGAAATGAGGAACTAGCAATGTAGTTTCACCCCTGCTAACCACAACAGACGCCAGTGATGCAATATGACGATTTTTGCGTCATTGGAGGCAGCTTCTCAGAAAAGAAATTACAGATATTTCTCATCTTAGGGGGAAATGAGGGCTGGATGCAAGACCATTCAATAAAAACACAAGTTTACTACTGATACAAAGCCTAATGCAAATGGGTGAAGTATCCCTTTAAGCGCAGCTTTTTTCAGATGCAGTAATCACTTTAGCTTCCATCATCACTGCTCCTCCTGTTGGTTAGATCAACGGTTGCAACTTGTCACCACAAGTGACGCTTAAGGGCGTTTCAAGTCCGCCCGCGCTGACTACGCCCTCGACTATGTCACCGTGGGGGATCTCATTAGAGTCACAGACCCTGCATGGTCCTTGCAAGGACCCAGCACGTTATGGTCGAGGTCCCATCACGGAAATGGTGCGCGTTATTTTTGGCTCCATCTGTATATGGATCCGAGACATGGAGAGTGACCACCACCAACAAACTCCAGACCTTCACCAACAGGTGCCTAAGACACATCTTGAACATCAGATGGCCTGACAGGATAACCAACAACAATCTGTGGGAGAGAACAGACCAGAAGCCTATCAGCCAGGGTGTGATGAAGAGAAAGTGGGGGGGGTGGATTGGACACACTTTACGAAAAGCAACAGACAACATCACAAGGCAGGAACTGGACTGGAATCCACAGGGGAAGAGGAAAGAGAGGAGGCCAAGACAGACTTGGAGAAGATCAGTCGAGAGTGAAGCCAAGAAAACTGCTCAAAACCGAATCCGTTGGAGGGGTGCGGAGTCTAAAGGGTCAAGACGATGTGCAAAAATATACTTAGGATTGCTCACATAGACATCAAACTATATAAAATATAACCATACATTACACTCAGGATCGCCAACATAGCCATCAAACTATATTAAATATAACCATTACACTCAGGTTCACCAACATCATAAACTGCCTATATAACCGGTTTCTTTCAATCAAATCAGCAAATGCCCGTGTCTTTTGTTACCTGATGCATGATGTCACCTTTTCCAGACCTTTGTGTCGGGCCATAGCAGCAGAATGGGCTTTACTGGCTTTGTGTTTTATACAAAACTGACCAAGATGCCCCCAGTCTCTCAGTCCTGTTTTGCTGAATCTGTCCTCCTTGCCATCAGTGTTAAAGTGGCGACAGGACTGGCAAAAACAGCATCCATTGTGATGCTATACTCTAACCAAGTATAACGGTCATACCACTTACCAGAAAGATTTCTCCTCTTTCCACTGACTGTTCGGGTGAATTAAAAAGCACGCCGTTTTGGCTGACATGCAAGCTCATCTACTGCGGAAAGGTCTGTAGGCTTATTAGCCTCAGAGGTGGAGGCCATTTCTGTGTCTTCTAATTCAGGTGGCTTATCCACAGTAGGCTCAGCAGACAACTGTGCCGGAGGAGTCTCTCCTGTTGATGCCGGGTCCGGGGAGAGAGAAACATCCTCTTTAGGTGTAGCGTTAGGCCTTGTGTCCGGCTGGCCATGAAGCCAAGGTTTTTTAAAGAAGAAATTGACCAGGGAGGTCTGTGACATATTGCTATCAAGTGTAGCGTACAGTGTTTTGTTTATTTACAATGCGCTGCAACTTCTGCGAAGATGCTGGGGTCACAGTCAGGTCAATGGCTTTTTGCAGATTGGTTGGCAAGCACTATTCAAAATTGTTATTACATGTTGTTACGTTGTAGGTTGTTTTGTCCCCCTCTGCTGGCTATAATGTGTAACTGTTGTGAACCTGTTCACTAGTTGCTTTTTGTTTCTCCCTAGGGCGTGTGTGGTTGGGGAATGATTGGAGAAGGCTGATAAGGTGGCAGATACTGGCCTGCTGGCTCTCTCTCTCACTCTCTGTTCCTGTCTCCTGAGAGTCACACCCATGTTGATTTGGTGAACATGAGCATTAAGAATTCTGGTGACCAGTTTACCTTTTTTCGCGGCTTTTGTTGTTGGCTTAAGGGACTAGGTAATGTATTGTGTATGTAGTTAAGGGTAGAGGGTAAGTGCTCAGTCCGACGGTCCTTTATGGGCTGGTCTGGTCTGGGTGACTTAAACTTCCTTTTGTTTTGTTTGGTGTCTCGGACCAGCTGGCTGTGTGTTATGCATTTGTGTTAATAAATTGTTTTCTTGACTGGAAACATCCTGACTGGTGGTTTTTATGTTCGATTCCTCATTGAAACAAGCCTTAAATAAGTGGGTCGTAACACATGTAAAATGAACAAATATTGTAATTAAACAACAATAGCACATGTTTAGATTTTTTTTTTAAAGTATAAAAAAAACAAAAACAATCTAATTTAAAAATAAAAATAATTGTGCTTATGATTTTTTTTGGGGTGTGCCAGCTGCCACTTTGGGTGGCACAGGCACACCCGTGGCTACGCCACTGAAGGAAACACAATCTTAAAAGGTTCACAGAATGCTTTTTTATCATAGTGTAATACTATGTTTTGGTAGTGACAAATTTGAGGAGTGAAAAAAAATTCCAAAACTATCTGAAATACAACATAAAAGTTGACGGTTCTTTTACAAGATATGTGTACTTCAGTTATGGTATATCAGTTGGGAAAAAATACAAACTTTCAAAATATTTCGTCATCCTTCTCCTTCATCCATGTCAAAGTACTGCCATGAAATGTTTTTTTTTTTTGCCACTATCAGGCATGTTTTCAGCAGTTCCCAACAAGCATTATGGCTTTTTTTTTTAAACGTCATAGGCACACTGCGATAAAATGTAAAAAATGTAGACTACAAAACAATTAGCAACCAATTCGGTAGAATGGTCCTTCTATGAAACAGCCCCCCTAAACATGTTTACAATCAAAATTAAGATTTCCACATAGTGGATTATATCCTGATTTCTGAATATGATGTGACAAACTGATGAGTTGCACTGTGCACACTGTCACTCAAATAAATTGCGGCAGAGTTATCTGTGATTGCATTTGAAATGCAAATCAGAAAAAACATTTTAAACGATGTGTTTTGTTGAGCTGTTTGCAAGGTAATGCAAACTTAATCAATAAGGTCTTATTAGATATTCCTTAAAGTACATCAAGTCATCAAGTGGCAGCACACAACAGAGTTACATACAGTAATAAATCCATGGAGGCAGAAATATATGGCTTTAGATTTTCTACCTAATATCTTTATGATTGTGATCGATTTTGACAAACGTGTTGTAGTACTAATTTCATGACCGTTTATGTATTCATATATCTATAACATATTAACATAGGCATTGTATGTATGGCTGATCGTTGTATGTCAGAAAGTTGCTCAGAGGTGTTATAAAGAAAAATCCTAAGTGGTCCCCATTTGACAGCATTAACTCTTGTTGCACTGGTTACCATTGCATGCATTTTCCTGAAAAAAGTTTTCCTTGAAAGTCACCCAAGTAAAATAAAGAAGAATATCTGTCTTGGAATTAAAAAAAGATTAAACCTGAATAATCTTGAATAATCTTTTTGAGTTAAAGCAATTTACAACATTTTTGTTCTATCCATTACATTCTACTAATGTTAACACTTGTTCTTTTACAGTAGAGCAAAATTCAAAAGGTATTTTAACTTGAAGACATTCAATTATTTAAGTTGTTATTGTTCTATTTTGAAAATTACAAGGTGTTTTATTTTCTTCATATTTATATTTCAAAATTCTATGTGGACTAAATAATAAAAAAGAAAATTAATTTCAAAATGTTTTGTTGCCGTCAGATTATTTATAAAAATATTATGTGTAGCATAAGAAACTGTCTCCCTGGATCTCTTAAACGTACAGTATGTAAAATCTAACGCTAGGGGGCTCTCAATCAAAACAATAACAAAAGATGACGTCGAGTCTCGCGGTGTAACAAACGAACTCCGTGTTGAATCAATACGAACGGGCGAAACCGACCTGAGAAAGACAATATGGCCTTATTCACATTGCACCTCCAAATCTGATTTTTAGCACATCCAGATTGTATGTAGTTTGTTTTTTTGCCAGTCTGGACACAAAAAGCCACATGAGATCTGATTTTTCCAAATCTGATTCAAACCACATACAGAGGTGGTTTCGAATGCGATTCAAATCAGATTCCTACAGATCCGATTCAATCTGAACGTCTCGGTCGCTTCAATGTGTCTTCTGCGTCACTCGCAACGCGACACCATTGACAATAAAAACAACGACGTAGATCCAGCAAGCTGGAAGTTAATTCAAGGCGCATTATGCAAACTGGTCTAAGCTTTGGTCGGCGGAAGAAAACAGCAAGAATAAAAACAAACATGGAGCAAAACAACAGCCTGTGGACGGACTGCTCCACAAGATTGTTTGCGTCAGAAATAGACACACTTCTCTGTCATCCATTTTGCAGTTGTATTTCCTGGGCGTAACCTGTTACCATCGCAGATCGGATCTGGTCACTTGCAATTTGTAATGCGGACAGTCAGTCAGTTAGATCGGATTCTGATCAGATTTGGGGAAAAATCAGATTTGGGCGGCAGTCTGAACAAAGCCTATGTGTACTGACGATGTATCCAAGTATAATTTACATGACTTTTTTTTATCACAGCAGCACATACAGCGACAGAACGGCAGCCTTCAGTTGCAGCTAGCGCTAGCTTCGACAGCGGTCTTTGACGTAACATCCGGTGTTTCCTTGACAACGATCAACATTTCGTGTCTATCATTGCGGCTCATCATGGCGGCCGCCTACAAGACACGTACCATTACAACTATAAAATTACGGATTTCTCTGGCTTTGATAACTTTTGGAAATATTTAAGGTGATGTAAGTACTCAACAAAAAAAAATATAACATGGGTTTAGTCAATTTTTAATTTAAGTTAGAAATTTTAATGTAAACATTAGCATGCAATTCTACATACTGTACCTTTAACATTAGAAATTCATTAAGAATGCAAAATTCCTTCGGACATTCAGATTATTCATCTGACCCCCTCCTCCCTGCGACTCAGCAGGTGAAGAGGGATCACTGACATTATATCACAGACCATCAACTCCTCAAATGCATAGACTTTTGTAAACATTTCCCACAGAAACCAAACATGTCAGCTGACATGGCAACGGCCAACCTTCAAGTGGGTGCTTCACAGCAAGACCAACCCACACAAAACCCCCATGGGACAGGTAGGGGACTCAAATGTCCCAGTTAAGTCATAAGAACAAAGTGCTGATTTTGAGTGGGAATGGAAATAAATTTAGTACAGTTAGTACTTTGTCTATCAGCTGTGATTCTTGTCCACTAGACTTATCCAGTTAATTTGTCAGAAATAACAAACTACTCTACACTATAGGATATAGGCCAGGAGCCAGGTCCATCCCTCAGGATGTTTTTTGCTACCTTTTTTTCACTATGATTTTTATCAGCCAATACCTTGGGCCATCACAACTTGATAATGACCACTCCCAACTCGGGGCAGTTTGGTTCTGGGGGGCCAAAAACGCCCTTTTTGAAAAATGCTTCAGTCAAGATAATGTAAAGTCACGAATGATCTTGTTTAAATTGCATCAATAGCCATACAAATATGATATTTAGCACAGAGTATGCTGAAATATAGGGGAAAGTAAATGGAATGGTAAAATGGACTTTAGCTTATATAGCGTTTTTCCAATCTTCTGACTACTCAAAGCGCTTTTAAACCACATGTCACACCTACCCATTCATACCCTTTCACACACTGATGGCAGTGGTTGCTATGTAGTATCATCCATCAGAAGTAACTAATCCATTAATACACCGCCACCGAATCAGCGGGAGCAATGCGGGGTTAAGTGTCTTGCCCAAGGACACATCGGACATGTTGCTCAGCTGGGGATCGAACCCTCGACCTTCCGGTTGAGGGACAACGAATCTTCCAACTGAGCCACAGCCACCCAGTAGTAGCAAAATAAGATTCTGGTACTTTCTGCCATTACATTTATAATCACTAAAACTCACAAAAAGACAATAAAAATAGCTTCTGCGGCACAAACTCTTGTGGAAGATGATACGTTTTAAGCACTTCATTGTAAATATCACTGTCTTATTTTTATTTAAAAAACTACCCTAATTTATAAGGTTCAATTTGAGGCCAAGATGACCTTTTTACTCCGTATATTTCACTTTCTGTGGACCAAAATACTTCACTATATACCTCACAGCAGACGGAGCAGAATTCTCAGTCCCCAGCCTTCCAGATGAGGGTTAGCATGGAACTGCACTTTATAGTTTTTTTCATATTTTCTGTTTCTGGTGCTATCTAATGAGAGGACCATGACAAGTGAACATCACAGTACAAATAAAAATGCTTTAGAAAGAATCTGCAAAAAAAGTATGTTTTAAATGAACAACACCAATGCATACAGGGAGAGAACAGTAACAGCTTGGGCTGTGTGTCGGTAAGCTTTACCTTTTAAGGGGCTGACCAAACTGATCACTAGTCAGTGGTACTGAAACTGTCCCAGTCAAATGATTTGATAATTTTCTTAGACAGGTCTAGGACAGACAATATTTTGGCATGGTTTTGTTCACAGCCAATCCTCGTACACCTTTTTTTATATAATGCTTCTTCACTACCACGGCAGTTGGTCATGTGGTGAAGTCAATTCCAAAATTACAATTCCCCAAAATATCTTATTATTCAGTTTTACACAGTCATGTAATATAAATTTAATAATTTTAATAGTTTCTTTATACAGATCAATCTGGAAGGCTGGGGACTGAGAATTATGTTGCCTCTGCTATACACAGTGTAATATAAGTTACTGAAATCACTGAATTTCATGTCATTATTTACCGTTATTTTTGTCCGAAAATGTTTTTTAATTTTGCTGAGTGAGTGCACTATATAGTCAACTACATGTAACTCACTATATAGTGAGTAAGTAATGAGTGTGTGATTTCCGACACAGCCTTGGATTACATAAACAGACAATCAGGGAATAACGAGAAACAGTTGCGCACAATCAGGGCAGGGAGGCACGATGCAGGAAAACATGAAGAGAAGGATCTGAAAGACAGGCCCTTTCCGAAAAGCCACAGTTCAGTATGGAGTGCGAACTTTTCAGTAGGGGGTTTCAGTAGACTGAACCCTTGTGATCATTTAGTGAGCATTTTTGGGGTCCACCTCAGTAGACTGAACATTTCAGCATGGATGCTTGTCATGAGACTACAGTGGTTGTCGTTGACATTTAATGTCATTTCAATCAGGAGAGACTTAATTGAGAATGAACAATTATTTATTGACAATGAAATGTGCAACAATTTTAGAATGAAATGTGCAAAGTCTTTGGGGGGCTAGACTCCATCGTGACGACTTCATGTACACGAAGGGGTCATGAGGCCGATGCCGGATAGGATACCCCCCAAAAGAAAGTGAGAAAGACGAAGGTAGAACATTAACATAGGTTTTACCTTGCTGGCTGCATGGATTCTGCGGGGAGAATTAGAGTTAAATATAATGATGTGACAGGGATTGATATAACATCCAAGGACATTCACCCTGTGCAGTTATAGTGACTTACCTGGGTCATGATGAGGCCCGCTGTGTCAAGGTCTTGACCTGACGATTGGCTCACATGACCCGCTAAACTGCCCTGTAGTCGTGTGGCCCTCGTGTATGAGGTCCGACGACCCCATGAGGCCCAGCACGACTGACTAAAGACTGACCTATAGTCGTAGGCTACCACGTTTTAAGTCCGTCGACCACGTAACGTGTGCCCGTCACGACTGCTTGTGCTTGCGTGTAGTCATGAGGCCTGCATGTATGGGACTGCTGCCCTGACACGTGGCTCCTCATGACTATGCCCTAAAGTCTGTGGCCCAGCATGAGGGGTCCGTTGACCGCCACATGGCCAGTGTGACTTCTAAGCTGCCCTGGAGTCATGAGGCCCGGCATGTTAGGTCCGACGACCGCTGACATGTGGCCAGCCATGACTGCTGAAGCCTCGACCTATAGCCTTCTGGCCAGGCGTGTCTGGGTCCGTCGACCTGACACGTGGCCAGCCTGACTGTGACAATTGAAACACAGAAGAAGTGGCCCCAGTAATTTAGGAAGAAAAGTTACGCCAGTCACCTGTTCGAATGACCATAACATTCACCACCACCAGTTATATGAGCTTTCTTACCGGTAGTTAGGTTTTTAAGGATCTTTGGTTAGCCAGAACCGAGCTGATGTCTGGGAGAATATAGGATTTGAAGGCGGAGGAAGACCATCGCCCGAGTTGTTGCAGAGAGGCGGACGTGAGGCCTTGATTGGCTGCGGTTGTGGCCGCAACTATTCTAAAAGGAATTACCTGAATAATGCCATGTGCCTGGCTTTTCTGAGGCCCGTGATTGACCTGACGTGGCCTGTATGCCATAGGTCTGGTTGACCTTAGCGAAATGTGATTCGACCGGCCAGCGCGTGCCAGTTGAGCGGGACTTCCTGAGCAAGGCCGCATAGCCCAGAGAATTATTCCAAAGCAATTAAGCATGGCATGGAAGGATGTTGGGTCCGACGACCGCTGACATGTGGCCAGCCATGACTGCTGATGCCTCGACCTATAGCCTTCTGGCCCGGCGTGTCTGGGTCCGTCGACCTGACACGTGGCCAGCCTGACGGTAGTTAGGGTTTTAGTTATCTTTGGCTTACCAGAACCACACTGATATCTGAATAATGCCATGTGCCTGGCTTTTCTGAGGCCCGTGATTGACCCGACGTGGCCTGTATGCCATAGGTCTGGTTGACCTTAGTGAAATGTGATTCGGCCGGCCCGCGCGTGCCAGATGACCAGGACTCCCTGAGCAAGGCCGCATAGCCCAGAGAATTATTCCAAAGCACTTAATCATGGCAACATGCGTGGAAGGAATTGCTGCAGAATGTTACGGTCATGCAGCAGTGATCTTGAAAACATTAGTATAAACATTTACCCACGATGATGATATAGAAATAATGTAATACGAGCTGCATTAAACTATAAGTCACGTCCTTGACGTTCGAGGAACCTGTGATACCAAGTTGAGATGCTGTAGAAAATGCAAGCCGTGTTGGCCTTATTAGTAACGTCTTTGGCACCCGAGTACCCTCTGATACGAAGTTTGCAGGTCCTGGCAGAGTCTGAACGAGTTGATGGCCAGGATACATGATTTTATATTTTCATGGTAAGATAATTAGGAATGTGCTATACGTGAACTATAGCAATGAATGACAGTTCCGCCACCATGATGACTGAGAATCTTATTGTCACGGTGACTGATGTTTACGCTGCAGCATATAAATGATTGTTCTGACTGACTCATGACGGAACACCCGAGGTCATCAATGAGTGTTTACCTGGATTAAATGACGGGGTACGAATATACAGTCCATACTGTAGCCTGACAGAATTGACTGAAGACAAACTTTGCAAAATCCGCAGACTCATCGAGTCATGTTGCGATTATTCGTTTTGCATAAATGCTTGGATGTAGTCTGCCCTGACTATGCAGGAGTGCAGTTCCCCCCCAAAATCTAGGGATGACTGCATCCCTGGGAAAATATGACGATTGGTTTAGCATTGGACTTTATGTAGCTGTCGCAACGCCCGCTGGAATTAAAATGTTAAGAGGAGAACCGTGACGTGAAACGCTGAATGAAGTCAAATTACCATGACTAGTATGAAGAGGCTATGAGACCTTACGTCTAGATAGTAAATTATAGCTCCTCGATTTAGTTCGGGATTAGACATTCCCATGAAAGCCCATCAGTCTGTTGAAGCTGCTCCTATCTACACGCCTAGTGATTTGCCTTGATAGGACCATCACCTACTGTTCCCACTTGCAACTCGTAGAACTGTGATGCTGTTTGATGTTAAGTTGCTGGTACGGGTGGATGGCCAGAAGCAGGTAGCCGTTAGCAGAAGTCCTAGATAGCTGGTTAGCCTCAGATCGTTGAATGACGATATAGTGGGAATTCCACATGGCACTTATCCTACAATATTAACATCACCATACCATGTCAGGTTTCCGTGGCGCATGCTAAATCGCTTGTACTTCAGCAGTAATAAATACTACCCTGCGCCGACTCATTGCTGAATTAGAGAGTGCTCTCACAGGTTTACGTGCCAGCAGGATGGTTGTCAGAGTGTACGACTCCCAATTAAAACTAAAACATAACAGAGCGCCACCTGTGGTGCTGTTTTGGATTACCATGATAGTCTGGCTGTTACATGGTTTGAAAGCTGAATGAGCGACATTTTACGCACAAATATAGGAGAGATCAAGTATATCCTGGGTAAAAGTCTCTCTCGGTCCTGACTGTCCACGATGAGTGAGACGCTCGAGTACCACGGTCTCTGATGTTGTCTGAGCTGTATCTACACGATCTACATCGTGTTTACATGGATGGGCCGGACGGCTCATCCCCTTGCACATGAATGTTGCTTAACTGAGGGACTATAGCAAGAAAAATAACACGCTGTACTCACTGTTTTTTATTTATTTATTTATTTTTAATGACTGCAAGCATCTATTATGGTAATTTTGTGTAAATTTACGTGCAATGTGAAGCCATGAGCAGACTCCAGCGCTTCCATTAGCCTGCTAACGCGACGATGCAAGCTCGAGTTGTTTTGGTTTCATGCTGGTATCCAAGGGCGACATCTACTGGATCGCACAGTCTCCTTTGAGCGAACAAAGCACTTAAGACTGTGTTAACTTCTTTGTCGGCATTGACATGTCCGGGTATTTTCTCGCTTGAAAGTCAAATCTAAGTGATGAGCTTGTTTGCATGAATTAGTCGAGAATAAATATAAATAAAATAAAATCAATAAAATCGAGCTGCTTCGAGCTTCAGCTTCATGTATTCAAAGACATATTTCTACACCGTCTGGTTAGTTTTAATTCGGGTGTCAACCCAGGTAAACTGTGGGCATGCCAAGTAAGGAGTAGCTTGTTAATTAAACATGTTACCTATTATTTCATTTAATTATTTTAAATAATTCCAGACTTCATAATGTGATTATGGCAAATCCTCATATCAGGAACGGTGCAATAAATTATGCAGCCCTAGTAGGACTTCAATCTGTTGAATACATTGAAATTGCACGGCATGTATATAGGCTAGAGCAAGACGCTGGGCAGAGGAAATAGACTACGAGCCTATTCATGCTGGAAAACTATTTTTTATTTTTTTATATTTGAATGACTGGCTGACGTTTTCCATGAATAAAATGCTAAGAACACCCTGAGTGAACTAAAAGTGTAAACACCTCAGGTCAATTAATGCCCGTTGTGCAATGATTAAAGGGGACTTTTCTATCAGATCTAGGCTTACCTTTAAGGAATAGAGCATGAAATTGATTTATGCGAAATACTCTTATTATTAAACAGACCTTGTTGAACATCAGGAAAAGTTATGCAAATTGATGAATTTGTTTTCTAATTTTTTTGTTTCTTTTTATTTTTTTATCATTTAATATCATTTATTCCTTATATCATATAATCATAACTGCTTTTGTTTGCTTTTACATATACCATTATTCGTGCAAGCATTTTTATTAATCATGTACCTATGATAAGATAAATCCTGTCAACGGATAAGTTTTGATACCTATTAGTTCAAGAGATGAAGTGTCAATCAAAAACCCCCTGCCTAACTTCACGTGCCTGACTGCATTGTGTTTTCACACCTTTTGAGGTCAGGGAGGGCACACCATATCTTAAGCAAAACCACAAATTCCACTTGCACGTGCAAGTGTTTGACACTTTAATGAACTCTTAAGGTGATGTAACCAGTTTTTTAGGTTTTTTTTATAAAGTTCAGATACGGTATGATACTTTAGATGACCTTAGTGAATTCCCCTACACACACACACACTCACCCATACATACACATACACACACGCACACGCACACACAATACACATACATCATGTTTTTTTATTAAGGGTTCCGGGAAAGCAGACCAAATTTACTATATAAAGGCTTTGAAAATGTTGATCGAGAGTCTTTTGGCATTTGCTAACTGACTCCACGTCGCTTTGGATCTAAAATTTCCATTTTTTGGACTTAGTCTCTGAGACTCTTTGGATATACATTTGGGTTTTTCATTTGGATTATCGTTTCTTTAAATTGTTGGATTTATATTTCTTTTCTTGGATCTAAATTTGGGATTTAAAAGGACTTTGTTGGATTATTAACCCTTTTTGTGGATTATCAATAAATTCTGTAAAATCTTTTGAAATCATTATTTGACTGAGTCTCGTGACCCTCGGAGGGTAAGTATGAGAACTGACCACACTACGGCACACTATTACTGATCTTCACACCTCATACCACCTAGCATCCGAAGATTGAGGAGGTTTTGCAGTGAAGGGATTGTACTTGACCTGAATATCCCTGTTGGGGGGTATAATTCCAGAGACGGTTACAGGAACCGGTCCTTCTCGACCGGGTGTTACTTTGATTTTATTGTAAGCCCCGGGGCTAGGAAATAGTAAACTAGCAGCCGGTAGGGAGCAAGCCCTCACTTAGTTCTAGGAAAGAGTAAACTAGTTAACTAGAAAAGGTGACGAGCTTCCGTTAGCTGAGGTAAAATTATTTATACCATTTATGCACGTCGAGGACGTGCAACAACCTGGTATGCTAATTCCTACTGCTTTATTGCCCTTGTTTACTATTTCCCCCATTGATTTAAATAATTATTGTAATCGGGTAAAATAGGGGAGGAAAAGCATTGATGATTGACGCCACGAGCCCCGACGCACGTGAAGCTGAGCAATTACTGAATGATCCAGATTGAATGAACAGCCCATGTAGCTGATTTACATTGCATATGATGCCCTACTGGACCAAGAATTGAACGACGGAACACAGTGTGGGGAAGTAACATTAGAAAGAACAGAGTCTTTCTCAAACTGTTAAAGGATATGCGGAAGGAATATGCGCCGCGGCTGCAGCTCGTTGTAACCGGTTGCTTCCCCCGGAGTATGCAGGCTGAACACCTGCGTGGTGAGACGCGTGATTGCTCCGACGAGCCGGGTAGTGATTGAAACCAAATAAAGCAAACACCCAGTTCAAATACTTAACCGCAGTGATGAGATTAAGCCAAAACGCTGATATAAGTTTCGATCCTAATTATAAAAAGACGTTATTATAGTTATAAAATAAGCCTAGAGTTAGTGCCAACCATAATGCCCGCTTTTCTGTCGTCACAATAAGGTATCAGGGAGTTTCCCCGATTTACCTGAGACAGAAACACGATGATGTTTGCCCGCCTGTGTCGCCGACCAGCGGAGCCAGCAGCTGCGTGGATTCACAGACTGTTTTTAGATGATCAGGCTGCTCCTGCACCAGCGTGTCCTGCCGGTGCCCGTGAGGCTGGCGACATTCGAGTGGAGATGACTTCCTCTTTTTTGAGCTGAAACTGATTTAGGCTGCGCTATTCCGCTGCCCGCATGAACACACAGCAAAGTGTGTCGTGCAGTGGTTGCACTGAAACAACAGAATGGCTGTGGGAGAGAGAAGCTGTTTTACGCATTTGACACTGCAGGGTGATTGGTTGAGAAAGGTTGAGGCAGAGTCTGGTTGGTTAATTACTTAAATGATACACGCCCCTATTCAGCTGATCACCAGAGTAGGAGATAGAGGGAGTAGTAGGGGGAGTGGTTTGAAGTTAAATGAGGAGGTGAATGAATGAGTGCAAGAACACCAGTCTTCCTGTTAGAACTTACGCTGAGCTCCATCACGCTGGGAACTCTCACTCTGCCCTCTAGATGTGCTTTTCAGTGCTCTTGCAAATATTAAGTTAATAAAAATTAATAATGCTACGGTTTCGCTAGCCTGTCAAAACCGCTGATTAGATCGTCTGAAGCATATCGGTAGTGACGTCAAAATCATCCGCTTCAAACTTCATAAAAATGGTGTTCATTTGTGAAGATTATCCTGCTGAACAAAACGCCTGCGCATCATAAATGTGTGTTTGCCACAGAACTTATTTTCTGCAATGATCCATAATCAAATGCAAAAATCCCATAGGCGAATTCTCAATAGACCCCATGGCGATGCTACTTCCGGGTTGGCCTACAAAAATATATCACGTGCGCCTCCAAATAAAGAAAAAATGAAACAAGGATGGATGCGGCCGGTTCTGGTAACGTGCCTTTCCAATGTTAAGTTGTTAAATTGTTCACATGCAATTTAGTTTATTGAGGCGGGCTAATGACACCAGTTCCAAACTGAATGAATCAGATGAAGTAGGAACAAATATCGGCCTTCTGTTCGCGCCTACTTAACAGTAGGTCCTAACAGTATATAGCACAGATAGAAGGGACTGTCTACTGTCAGATTGTGTAGCCACTTTGCAATTCGGAAGCAAGACTAGGGTAAGTACAAAATAAAACAGGAACAGACAATAATACTTAAATAAATGAGTACAATGAGTAGAAACATAACGTTATTTACTATACAAGAAATGTATAGTAAAGGTCCACAACACCTACAAAGGTGGGCTATGGGCAGCAGAATGAATTCTAAATCAACGCTCTTATTGCATCCCCAGTACTCTCTGCATTGTGGACCTAATAGAAATTGCCCTTACATCTAACTTTTTTCTTTTTGGCTCTGACTTCTACCTTCAGGTTTCAGGAACGAGCATGGGGGCCAAAATGGCCCCTAGTTTTGCCTCCCTATACTGTGGACTGTTTGAAAAGGATATCCTTTTTTCATCTTTGCAACCTGCGCCATCCATTTATCACCAACTGGAGGAGGTACATTGATAATATTTATTTCATATGGACAGGTTCTGAGGCCCAATTGAGGTTTTTTTTTATGAACACTAACAGTCACCATTTGAAATTCACAATGGAATATGACAAACACAAGTTGATCTTCTTAGACATCCTTGTGTATAGAGACTAAGGGACTTGGCTTTAATCTGTACCGCAAAATTGATCCAATTAATACATGCTTGTTGGTTTTGATTAGGAGGCGCACGAGAAGTGACGTTTTACTTTTCATTTCGCACAGCATTGTGGGTGTTAAAATACATTTAATTTCCTGAAAGGATGAATCCAAACCATACTGCACAAAAGCCGGAAGTTAGTATCCATGCTGGAATGTTCAGTCTACTGAGGTGGACCCAAAAAATGCCTACTGAATGACCACAAGGGTTCAGTCTACTGAAACCCCCTACCGAAAAGTCCGCACTGCATACTGATCAATGGCTTTTCGGAAAGGGCCATTGACTCCAAGATTTGAGGCCTTGTCTATGATGAGTCTGACATTCCTTGTATATTTGATTGTGTATTGTGCCTTTCCATGTTATGTGTAAAGTGCCCCACATTCAGATATGTGTCATTGTCTGGTGTCGATATTTTCCTCTCAGCTGATGGTTCTTTAGTGTATTTCAATGTATTTTTCCATTTGCTGTGGGTTTGATGTTTACATGACATTACATTTTTCTCTTGACTGTTGTGTCACATTGCTGTGATAATTTTTCACATGTTTTACTTTTTCTTTATCACTAGTTTTGTATAGTAGAGCCGCCTCTATTATATCTTTTTCTCCTCTCATTACATGTCATTATGACTGATGACTCTTATTCTGGTAATGTTCCAGGCACTGCAGGCTTTTACCTGCTGGAGTTGTGTATACTGTATATATTTTCGTATAGGGCAGTCTAAAGTATCCTCCCATTTTTTAAAGGTATTGTATGGAGTATTTCCCAAGGACCGGTGTGTTTAATAGAAGTTATATGTTTCTGTTTCTCCTGTTTTGTAACCATCTATGGTTTTTTATAGCAGGTTGACAAACTAACAGTTTAGAATTTCCATCCTCATTTTTTTCTAGTTAAATGTATATTAAGAGCAGAAAACAGTTGATTAAAGGACTGGAGGGGACAAATAGTGCCATACATTTCAGTAAATTGGTTGTAATTCAAAAGTTTTCCCTCTTCATTAACAAGGTCATTTATATACAAAACACCTTTTTCAAAGAGACTATTCCAAAAAACTGGCTTCCCTTTAATCAAAATATTAGAATTAAGCCATATAACCTGCTGCAAAACCTAATTTGTTCCCTCTGGAGGGTTAAATTGAAAATATAACCAACTCTGCATTATCTCTTTAAAAAACCCCAGATGAGCTACCCAGTAAATTGAGATGCCTATAAAGACTCGCAATACTATGGCTCCCAAATGCTTATTTATTTGCTACCCAGTATATTCTCAACTAAACCCATGTGATGAGGTTGGATTTGCAAAAAATGGTCAAGCCTTCTTTGGAACAGCCGATGAATACCTTCCAATAACTTGGATAAAAACCAGTCTGTATGCACGTACATTTTTTGAACAAAGGCGGCCATTGAAGTAAGGCATAGAATTTCAAGATGTAATAGTTTTAACCCACCTGATAATTATTATTATACATGACACTACGTTTAATTCTTTCTGGTTTAAGACTCCAAATGAATCCAAAAATCTTTTGTTCAAGGGTCTTAAAAAAGGACTGTGATGGGCGAGGGAGTGACATAAAGAGATATGTGAATTGTAGCACTACAAGAGAGTTTACCAGAGAAATCTTTCCAAAAAGTGTTAGGGTTTTTCCCCTCCAATTTTGTAACATTTTATCCATCTTAACCATTTTATTATTATAATTTATTGTACATAGATCTTTCAGATCCTCTGGGATCACTATCCCCAGCACATTGACTGGTCCATCAGTCCATGTAATAGGGAAGTTACATGGTAACCTAAAGTTAGTACCCTTTAAAGTGCCTATTCTAAGTATTACACGTTTTCCAAAGTTTGGTTTTAGACCAGATATTTTAGAGAAACTGGCTATGTCTTCGACGAGGGCTTTCAAACAAGAATGTTTTAGGCTTATCAGGAAACTGGCATCATCTGCATACATTGATCATTTTGTTTTTACGACCCCTATTTCAAGCCCCTCCACATGTTTATTTGACCTTACTTTAATTACTAGCATTTCTATTGCAATTATGAACAGATATGGGGACAGTGGACATCCTTGTTTAACCCCTCTTAATAAGGAAACATACCTAGCCATATATCCATTATTAATAATTTTGCAGCTGATATATAGTGCTCTAATCCAATTAGTCAATGATTAATCAAAAATAAAGAATCCCAAATACTTAAAAATAAAATCCAAATGAATTTTATCAAAAGCCTCCTCTAAATCAGCAATAAGTATCAAGCCAGCCTGTTTTTTTAATTCATAATTTTCCATAACTTCTAACAATTGTCTTAAATTATTAACAATGAAGCAACCCTGCATAAAGCCTGATTGATCCTGATGAATAATATTCGGTAACACTTTTTTTCAGTCTATGGGCTATGCACTTTGCAAGTATCTTAAAGGGGACATATTATGAAAAATCCATTTATTCTCGCTACAGATGAGTGATGTCTACCGGGAAAACTCAGTGGGGGCTCATTGCATTTAAAGGGACAAACACCAAAAGTGAGCGTTCTGAGAGAACTGGTTTATACAGGGTCATAAACCTCCTCTGCTGCTTGATTCATGTTATATTTTGACCAAAGCACAGCACAGATGTTTCATTTAGACCACAGGGGACTGTTTGAAAATGTGGAAAAGGGCTATAATATGTCCTCTTTAACATAATAGCATTGGAGTGTGATTGGTCTCCAGTACTAAAGATATACTAGGTCCTTATATTGGCCATTGGGTTCCTGTTATAGAAGAAGTGAAATGAGGCTCTGTTTTTGAGAATTTGACAGGTATCCAACATTATACATAACATTAAAACAGGAAAGTAATGGGTTCTTGATTTAATCGAAAAATTTCTGATGAACTTAGATGGGTATTCCATCTAAATCAGGAGTTCTGCCTGCTTTAAAGGACATAACATAATAGCAGACTGGAGTTCCTCCTCTGTAATCAGACCTTCACATAACTCCTTTTGAATATTCATTAATTTTCTTTCATAATGCTCAGGGAAAAAGTTTTGACCACATTCATTTTCTCTTTGATTAGTTTGCGAATGGAACGAGAATATCTTAGTAAAAAACTTTTCTTCCTCCTTTAAAATATCTGGCTGTCTATGTAACACTTCCCCATTATTTGAAACAAGGTTAGTGATATTCTTTTTTGAACAATGTCTTTGTTGAAGTCTCAGGAACAATTTTGTACATTTCTCCCCTTTTTCCATCCAATCTGCCCTATTTTGATAATAACGCTTATATGTCCTTTCTTCAATTAAACCATCTCATTCCCTCTGTTTATTTTCTAGCTCATTTACCAGGTCATTAGATTTATCGATAGAATTATCTATGTAATGGGTCAGTCCTTCTATTTCAGTTATTAAAGTTTGTTCCTTTGATATTCTCTTTTTCCAAGATGAATAGGCAATCACATGTCCTCTAAATGTACATCCCAAACCATCAAGGGGTTAGCTGTGCCAGTATTAGTTATAAAAAAAAATCACAAATGAACTTCTCGGTCTTACAAATAAATTCATAATCTTGAAGAAGACTCTGGTTGAATTTCCAATGTCCTGGTCCATGCTTATTCTCTACTAATAAAATGTTTAATGAAATAAGATGATGATCAGATTTTGTTTTATACTCAATTAAAACTATTGTCACTTTTGAGATAAGGGAAAACTAGATTAAAAATTAATCAATCCTACTACCCTGGTTCCGTCTTCTCCAGGTATATTTAGTCAATTTAGGATTCTTAAAACACCAGATATCAATTAAGTCTAAAGTGTCCATAAGGTTACAGATTTTTTTGAGTGCCTGTAGGTGAGTTTGTACCAGTATTTCCTTTTTGATCCGATACTCCATCTAAAGCAGTGTTAAAGTTGCCCAACATAATTTTTCCATCAGTGTCTAACAACTGATTCCCAATTTCATCAAAAAATGTGTTAATCTGTGTTCGGCCCATACATACTGTATTACTTAAACAAACCTTTTCTTCTTGTATTATCAAGTTTAGAATTATCCACCTTCCCATTAAGTCAGTTTGAACTGAGCATATTTTAAAATCAAATTCTTTCTTGAAAAGAATCATAACACCCCTAGAGTTATGCTGACCATGAGAGAATTAGATCGAACCATCCCACTGTTTTGTCCAGGATATTTCATCTTCCTTTACTGAGTGTGTTGCCTGTAAACAAAATATATTCTGTTTCTTCCCTTTCAGCCATGAAAATATAAAACGTTGTTTTTTTCAATCAGTAAGACTGTTACAGTTGTACTGTAACTGTAGATGTTATATAGAGTTTTATCTTTATGGATTTTTATCTCTATTAATAGTCCATAGCGGACCAGTTAATTTCTGTCATTATTAACCAACCAAAATCCCCCACACATATCATCCAACATAAAGTCTACAGTGACAATAACAAAAAATAAAAAAACACCCCATCTACCCTCTCACGAACCATGAAAATGTACTTGAAAAAGAAAAATACCCATCCAAAAACTCAATCTAGCACATTTACAGCTTCGCTCTTCTGACACAGGCCTGCTCTCCACTCCTCACACCAGACTCCGTTCCTTCGGCGACAGAGCTTTCAGTACCTCTGCCCCCACTCTCTGGAACTCTCTCCCTGCTGAACTCCGCTCTGCTTCTTCTCTGGACATCTTTAAAAAACTCCTCAAACACCACCTGTTCACCCAAGCATTCCCTCTAGCCATTACCCCTCCCCCTCCCCACTAAGTCTGTTTTCCTTGTGTGTGTGTGCGTGGGTGTGTGGGCGTGTGTCTACGTGTATTCATGTGTCCATCCTTTCTTGTTAAGCGGCCTTGGGTTCCTTGAAAGGCGCTATATAAATTTAAGATATTATTATTATTATTATTAAAGGCTCCTCTGTCGAAATTTAAAGAAAAAGGAAAAAAGAGAAAGGCAAACAGATTAGTCAATCCTGAATACGTATTGTAGCCTAAAGTGATCTTGAATGCATCCCTATAAGGCTGACTTCTTAGGGCTGTCGTCGCTAGGTGAACAGTGTACACAAAAACTTTCTCAGCCAATCAGAAACGCCCATAACTGCGATGTCATTTATTCACAGTCTATTGTTGTCTTCCGTGATTTTCATGTTGTAAAAAGTCACCCCGGTATACCTGACCATTCACATACAGTTTGTCGGCTACAAGACAGACTTTTTTTCCTCTTTGTCTCATGACTGAGATGATCTTTCGCTGTTTTTCTACAACCTCCGCTGGATATTGATTGCTCAGATAGAACCGTGAACCCTTTAGCCTCTTGCTAAGGCAAGGACCTGATCCTTACAGTTGGAACTCGTAAACTTTGCCAAAAGTGGTTTTGGTTTACCATGCTCTTTTCGAGATCTGAGCCTATGCACCAGTTGGATTTTTTTAACATCATCCTGGGATTTTTAGATGCTCCTGCATAAACTTCCTCACAGTGATCTCAGATGTTTCGTAAGTTTCGGTCTCTTCTATCCTCATGAATAAGAGATTTTCTCGCGTGCCTCTGCGTTGGAGATCCAGTAGGGTCGCTTTGAGTTCTGTGTTGTCATTTGTCAAAGTTGTAGTAATTGACTGTAGTTGTGCAACCTCCCTCTGCAGGGCTTTGTTTTCTTTTTTAATCACTTCAATTAGACCGTTGTTGTACTCCAAGGAGTGTTTCAAATCCGAGACATCTGCTTTCAGTTCATTTAATATATCCAGTTTTTTAAATTGAGTAGAGATTGTGTGTAACATCTCCTGGTCCTTAGAGGTAAACGTTGTTATATTTTCATCCGAGTAACTTAAACCCAAAAGTGTGCGGGTGCGTTTAGAGTCCGCTTCTTTTTTACTTTGCATGATGAAGTTGAAAAGTCTTAAATACAAAGTGTAATCTACTTTCCAAAAAATAGCTGCCAGTGCATGAACGTATGCAGTAATCAGAACATCTGCGTGGTATCACCAAACAAATCGAGTTTGAAATTTGAGTTTGTGGGCTTAACCGTGACTTATCAGGAGTCTGTGAATTAAAGTATTTATCTTACCAGGAAGACATTTGCCACTCATGTGAACAGGAGCATAATGTTATCTGATTTACTTAGTTTTTAGACGAGTTGTTGGAGCAGTTTTCAGCTTGTGTCTGCCCAAGACGCCATTGAGGGAAATCCTTCAGAAGTTAATCTGTGATTTAATGTTGATCTATAGGCCTATACTGTATACACTCACCGGCCACTTTATTAGGTACAGCTGTTTAACTGCTTGTTATTGCAAAAATCTAATCAGCCTATCACATGGCATCTCCATGCATTTAGGCATGTAGGCGTGGTCAAGAAGATCTTTTTAAGTGACTTTGAACGTGGCATGGTTGTTGCTGCCAGATGGGCTGGTCTGAGTATTTCGGCAACTGCTAATCTACTAGGTTTTTCACACACAACCATCTCAAGGGTTTACAGAGAATGGTCCGAAAAGAGAAATCATCCAGTGAGCGGCAGTTCTCTGGGCAAAAATGCCTTGTTGAGGCCACAGGTCAGAGGAGAATGGCCAGACTGGTTCGAGCCGATAGAAAGGCAGCAGTAACTCAAATAACCACTTGTTACAACCGAGGTCCCTGTGTACTAATTGAGTGTCATTTAAACGCCACAGCCTACCTGAGCATTGTTGCTGACCATGTCCAACCCTTTATGATCACAGTGTACCCATATTCTGATGGCTACTTCCAGCAGGATAACGCTCCATGTCAATCATATCAAACTGGTTTCTTGAACAGGACAATGAGTTCACTGTACTTAAACGGCCCCTACAGTCACCAGATCTGAATCCAATAGAGCACCTTTGGGATGTGGTGGAACGGGAGATTCCTCTCATGCTGACAAATCTGCAGCAACTGTTTGATGCTATAATGTCAATATTGGCCAAAATCTCTAAAGAAATGTTTCCAGCACCTTGTTGAATCTATGCCACGAAGAATTAAGGCAGTTCTGAAGGCAAAAGGGGGTCCAACTCGGTACTAGCAAGGTGTACCTAATAAAGTGGCCGATGAGTGTATATATATTAGACAAACCTTGTGACTGTAGTAGTTTTAGATGTTGAAAGACTTAGTTTGTAACCTGTCAGAAGTGTTTCACTTTGAATGTAGGTAGCAGTTAAAGAATGTGATAATGTGTTTAGATAATGTTCAGCTTTTCATAGTCAATTATTCTTGCCAGAATTAATATCTGAAATATGGGTGAGATGGTTGTATTAATTTGCGCAACATCCTAAAGTTCCTTTTTTGGAATTAACATTTTTCAAATAAATGTGTTCAGTACTAGGAGGTGGTAACCTCATCACGGTGGACACACCTCCTCCAGCAGTGTGGTGTTAACACCTTGGTACCAATCAGTTTGGCAGAAAAGAATAGCTCGGAACAAAGAACATTAAGAACAGAGCTGAACATGAGAAGAAAAAAATGGAAAGAAGATTGCTTCAATGTGGCATCTTCTTTATTTTATTACCTTTGTCTGGGGCGGCTGTGGCTCCGTTGGTAGAGTCGTCGTCTCTCAACCGGAAGGTCGAGGGTTTGATCCCCAGCTCCTGCAGCAACATGTCCGATGTGTCCTTGGGCAAGACACTTAACCCCGAATTGCTCCCACTGCTTTGGCGGCGGCGTATGAATGGGAATGAATGGGATTAGTTTCTTCTGATGGTCTTACTAAATAGCAACCACTGCCATCATTGTGTGGATGGGTATGTGTGACATGTGGTTTAAAAGTGCTTTGAGTAGTCAGAAGACTAGAAAATGCTATATAAGCTCAAGTCCATTTACCATATCAATGCATGCGCAAAGTTTTATTTTTCGTTTGTCTTTTTATATGACTACTGAGTTTTCTCAGGGTAAACTATTCATCATAATCTGCCTAATTTTATTCTAAAGGGACTTTTGTATTAAGTTTGATTGGCCATTGAAGTTAATAAGAAGCTCTTTTGCAAGATAAGAGATCCATCAGAGCTTTAAATCCCCTGCACGCCGGAGCCGCAAAAGCGAGCACAACCCTTGCTTTGCTAACTGCAAACAAGATCTGATATAGGACTTTATGCCAATTCATCACGATGAACACTTGGGGACACACAGATACCGCTGCCAGGATTCAGACCCAACAAGCCGCTTACCTAAACAGCAGGGATGCCACCCTTGGAGAAAGTTTCCCAGTCTTATTTGTATAAGATCTACAGCAAAACAACGCCTGCCTTCGGGGGAGCTCAAAGGCAAGTGTCTGGTGTTCCTCCATATATACAGTACTTTCTAACTTATCGTGTAGTGTGCTTTCTTTTGTCAAGGTGAATTGCATATAAATATTTCTAGGTCGCAACACTACCAACTAGATATAGTTCGGCTCACCTCAATGCACAGCATCGGTTCTGGAACCAAACTCCCGGAGAGGGGCTGGACTCTCTTTTCTGGAGTTGCTCAGGGTGAGAGGCGCCAGGCGGGTGTGCTGATACTCACAAGCCCCCGGCTGAGCGCCGCTGTGTTGGAGTTTTCCCCGGTGAATGAGAGGGTAACCTCTCTGCAACTTCAGGTTGCGGAGGAAAGCCTCTGACTGTTGTATATGCATATGCACCTAACAGAAGTTCGGAGTACATGGCCTTCTTGGATTCTCTGGAAGGGGTTCAGCCTGGGTACCCTGGGGGACTTCAACCCTCACGTGAGCGACGACGGGGACACCTGGAGGGGATTGGGAGGAACAGCCTGCCCGATCTGAACCCGAGTGGTGTTTTGTTGTTGGACTTTTGTGCTAGTCATGGATTGGCCATCACAAACACGATGTTCAAATATAGGGATGTTCAAAAGTGAACCTGGTACCAGAGCAACCTAGGCCAAAGATCGATGATTGGCTTTGTAGTTGTTTCATCAGATCTGCGGATGTTGCTTACCACACAGCTGCTGTAACAGGCGAGTTTTGGCAGAAGCTGCGGTACTAATCTAGCCATGCTAGCTAGATGGGCATCAGCATGGGTAGTAGTCGGCAGGTCCAGCAGAGCGGTCCTTTGGCCAGAGGGACCGAGGCCGGGTGGCAGGGTGGGGAGCAGCTGGAGCTTTGGATGTCGCAGCAGGAGCTCCATCACTGCCCCTCAGTGATGGAGTACACACTAGGGGGCGCTTGTAAGATGGTGAGCCAGTTCTGGAACTAGAGCTGCTGTGCGGAGAGATCTGCGCCGTTTTGAGGATTTAACGTTGTGGTATACCTCAGCACAGCATCAACTCTGCAGCGTCAAAGGCGAAGTTGGTAGAGTGGCAAAAGGAGCCAAGAAGTTAGACAGCTCCAAAACAGTGGCATTCTCTTGGGAGTCATAGAGGGAAAGGAGAATCTATTCTTAGCCACGGCTAGCTGTCGTGGCTTAAAACTCACGATCAAGCAACCGATTACTAAAGTTTTTTAGATCCTTAAAATATAGAGGTAAAAGATTTTGAATTAAAACGTTAAGTAATAATGGTGGATTAAAAACAGGATAAGTTACCGTTTGTAACCGAGCTTTTAACGGAGACACACAACAAGATGCCGAGTTTAGCAAGCTGTCCAATACTCTGCAGTTCTTGCTAGGACTAAGAGAAAATGCATGGATACGGTATCGGGCCACCTTGCAATACACCCGCTGTGCTCCTGCACCACTGGGAGAGGGACACATCACTACACCAGCCAACATGGTCAGCTTGGGTAGTGTCTTAAAAAAGTATCCATATGAACTGCCCCAGTGGGTCAGTCCCCATACATATGGAAACATTGAGTGTGTTTTTTTGTTGTCTCTTATTACCACCCCCTTTTTTACCACTGTAAAGTTCCATGAAAGGCGTTATATAAATCCAAGTTATTATTATTATTATTATTATTATTATTATTATTATTATTATTATCTAACTGTGTGGAGAGATAGAATTGATATCATGGAGAACCGACTACTTGACTTATCTTTAATTCCCTTGATGTGACTGGGCACGATTAGGCAGTCTTTTATTATATTGATCAAACTGTAAAAAAGCAAACACAAAAAGAAATAGAAAGATTTTTTTTGCATAACACCTTAAAAGTAGCATCATATCGCATACTGTACATTAATAAATCATCCACAGCTCATCTACTTTGCTCTACAATCTATCTTGTCTTGTGTTTTCCTACTAAGGATTTTTAAAATATTTTTTTTTATATCAAATTGGTTATCAAAACCAGAGAAAGTGATGCTCAGCTACCTTATTAAGATGTAAAGAGGCTTAAAGCCACAATCCTAAAAGACGAGGCACTTGGAGAACACAGACACTCTGCTCCCTCACCCCTCCAGTGTCTGGGGCAGGTCAAAGTGTCTGATTGTTACTGTTTATTTATGGGCACCGTAAAAAAAAAACAGAAGGATGTTAACAATGATTACGATGTCTTATTGCTGTCATTGAGCACCTCACATACATATTTATGATTAAATGCCACCTTGACACCAGCCAAAACATCTTTATAACAACTGGCCAAGTTAGCAGAGCAAGAGCAAGGGAACTCATTAGAACATATACTGTAGTTCATGGTAGAGCCCTTACAGGACTGTTTTCTTAATCCCACTCACGCAGAATTCTGACCATTACCGCCCGCTATGGCAGCGTGTCATACACTCCCGTCTGCACCTGCAACATGCGTGTCCAATCATGTCGGCACCTGCACAAATTCTGACCATTCATGTGAAAATGTTAGGAATAATGTGACAGGTCAATCAAGAACATTGATGTTTATTGTTTGGTTATCAGGGACCCCACAAACTATTTTTTGGTTGTATTAGTCATTTTGACATTCTTTAATTTATAAACCATTTTGATACATTTTCAAAGTTGCTAATGTTAATGTCTTTTTCTGAACTGCAGCATTATTCAAGCAGTTGATGTTGACATGACACATAGTTAGATGCGCTGCTTAATTTACGCCACAAGGTGGTGTCTGTGAGTGAGAAACAGTGATATGCAGGTGTTCAGAGAAGAGTTGTTGTTGAGATGCTCCGGAGTTAGCCAGAACGCTGTGGTAATTATTCAGCAGCTGAAAAAACTTGTAGGCAGAGTAAATGAAGGTACTTTGTTAAATGCATAAATAAAGTAAAGACAAGTGAAACGACCTTCCAGCGTCCGCCTGAATTTCTGGCTGCAACAATAACAAACTGCGTTAAATTAAAGGAATGATAATATGAATGTGTTCACTTAAGTTTAGCAGCACACATTACAAATAAATGGCTTTTTCATTTTTTCAAAAGCAACGCTCTCATTCTTATCATGGGAAATGGCGTCAGACCGTCTGCACACATATGGACGAAGTGTGGAGCTGTTGACGGCCCCATACTGATTTAAATCCTGATTATATGAGTTATAGTAATGTCAAAGTAATATTTGCAGACATTATTTACACATAATTAATTTTTACTTTATTGTACTGATTTACATATAGAGGGAGATTTTTCCCAAATGGCTCTCTTGCAACGCACTGTTGGGGAGCAACGCATTAGGCTTGCATTAAACCCTTTGTGTGTGTTTTGTGAATTAGGTGTCTCTTTACTCATTGGCACAAATTTAGCGGGCGCAAAAGCCTTGCAATCATTTTCTGTCCCAACAAAGTAATTGTAAATGGACTTGAGTTTGTATAGCGCTTTTCTATCCTTCTGACTGCTAAATGCGCTTTTACACCACAAGAAACACCTACGCATTCACACTACATTCACACAATATTTATTGTAAATATTTCTTATTTATAAATAAAATAAATGTGCGATTTGGGTTGAGTCCTGCAAGATCCTGCTCCCAATGAAGTCCTTTAGTTCCTGGGCTGTATTAACCTTAGAAAAAGCAAAGAATTGCCATTTACATTTAAGTTCTCTCTGTCTCAGAAGAGAAGGCATATTGACAACACCAACTGTAAATCGTGAGACTATTGTTGTTGTATTGCTTCATGTAAATCAAATGGCTATTTGAACACCAACTGAATTAATTTGAACTAATTTGTTTGTGGGTTTGATTTGTGACACTACTCGTGTATTGATTAAATATTACCAGCCCCACTTCCCCAGGGGCTGCATGGATTTTAAAGGGTAACTCGTACACAGTCATATGTCTGATTAATATAACTCAGTCATTTTGAGCTAACATTTGTTTTACTGACTTGTTCGTGTTCTTAAAAGAACACACCTTTCCTTACTTTGATCTCATTCCTTTTTTCTAGCTTATAATAAAACTGGGTTGTATGCATTTGTATTTTAGTTCTGTTTACAGTCAAGACAATGAGAATAATTTTAACAAGGAGAGGCATATTATTGCAATCCATACCAGACAGACACAACACAGACACAAGGCCAAGACGGACTTCAAGCAGTGGACTTCAGTTTAACATTAGAGTTTATAATTCACAACAGTTTTAGTTGTAGGGCTTTTTGATGTAGGTTTTTGACGTCTCCAATAATAAAATGCTGTGCTTTGCTGTGTTTTATATATCAATAGAAACTCAATATCTTGGTTTGAACTGCTAATCTTGCCATTCATCGATTGTGCAAAATTTGGATACATTTTCTGTAAATTTTAAAGAACAAAGGATTAACCAATAATTAAGGAAATCAGAACCTTTGAAGCAACATAATCAACAGATTCAGTTTGATGGGCTCTAGCGTTCACCAAAGATGTCTGAGTGCAACTGCAATGTTGTAAAACTCATACTGTATTAACATACAGTATTAACTCCCTGTCCGACTTGTAGCCTACCATTTTGTGAAGCTCTTTAATTTCACTGAATACATATTTCTGTATTTCTTTAAGTCTTATGCTTCTGTTTTAATCCTAAAAGGGGGTTGCAAATTAGCCACAGTATGCATGGCATCTACTTTGCATTTTACCTATGAAGCAATGTTCATTGCATGTGTCCGTTTTAAATTTTATTTTATTTTTTTTAAATATATCATTAGATGCTGCCCAGCATGATTCTAACTACTCTTAAACAATTTTAATTAGGAAAAGAACAGGGGCAGTTTTTCAGTGACAATGCTATGCTCCATGCTTTCGTTTTTTTCTGGCAACCATATTGTTTGGGTACAAAATTGTTTGATCAAACACAAACTCATAGTCAATGTCTTTGCCTTAGTAGTCCACACATTCTTTGACACTTCATCACATTGAAGATTTGATTTGGGAAATTAAATCAAATTGCCTTCATACTCCCTACCTTTTCTTGTTTCAACCAACAAAGACATATATCTCCCCCGCAAATAAGTTGCATGGTATCCAGTGCACAGAACACAATGATTTATGATGACAGAAGTTGAGTAACACTGATACTGTATGGCATTGTAAATCCACCGTCTCATCTCAGCTCACTCTGTCAAATATATTTTGAAGTTGTATTGCAGCACTGAGCTCACTGAATAGAGAAATAATGATTGCTGTCGAAAGACAATGGCCTCTATTATTTTATACCCCCACCCTTTTTCTAGATGTTTATTTTCTTGGAGGTTTCTTCTCCATAATTCCTTACTGTATGTCAGGCTCTTCGCCATGAAATAAAAACTACATCACACTCACCTCGCAGAGTTGATTTGAATTTCCCTCCACCCATTTGTGGGATGCATTGCATTCTGTCATATGTGAAGATGTGCATAAAGGCAAAGCTGAGGCTATACTTACAGAATGGATGCATCATGCTAATTGTTTTCATTATCATATATTCAGTATGATACTGTTTGTGACAGGCATTGATCAAAATTAGTCAATTAAACTAAAATTCTGATTAAATAATGTTGCCTACTGTCACTTTAAATACATTCAGACTTCAGAGAAGGATCCCATGATAAAAATCACAACTTTTTTATTTTCTTATGAAGCACCGGATTACTTTACTTTGGTTGTTTGGCCATGCATCTGGAGTGTAGCCCCCTTTCATCTTTCTCTTTTCTCTCGTCTCAATTCCTTAGACAGTGTTTTTCTGTTGTACCAAATACCAGCTTTATAGGCCTATATAAATCATCTTGGTTTTTATCTTGGAATTTACATTGTAACTCCAATTTTAGTTGTAAACAATCCACCTTACAATAGTGAGATATACGTTGCACCCTCACCTTGTATCCCTTTCTGGGGAGCAACACAACATTTTCACATAAGTTGTTGATAAATACCACTTCTATACGGGGCAGCCAAAATTTAACTATATGGGAGTTTGGTGTGCCTTTGAATTTGTTCAATTTTCTGTGTTAATATTCAAAATATTTGTCAAATGAGAGGGATTTTGTTCAAAATACAGAACCGACATAAATTTTGTGTTACACATAGGTATTACAATCTGTGGATTAAAGCTTAGTTGTTGTGACAGTTGGAGACTGAGTTCATATAAAATATAAAACAAAAAAGTGGATTTTTTTGTCTGATGATCCACAAATGAAGTAAATATTAGACAATAGTCTTTTTCTTCCTTCCTTATGCTCTCCCTCAAACAATCTGGAGCATGCCCCGGGTCACAGTATAAGAAAGTGACTTTGAGTGATATCATGCACAAGCTCTAACAAAGGTAATTTAGTTCCTGCCTTATTTTGCTCATTTTAGTGTAACCCACGGCTATTTAGAATGGATCTATCCAAGTCCCCCTAACTTAATCTGCCATTTAAAGGCTCATGGGGGAGGGGTATTAATAAAAGCATTAGACTTTTTCATTGGACAAAAAGTAACCAAGGAAACCATACAGCTCTAAGTGTAGAAAATTGGTTAAAACTTGATTACCCATGATCTGAGTTGTGTGATGATCGGTCATGATCGGTCAGCTGCTGTGTCTTTAGACATCAGTTCCTGCTCCTGTGATTTCAAGATGTTCTAAGTACACTGTACCATTCTATATGGAAATTTGTAACATAATTAATGGAAATCATTTAAAAGTTGCCTCATAAATAATGCAAATGATGTCCCTGACAACCAATGGTGGTGCTGCAGAACTTGAGCCACAGGAGGGGTTGAGCTGTTCTATCTGGTCATCAGGAGCCTCACTAGGTACTATGAATTGACAAGATTAGGAGCCAGTGCAGAACTGTTGAGATAGCTCAAACGAGAAACACACTCTATTAATAACATTCTGATTCACTACAAGACTCTGAACTGGGAAATTTTACAGTAACACTGATGCATCTTAACATTTTAAATTGAAATGTATGTTTTTCCCCCCCAGTAGGAACAGTACCAATGATTGTAGAAACAAATTAGAACAGTAAATTAAATTCACTACAACAGAGTGAACCTATAAGCAATTAGAAGCGAATACAAGGGTAAGCTAGAACTAAACTATAATACAATCAAATTATTAATAAAAATGATTGCTATAAATAGTGACTCATTACCCTGTATATATCGTTAGCACAATAATTAATGGTTTATTTAAGTGTTTAAGCACAGAGTACTATCTATATAAAAATTACACGTATAGCCTATACTGTAGCCTATACTATACTTCTGTTGTATTGTTTTTTTAACATACTCCTAACTGGCTTCAGCTTGATTACCGAATTATAACAACTGCAGATGAAGAACCACATTAAATGGTAACATTTCATTAATTTAGAGTTGTTTTTGTTAAGCAGTTTTAGTATCTCATGGCTAAGAGACCTTCTGTATGCCAGCACATACAACCATACTAAAACACACAATTGCATATTTACTGCTGTAGCCTCCTTGGATTTGGCCAAGAGCCTAATTTAGAAAGGCCATAAAGTGTGTTTCTTTATGCAGAGTATGGTTCAGCCTCTTCAAGTGTTGGTTTAGCCCCGAGGTCTGTGACTGATATGGCTGGCGTCTCTGCCCCAGATCTCCAGGACACTGTTCCCCTTTGATATGTCTTTACTACAGGGCTTTCACAAGCACATAGAGAGAGAAGTCAAGGTCACTCCCACTGTCGCTGGAGCCTCATGAATATTATGAATAATCAGAGTCTTTTGGCTTGAATTAATAACAAACCCAGCATTGTTGTGAGCTGCCCATACATTCAAGGCAGGCTTTCAAGGAACTGTTTGTTTTACCTCCCCCAAGTGTACCTCCATCCCTTTTTACCCACATTCCAACCAAATATTCTTTGATGCTTTTCTTACTCCAACAATACACAAACTGTTACCTTAGCATTGCCCTTTTGGCTTGTAATGATGATGATACTACAGAGCAAGTAGTGACAAAGAGAAAGTCGACAGTTTTATTATGAATGCTGTCTTGACATAATGATTCAAGGTCAACTTTATTTGTCCCACAAGGTAAGAAATGTGTCTCAGGGGGTACTCTAAACCTCTAACCAGAGGACAGCAAGGGATGGGTCACTGACAATCTTATTACATTAAACAAACAGACATCAATATTTTCGGGCGCTGTCAGTCAGCAGCCTGTTGAAGCAACTCCAACTCACTTTGTCCTTATTTTTATAGAGATCTGTATCGGGTCCGATCTTATATCGGTATCGGGTCCAATATTGACGTAAGTTACGTATCGGATATCAGACTGATGGCGCCGATCCTCTTCACTTATTAAAAAAGGTGGTTGATCACTTAAAACATTCTCAACTCACACAGTCTCGCTTTTAAGACGTTCAGACTGAACTGTAAGAAGTGTCCACAAATCATCTCCATGATGTTGTTCAGACAAGATGGAACAGCTCCTTCTTTATGATCAAAAGTACAACTCTTACACTCCAGTTTAAAAAAATTAATTTGAAAACTGTAAAGTTATTGCTGCTGCTGTGTAACTGGTGGAGTTTTTTGTTTCTTTCTGGACTTTTTTACTATTTTAGAATGATAACATACACAGTTGAAGATACTGAACTACAGGCATGGAGCTGGTGTTCCCTCTACATGAATCCCCACGGAGATGTGGAGAAATGTCTGCTGAAGGAGGAAAGCCGGTTGTAAAGTCAGGGAGAAGATCGAGAGGAACAAGAAATGTAAACCTTTTCTTCCATCAATCATTATGGAGAGCCTCAGGTCACTCGCCCGGAAAAGTGGTACAGATAATGGATGTATTGATAATTTCATATATTAAGACGTTTATCAAGTATAGTTGCTCAACCATGGCACAGTTTAAACACAGATAACATTAAATGCATTGATGTGTTAATGCAACACATGGTTTCAATCATCAGGCATTTACCTTTCTGTAGTTAAAGACATGAGGCAGAGATTTTGCTTGTTGTGGTTTTACTTTCATTAAGCTGATTCAGATTTTTTGTAAACCGAAAATATATATATTTTGTTGCATCTTTAAATGACACTTTTTCAGCTACTTACAAGTGAAAGCTGTTTCTATTTGTCTTTTAACGTTGCAGTAGGCAACCCTCTACTAACTCTTATCACTTCACTAAGCCCCCAGACCCAGTCATGTACACAACATGCAAGACAACTGTTGGGGCTTGCAGACACAGATCAGACACACATTGATTTAAAGAAACACTTCAAAATACAGAAAGGCTTGATCCTGCAGGCAACTGAACTTGGTTTGAGGTCATAAAGATGTTTCACCTCTCCAAAAGGCTTCTTTAGTTCTAAACTGACTGGTGAAAAGTGCCAGAAATATAAGCCTCCTTAGCATGCTAATGATCAAGGAGGTCCAGTGAAAGTCATTAGCTGGCTCTTTCCACAAGTCAGTTTAGAATAACTTGGATGACTGAGAACCTACACATACACGCTAATATAATACTGTTAGGGACTGCAGTGATCCAAATGTGTTATTATAACCAATATTCTAATGAAATAATATTGCCTACTCTGGCTTTAAACTCACACAGCCAAGACATAAATGGGTAGGTTGAGAATGTCCTTCTGTGCAATGTAACTGAAGAAGAAACAATGGCCTCATTCAATGTTGTCAAGCCTGGCGCTGCCCCCCTTCCCCATTATTTATTTTTGGCATTAATTTTGGTTATGCAAAGTACATTTAATTCTCTAAATCTCTTGATTATGCTGCTCTGGTAGTTCTTGTCGAGCCAGGTTTTACTGCTGATTGATACTTGAAAAACTATGTAGACAAAATGACCTTGTTGAAAATCCACACATACAGTATTTTGACTTGCATTAATGTGGACCTTTACCTCAAGTCTAAGATTGCCTAGTCCTTCCCTCAGTGTAAGAAAAAAGAAAAATAGAATAGGTTAAAGAAAACAACAGCTTTATCACAATTGCTGACCTTTAATTACAAAACCTTTTTGTCCAGAGACCTTCACTTTTACTTAAGTTGACATTTATAAATATCGAAATGTCCCTGTGAATTGCTTTTTGCTGAAGTCAAAGTATTGTTGAGCAAGATAGTATCAGTCCATTCGTCAAATACTGTAACTCTTGCCACAGGGAGCTGGCAGAGTTTAAAGGGCAATATGTAGCTGGTTTGAACTGTCCATGTATGTAGAGGACAGACCTTAGAGCACAGGGACCTACACATCAGTCAAAGTAGCGATGGAAGGTCAAGATAGAGATGGTACCCTGTTACTGTGTTTGTGTGCCCAGGACAAAAAATCAATACAGGTGGCTTCAAACAATGTTTTACAGTCAGGGCAGATCTCAGCTTAAATGTTTGTCTGTTTTATTCAACGACATTCGCTGCAAACTATTACCCATAGGGAGCACAGAGTAAGCGTGAAACAAATAAACTAGCCAGCGACACATCTCGACATTGTTTGCACTTAGAGATGGAAACTGGATAGTGTGAAAATGTTCTTTACACAGTGTCACAGCAGAATGTATCAGAGCTAAGACCCAGGCCATTATATTACAGCCTCAGAGGAAATATTATTTCTCTGGATGGCTTGTTTTATCCTTGATCTTTCTGTCCACCCATCATCACAGGGATATGCAGGCATCTGCGGGGACACGCGCCTTCCATTGCCTCTCCCCTGATGAAAGAGGATTTCCTGTGTGATACGCAGTAAAGGTTATCTGGATCGCAGGCATGTTTCTGTATAACACGCTGCCAAGCAAAAACAGGAAAACATTACTCCCCCAAAACTCATTTCAGCTTTGCTTTTCATTATTACCAACACAAACATACTGCACTTATGTGACCATAATTCTCCTTTCAGTGAGCCCAACACAACTCTGAAGCCTTTTGGTCTGAAATGAAAACAAAATCTCCTTGGTGATTCAAAGAAACCTAAGGAGTACCTTTTAGCGCCCATATAGCAGGCGCTGTATACAGGAACATTATTAGATAGAATGCGAATAGTGGGAAGACTGGACAAACCTTCTGAGTATTTCCATCTCACAATATAATAACTACAGAGATTTACAACATTGAGAGTGAAACTGTACATACAGATTTCAGTAGGATCATGTTTTATCCTATAATATTGTCTTTAACTATGGAAAACATGGATGTGCTGTATTTCTTTAATTAATGGAGATTATTTTTAGAAATTATTATATACAATTTCTCAAGCAAAAGATGTTGCTTTTGACAGAAGTCTCAATTTAGAGGTAAAAAATAGAAAGAGAAAAAAAGTAGAAAATGGTGCCTGAGGCTGAATACAGCAGACAAGTAACAGCCTCTCATCACTCACCTGGATAAAGAAGTGACAGAAATAGCACTAAAAGCACCCACTCTCACTCTGTTTCTGTTTCTTTGTTTCCCTGTCTCTCATGTAAGGCTTCCTTCATGGCAGCCTCTACATCGAGTGTCTCGTTCATCAAATGGCTACTCAAATTACAGGTAGAGGACATGAAATTTGTCCATGGTAATTTGTTAAAATCTAATTGCATTAGTCTATGCTTTAAATACAAAACTGCTCAGTAGAATTACATTTGATGAAGAAAAGTGTTATTTGTATTTGTCTTTTGTGCAATTATGGGTCCATAATAGAAGATATGAAACCCTTTTAACAAAAATTATATTTTGGGGGCATATGGTTTATATGACTTGATATCTCCACTTCATTGTAACAGTATGGATGGATAATAAAATGCAGCTTGTCAGCCAAATTATACCCAAACCATGCAGTACCTGTAAGGTTTTTTTCTTACAAAATGACATAGTTTGCACATTTTAGTTAGTAGTTTAATTAGTATTGTACAGTGTTATATCGAGAATCATTTAATAAAATGTGTTTTTACTTGGTTGAATATTACACTGGTTGTGAAACAAAACTTGAAAAAACAACAACTTTACTTATAACTAATAATCCACTATAGTCGCTTATGTGGGTCTCTCTTTATTTGCCTTTGTATATTCTCAGTTTTTTTCTTTAAGATATGTAGTCTGTCATCAAAAACAACAACAAATTAAGTCATAGGCACAGTTGTATCACAAAAGTGATGCAAGGTGCAGGGTCACACAAAGTCATAAAGACTCATATGGAATGTACATCTGACCCACATTTTGTTTAGCATGATTCATTTAATGTGCTGACAGTGTGATAAACTACTAGTTGTTTAGAAAATATGAATCCATACATTGTAGTCAACTATCTGATGTAAATATGTTTTTCTTTCAACTCCACATCAGAATCTTTTGACAGTTTTGATTATGAGCTCCTGAGATCTTGAAGTTCTGCTAGTATTGCAAACACAGTAATCACTTGTTGTTACAGGAACAAGGAAGCTTTCTCTCCCCACAGGGGGCTCATTGATTGGGCAGTTAGTTGAAGGAATTTGTCCTTCACAATCGACAGTAAAAAAACTGTTTGTCCTGGTTACTTTCACACTCCTCAAAGGACTTTGCCTTTTGCAAAAGGAATCCTCACAGTTGACAACAAATAATTACATTTGATGTGAGATTTATCTATACTGTAAATGATTCTGTAAAACAAAATGGTTGCAAGTGGTCCAGAGTCATAAAAAAATCACCCCCTTCCTTGACTTCGCTTCTTTTTTTTTTTTAATTGATAAAAAAAAATGGACCAAATGCATTACATCATCATTTGTTTCTGAAACAGCCCTGTGGGTTGGATCATCAGGTTATGTTAGATCATACATTGAATCATCTATTTGTAAACCCCTTCATGCAGAATTCAATTCCAAATGCGTAAAATGATATCGCCATCTTTACATTCATCCATTTTAGTGACCTTATTAAATATTTGCTAACCCATACATACCCTTAATGTTAATTGCAGTTGATCAAACTTTCTTTTCAAAATCATTCCAAATGATGTGCTGTGAGCTCAACTGACAGATAGTTTGCATTTGCATATGAACTATAATCATGGACAACACCCACCACCCTCTGCACAGCACCTTCACCAGGCAGAGGAGCATGTTCAGTGGTAGACTGCTGTCACAAGCGTGCTCCACGGACAGGCTTAAGAACTCTTTTGTCCCCCTGGCCATAAGACTGTATAACATCTCACTGTCACGGCAGGGATAAAGCACTCAGTGACTCCTGGACTCATTTTTTTCATCTGTACTGCTGTCCTAAGAGTCAGCCTCTAGTTGGACACTTTAATTCTTATTTGACAATCACTTTAATGTTTGCACTGACTGTTTAATGACTGTTTAATGTCTGTTTTCACATATTTTTGCTTTTCACATTTGACAATCACTTTATTTTTTGCACCTTTAATGTCTGCACTGACTGTTAAATATCTGTTTTCACACTCCTTGCACTACCCCCATCTTAAACACTACTGTACAACAACACATACCTTCAGAAGGTCAACACTCTTCATCTCTTATGTACAGGTCTAATTACAGATGCTCTTTAACTGTTTATAGGTTTCTTTTAAATTGCACATATATTTCTATTCCTGCACAGGTTTTGTACATTTCATTATATAAGTTGTATGGGTCTATTTACAATTGCACAGGTTTAATTTTAATTTTAATTTTTTATTCTTATATATAGGGGCTCCTTAAATCTTTGTTGTCGGGTTAATATATGTATGGGAGGGGGGACAGCGGGTGTTTATATAACAATTGCTATGTGTCTTGCATGTTTGTATACTGCTACTGGATGCCTTGAATTTCCCTCGGGACCAATAAAGTATCTATCTATCTATCTATCTATCTATCTATCTATCTATCTATCTATCTATCTATCTATCTATCTATCTATCTATCTATCTATCTATCTATCTATCTATCTATCTATCTATCTATCTATCTATCAAGTAAAATGTAACGAATACCAGAATACATATCTGTGAGCAAATCAATTTTAGTGTTGCCTTGTTTTGGAGTCTTTTCAGAGAGAGAGATTAGTGTGGACTGAGGCTGTGCACCCTAAACACCCTAATCCAATTCTTGTCGGTAAATTCATGTACTGTAACATCACCTGGCAGGACCAACTTTATTTTCACTATATGATGATGTTCATATTAATGCTGGTGCTCTGTCTGTGTGTTACTTGATAAGTACAGAAAGCCAATTGTGTAACTATTTACTGGAAATTCACATTTTAAAATAATGTCAATAGAAAGTGTATTCTTCTGAATAATTGCAGTAGAGTAGGACAGAAGTAGGACAGGAATGTTCAAATGGTAAATGGACTTGAGCTTGTATTGCGCTTTTCTAATCTTCTGACTACTCAAAGCACTTTTACGCTGCATGTCACACCTACCCATTCACAACCGAACCATTCACACTGATGGCAGGGTTGCTTTGTAAAGTGTCCATCAGAAGTAACTAATCCCATTCATACACATTCATACACCGCTGACGAAGCAGTGGGAGCAATTCGGGGTTAAGTGTCTTACCCAAGGACACATCGGACATGTTGCTGGGGATCGAACCCCCAACCGATTGAGAGACGACCGACTCTACCAACTGAGCCACACCCTCCACTGTTCATTGTGGCTGTTTGCTGAGGACAAGCCTTACAAACTTAATGATGATGATGATAATATTTAGGATGGTTTTGATGCTGATTAAACCTCTCATGTATAGCTTTCCACTTCCTGTTAGCACCTGTGTCCAATCTGTTAGTTAGCACTTTTCTTCTCCTCTAGATCCTGGCTTGTGTTGGACTTAGTCTCAGATGTATGTCCCTTTGGACAAAAGAGTCTGCAGAATAGATTGTAGAATTGTAGGTTGTCTGCCACTAAGTCAGTTTGTATCACCTCCATGCGTCATATATAACAGCCCTGAATGAGTTAGCTGCAAGTCCTTTGCCTGAGGGTGATTCCTACAGCTTCACCAAAGTCAGCAGCACAGAAACTGACACCTCCTGTGATCTTTCAGATGTGGCATAGAGACAGCTTTGATTGGACATACTGCCTACCAAGTAGTACAGTCAAACATTCAGCACATGCATATTTATAGTAAGCACCCTCACTTGCTTTGTATTAAGGTGTGTAGTGCAAGGTAAGAATAATGAGATTTGTTAGAGGAATCCCAACACTTCTCACTTGACCATATTGGTTTGCACTTTTTAAATCTTTAATAAGTAATTAACCTGGCTGAAATGCTTGAGTCGGAAGGACCTGAAATGGCAAACCTGCAGCATCTTGCATGATTCCTTGTTGCCCTGGAAACATTGGATTGCAGGGAACAAGTGGTGGAAAAGAAAATGTTGAAAGGAGCCTCAGCTCAGCAAGGAGAGAGAAAAAGTTTATTGGTTTTGAGATTCAACCACAGCTAACTAACAGCAGCTTTTGCAAACACATGGTTTGAAATGGAAATATTGGAAAAGTTTCATAATCTGAACTCAACCGATATAAGGATTGGCTTATGCTGCGGACAGGAATATGCTGCCTAAGCCTGTGAAGGCTATTTTGAGCGGGAGCTTAAACTTGACACAATGTTCCCATACAATTGTGGGATCTGAGGTCTTGAGGATCTGCAGAGGGAAGCATGGTCATAACAGAAATCCCTACTACAAAGAAAAGAGGTGAAAGGCAGTTATTTAACCAGATGCCCCAGTCAGCAGAGAAAGGATTAAAATGAGATACTGCTTATGTAGCATAAAGACTTTACTTTAAAACTGCAGGTACCCTGTAAAAACATGGTGTGAAGGTTAGCCATTTATTAGATGCCTTTTGTGTGATAATGAGAAAGCAGAAGGATTTATGTGCTGTTCCTACTCACTTAAGCTTAAATGTAGAACAGAAGGGATGCCAAGGCTATGAACAAGTGCTTTTTTTGTTTTTATCCATTATTAAAAGAAAAGTGGGTTATGATTGCAAAGCAAACACGTTAAAAGCCAAGGTACCTTTCCTGGCTTTAAGTAAGAGTAACATTTCAAAGTGTGTTATAAAGTGCACATATATAATTCATATAATTTATCAATGGAAGTAAAACAACACTTGTTTTATTTGATATTTACAATGTTCCTGGAAAATACTGATTGACTTTTCCATTTGATATTTTTTTCAGTGATTGTAAAAAAAATCTAGCTTTTAAGTATTTTTGTCAAAAAAGGTTTGCCTAGGAATCATATTTTTTCTGTTCCTGTTCTATTTCTAGGACAGGACATTTGCAGCCTGTCTCTTTACTTGAAGCAATAACTAAGCTCACGTCAGTTGTTACTTCTATGACACATCACTTGATATATGCTTAAACACTAAATTTCTACTCAATTTCACATGTGAAGCTTTCTTCTTTTTCACATTATTTTTAATGGTCACAGTCTATTGTTAAATAAAGTGAGTTGGCATGCATTCTTTGAATACAAGACAGACACAACCTGAATAAATTTTTTCCTCTTTTTTATCTGACACCGCATACTAGGGGTGTAACGGTACACAAAAATTTTGGTTCGGTACGGCTCTCAGTTTTGAAGATTCGGTTCAGTACATTTTCGGTAGAGTAAAGGGACCTGATGCAACACTTTTTTTTTCTTTATTGGGAACATTTAGAATTTCCCTTTTACACACTGTCTTAAGTGCAGCATCGACATTTCAGACTTGAACACCTGCTCAGGTTTCTTTTTAATAACATTTTAAATTAAACATTGTAAAAAAAAACATTAAATAAAATATACTTATGCTGAAACCTTCAACCAAAAGAGTCTCCATAAATAAAAGAAATGAATGAAATAAAGTATTTTAGAATGAGATAAAATAATCAATATAGCCTATAGATTAAAATATTTCTTTTAAATTGCAGAGACAAACACTGACACCTTTTGGTTTATTAGGACAACAATTTTTTTGAATGCCCTTTGAGCACATAATAAACCTCGGAATCACATCTGGGACAGTATAGGTTCATCGCAGAACTATTAATATGTCAATATAAGAACTTGTAAAAACAATGACACAAAAATCACATTCTGCCTGTAATCCGCTGCAATAAATATGCCAATGGCATTTTTCCTTTTGGCCCGTTCAGAATTACTAGAGAAAGGCTGTTTAAATGCAAAGGAGAGTTGTGTTTGCACCACGGTCTCTTTTTCCCTAGTTGCAGTGATGTTTACGTTCGTGTGGTGCCTTTTCAAGTGCTTTAATAAGTTGGAAGTGTTGCTACCCGATGTCCGCTGAACACCGTCGGCACACTACTCTCGTCTTGTCAACGTCTCTTTGTACAATATTGTATTTAACTGGGAATCGACATGTTCCCACACAGGAGACCTAAACGATAGCGGGGGATCTTCCAACTTCCAACTTGAGCTGCTCATTTGTTTTGGCTGCCAAAGCGGGAGCACACAACAAAGATTAGAGCATTTCTGTTCCGTGCGTACTCGGATTGGTCCGCGTGTGGACTGGACCGAAAGCCCTGTACCAAAACGGTCCGGGCCGAGTATGTGAACCTTTACACCCCTACCACATACTAGAGTTTTTGGTACAGAAACAAAGCCTCATATCTTAACTCTCATACCATTGACTGTAGCAAGCTCTTGCCTATGTTGTTCTGTATCGATAGTCAGCCTGCTTTGTTTTTGGTTTACTCCAGATTCATTGCAATTACAATGAATCTGCATTCACAAGATCAAGAAAGATCAGTGGATAAAGACTGTACACTCGACTGTAGACCAACAACCTATTTCATTGTATTCAGGCTTAATCGCTAGACACAGCCAGTAGTGTAAGCTTAACAGACTGTTTGTTAACCATTTTACAGCAGTGACAACGTAAGATAAACCCATACATAGAGTGGGGTGTTATTCACAGAATAAGAAAGAGAAATATCACACAGCTTTCATTAAAGCCATAATTTCTTCAGAAACATGTATGTATTCACAGTATTCACTCTGGAGTTGGCAGCTTCAGTCTTGATATCTTAAACATCTTAACGTGTTATTTCTATGAGCCGAACCACTAATTGTAAATTGTAATTTGTCTAACCATCCTCTTTTACATACATACACACATATGTCATTTACCCCAGTGCAATACTGCGTACGTAAACAGTTCTATGTATGCTAACCCTGTGCAATAGTATATGCATTCAGACGTCTGTGTATGCAAACTGCAATTGAGCCATGTGCAATCACAACAGCACTTTAAAGTTACAGGCTCAAGGGCAAATGTGCAATTTACAACAGTACTTAATAATTTTCTGTTACGTATGTTTTTAAGGAGCACTAGCTTTTTTTTCTATTTAGCGTTCTGTTTATTCTTGGCTTTATCAAACGTTTGGTGCTGTAGGGAGATTTTGCAGGTGAGGTGAGGTATTTGTGGTTTAAAAAAAGGTTTAAAGTTTGAAATACAGGGGAAAAGTTTTAACGTCGTTCAAGCCGTTCGGCCAAAATAATTACTAAAATGTGCAGTTTTAACAGTATTGAAAGATGTTGCTGCGCTGTATGATTGAATCTTGTTTAATCTGAACGTCGTCTACTAAGTGGAAATGACTGGAAAAACAGTTTTTCTGTCTTTTGTAGGTGCATCATTCCGGCTTAAGGCCTGCACAACATATTGAAACCTGTATCACTACCCCCTGTTTCTTAAATAAACCCACAAATCTATCAAAGATTCAGATTCACCTGGAAGTTCACAGCAAAAATGCCATTCCATTTAAAGGTAAGTATGCATGTGTATAGATAGCATATACGTCTGTGTGTGTATTATTTATTGTTAGTCACTGCCTTTTTTTTCCTTGATTAGTTATAATCATACTTATAAAGCACATTTAAAAACACAAGTTTACAAAGTGCTTTGATAGCTAAGAAAATTAAATTAAACAAACAAAGAAAAAAACAAACAAACAGGTAAGTCTAAAAGTAACAAGCAAATCACAGTCTCAATCGCCCTTCCATTTCACCCTTCCATCTTTAAATCAACCCCTAACGTGCGGTTAATGTACTGAATGTGCCATTCCTTGCGATATCATAGTATTTTATGATTTAAAGTCTCACCTTGTGATTTTGAATTAAAAAATGATGATAAATTAAATTATAATGGATACCCTGATCAACAGACCAAAACCATTTTTTGTAGATGGCTTTGATATAGATTGGTTCAGGATTTGGCCTTCATATTTTCTCGTTTTTTAAAGGTAAAAATACCTATTTTTTCAGGCAAAGGATAGAGCCTCTGCAAAGTGACAGCTCACTTGAAAAAGAAGCGGAGACAACAGGAAGCGGTAGGATTCTATGCTTTTATGCTTCTTACCCAAAAGGGATGCCCTTTCTATGGAGTATTCAAACAAGAATGTGTCATTTAGCTGAATTCAATAGTTATAAACCCTTTTCTCTCTTTTTTCCAAAGACCACTGCCTGAGGGTAGGGTGGTGAACAGAGAGTTTCTAGCATGTGATGGGTCTCAGCTGGATGTTTGAGTCTCAGCAGGATTAAAATAAAATTGAACAGAACTTTTGATAATTTTTTCAGTTTGTGTGTTTTTCTTTTTTTTAAATGAAACACTTAATAATTGAGTTTGAGAACACGCAGAGCGGAGTTTGAACACATACTTGAGTTAATGTATATTGAAATGAGCCCCTTCATAGACACAAGGTAAGAAAATCCCACAGTAAGACAAATAGAGCTAAATATTAAATGATGATGAGGAGTACACATATAAAATTAAAATGTACAAGGTAAGCTAAAACTATAATGATAAATAAAAGTTTAACTTTATTCAGAGATTTCAGCCAATAGTGTTGTACAGTCAAAGAGTGAAATGATCACTGTATGACGGAGTGCAGTAGAACTTTCTGTTGTAAAATATGTCAACAGAATAAAACATGATAAATAAGCCTACTATACGTATTAAGATGTCATAACATAGTGAAGAGACTTACTGTTTAAGAGAAATTGTGACTGTAACTATACCTGCCTCCCCTGTATTCCCTCATTGCTTCAAAGTAAAACAATTAAAATAGGCCATTTATTGGCTTTAATCTCATTAATCTGCTTCAGTTTTGGAATGCAAGTAGACACATTTTATTTTATTTTGTCCTAAAAAATATTAAATAAGGCTTATTGCACTTAGAGTATATGCTTCACTATAATATTTAAAGTGGGAATTTTTAATGAGATGTGTTTTTCTAAAATTGCATATAATACTGCAGACTCAATTAGCATTATTTTTCCATGCATTTAATTCACTCTCCTGTTCATCGCTTATATTTACTGAATAAATCAATTGTGATTGTAAATAAGATATTATGGTAAGTAATCAGTTAAATGTATGAATAAATCATGAATAAATGACTTAAACGCAAACGGAATTTACTTCCCAATTTTATATTGAATATTTTGCGTGAACTTCCCATAAGAGTTTATAAATGAATGAAACGCTAAACCGGAAGTGCCACCAATTTTATTTTGAAATTGTTTGCATGTATTTCCAGTCGTGACAGTGAAGGAGCCTCACAGTGGAGGTCGGCAGAGGTAAGAGCTGACAGTGGAGGCCTGCAGGCAGTTACTTTTTGATAGGAGTAACTATTAACTGTGGCTCAGTTGGTAGAGTTGGTCATCTCTCAACCGGAAGGTCAGGGGTTTGATCCCCAGCTCCTGCAGCCACATGTCCAATATGTCCTTGGGCAAGACACTTAACCCCAAGTTGCTCCCGCTGCTCCTTCAGCTGTGTATGAATGGATTACTGTATAGTTACTTCTGATGGTCACATTAACTAGCAGCCTCTGCCACCAATGTGTTAATGGGTAGGTGTGACATGCGGTGTTAAAGCGCTTTGAGTAGTCAGAAGAATATAAAAGCGCTATACAAGCTCAAGCTCAAGTCCATTACTTCTTTTCAGTAATGGGCCCAACACTGATCATGGCTAACACAACCATGGTAAAATGTAACATGTGGCCTTCTAGGGGTGCAATAGCTATCACTATTGATTGTGCTACAAATAAATTGTCATTAGTTTGATAGAGACTCCAGACAACCCTCATCCTAACTCAACAATGGGAAATTATAAACAGTGCTTGTGATTTCACGTTACAACCATGCAAATTAATTCCTGGTGGTTAGAATGTAGCTACCAGGCTAAAGGTATCTGTTGTTGACTTTTTTCTGATGTTCTTTAATCACTTTGCCTTTGCTGTCTTTGTGTCAGGGCTCATAACATTTTCATAACATGAAAGGTGTGGACAATAACTTGGAACCAAACTTTATAACAAAGGAGAAATAGAACAAAGGAAAATCATCAACAGTACAGTGGCCTGTTTCACAAGGTAGGCCTACCCCCTTCACCTGATAACGCATTTGTAAGTTCAGTTGTTTGGACTATATGTTACCTAAGTATATCTAAAATTACTGGTCTTATCTACAAAAGTAAAAGTAAAATGTAATTATTTTAAAATTAACTTAAAGTAGTGAGTAATTCCTTTTAAATAGAGGTGGGGGTTGAGAAGTGAAATATGATCTCTTTTTCCAGTGCAGAGCAAAAGCTATCGTCTAAAGAATTATAACCCATGTACATGTTCTGTACACAGGCTGCTATCAATATCAATCCTAAGGCCAGTCAAGCATTAATTCACATGTTCACAGTAGGTAGCATATACTTTATTAGATATATTAAATGTCCTTAGGAAGCTGTCGATTTTACTTTTACACAATGGGAAGATCTCAGTAAATAGTGATGGGGCAAGTGTCTGAATTTTGACAAGGCTCACTGCCACATCTGCAAAAGGGGATTTGGGCTTCAATTTATTGTTTGTCACAAAGCCTGTGACTGCCAGGGTTTTTAGTTTTTTATGACACCATTTGTCATGTGACATTTTTCTGATAGATCTTCCATCATATAATCCTTTTTACTTGGAGAGCGCTGTCTAAAATGAGAGTTCCAAAGTCCTGCAGTGTGTCTTATGAGAGCAAAACATGGTATTACAGGTTGAGGTTGGGTAGAAAATTGGCCATTTGTCTGTCACATTCGGCCCATTCTCCCATTACCTGTACAGACCCATTACAAGCTACAGCTGTAATAATTCCTTATGATCTATTGTGCTGTGGTTACCAGTGACACATATGGACTCTGGCATCGGCTGTTTTTGTGCCTTTCTGTATAATTGAGATGTGGGATTTAAAACTCTATTTTAATCTTTTAATTTTAAAGTTTTTCCTGCTTGATTTCCAAATTATGTTAATTTTAACATCATTGTTCTGTATGTCTTACTCCCTGGGATTATAATGCCAATGACCTATTAAAAACCCAAGAGCTCATTTCTTCTGCTGAACAGTTTCCATCCCTTTTCAAGTCTTTGTGACAGACGAGGAACTCGTGCAGAAAGGATTTGCACCATCCAAGTATTGTACCTGCTGTAAATGATGGTTAAAATAGAGGCAGGGAAACAGCAAAGAAATAATAATCTCTTTGACACAAGACATGACAAGTGAATAGACATAAAAGGAGCCAAGCACTCAGAAAATTGGATTTTCAAGAGCGCCTTGTCCTACAAAAAATGACCAGTCAGAGGATGTTAGTCGGGCAGCCTGGCTTTCATTAGCCTAGTCATTTTGCTTCACTGAACCATGAAGATTGTTAAGTGATATTATGTTAACCTTCTGTTTTACATTTAGAGTTCGGATTAAATGTAATTAGCTGGCTTTTGTACTTCCCACATAGTCTCATGGTCTTATTGATGTCTGACTGAAGTCATTTACTGATCGCAACCTTTCTGTCTGCCATTTTTACAATTACAACCTAAAAAAACACATACATCAGTCAGTCTGACTTAAGACCACTTCAAAAGAGGGAATCTGTTTTTCCTATGTAGCAATGCATAGTATCTCTATTAGAAATGCAACAATTCTTAATATAATATTGTACGTGCTTGTAAATTGAATTGAAAGTCTATGAATTGGCTCTGTTTGTGTGTACCGAATTAATATCCCATCATTGTGCGCTAAAGTCAGGGAAGCTAACAACACATGACGAGTGGCGAGGAAACACTGCTGTTTTTCAAATCAGTGGTGTGGGGATGTTTTGGTTTCAGCGTCGGGTAAAGACAAGGAAGAGAAAACTGTAAACACAAAAATGACTGTCTGCAAACATCGTTTTACACGTCGCCTTCTCAAATGGAAACACAGAGTTTGGCTAAAAGTTTATAGCAACAGACTACCGCAGGTTATAACGTTAGCAGGCTGTCACGCAGCCCCCAGCTGATCCCTGTATAAAGGGTGAGAGTGAACGAGAAGCAGCGTTTGAAACAAAGCTACCATACATAATGAAATATAAAGGCAGTTCTACTCGTTTCTTTGTGAAGTCCGCAAAAATTATAGAAAATATTTATTTAAAATACTGAAATGTCTTCCCTTTTTGTAAATTTCTACACATTTAACACTGCCTTCATTTCACTGAGACTTTACACCACACAACAGGAATGTGTATAGATGGAAACAGTTTTTTTCTTTTTTTTTACATTGCGAGTCTGCAACAGCACTGTATTGAAGCGCTGCCATTATTTGGCCTTTTACTTTACACTTTTGATCTAACCAATATAACACAACATCTTTATATCGGTTTCCCCCCACTCTGTGATTGAAATTGCATTGTGGCATTGTGGAAGCGCAGTTTGTAAAAAAACAGTTAGAATTTCACATACACAAACACCCACAATCAGACATGCACAGACACACACCAGCTGTCCCATTATCAAGTTTGCCACCAATCTGCCCCTGTTACCGTTGTTCAATGTTGGCTCAGGGCAGAACTACATTGTCCCACCATTCCGCCACCATGCATTAAACATTGTAGATGGGGCATAGATATCCTGCGTTGAAGTGGTATAAGGGGCTTGTCTCCCCCTCCCTTTGTGCCAGTGCATGTTTTTCCCCTCTGACAGCATTGCAGCATTCCATTGTGGGGTTTTTTAGCCTTTTGATTTGACCTTTTTTGTGTTTTTGAACTTTGCCTTTTGCCTGTTCTTTAGGATACCTCTGCCTGTTGATTTGACCTGTACCGAACAATGCTCTTGTTTAAATAACTGCATCACCCGTCCCATGTAGCTATATTGTTAATTATTAAAGGGTGTTGTCGCACTATGGGCGGGCCCTGGTACTTTAATTTATGCCGGACCATGCTTACTTGTGTAACAGAAGTAAAATAAATTGCCTTTAAGCTTTTAAAACCTTTAAAACTTATTTTTGAACTTTAGATAAATGGCGGTGCCTCAACTAGAAAATATGAATGACTGATATCAACTCCCACTAAGAATTAGGTTTTTAATCCTAATATTCAATTTTTATAATCAAACAAGCCTTGATGAAATGTGACCAGAATACTTTACTTTTAAATTCAAATGTCGAATTTAGTTAATTTAAAAATTATTTAAACATGTAAAAAACAATAAAATGTCTATCAAAACGCTGAGAATTTCAGGAGCAGTCCTCCTAAAATGATCTAGATATTTTCAGGAGTGCATATGTGAAAACAGGTAGAACATCACTTAAGCAGACATAGAATAGACAGGTTACACAAATGTAGATTGAGCTCATCATTTAATATCAGCAGTCATACACACTAAAACAGATTGACTGAGAACAAAATTGGTTCAGTAATAATAAGAATACATGAAAATAGCTTAGATGAAGAGAGCAACTTTTGCCTTATCGATGTAGGCTAGCTTGCTACATTTCTCCAGGGGGTAGCTTTGGTGTGAAGCCCTAATTTTGTGTAGAGTAACTATAAGCTGAGCTCACTACAGTAGTAGCTTGCCTAACACTGGAACTCAGATGGTAAATGACATGAACCTGCTGTTTACTTTAAATAGTTAAAAAGTAAAAAATACATTTGGTTTAAAAAATAATTAAACCAAAGGGTGGCCACAAATAAATCACTGCATGACAAACACTGTACAAGTAGAAGCTCAAGATGGGTGATCACAGATACCATTACCTGTTACATAGTGCGAACATGTAAATTAAAAAAAAGATTTTTATTTTCAAAAACAGCTGGAATAAATATGTTGTGGCCAGTCTGCTTACAACATAAGAAGCCATGTATCCAGAAGCACCAACACTGCACTTACACTGCAAAAACAGTTTAAGGGTTAAGTTCAGTGAAATTTTTAAACGTAATTTATCCTCCACATTGTATGTCTGTTAATATCTGTTTACTGTCTTTATTAGCAAAATGTTTAATGAAGTTTAACTAACCCTAACCCCCCACCCCCAATCCAGTTTCTACATCAGCATTGTGTGGATGTTGTTAAATTGTTAATGATGCAGCTGTCAAAAAGATGGAAACTAATGTTGTTTAAAATGAAACTAAAACCACTTATGGCTTTAAGGGCAACAATGAGGTTATCATTTTTTGTAAAATGTTTCAGTTTAATCAGAAGAAAGGTCAGTACAAGGGAATAAAAAAAACAAACAAGCAGAGGTATCCAAATCGTTAGGCAAAAGGCAGTTCGTAAAATACCGAAACAGGTCGGAATACTAATCAGGAAAAATACACAGGGAATGCTGGAATTGGTCACTAGGGAACAAGACGAACTGGCACAGAAGGAGGGGAACACGGAGACTAAATACTCAAGGGGAGTGAAGACTACTAGACACAGGTGAGACACACCAGGCAATCACAGACGTGGGAGACAAAGGCGTAAGGGCAGGAAGCAAAAGATCTGAAACAAGACACAGGGTAAGTATCAAAGTAAAGAGGAAACACAAGACATGAAACATGAGAATAACTAAAAAAAATGGAACTATGTTATCCTGGAGACGTGACAGAATGCCTTAACAACTTTCAGACAACTTACATTTAAATCTCCTCAGGATGAATTGTAAAAACTTTGTTGATCTCTTAATTTTACTCTATGGCCACAAATAGGTGATTTTTTTTCAATTTCTCAAAGCTTTTCATTTCAGACGAACCACTTGTGGTTTTGATGGTTTGAATTTTGTTTTATTTGCAGTACGTAAACACATCCCTAGTCGGAGACTGTAGCTGGATGCTGGGGAAGCCGTGGGGTTGAAGAACACAGTACTGGTGGGGGGCAGCGCTAGCAATGACAGACCAGAGAGAGAGAGACAGGACATCTTGCAGCTTTAATAGAATGCCAAAGTGGGATGATGCATTTGTCAGTTGATGATGGAGAAAGACGCATGTCAAGTGTGAAATCAGTGCAGCTCCAGTTGTCTGACTGATCTAGCTTGCAGATGTCACTCCACATATATATTTTAGTACTGATAAAAGGCCAATGGAAAAAAGTACTGACATTCCTCCCAGTCTTAGCTGTTCTTTATGTAAACTACAAATCACACTGTGTTGGCATGCTAACATGCTAGAAATGAATTGCAGACAATTTAAATATTACACCAGTATTACATCAGCATAAAAGCACTAAGGCCTATAGGAAATGATACATTTCTAGTTATTTACTTGCTTTCCTGAACAGAAAAAATGTGTTTTAGTGGTTGATTGTTATGCTTGATTAATTTCTGACTTCTCAGAGAAGCCCAGTGAGCCGGCTCAAATTTGGGTCTAAAAAGGGGAATTCAGTTTGAAATTGGGTTCAAATACCAACAAGACAATGACCCCAAGCTTACTTCAAAGCTGTGCAGAGACAATTTGACCAAGAAAAAGGAATCTGGAGAACTGGAACTGATGGACTGGCCAAGTCAAAGTTTGGATTTTAATCCTATTGAACAAATTTGGGATTTAGTAGATTCAAAGATTGATCGCACAAAAGTTTCATCTAAAGCAAGTCTGTGGGAACAGGGAGAAACTATTTGGAACTGAATAACAAAAGAGACTGTCGAAAAGTACATAAAAACAATGCCAGCAAGAATGCAAGCTGTTATCAAGGCCAAAGGAGGCCATACAAAAAAAAATGTCAGTTTGTTATTTGCCAAATACATAACAATAACATCTTTAGTTTTCAACAAGTTTTTTTTAAAGATTTCTAAAATATTTATGTTTTCTTTTTTTATGACAGATGGTCTAATAAATTTGTTAAGCACTGTATACAGTATATGAAAGAACACAGTACGGTACACAGCATTTTGTAGCTGCTGGCTAATTTTTTATTCGATGTCCCTACCCAGCTGATGATGAATATGAGGCTGATGATGAGGAAGAAGAGCCAGAGAAGCAAATGAACCCTAATCACCCCCTCATGCCTGCTGCTGATCTGACCTCCACATCCCTGGAATCCATGATGCCCTTAGTTCCCCTGATTACAGCTAGGCCAGACTGCACTGGACTGCAACCCCTGACTGTGCAGGTGAATGTCGAAGCAGTAGAGTGGACATGATTGACTCTCAGTGCAAACCCTGTCAGAGAGCTGCATTTCCAACAGTGAAAGACAAAGAGATAGAGGGAATAGGAGATGGGGGGAGAGAGAGAGAGAGCCCCATGCATTCCCTGGAGAATTAAGAGTTATTATGTTGCACAACAGGAGGTACCTGAGAAATAATGGGCCACAGCGACAGCTAAGTGCTCAAATCTGGAGGTGATGCCAAAAGCAAGTAAAAGGTCACATGCCATTATGCATTAAGCCACTCGTATAAATGCTGCTCTCTGTAAGAAGAATCAAAACAACTCATTGGAAAAAATACTTCTTTGATTAAATAAATCTCTATTCTTAATATGTGTGGGATTTCGAAACCTGTTAGTAAAAGAGACATGTTTTTGGTTTTTATACACACTTTCCTAGTACAGAATTATGCCTCTTTGGAAGTGCTAATGCAAAATTGCAAAAAAAAAAAAAGAAAAAGAGCAAGATCATATTGAAAATATTACTTCTGCACAGCAGTGTATTAGATTGGGCATTTAAAGAAGGAAGAATAACAAAAAGGAAGAGGAAGTGAGAAATACAGGATCTAAATCAGCAGTACTGTGGGGCAGATGTGGCTCATAGGTACTGTAGAGCGTGTGGTCTGAATGGAATTAGTTAACAATGATGGGCACTTTACATAGCTTCCTCTTACATATGTGTAAGAATGGGTGAATGACATATTTAGTGTAGAAGTGCTTTGAGTAGTCAAAAGACTAGAGAAGCAATTAAGTGCAGCCATTTTACCATTTAACTGTCAAAACTGATCATTAAACAAACAATCTGTGTAGGAATAATGTCCAGCCTCTAACTCTAACCAATCCCGAAAAATTGTGAGGAACTCCAACATTTTGTGTTATTGCTTCTAGACAAAGCAACGGTAGTGGCATTAATATCCTGTATTGTCAAGCCATTTAAATGAAAACAGAAATATAGATTTCTAATTCTAAATAAATGCATTAATCATTTAGGAAATAAATGATAGTTGTCTATTAAGAAGTTATCCTTTTGAAAAAACATCTAAATTAATTTTGTATGTAACCATTCTCCAACTGTCTTCTTTACTCTGGAACTAAATGAGGCCTACAACAAGTTGAGATTTTCTCTCCTGCCACCTATAAAAGGTGGCAGAAACTGTAGTTCTTTTTCGAAAGTTTCAAAGTAGGGTAGGACTTTACTTAAGTTGTAATTGGCATTACTACTTTTGAAAAAGAATGTAAGAGCAGAATATGTGGTACAAGATGCAGATTTATTTCTTTACCTGTAGACTCCTTGTACATTCTTATAACTTGTTGATAGTACTGCATTTTATACTGCAGTGTGCCTTTAGAAAGGAAAAATAATCTGGTTTGATATTGTCAACACATTTTGTAACAGAAATGAAACCATGGTGTTGTGTGATAGACCGGAAAGTCCCTTTTTTTTTATCATGTATTTGTTTTTTTACCATGTAATGCAAAACTCAGCAGCAAAAAATAATACAGACAATCTGTCCACAAATGGGCTTTCTGTCTATGTTATCATCATGGGTCCAACGTCTTCTATATTTTCTTGGTTATCTGGGTGACCAGTTCAGCCCAATCTAGTATATGATTGCCTGCCTCCGTATACCTTTCTTAACAGTGCATGTTGAGATACAGTATTTCAGTATAGCTACCAATGTAGCTAAACAAACACTTAAAGTGTTGGGGGGGTTCTTTTTTTTTGTGTGGATAGGACTGGGATAGAGTTAGAACAGTGATTCCAAAACTTCTTCAGCCAGGCCCCCCTGCAAATGAAAGTCCCCCCATCCCTCACCGTATATATCGACACGTAAACACATATTGATATATACTAATCACACTGTCAGTTTTTAGAATCAATCTGAACATTGACTGTAAAAAGTAAAAAATTGCTATTTTAACCTGACTCTCTGAAGATGAACAATTCCTTTAAAATAAAAATTGGATGAAAATCCACTTGTAAGATCTTTCCAGTCCTGTAATAATTTAAATGAAGAAATAAATGGGCTTGTCTTTGTGTGCAAGATGCGATGTCCCCAAGTGGCGTCCAAACTTGGTCCCTCCTCATCCTGTCATAAGATAATACTCTGAGACACAGCACACACTGTGATCTCTTTTTGTTATCCACCATTGTACAGTTGAAGCCGGGGGCGAGATATGACTCGTCATATTTTCTCGTTTTTGTGACTTCTGGGGTAGATTCATTGTTAGCCTTATGTGTACCTGGAAGTGCTGTCAAAAATGTCGTATTGTTTCCAGCATGCAGAATTGTGTACATTGTTTTTATCTAGCCTTGTTGCGCTATCCTGTGATAATTCCACTCCCCACTTTGGGAATCACTTGAGCAGGAAATAGGGGCCGATTAGAGGAATAGGGTGTGACTGTCAGACTTGGCACACACACTGGACAAAGAATGCACAACTCCTTTAAACGTTTAAGAGTTCAACAAAGTTTACTAGAAGAATGCTCAAAAATAGGGAAGGCAGAGGTACAAAAAATCGTCAGGCAAAACAGGGTCCAAAAATAGTCGAATGTCATATACAAAGAGAGTCTATGGCTGAATCTCGATGTCCTCCCTAAACCCTGAGCCCTTACGGACTTAAAGGGATACTTCACCCGTTGAAACATGAATCCGTATTGAAATTGGGTCATATATGTTGTAGAAATGTGAAATAAATCTTGAAGTTGGTGCCTTCTTGACCGAGAATAGGCAGAAAGTGTCTTCTTGGCTCATGTGGATGAAAGACAACAACTCCCAGAATGCACAGCACCGCAGGACACTCCCGCTGAAGGAGAGGTGCATTCACGTGGTATCGGAAAAATGAGATTCCGAGTTGTAAAATGCACATGAAACACCTGCTCAAGTCGGTTTTGTGTTTTGTTAACATACTTTTTAATCATGCACGTATTGCACATCAACTTTTTGCTCAAATATAACTTTTGACAATAAGATTTCTCTAAGAAACTCGGACCACCCGAGCAGCACCTGAATGCAGCATTACTCCCGGACATTTACTACAATAATACGGCCGTTTCCTCAACTGAATCAGAGATTTCTTTTAGAAGGAAATGGCATCTTGGAAATTCCTGGCTTCAACTTCCTGCTTTTTTACCGTCTCTGAGACAAACTGGCACAAAAGGTAGGGATCACACAGACTAAATACACATGAAATAATCAAGACAAGGGAAGACAGCTTGGGTGATTGCTGATGAACTTCAGCTGTGGCCAACACACTGACACAGTAGGGTTGGGAAGGACAGTTAAACAAGTGGAAAACACACAAGGGCAGCAGAGGGAACCTGAAATGAGAGAGAAGTCAATAACTCAAAAAACTAACACGAAAAGTCATATCTTGAAAGAAAGAGAAACATAACTTAGTCTGAACATTCGGATATGACAGTGACCTAACTGATTGGCCAGCAGCACCCCTATGGCAGCTGATGTTTTAAGTTCTTCCTTACAAAACTAAATGTTTATCAGAAGCCCTTTTCAGAGTGTGATTAACACTAGGACCGCCAACATTCTAGACCCCCCTCCAAGCGCTGCAGCCGTCTATCAGACGGCATATGTAATTTCATATTTTGTACTCAGAAGCACACAAATAATGCATTTTTTTTATGAAGTTATGTGAAATAATTATAAATACAACTTACTTAAACCAGGCAGGATTCGTAACCTTTTAAATGTCTCATGTCAATTTACGTTATTTTTCGGCTTTTTTAGAGCGCCATTTTTTACTGCTGCTCCACGTCTCCCGTTGCTAAAACACATTCTTCAAAAATGGAAAATGCATAACTTTTAGTCTATTATATTGTTTGCTATATTAGGCTATGCATTTTAATAAAAAACACTGCAAAAAGAGAGATAAACACCGAGATAAACGCCGCACACACACGCGAACGATTGAATGAACAGGTTGTCGCCACAAGGCTCTGGCAAACAACAAAAACAACAACAAAAACAAGGCTATATATTGGCATGACAAACTATATTATTCAAAAATAAGTGCAGAACTCCATAACAGGCGATCAGCACCTTGGACAACGCCGCGGCACCTTAGGCACACACCTAGGGCAAAAGTGCTCAACCTTTACGGTGCACTTCCCACACACGGGGCGCTTGCATACCTTGCAGGAGACAACTTTTTTTTTGCAGTGCGTGTTTGTCTGACACTGCCTCCTTTCTAACTAATAGAAGATAAAAAAAGTCGCGCGAAAACAATCCAGGGAAATGTATCATTTTCAGCTGCCGTCTGTATGATGGCGGCGGCGGTCAGAGGTAAAAATGCGCAGAAATCTTGTGTGTTTTATTTTAGTAACACATAAGCTTCAGAAAACATACAAGACACATATTTAGGAAAAGTCATAGCATGAGAGGCGTGTAGGTTTTATTTTAACAGAGTTATTTGTATTATAAAAACCCAAACCGTTTGTCAGACGGTCTTGGCGGTTCTAGTGTTAAGCAACAGCCCCGTAACAAAGCTCTGCTGTCGTGATGTTATTGTACAATCACATACATTTTGCAACAGCATAATATTCGTGTCCCAGTCTGTAATTTGACATTGCGTTACGGTAAGCTCCGCCTACACACACACTCAGACATGCATACACACACGCACGCACACACAGACACACTGTTCTCCCCTGCTGGCTCCCCTGATCCCATCTAGCCCCTGTGACGCCTCTGTTACTACCTCTGATGGTTGCACAGAGCTGGGATCACTTGGTCCTCTGCAACATTCATAGTGAAGGCAACCTGCTCCTTAAACAGGCAGTCCAAAAAGGGCTACAGTGGTCTAAAATCCAAATATTTTTGTTTTAAACTAAACTAACTACTACTAATCTACTCGTGCGATATTGTATCCTGCGAGGAGAAAACCATGCTTTGAGCGCGAGCAGAATCTCACCCTGAGCGCGCAACTGCAATGCTCTCTCCTGCTCACAAAACTTTAACCTGATCGCTCGCTCGCTGGATTTTCTTTTTGACAGTATGTGGGCGGACCCAGTCGCCATTGTAAGCTTAAATAAAATTGGTTACAAATCTCCTCATTTATGATTGGCCGTTGTAACTGAATAGCTTGTTGTCATATGACGTCACATACTGGCGCGCTTCCCAAATTGAGGGCTGGCAAAAAAAAGAATGAGCAGGTAATTATGAGAAAGGTTGCATAGGCCTATATCAATCGTCGCTAACGCTACAGGATAAGACAGTGGGCAGTTATGGCGTTATTGGATTCAATCTGCTTTTATTTCCTTCTCGGTATGAGACACTGGGAAATATTAATGTCACTTAATGTGGATGGCAATAATATAATGCACGGAAAGCCCGCACTGACATAGGCTACATAATGGCCAAGTAAAGTCCAGACAAGAGAACTATCTGTGGAGATCAAAGGCTATTTACGCCAGTATCGCTCATAGTTATTTAAATACATTTCTATTATCGTTGACTGCGTCTCTCATTGTGAATGAATTAATGTTTATTTGTTAGCCTACATCTACGTAAGGTGTTTCCACAGCCATTTCTCCGAAATCATTGAGACCCGTTTCTTCGTCCTTTCTTGTTTACTTCAGTGCCATGCATAGACAACGGCCAATCATAAATGAGGAGATTTGTAACCAATTTTATTTAAGCTTACAATGGCGACTGGGTCCGCCCACCTACTGTCAAAAAGAAAATCCACTTGCGAGCGAACTGGTTAAAGTTTTGCGAGCAGGAGAGAGCACTGTAGTTGCGCGCTCAGGGTGAGATTCTGCTCGCGTCCAAAGCATGGTTTTCTCCTCACAGGATACAATATTGCTCGCGCGAGCAGATAAATTCTGCGCGCGAATGCTTTGAAAGCGCTCGCAAATATAATATGCGTGCGTGGCTGTTTGAGTTGCACGTGCGGTTCCTTTACATCCGCGCATGGATCTCATGTGCGCGCGCACTTTTATTGACAGGGATATAACGCCATACTCCTTATTCTTGTATAACAGTGATTGGCAAATCAGAGGTGGGCAGTGTAATGGTAAATGGACTTGAGCTTGTATAGTGCTTTTCGAGTCTTGTCTGATTACTCAAAGCGCTTCAACGCTGCAGATCACACCTACACATTTACAACCATTCTTACACTGATGGTTTCATTCAGTTTTATTCAGATTTAAATTAAGAATGATTTACCTTCCAGTGGGAGCTGTGTCGACATCTTCACTAAAAATTAGACACGTTCTGGTGCTAGGTGAGATGGATCAGGCATCTGATAATGGTGCCTACTGGATGCCTCCCTTTGGAGGTTTTCAGGGCATGCCCAAGTGGGAGAAGACCCCTGGGCAGACCCAGAGCTCGCTGAAGGGATAATATATTCCATCTGGCCGGGACCCTTCAATAGGAGGAGTTGGAAAACGTTGGGGTGTCTGAGTTGGCTTGTTAAGCCTGTTGCCACCCCAAACTGTCCTGGGATAAGCAGAAGAAAAATGGGTGGGGAATTAATATTCTTTGATACCAAATATATAGATTTTTAAAGTTTTTTAACAAAGCTAAAAAATGTGATGTACAGTATGTCATCACTTTCACATAATATTGTATCCTAAGTGAGTAAATATACAGTATAAAAACAAATTGATATTCCCTAATGAGGAAATGAGTCCCTTTGATATTTTAGAGCAAGGCTCTTTATTCCTGCATTGAGTAAGGTACGTATATTTTGATTGAGTTATAGGCTGCACGTATCTCCAGAGTTTGGCAGATGTGAAAGCTTACCAAATAATGTAAAACTGATCAATCTCTATTTGCATTTGCAAAGTCACATTATTGGGTTACCGTTTTGCAATATTTATGATTTTCACCTTTCATTTCACCTGCTATGACGCCCCCTTTCCCCCACAAAGACTCTCTGTCAGCCAATCATTCACATGATGCTAATGACTTGGCACCAGCTCCCCTGTCTACAAGATATCATGCCTCAAGACTGATGTATTGATTGGGCAAGATTGATCAGGGAAGAGATGATACAGCAACATTGCATGATTTATTCAGTTTCTAATATCTTGCGTCAGGAGGACTGCCCTCTGGGACTAGGCTGTCTCAGCCCTCTGTTCTTTTTTCATCCATGCCAGTTGCAGATCATCCCTACAGACCACAGCATGGAAGTCTGAAGCAGCATTAGTCTCCATCTAGTAGCTGACTGACACAGTAATATAAATACAAATTAATTTCATAAATAAAATGTATTATTTTTTAATAGCAAAATGATTTGTAAGACATTAATGTGAAAATTGAAAGCAATTGAAAAAGCAGACCTACAGCTCTCAAAAACAGGACAATCCTGTCACTAAAAGTAATGTATTTGTATTTATTAATGGTAAAACCTCAGAGATTATAAAATAAAAAAAATGTCTCCTGGTCATAACCAGAGAACTTGGTCAGTCTTACGTGAGGCAGTAAAGTCGACAGTTCTGTAAGTAACTGGTATCATTTTCTTTATCTGTTACATGTGAATCGCTAAAACACTGGATAACATAAAGTTATATGCAAGGAAACAGTAACCAACATGTTTTATTTAAATCATGTCAAACATCATTATTTGAGAAAATGAACAACATTAAAAGGTTAGGTTTGTTGAGAAGACAAGAACTCCTGATTTGGAATTTGCTAAAAGCCCCCCCAATATCACACCAATTAAAGGTATCAGAGGTAGAATGAAAATTTGGATCTTGATTATATTGCAAATTTGTTGTGTTGTCTAATACCATGGATAGTTTTAGTACCTGCAGCCATGATTGCTATACCTGAGCTCTCTAAGACTTAAAAAATATGCAGTCCCTGGAATAATAAGTAAAAAAAAAACGTTAATGTTCCAATTGTTTATATAACGTCACAGCTTTAATGATTAAGAAGCCTCCCAGAGGCTTGCACAGAATTTGTTCAAGCTTCAGCGAGCCAGTGGCGCAGACTGTTGGACACAGCTGGCAGGGGTGAATGCCCTGTTGTTCTGGGGGGCTTGAGGGCAGGTGAGCTTCTGTCAGAGTAGAGGATTGGTCAGGCCCATGATGCATGTGGCATGTTGTTGGTGCAGCTGATGGGGAGGGAATGGGGTCAGTGGTACCTCCCAGGCTCCCCATCCCATCCCTTAATCCCATCTGTCCAACACTGGCTGTGCATAGAATAACAAGAATCCCTCACTTAGCATCAAGATATCAAACACTTACAAGTAGGTGATAATGATAGGCTCATCAATGCGGCCAAGGTAATCACATACTCCTCTACAGAGTAGTCTAATTATAATTAGAAAAAATTCTGCATTAATTTACTTAAATACAAAAAGTTGAATGGCTAAACTGTTATGTTTTAAAAAAGCATTACAGTTGAGATTACTGCTGTTATTCTGCAACTTAGTTGATTATTCAATATGAGCACTGTGTTGGTACAAGTTAAACAATGTTAACGTTAACGTAAATAACAGCGGTTAAGTGACTGTGTATAGAAACAACTAAAATTTGGTCTAAAGTATGAAATCTAAAATCTGTGATGCAGTATGTTCTTGCTACTGTATTTGGAGAGCATATTAGAAAGACTGGCATATATGTATGATTTCACAGGATTTTACAGGGAAGCCATGCAGCACTCCCATTGCTCAGTCAGACATGTTTTTGCATTTGGTGGTGCAGCTGCGGGTAAGTGGTAGAGTTGGTCATCTCTCAACCTGAAGGTTGGAGGTTTTTTCCCCAGCTCCTGCAGACACATGTCCAATGTGTCCTTTGGCAAGACTGCTGCTTTGCAGTTTAATAATGTGTATGAATGGAATTAGTTAATACTGATGGCCAATGTACATAGCAGCCTCTGCCGTCAGTGTGTGAATGGGTGTGAATGGGCAGGTGTGACCTGCTGTGTAAAAGCACTTTGAGTAGTCAGAAGACTAGAAAAGCGCTATACAAGCTCAAGTGCATTTACCATTTGCTGATACTTTAAAATTGAGTTGGAGGCAGCTGGACCGACACAAAGCTCTTGTGGTATCACTCTCATCCATGGACACACTCAATTTTGCGTTCTCTCTAATATCTGCAGAAGCAAGCACAGAAACAAACACTCAAAGTTCTCATTCAACAGAAAGTTGGATTTATAATTATTCTGACACATACCTATAAATGCCACCAACAATTGAGCCCACAGATATGAATCAGGACTGTCCAGTGTCCATCACAAAATTATTATAGTGATTTCACACTTGCAGAAAACTCCTGAAAAACTCTGGATATTTCCAGGAGGAGCTGTATGTGTGAACGCAAACAGACACATTTTTCGCTTGAACTTCACCCGGACTTTCTTTTGCCAGACGCTTCTATTTTTTCCGCAGAAGTCTGAGTGAGCTGATGTGAGAACGCAGCAGGATATTATCTGGAGAATTCACCTCGAGCCAATGGGAGGGGGGAGTGTTTATAGCCTACCTTTATTTGATTTGGAGAACAAAGAAAATTAGTTTACATTAGATCCTGTCTGACCCTGTTGGTGTGTTAGAAGATTAATTAAATAACACCAAAAAGATTTGTCATTTAACTCTTACTCTTTAAGTGTAACATAATCTTACGTTAAAGAAACAGCAAACATTTTTTAAGCATCTCTACTTATAAATCCCAGGAAAATCTATGTTTCTGATTTTAACAGCCTTTGGGTCTGCCACTATAACTTCTGTTAAAGGCTGAATGTGTGACTTTTTGATCCAGTAGATGTCGCCCTTTAGCACCAGCATAAAACTAAAACAACTGGAGCTGCATTGTTGTGCTAGCAGGCTAATGGTGGCGCTCTTTAGTTTGCTCGTACCTTCACATTGCATGTAAATTTACAAGGAATGACCATGATCTAAAAAAACGCTTACGTGTCATTTAAACCATTAGTGAGTACAGTATGTTATTCTACTTTTCTATAGTCCCCCAGTTAAACATCTTTTATACGCAAGGGGATGAGCCGGCCGGCCGTCCCGTCCATGTAAACACGATGTAGATACGGCTCAGAAAACATCACAGACAGCGGGAACCGCGTGTCGCACTCATTGTGGACAGTCATGACTCAGAGAGTTATTTTCAGAGGATATACTGGATTTCTGCTATAATTATGTGTAAAATGTCGCACATTCTGCCTTTAAGCTTCAAACAGTCTTAATCCATTTGAACTATGAGCCCCATACCACCATAGCAAGCTACAAAGATGACACGGTAATGCTAAAAAAAAGAAGAAGTTTTTTTTGTTTGAAATGAAGGGCCTGTAAGTTCATTCTACAATTCTACAATTCACTTAGCAGACGCTTTTATCCAAAGCGACGTACATCAGAGAGTAAGAACAACACAAGCAAGGATCAAGGAAAAATAAAGGAACAATGTCAGTAAGGACGAACGATCAGCTTTGAGTCCGATTGGACACACAGGTTCTGGAAGGCATTGCCCAGAGGCAAGGCACAACATTAACTGCCATTCTGAGACTCTAATCAGTATGTAAACCATCTTATACGTCGTCGTTTTCAAACAAAAACAAAAGTTCATTAATTATTTATCAAAAACACTACATATACTTTTTCCATAAATGTTTTTTTATAAACCCCTGTCATTAAGGTTACTCACCTGCTTGGGATTCTTTTCATAAAGGGTCAGTTTAAAGAACTAAAAAATGAATTTAAGGAAGACAAAGTGTCATGCCTGGCTGCTGTGAGCTTCGTCTTAAAGCAGACCCAGCTCTTTTTCAAGTCGACAAAAAAACAGCCAACAGCCCTTTGTCAACAGCCAACTTCTTAAAAATCAGGATTCTGATCAGTCATTCTACATCACTTCCTTATCTTTTGTTCTCATTTGGGTATTGATACCAGTCACTGAGGAGATACCACTGACCCTCTGTTGACAGAAAAATGTTTTGAAACATATTTCAAGCATACTCCTGTAAAAAATAACAGATGCACTTTTCAATCTGTTTTTAAATAAATATTGAGGCCATGTATCTGTCATATTTGCAATGGTACATAAAGAATAACGCTGTGTGTGGACTGGAAGAGAAGTGATCTTCAGGGCTATAAAATCACTGAACCCTGCTCTTTGCACTCATGTGCCGAGCATGTCAATTTCTCTGGCCACTGCACAAGCATCTCTTCTTGTTTCTCTCCCCTTTGAGCATTGTGTTTTTACATATACAGAGAACTTAGTACCCATATGGTCCCTCGGAAGATAGTACAACCTTTATAATGAGTGCTCTCATTTGGCAGTGGAAAATCTGACTTTCATGTACTATTATAACATTGTAGCAGAATTTCTGCTCACAAAGGCTGAACTAAACTATTGAACCACACCATGTCCAATCTCAGCATTAATGGGAGCTGAAATGTTACCTAGCAAGCTACACCAATCATTTCAGCATTTTCATAGTGATGAAAGCTACTGTAAAACTGAAGTGTTCTGAATTTGCAATGTAGTGGTGAGTGAATGCCTCACATTTTCCTCTGCAGGTTCACATTGAAGTCAAACTAACCCAACACCACTGATGAAAAGACATTAGACTATGTGGGTCCTCATTAGCACAACTGTGACTTTCTTTGATAATTTCGTCTCACTATAAGTGTAGTCATTTCATTTACCAGGCCTTATTATTTGATGTAATTTAACATTAACAGAATGAAAGCCTCCCTCTTTAACTTTCTATTAACTTAAAGGGCTGGGCATTAATTTGGTTCTTCTGTCTTCTTTGACTAATTAGTGGCTTTTTCTGGCAAAAGCACATGTGTATAAAGTACAAAACAAATCATGTTAAATCATGTCGTAGTAGTGTCATTGTCAAAATTTACTAGGGGTGTGGAATGATATGAAGGCAGGTTTGCTTAACATGTATGAATCGGAAATGCAGATTTATTTATTAGTAAATTAAGATTTAAGATAGTAATATAAATCCTGTCTGGTTTTTTTCTGCATATCATTGAACAGTCAGTATTGTCAGTAAATATAACACGGTTTTTTTAACCTTAAAATTGAGTCATAGTGTAAAAGATGTATCAGCGCCTTGATCTAATATGTACATAAAATAACATTATAGTGTATGCCACAATAAACAGAACACTAATACAATACTAAGCACGTATTTCTGTGCTATTTTGACATGTAAACTTTTCTCAGAACCATGGTACCATACATGTTTTTTCACCATCATCTATGATTAGCAAAATAAAATCTATGTCTGCTTGTCAGTGGTAAAGCTACTTTAGGCTTACGGTGGCTATCTAAGTGACACATGGTGACATCAGATTCTTCTTACATGCAAGAAGTTATTTAGTTAGTTTTAATTGTTTATTTCATACCCTTCAGTACATTTCCTTGTTAGATTTTTAACAGTTCAGTCTGAATTTTCCTCTCATTGAGCTGGGATATCTGGTGTTTTTTCAGGGAAAATAGCAAATATCAGCCCTGTGTCTACAGTCCCCACAAATCTACACCTTTAAATATGAAACATTGTAAAAAAGAAACAACAACAAAACAATAGTTTGTGGTTTTTATGCAAATATGACATTTTCCCTGCCAGTTCCACAGAGCCACTTACTGTGTTGACCACAGATACCTACGTGTGTTACTGCTGAGGCAGCAGCCTCTGTGGCACTGAGTCTTCATTATTCCTTATTAAGACATTAGTATTTGTCAAGTAGAAATTACGCACAGGCATTTCTAAACATTGAGCTGCTTGTATACAAATGTATGGGAAGTGTATGTCCAATCAATTAATGTACCCTATAGCCTAATGCATATTCTTTATATGCTGTCCATATAATTGCCACAAGTCTGGAATACATAGCTGTCCTATTTATTCTATTCAGTTTTGTTGAAAATAGATTGAAACCAGGCATAATAAAGCATAATCAAAATTAACAATTAAAATGTATCCTAAAAATGTAATTCACCCTGAATTTCTTAAATTGTCTTTTCCTTTTTCACAGGAAAAAAAAATATAAAAACCTAAAAAAATGTCCTGATACAGTACCTGGCAATTGACAGCTGAAAGTTATATTTCAATTTGTTCTCCTTGTTTATAGTTAAAAGAGCAGAGTTCAACCATGTAAACATTTAAAATGTCCTTTCCATTGTTAGTCAGACCATTCCGGAGAATTTTAGAGAGTTTTAGTACATAACAATCCTGCCATAAATTGTATCCTGTAAAACATGGAGCTCTACCTCTTGCAGCCTGATGTGTCCTGCATCTAGAGAATACTGGGATTTCCTAGAATCTCTGAGAAGAAAGTCATGGACAGCAGTTCCTTTGATTTCTAAACCTGACATATACAGTACATATACTGTAGTTAAATCCAAGAACTAACAATAAAGTCTTCCTTCCTGGATTGAGCTCAGTTAATCTAAGTTGACATTGTGTTAAGAATTGTTGTTTTTATGTACAACCAAATTTTCAGTGTATAAGAAACATTATACATCCAGAAAACCTACATACTTATACTCTCAGCTTTTATACACAAACAATAGACATAATTATGACACAAGACAAGCTTTGTTTGGGTGCTTCACATTACCCCTGCCTTAATCCAATGCTTTAAAGAGAACTGTCATGTATCGGGCAATGTTGAACTGGAATAAACAGCCACTAGATTGATCCCAGATCAATAACAAGATGAGTTTTAAAAAGAGATTAAGGGACGCAGTTATTAAAAAAAGAAATCAGTTTGGTCTGCATGTAACATGTATATGAATGTGTATGATATTTAAGTGGCTAAGGTAGAAAAGGTCAAGTTCTAATACTTATTATGTAAACAGCTGTTTTAACCATCTATGTGCTCATGCCATTATCAATTGTATGAATTGTATCAGTCCTTGGTTTGTCTGTGATTGTATTCTATTTTCTTCACTAATGTTGTGAATTTGATTAATAATGTTTTTGTGTTTTTGTTTTTTTCTGTCTTGTTTTGTTTGAATGGACCCCAGGAAGAATAGTTGTTACTGCGGTAACACCTAATGGGAATCCAATGTAAATAAATAAATAAATCTTAAGTTATTCACACAGACTGTTATGATAATATCCTGTCTTAAAGAAAAATAGCACATTTTATCTTTTTACATCCAGGTACTGGAAAAACTATCAAAACTAGGCATGGAGGGTATAGGGAGACATAAAATGCACAAGTATTGGATGTCTGTTATAAGTGATGGCATGAACACAGCAGCATGTATTTAAGATTAAAAACTATATTTCCATCAATGCCAGGGGTCTCAATAATCCACATACAATAAAAGAACCGCTTTTTTAGATTCATAAAAGAACGTCAACTTTGACATGACTCAAGAATCACATTTACTTTGCAAAGATGCTGGTTGCTTTACAAATAGGTTTTTATCATGTTTTCATTTGCTTCTACAAAATCCAAGGGTGTGAAAATTGTTTGCAAGCGCAAACTAAAATTTGACTTAACTGGCTGTTGGGTTGATAAAGAAGGACGGGTAGCCTTTGTAAAATTAAGATTTAAGAGTCTAAAACAATAGATAACTCTTACTTTTAAGCAAGATAAAATCGTGCAGTGATTAAAGAATTTGATTTGTGCCAAAAGTATCGAGTTATTGCTTAAAAATTCCAACTTTCTGTCCTCAATTACAAATCTGATATAAATATAAATCAAGGTTGGCATAGTCATATTATTTTCCAAAATCCAGCTTTGAAATTCCTCCCCAAATAAACTAGATATATTTCTGCTCAAAAGTTGTAGTTGTAAATTCTTCCAAGTATGATGGGAAATAATCTCAAAAGAAATCTAGTTGTAGAAAATATTGTTTTGGTTTCTTCATATGCTCGATGATGGTTACGATGACTTGTTATCTAAAACCGTACTGGACCTTCCATGTTTCCGACAAGTAGTTGGTGCGAATATTAATGCAGTATGGGGTTGGAATATTGACAGAACAGGTGGGGCAGAGAACCGGGATCAATGTCTCACACCAGCCTAGTGGACATACGGTGACTGATGAATCCCTCTGTGAAAGATTACTCTTTCTTTTCAGGCCGACATGGTATCTTTTCAAGGATAGATTTTATTTTTGCAGACCTTTTTTAAAATGTGCGTAATGTCTATTACATACCTGTTACCTCTTTTCAAGTTTCAATTCCTCGCTACTAAGTGATGAAACATATAAGACACAGTTTGAGGCTAATTTTAATGACTTTTTGGGTTTCGACAGGGGTTCTGTGTCTGACCCGAGGGTTATGTGAGAGGCAGTGAAGGGCTTTATAAAGATCGATAATATTCATATGAAGCGCCTCTCTGACTGCGATTCAAACAACTTAATGCCCCTATTACACCACACAAAAATTGAAATTGCTCCAACGGCCATGCGTAAGAGCGATTCCCCAAGCCCAGATGGCATTCCGCCTGAATTTTATGTTACTTTTCGACCCCTACTTGGCACTGTACTTGTGGATATAATGGAGTTCTCACTTAATGTGGAACTGAACAAGCTGTAGCAATATTTGCACATACATAAATATTTTTTAAATCTATTTCTTCGAAGTCCAAAATTTCCCCTGGCTTTATTCTAGGAGGTTATTTATTTGTGATTTATATTCATTTAATTGGTCCATTACAAATTTGTTCACAGAGTCTACTTAACACTAAGGAATTTTAATTCAACAAAAATGGTTGCCAATGGTACATGTATTTGTATTCTTTTACCTGTCTTTTCTTTTATTCCCTCTGGACGGTGCTTTCTCGCCCCTCCAAGGAGAATCAACAGATGCTCAAACTCTTTTATCCCTTCAGCCATCGGGCTGTTAAATCGTGAACAATTTTAATTGATTGATTAATTTGGCTAGCTCTGGTATGTCATTTGGCGACCTGTTCATCTGTTGAATTCTTGTTACTGACATGTGAATGTAATCGTCTAAATGCTGCTGTGACTGTTGTTTGTTTTTGTTTCCTTTATATTGTCTGGCTTTTTTCAATGACTCTGTAGACTGTGAAACAGAATTGCCCTCCGGGAATTAATAAAGTCGTCTGAATCTGAATTCTAGGTAGGCTGTTGGTGCTGTTTTACTCATGTTCTGTGAATGCAGATGTGGATCAGTGGTAGAGTTGTCGTCTCTCAAATGGAAGGTCGAGGTTGCTGCCTTGTGTCTTGCCTAAGTGTCCTTAGGCAAGACACTTAACCCTGAATTGCTCCCTCTTCATCTGTGGCATATAAATGGTATGAATGGTATTCGTTACTTCTGATGGTCTCCTTACATTGCAACCACTGCCATCAGTGTAGGTGTGACATGCGGTGTAAAAGCGCTTTGAGTTGTCAGAAGACTAGAAAAAAAAACGCTATATAAGCTCAAGTCCATTTACCATTTACCTTTACCACCTAGTGGCCAGATTTTGGGGGATCGTCGCCTCCAATTTATCTGAGATAACTGAGATCTTTTTAAATCATTTGCCTGTTACACTTATTTTAAATGATCTCTCTAACATATAGGCTTAACAATGTCAAAAAAGGTAGTGGTCTTTCAGCAGCAAAGAAGTTAATTGCGCTGGAAGCCCCCACATACATTCTATTTCTATTCAATTAACGAACTTAGACATTGTATACCAAGATCTATACATGGGGCCAAAGAGGCAACTGTAGAGATGTGGCAACTTCTCTCTGTACATCCAGAGAGATAGATAATAACAGAGTGGCGACACTCCCATAGACCTTCGTTGTAAAAAATGGCGGCGCTTTGTACCGCCTACTTCCGGGGTATGGAGCTCGGCTTAGTTCCAAACATTGTCATTTCGGCGTTGGACCTCGTTCACTTACATTGCAGCGCGTCGAATAGTTCCAGAGGTAAGTTGCTGAAATATCGACCTCTTTTGAATTGTCAACTGTCTATATTGCACCAGAGGCCCTTTGTGATGCTTACACTGGTCTTCATTTGTATATGCACAGCGTAATTATCTATATTTTATCTTGGTTGTTGCAACCAATTTTCAAGCATTGTGTGCTAGCTAGTTAGCTAGCGCGATTTCGCTAGCTGTGAAGGTAAAGTAAGAGTCCGGTAATGAATCGCTAGCAACTTTTATATTAATGATGTTGGGTAACTAACAAGCAGGATTTAGATGTATTGTCAAGGAGTTTTAATTTATTGTGGCTTTTATCCGCTGAACCTGACCGTGTTAGCCATCGTTCGTTAGTCGATTTTGTGTGTGATATATATTCTATCTGTTTAATGAGCTCGTGATCAGGGCATGTCAAGGCATTGTCTGTGACTCGTGATTTGAGCGAGGGTTATATAATTAGGAATGGCAGGAATTTCAATTAGTGAAACATTGCTTTGCAGAAACGGATGATTTAACATTGGTAGGTAACCAGAGAAATAACACTAGTGAAATTAACATTCCTGCCTCTCTCTCTTTCTGTCATTAGTCCTGTTATAATGCAACTCTTTCTCTTTAAGGCTGCCCTGTCCCCCAGGGATGTGCCTTTAATTGGTGTGGACTTCACAGGCTTTCTTCACATTTGTAAGTTTACTATACTGTATACTGTTGTTATGTGTTTTTGCTGACATCCACCTGGATGGTCATAAAACCTACTACTTCTACAGAGTGACTGTAATGAATGCAACTATCTATTATTGCATTATTTTAAAGACACCAATACTGTCAATGTACAGTTTTTGAAACACTCATTCTCACTGTTCTCTTGACCCACCTGGCCTCTCTGGAGTGAAGGTTTGCCTTTCCCTGATGTGGAGTTTACATGTGTTCGCTTTCTTTCATTGTGAGTTTACTAGCTCTTATTTTAATTCTAGAAGAGCCAGTATCAGATAAATCTAGCATATCTGACCTCACCTCTGCTTTCTGTCTCCCTCAGAGCACCAAGGTCCATGCAGCCTTTGTCTCAGCATATCAAACACCTCCCCCAACACTCCTGGCTCCATTTTGACATGCTGCATCCTCCTCTGAATGGTCCTGATGTCGGGCAGAGGCATATTCATGGCTTGGAGGGTTTTATATCCTGTAGTGCCACAACAGAACCTAATTCCAATTGCTTTTTTCACGGTTTCTTTGCCCCTCCATATCCCCCCTTTTTTTGAATGCCCAAGTGCTCGAATTTTGTCTGTGTTGAAGATTTTTTTAAACTTTTGATGAATCAAATTGTGTTTTTTTCTTAATGCCAAATAAATCCTTTTCTGTTTCACTCTCTCTGTCTGTTATGTCCCTTTCATTCCCTTCGATCTCCACCTCAATTTCTCCCTCAATCTCTGTAACAATAACAAGGTATTCTTGCTGTCATATGTGTATGCTGCCTTAGATTTGCACCCATTGTCATTTAAGGGAACACTACACTCCTATAGTGACATTCATCTATTGGAAATGGATATTCCCCCGTCTATTTTTGTTCTCATAATTGTTCTTCTTTCTCAAACACACGCACAAACACAAGCACACATTCTTGTTGTCTGTCATTGTTTAATAAAAAATACTTCATTTGCAAACCTTCATTTGTATCAGCCATCCTTACATTGATGTCTCAATAGCTGTAACAGAAGTTACAAGTGATTTGTTAGAATAGAATTACTTTATTGATCCCAGACTGGGAAATGATTTTGTCACAGCAGCAGTGGGTCCACAAAAAAAAGAAGAAAGAGAAACACTCTGAACATAAATAGAAAGCAAAATATATACAATGTGTATATACACAGTGCAAACTATAAACAATAATAATCTATACAAGAAATAACAGGACCAACATATACTTCTGAATGTGAAATAGTAGTTATTAAATAATAGTTAATTGCTGAAGTTACTTGGGTTGAGTTAAATCTTAATAGCACTGCACTTACCTATAGACCCAAACATACAAGCCTCAATGAGTTTTCATTCTGTAATAGTTTTGATAATGTGTGTATGGTTTAATCTTAAAATGATATTCTTAGTCTTAACATGATCATGTTTCACGTTGTGGTCCTGGGGGTGGCCGCTTTCATCAGAAGAAGTATGCTAGCTGCTAGACGAATGCTGAACGGACCACGGCAGACCTCTTAGCGCTACCACGGAGGTAAGCTAACGGCTGAATCGGAATTTATGAGCAAAATCAGGGGAATCAATAATACAGCCCAGTTGCGCTAAAATGAAAATCACGAGACGTCTATCATCAGATGAATGATATGGAAAAGAAAAGTTAAACGTGAACACTAAGCTTTTCCCTCTAAAAATGTAAAACTTATCTAAGTAATACACAGCTTTTCGTTGTCACCCTGACTCTCCAAATGCAAAACTGACATTTGCAATAATGCAATAACAGCTGAAAAAGTACTTGGGTGTGTGTTTTTATAATATTTACCGTTCAATAACGCAATCGCTGCTGTCTGTCCCATAGAAGAACATGACAGCCAGCGTGTGTTTGGAACTATTAGGGCTTACATGAACCACGTGACTGCCCCGGCGGCGACATCATAGAGTGTCGCAACTCTTAGTATCTCTATAGCTCTGTGTACATCTAAAACGCCTTCTAAGTTGATCCTCTCTTGGGGCAGGGAGGTTTGGGCAGAGGGGTTATTAATTATTTATTAATTTACCATAATTTCTAAATTCATTATTTCCTTTTAATAGTTTTTTTCTTTCTTTTTTTTATTGTCATTATAGAGCTAAACTTTAGACATTTATACTGTTACAAATAACGCTGATTATCTCTCTTGTTTTGAATCAATGTGTATGCAAATGCCAAAAAAGTTCAAATTTGATCGCAATAAAAGATTAGAAACTGTATTTATGGATCAACGCCATTCATTTCTTTTTGACCAAAGGAAAGTGTCTAAATGTATAATTTGTATATATATGACATTTATGCTATCAAGATCATAAACTCAGAGGACTGTTTGCTTAAGCAGATAACACTACATTGGTTTAACAGGCATTACCTCCAGGGACCACTAACATAAAAATGTACTGACACTCAAGGTGCAGTCACACTGGCAATCCGTACCGTGCCCAAGCACGCTTCAACCCTAAAGTCCAGTTCGTTTGGCCAGTGTGACTGCTCTGTTCCGTGCACAGGCACGGTACACTTCCTTGGCTTTGGCACACTTCGGAGAGGTGTGCTTCGGCACAGTACACTTTATGCACGAGCACAAGCACACTGACAGGCTTCATTATGGAGAAATCCAGAGTTTTATGGCTGTATCTGACTAAACATGACTCAAAATAAGCTACAAAGTAGCTGGCATGTTCTCCGTGTTGTTCTCCGTGTTTTTCTTTCTTTTATTTTTTTTATTAATTTACGGCTGTAGCTGATTAAAGTGACTCAAAATAAGACGCAAAGTCAGTAAAGTAGCTGTCATGCTCTCTGTGTTGTTCTCCGATGGGCAGACGCTGACTCGACTGCGCGTCCATTTTAAAAAAAAAATTCTTGAGTCCGCCTGTTTGTAAACTGAGCACGCTTCATAATAACATAAAGCATGCATGTGCTGTATTACAACGTTATGTCCAAGAGGTAATTGTGCTCAGGCACCGTTAGTCCTGATGCAGTGTGACCGCGGGTCGTGCTGGGGAATGGCGCAACGGGGGGGCAATCGTGCTTGAGTACAGCACGGTACGGATTGCCAGTGTGACCGCGCTCTCAGTCTACCTTAAGTACGTTAATTAGCAGACAATTCTGACAACAAGGAAATGTCAACCCTGTGTCAGTCAGTGAAACATCTTATTTGAAAAAAGTTCTGTTGGATCATTACTGTGTTTGATGGCAAAGTGAGAAAAAATGTACACTTTTCAAGTTCCACAGTTTTTCGGTTTCACGATAATACATCAAAATGTAGCCATAAGCCTATACCTATTATAATGTTAAAAACATCTATGTTATAAATGAAAGATGTAATGTACACTGTCAGTCTGTCATTCATTGCTATAATGAGATCTAAATGCTGTTTAATGCATTATGTTTTAAACCTTGGATGGCTTAAAGGAGCATTGGATGGCTTAAGGGGCGGCAGTAGCTCAGTCCGTAGGGACTTGGGTTGGGAACCGGAGGGTCGCTGGTTCAAGTCTCGATGCGGACTAAAATATGGAAGTTGGTTTGGTAGCTGGAGAGGTGCCAGACCACTTCTCGAGCACTGCCGAGGTGCCCTTGAGCAAGGCACCGAACCCCCACCAGCTCAGGGGGCGCCTCCCGTGGGGGCTGCCACCGCACTCTGACATCTCTCCATTAAATGCATGTCCACAGGTCTCGTTTGTGCATGTGTGTGTTTCAGGCCTGTGTGTGTGAGAAGCATGTCAAAAAAAATAACAGAGTGCGAACCAGAATTTCCCCCTTAGGGATTAATAAAGTACATAAAATTAAAAAATTTTTTTTTAAATTAAATTAAAACAAAAAGCAAATGTCTAAGTAGGCTATAGGCCTATGTAAGGAGATATTACAGAGAAAAATAAATGTCCTTTCTTTATTCTTTTCCTTTTTCCTTTGGTTTCAATTGAAGCATGTGCATCCCACAATGTGCCTCACATTGTCAAACTGCAGGGTACTCCAAAGCAACCGATCATAGAGGCTTCCAATAGATGGAGCTTTTGAACAAGATGATAAAACTGTAAAACTGGCCATGTTCTCTCAGGAGGCACACTACCCATTTATGTTAGATGTAACCTATGAATCATGCATTTAAATCATCCTGCAGATTGAGACACTATTGAAAATGATAAATAATTTGAAAGTCTGCCCCATTAAAAATCCCACACAAAACAGATTAGGAGTTTAGGAGTGTGATTGCCTCTGACAAACAAACAGAATGCCATCCACTCCTTGAATGCTTTCCTGTGACAGATGTGTGCGTGTTTTTTATTCACATTTTGTATTTAGTCATGGTGGGGAATGTCAGTTTTCATTTCCTCTGTGAGACTGTAAATGAACGCAGCTTCTCTGGGAGTGACTACATGAAACATATAGTTAGTAAACCTCAGTGCCTGCCATCGACTCTTCACTTCTATCAAGTAAATGCAATTTCAATCATACAATTTTAGCATAATTGATTTTAAATAAGCTCAGATTATTTTTTTCAACATTAAGTGTGTAGATGTGTAAACAATCCTTCAATTAATAGGGTATGGTGAGAAATAGCAAATATGTTTTACCCTTATTTGTTCTGCAGTTTTAAGTCATACCTTCTTTCTCAGGCTCTCTTGGACTTGGCACATGTGTTGGGAGCGGTTGAATTCACTTTTAAATATGCCTTTTCTCTGGAGATCTCAGCCTCTCGTGATGTGACCTGCATGACTAATTCCATTTAAAGGGGAATAACATGCATTAGGGATCTCAGTTTTCTGCCTTGCATTTGCATAATTTTGTTTGGCAACTTGGAAAAGGGCCATTAACAGCGCTAAGACATGCACTGTAAAGGATAGGGACAGAGGCAGATCAATACTTCATTTCACCATCTTTAGCAGTGTCGGGGTCCAGATCAGGAAACATTCACTAATTTAAATTCGTGCAGGAGTACTGAGATGCTATCATTATTTCCTGATAAGAACAAATTCTTGTGCTGCCTCTCTTAATCCCTGACAGACATGCTTGCTCAATCAATAATGATTGCCAGGAGCTGCTTGTGCTCAGTTCCACATCTCAGACTCCTTATTATTGTCTCAATTAGGTATTTGCTATAGACCATGTTGGTGGAAGCATCACAAAGTGGTGACCCCCTGTCATTCAAATCAAGCAACTGATGTTAAAATGAACAACCTTTGACACCGACTTTATTCAGAATGAAAGCACCGTCCAAACAAGTGGATTAAGCAGGAGGGGGGCTGTCTGCGCGTAGTGAAGGGATGACTGGGGGTAGTTGCGACTTGCGCCAGTGAGGAGGAAATAATCACAGTGTTACCTTCTCATGAATTATTAAGTACCCTGTGCCTATTTTAGTCAAGCTCGAAATGCTGCATTTCATCAGTGGGTCTGAGTCAGTGTGCAAGGTTGTTTTTCCTTTGACAGCTGTATTACTGCTGATAAGCAAGACTGTGTGAGCTGATCAAGTAGTGAGACAAACGTTCGGAGCAGTAGCAGCACAGCAGCAGCGCTCTAGTCACCAGGAGCTGTGGCGGCAGAAGCAGCAGCAGCACTATCAGTCATAGAAGAGGAAGCAGCGGCAGCAGCAGCAACAAACTCCGTCCTGTCTTTTCTCCCCTCTTTCCTGAGTAGTTTCCTGCTCGGAGGGAAAAAGCAAAAGAAGCAGGAGGGAAGTCATTCAGGGCTGATAGCTGCCACCAAAAACAAAACCAAAACGCAGACCTGGCTGCCCCCATGCCTATCGAATTTGTTTGCAAAATCAAATTTGCAGAGGAGGATGAGAAGCAGAAAAGCAAGCAGGATGGGGACAGGGAGAGCCTGATTGAAGAGAGCTGCACACCTAAGCCTAAGGACTTGGCCAGGTTTGCTAACTCCTGCTCCCTTCATGGAATTAACCACATCTTTGTATCTGGTCGCTTGGGCATCCGGCAGACTATCTGGGCTCTTGCTTTTTTGACTTCACTGGCACTATTTCTGTACCAAGCAGCTAAGTGTGCCATCTCTTACCTGGAGCACCCTCATATCACAGCTCTGAATGAAGAGGCAACCCCAGAGATGGTTTTCCCTGCTGTTACCATCTGCAACATCAACCGCTTTCGTTTCTCTGCGCTAACTGATGCAGATATCTACCACCTGGCTAACTTGACAGGTCTGCCCCCTAAAAACAAGGATGGGCACAAACCTACTGATTTAATGTATCCTGCCCCTGACATGCAGGACATCTTCAACAGGACAGGACATCAGTTAGAAGAGATGCTCATGAGCTGCAATTTCAGTGGACAGAACTGTTCTGTTGAGGACTTCTCCGTGGTAAGTGAAAAAGTTTCTTAAAGTTCTGTATTTGCCTGACTTCATGGCAAAACTGAATTACATCTTTATAATGTATTGGCTTTATTTAAACTTTTTTCATAGGTAAAACTTTCACAACTTAAAATTTCTCAATTTAAAATTTCAGACCTTCAGAGGAATCATCCAGACTTTGTGAGAAATGTGTTGTTCATTCAAAACCACAGATAAGATTTGAAGTAAAATAATCCACAAAGGAAAGAGGAATTGAAATACTTTTTGTGCTTGTATCCATCTCCAGGGGCCATGTGCTTCTGACGACACACATCTGCATGCAAGAATCATGGTTATGGCTTAGTCATTGAGCAAAGAATTGTTTTTCATCTTGCTAAGTTTTAAGTAGCAACAGTGCTTCTTTCCAGTCGTGTGTTTCAGCCTCTACCAGAATCTATAATGTCAAAGAACAAAGGCTGCTTCTGAAGAAGAAAAACAGACAGCCGTGGTTTGTGTCTGGATACTTTTCCATGGAAAACTGTGTTTTAATGCTACCTCCAACTCCAGAAGCTACGAGTGCATGGCAACAAAATTGTCAACGAAAATAGCAGTCTCTTCTTTCTCTCTTTACCATGACTGCCTTTGCTCTAAATCTCTCTTTTTGACATTGCAGAGCAGCTGCCTCTCTCACTCTGAGCTCTTGTACCTTTCAGCAGAGTTGGAGTAATGCTTCTTCAACGTTGTATTTCAATCTTGATGCTGTTAAGATTAAATATTTAAGGACAGACATACATGATTTTTGCATTAGCCAGATTGACTAAAAGGAATGAAACAATTTCCATGAGAGAAGGAAAGTGTGTTTGTGTGTGTGTGTGTGTGTGTGTGTGTGTGTGTGTGTGTGTGTGTGTGTGTGTGTGTGTGTGTGTGTGTGTGTGTGTGTGTGTGTGTGTGTAGGTGTGTGTGTGTGTGTGTGTGTGTGTGTGGGGTGGTCAGGTGAAAGAGGGAGAATTTGTGCCTGTGTTCTGTGCACTATTTATTAAAGGCACTGTCCTTGTAGGAGATGGATTTCCCCATCCCTCCTGCAGGATTAAGAATATGCAATTGCTTTAGTGATGATAAAGTGTGGTTGTCAAGTCTTAATAGGGTATGTTGAACACTGATATGCTCACCTTCCTGAGACCTAAAGATTCTGTCTTATCACAGGAATGACACTACACTACCTATAATGTTTGAAAATACACCAAAGAAATCGCCATATCTCCCTGTTTTCTCATCTATTCTAACAGTGTCATGAAGTATATATATTTTTTTTTTTTTTGGTGTCGTAGGGTAGCTCCTTACATGGAGACTAAGAATTACCTTAGACATTGTAATGGTAGCAGCTTTGAGGAAATGTTCTCAGTTCTATCACGGAAAGGAAATGTCAGGCTCGTTATCGTAGCTAAAAAAGTTCAAATTCATAATGAAGCAACAACATAATTGTTACAGTTAATATTATTTAACATGTTTCATAGCGATGTCCTATGACACTCAGTAGCACGTTAATTAGCAGACAATTCTGACAACCAGGTAATGTCCACCCTGTGACAGTCTATGAAAACATCTTATTGCCGTCTTTAGATCTAGACTGACTTCATCACAGATTAAGATCCTGTTAAAAGTTCCCTAAGATGCTGTTTCCTCTCTGTTGGCTATGTGATCTGCATTTTCAGGGGCTGTCAGTTGGATTTGTTACAGGCTACTTGCTGCCACCACGCATGACAAATCACTTACTCCGAGTCCTTGTGGGGAACACAACTGGGACTGCATAGGGAGGGAGTATGAAAGGACAGGGAGTTGCGGGAAGAAGCAGGAGAGCAAATGTAAAAACTAGAGTTCAAATAAACACATTTGCTCATTTAGTCCTTCAAATCCTAAATTATTTGTTTTAGAAAGAAAGCTATTATTAGTAGTAATGTGCTATCAATCACATACCCAGATTCAAAAACATAAAAAGTCTCTGGCGCACAAGGTCATTAATTTTCCTCTCATGGGTCGCTTGTTTATGACCGGCTACTACGAATGTGTTTTCTTTGGATTGATAATTCCGGATGTTCCAGATGTTTAATTTTGTTAACAGCTACATGGATGTGGGTCTGTGGGGGAATTGCATTTTTTTTTTTAAACAATCCAGCTTTCATGTAGACAGGGTGTGCAAAAGCCCTTAGTTAACATTTTGTTTCATTATTTAATGAAGCTCAGATATTTTCTCACTATTTAGTTCATTACATTTAATGGATTTAGTCAAAACTGACTGTCTTAAATGTGTGCTTTAAAATACTGGAATCACTAAAAGAAAAGGATTTGTACATAATTTTTCTTCAATTGTAATTTTATTGATTCATTACAGAAAATCAGGAATTGGTTTTAGTCCATTCACTGCTCAAATGATTTAAATAAGCAATATTGTCTGGCTGCTGTAATGTATGGGAAATATATAATCACATAGAAAAGAGATTTGTTTACCTCCTTCCAGCATTGTGGACTGACATAATTATTTGATGTAGTTAATAAGGCCATTCTGTATAATTAAAGATTGCATTATTGACTTGGATAAATCACATAAGATAAAGCTGATTCAACAAGCCATGAATAAACAGATTATTTTTCTTCCAGTCCAACTCTCAATAACTGTTCATCTATTGTGTGGTGCTGTCGCACAGAGCAGCAAGCCCTTTGGCTTTTTTTAAACACAGCTCTGAATTGGTTTGCTGTGACTTTTAGCTGTGTTTGCAGCTGCATTATCAGATTTTGCCTTCAGCAAGGACAGATCCCTTCTGCATATATTCATGGAGATAACTAAACAGCTATAGGGTGACATGCGAGGTGATCTATAAAACGATGGGTTAACGGGGACATCACTGAAAAACTCTCCACCTACAATCTGTCATTACACTGACTGAAGCCCCCATCGTGTGTTTATGGATAATTAAATGCTACAGATGATGTTCATTTCTCATAGTTATCCTACCTTTCAAGTGAAATACAATCTTAACGCATAAATGAAAATCAATACTATAAAGAAATGAACAAAAGAGCCATCATATGGAGTTCTAAATGAGTGGACTGCTATAGTGTGGATCATCAGGAAAAAAGATATGACTAAAGGATAAAACATTAACATTGCACATAATAAAAAAGCACTTAGCACAAGAGTGAGAGTTGTAGGTTACCTGTAGGATTTGTTCAATCAATGGATGACATTGAGCTTCAATCTTAAGGATGAGTCAGTGCTGTGGACATGTGTGGTCCTTCTGTACCTCTTTAGAAACAGCTCTTTTTGCCAAGTGAAAGCCAGGAAGGTCCAAGGTAACAGCACTTTTCAGTCTCTTACTGATATGGTCTGATGTGTTTTTCAAGCCCACTCATCTGTAAAAAGATTCAACAGTGACATCATACCTATTATGTTAGATGTGATATGTGGGTCCTGTGAAAACGTCCATGTACATGCTTTGATTATCAGACTCAAATCTACATTTGTGCGTGTGTGTGTGCGTGTGTGACATTTGCAGATGACTGTCAGAGTGACATCTACTTCCCTGTTTGGGTCCAAATTCTGCACACACCTAAACAACATACCCACCCCCATCCTCACATACTCATGTTTTGCCGAGCCAACCGCCTTCCCCTCTGGTAGAGAGCGAAGAGTGTGGGAGCGTGAAAGTGACTGGCTATCTAGACTTGCTTCGCCTCAAACAGCCTGTCAATTAGCCGTCTATACTGTTCCACTGCTGTGGGTGTCCCTGCAAGCTTAGAATGCTGTATGATATCTGATCCAAACAACCAAACCTGGAGGCCAGCACTGAGCAATTTTACATCTTCCACATTCCATAAACAAATAGACACGCTGTCTACTCTTGTTTTTTCTTTTCTTTCATGCAACGTGCAAAAAAGAAATAACTGAACACTCCCGTATCTTTGAGGGTAAAGGAGGGACTGACGCTTTTGCAACCCACTTCAGTCCTGCAGTACTCATTCCACACCTTCCCCCTCTCCTTTTCCTCCAGCATATCAGACGAAGATGAATTACGGTGCAATTGGTCGGCTGCTTCTCCTGATATGCATCAGCACTGTCTAATCAGATGAAGCCCACCTGTGACCATCCCCTGGATAACACTGGTATACAAACAGTTTATATTCAAGAAGATTTACCTTTTCTATCACTCCCTGAGATGGTTTTAAGACCTCTCGCTATATGCTACAGTTTGGAGCGTTGTGTTTGATGAGGATAGTCTGTGGCTCAGGGATGGCTTTTAACTCAATGATAAAGGCTTTAGATGTGGTGGTACTACTGAACCCCCCTCCCTGACCCCTGGGAGTCTTTTACTCACACAGACATTTGTCTCTTTCTGACAAGTCATACACCAAGCTGTTGGTAGTGTTAATGCGGCTGCCACATACGCAGACACACACACACACAACACGCACGCACGCACGCACGCACGCACGCACGCACACACACACAGACACACACACACACACACACACACACACACACACACACACACACACACACAAACAAACACACAATTGTGTGTTTAGAGTGTGTATAGTGTAGCTAGAATACTTCCCTACACACGCACACACAGGTTCACTCACAGATTGAGAGAGTTGGCTTGCAAGATTGATCATGACTCCTGACTGGATGCCCCTCCCTCCCTGGAGGATCAATACATCCCTCTCTCAGATTGTTTCCCTGCCCTTCCTTCTCCAAGCCTGTTGTGACTAATTATCTTGTGCCTGTGTTTTGGGTCCAGTCTCAGCTGCATTAGTTAATGTCGTAAGAGTTGTGAAAGAATTTGATCTTTGCAACAAGAAATCTATTTGTTTTAATGTATATCCAGCCACAATGAATCAATATTCAGAGCAATATGAGCTGATTTACAGCAGAAACTGTGTTTGGATGTGTAGGAATAAGCATTTTAATGAAGTGAAATCTGAAAACCATTTTTTCCCCCAAATTGACAAGGATCTAACTAAAACAAGGCAAAAGGCATTTTTGATAGAGATTGCACATTTGAGGCCTGTTGGATTTCCCCCCAAAAAAATATTTTAAAGCGAAATTTTGGGAATTACTTAGTTTGAATTTTATTTGTGCATATTATTATATTTTTTATTTGTGCATATTATTATATTATTGGGATCGAGGCACGATGGAAAAGGCACCTTGTTTTATTATTTTGTGCAAATGAAAGTGTCTGTCTACATCTTTTACATATTGATGGTTCATGTTTTGGGCTAACTGACCCTATCCGTACTTCCTTATAAAGAACTGCCTACTGCTCAAAAACTCAATAAGTAGTTCATCAGGCAAAAGACCTGGACTTTTTTTTTGTTGGAGTCACTAATAAATAAGTTTTTGCTGTGAGTGTGCATTTAAAAAAAACCTTTCTGACTCATATTCCTTCTTGGTTAATGAAGTCTTCCAGCACCGCTTCACATCTTTCATTTTATAATCTGACGATGAAAAGCATTCACTGTGCAGATTACTATGATTATCAAAATATTTGGCCAAGCACACTTTAAATGCTCACTTTTCTTTTTAGCTGCCAGTGTGGGCTTTTTATTTTGTCATGTCTTTTAGTCTCTGAATACATTAGTGGAAATTCCTCTGAAAAATTAACTTGCTTTTAGGCCACCGTCACATAATGGGTTGGAGCTTCTTCATTTCCCTTGCTTTTACTGTTTAATTACTTTACCAGAGATAGTGCATGCAGAAGCTGGACAGAAAAATAGTGACAACGTATAATGTTCAATCAAAAACAGTGATTTTTCCCTTATAACTACTTAGGTAACTTAAACTATTATTTTGTCTGTAAACTATAAAAAACATTTTTTTTACAGGAAAACAATAATGAACATGTACGTGTAAAATTGACTAATAAATATAGTTTCATTCTATTTTGTTCTCTGTCATTTTACTCAATCCAAATACCTGTGTCTTACACTGCATGTTTTAATAAATCATACACAATTAACAGCTTGCATTGGCTAATACTCACAGAGGGGAGTGTACATTTAAGATCATGGACTTCATCCACCAGAGGTTTCAAATGAGAGCACACTGTGGGATCATTTGGAGCAGAGAGTATCTAGCGTAGATACCCCAGGCAGCCTTTTGAAAATTTAAACTAAAAGGGAAAATCTAATCAAATCTCAAAAGAAACCATCCGTGTTTTTTAAAAAAAGAGGTGGAAAAATCCAATAATGCCAATTATTAGTTATGTTGACATTTATGAGCTTGCTTGTTGTTTCTTTCTGAAACACACATTTGTAAATTAAAGGCCATTTAATTCAACAGAGAAATCTGTCAGAGAGGCGTAAGGTCACTTTTCTTGATATTTCTAAGACTGTTTCATGGCAAGAACATCAGAAACATCTCACAGCATATTTTTAAGTATTCCGCCTCATTGTGTGCACCTTCCATGGATTTGATATTTTAAAAAGGTTTGAAATGTAGAAATCATTGCCAATGTTACTTGGATGAAAATGTCAGTCGGCTACAATTCAGCCGATGAAAATAGCACACAGCACAAATGTCACAGTGAATATTTACCCCTGGCATATGTATGAATAGAAGGGCCTTGCCTGTCCGCTTGGTTGGACACTTGGCCCTTATTCTGAATTATGTCTAATGTCACACACTTGCCTGTGCCCCTTGCAGCTTTTTGGAATTTGTTACTGTACACATTGCGCACAACCTTGTCTTAAAAAACATGCTCTTTAACCTTCCATTTCTATGTCTCTTTCACTGTTGGATTTGGTTATGCAAACAAGGTTTGAATTAAAGTACATAAACGCTAAGGTGTTATGACAGGTGTGCTATTTTGTCTGAATCAGTATGACTTCTTGTTTTAAACCACCTGAACATGCCTTGCTGTATAATGGTATTTGGCATACCTTGTAGCGTTCTCTTGGGGGATGAATGTGATGATTCGTCAAATGACATTGAGGTGGGGTAAGGAGAGAATGCACAAAAGTACTTTTTTCTCCTGTGCAATGTTCATAGTGCTTGAATTTCCCTTAAGTATCTATCTATCTATCTATCTGTCTGTCTGTCTGTCTGTCTGTCTGTCTGTCTGTCTGTCTGTCTGTCTGTCTGTCTGTCTGTCTGTCTGTCTGTCTGTCTGTCTGTCTGTCTGTCTGTCTGTCTGTCTGTCTGTCTGTCTGTCTGTCTGTATATATCTATCTATCTATCTATCTATACCATATGACAATCCTTGACATCCTTAATAATGGGCACAAAGCTCATAAAATAAGTCAGAAAAAGACGAATGTTTCAAGCTAATAGCCCCATAAAGTCAAAAATTCATAATAACATTTTTGCTTTATATACTATTGCTGTTTAAGAATAATGCACGTCACAGATGAAGCCCAGCATCATTCAGTGCCACTTTAATCCTATCAACAAATTTCAAATATTTGTCATGCCTCAGGAATATTTTTATGCTTTTACAATCAATATTAATTATAATAACTGGGTGTTACAACTCCCTAGGTTTCTACACTGCAATTGAATTGGTAAAAAATGCAGCATCTAGGTTGTTAACAAATACTGGTCATCAGTATCATATCAGTCCTATTCTTGCCTCCCTATGTAAGCTTCCAGTAAATAACATAAATAATTTCACAATTGTATTTATTACATTTAAGGCCCTACATGGCCTGGCACCTGCATTCTTAACCGAATTACTGAGCCCTTATAGCAAACATGCTCTCCAAACATTGTGTGTTAGTACATGAATGTTTTCTAGTTTGTGTGATTTATGTGTATACAGTATGTATGTCTGCCTTTCTGTACTTTGGAGTATGACTTGTGTACTGTGTCTCCTGTATGAAAATCAATGTTGTACTGTTTTAAGAATTCCTATACAAATATAGTTATAATTATCTTTATAAATTGACTTGCACAGGATTGTACTTGTTGTTAATTGGCGTATATATATATTATGTTGTAAATTAAATTGCAATTTCAAAATTGCACTTAAAAATAACAAAATTACAAATTCCATTCTATTTGGTGGTCTACATTAAAAAATAATACTTGTTTTGCTGTTATTGTTTCAATTATAGAAGAATTATTAGAGGTTGAAAAACAGGGCATAAAGTTTCACTCTTCAAGCATACCTTTTTTTGTACAATGCCACTCTACTTTTTCCCCTCAACATACAATAAACTCAGAATCACACCTTTCCCTCTGACACATCATGTTCACATCTTATTTTGGCTACATGTGAACTGTAAATTTTGTTGTTGGCAGCTTTATCATCAGTGTCTGTCCATGCTGACAAAACACTTGACCTTCAGATGCAGCAAAATATCATTTGATATAGCACATTGAGTCTGGATTGCCACCAGTAATTTTGTTATACAAGCACTGTATTTTTGTGTCGGAAATGTCAGCGCAAATACATCACAGTATAAATAGCTTGCTGACAGCAAAATAATGACAAGCACGAATGTTAATATAGATGTATCATGTTCAAAAGCATGTGCACAATTACTAAATGTCTTTTATAAGTGGGGACTAATCCAATGCTGAAAAAGATAAAAATAGATACATTTTAGTACCAGTTTGGTGTTCAAAAAGTGTTGAAACATGGAAAGCTTTGTTTTGCTGCATAACAGAGGTACTGATTTATGAACTACAAATCTTTGGTGGCTTTCATGCTGAAAATCATGATTTTATCCAAAGTGACAGTGAGCAAAGCTGTGATGCACTGAGGTCTTGCAAAATTTAAGATGATAGTGTGCATTGCGTTATCATTATGTATAATGCAATGTTTTATTTATTTTTAGAAAAACACACATCATTGTCTTTGCTTACTACATTTTTGACACATGCTTCTCCTTGAGTACTAGCTATGTTCTATTTATTTATATTTCTCATGCCCCCTCCTAACATGATGTTGAGCTAATATAGGCTTGTTTGCTTAAACAAGCGTGTAACTGTAGTCATGTTCCCCAATGGTGCCATCAAGATTAATTCCTTGTTTTCCTAATGCATGCTAATGAGAAAGTTGTGTGCATTTGACGGTCAATAACATGAAATACGGTCCTGCTCCCTAAATGCTGTCTCCGTTCAATAACCTATTAAAGTTGAATCACAGATAACTTGGCAAGCATCAGGAAAGCAATCTGAAATTTGTGCTGACATTGATCCTGCAGGAAGGAGACCTATTGCTCCGATTAACACTGTTGCCCCAGGGGAGGAGTCCCTTGGCCATTAATAGCCCACTGTCCTAGATTTTTACCTAGACCACATTAAATGATTTTATTTATGAGACACATAGGGAAAAACATCATAGCAAGCGTAGAACTGTACAAACCTATTAAACTATGTCTTGGAGCTGTGTTGATAATCACAATATGCTAGTTTCCCAAAGAAAATAGCCCACTGTTCTTTTAGATCTATCAGTTAAACATAATTTGTTGTTTGTGGTACCCTACATTATTATACAGTAGCTTTAAGTGTTACACTATAATATGTGTCCATGTGCTATGTAACTTATCCTCATAGTAACACTACTTCTGTCAAGCTAAACCCCATTCTCCAGTGTAAGGTAGTGCACAACCTGTCGTGTGCTGGAATAGTCAGAGGTCAGTGCTTCCTACATTCAACACAGAAAAAAAGGAAGGCCTACATTTATCCTAAAATCAAGTTTAGCCAAACAGTTTTGCAGCATGTACATATCTTTTCAGCAGACTTTGCAGAATTATCAGGTGATATATGACTGCTTTTTTCCCCTTTGGGTACGATGATATATTGTAGCACATTTGAAAAGCAAACTTTGAATGGATGTTCACATTTTTTTGCCAATGCTCTTTTAGCTAAATAACAAGAGTTTGAAGATGTGACATTTCAAGTGCCCTTGACAGCAGACTGAGCAATTGAAGTGGGAAGGTTTAAATTCTTAGCTACTTTTTTTGCCTTGTAAATGTCATCTCAGAGCCAGCTAATGGGTGTTTTGACACATTTTAAACAGTACACAAGAACATCTGTAAAATGCCATGGACCCGTCCTAAGTGTGCCAATTATTTTAATAACAGATGTCTGCATGTTGCAGTAGTTCATTGCAAATCATGGGAGGCTGCTATAATTAGACCCGTTCAAATTGTTTGATCTTACAATGAAGGAAAAGCATATAACATGCATCATGGCTAGAAAAGACAAATAGCTCTTTCATTTAAGAACCCCCCAGGAACTAAATAGGAGAATATGACAGATCTTTTCAAAAGTGCTGTCTCATCCAAGTGATTATAAACACTGTGATAAGGGCATCTCCTTAGAATAAATATGACCAGTAATGAGGTATGGCATCGCTATTTACGCGTGTCCTTGACATTCACTTTGAGAAAAAGGAAAAGGGTTAGCGATATCCTTCTAAACAGAACTTGAAAGTCCATGGAAAGGGATAAATGTCAGTGGGTTTCACTCACAAATCACTGTGCTTTTTTCTTCCTCTCTGACCTTCAACATGTCTACTCTAAAGAGAATTAGTCGGCTATTAATAAATAATTGGTATGTATACTATGATGAAAGCGATCCCCAGAGACAGATTGAATATGTCTTCCATTAAAGCATGCCCTTAAAATGGCAATTAATTAGTGTGCTTAGGTAATGATAAATAATCAATTAGCATGACATTGAGCAACTTCTGGGAAAGTGTGATAACTGGATACATTTTTAAGCTTTACCTAAAGCAAAATAAGTATGAGACTGTGCCCCTTACCTTATATATCTATTGTGTATTTGAGGATCAGTGTAATCTAATCGGTGTCTTCATATTTCTCTTGGCAAGAGCTTAGCCTAAAGACACTATTTGGCGGCTCCAGTGGAAGTGTATTGTGGACTGATCAATAGATATATCGGACATGATTATGTTATGATTACACACTGAAGAGGGTCTTGTAAAGCCCTGAGGAAGGTGATTTGCAGAGAGGCCACACCTCTTGGCACCGTTTCTTTGGCTGAAGGAGCTCAGTAGGAAACAGAGGGGTCAGTGAGATATGCTGCAGCCTTGCTTTCGGACCATCTGGCTAGAGAGCAAAATTAGAGCCTCCCCCTTGTTTCCACCTGCCGAATGCTGCTCGAGTGTCCCAAATCAAGCCATTATTTGCTACGTTTACTTGCTGATATACTCAGCTTCTCAGTAAGTTCACCTTAATGGCATGACATCTCACTGCAAAGAAAAAATGTTTGAAAGAAATATCAGAAAGGTATATCAATACCAATATCAATCAATACATTCCAGATAATTAGTATTAGAATTACATTTACCCACAAAACAATTTAAGAAAAAGGTAACATGCAGTTTGCTCCTCAAATTTGACTACAGGAATGCCTGTTTTACTTTTCCACTACCCTCAGTGAGAATTCAGTTATGTGAAAAATAATCAGAACCAAACCCCACAAAGCTTCTGATGATACTAGGAAGAGGTCACCTTTAACTGTGCCTTCCTTTAATGCAGGTTATGCAGGACTTTGGCCTGATCTCAACAGACATCGCCTGTATACAGAGTAGATGCTACTGAATAAATAAAACCCTCAGCCCCCAAACACCAGCAATGTCAAGATTAGCATTTCATTAGACAGTTCTTGGGCTTGTGGTTTATAGACTATAGGAGTGAGAAACGGAGCAAAATAAGAACAGTTTGAGGTCCTTTCCTGAAAGAGATATAGGATTTTTTGTCCCCCTTTAATTTAGAGAGAGCTGCCTTTTTTCTTTAACCTAGATTGCTATTCGTGGATAATTTCAGCTTGTTCTTAGGCATGATCACCTGTTTCATACCAAATCATACCTGATCATTCATACCAAACAGAAATGCTTGTATAAGATACAGATGGAGGCAAAATGTATCCTTTGAAATTTTAAAGTGGTTATACTATTGCTCAAGTAGACACTGTAATATAAATATTTTTTCTAAAGAAAAACTTTTGCTTCTCAGATAAATTGGCCTGAGCAAAAGTGTCTTCTGCTTGTGCCCAGTCTGTGTTATCAGTGCCATGAACATGCAATTTCCCCTTGATTGGGCTCCCCAAGGGTAAGCAAACACATGCTGCAGAGCAGTAAACAAGAAAAGACAAGCCCAAAAGACAGATGTAACAATCTTTTTGTGGAAAAAAAATGTGTTATGTAAAACCAGGTTGTCAGATTGCTCCCCACGCATGGATCATATATATAAAGCCGTAAAAAATAAACCTACACCTATGTTTCAGAGAAATGTACAGAAACCTTAAGCAGAACCAGACTCATGATGAACAGCCATCTGCTAAAATTTTGTTAAGGGTCCTGAGGGGATAGAGGGAGATGCAGAAAGAGAGATGGAACAAGTAGAATACATTAAAGCTTCAATGCCAGTAATAATGGTAAAAGTATAGTATTAGCAGTAATAGCTAGCTAAGTATGGTAATAGAATATCTTCCCGGGAGCTCCTGAGCTTCCTTGTCTTGTAGGTGTGTTTTTTGTGGATAGCCTGCTAAAGAGCCCCCTACCCACCTCAAACTATAGCTAAAACTATTAATATCAGCCTTACATCTTTTATCAATATTATACATTTTAAAGTGAATCTTAAAGCTGCTAAAGTTAAACTTCCATAATTAACACAATATGTCCTCCTTGTTTAGTCATCATTGCTTAAGTTCTATTTACATACTTAAATGTTACTTACAGTGACTGGTAACATAGGCTTAGCAACAGCTGAAACCATGTACATTAAAAGAAATGTGTAGCATGTTCAGAAACGCTACACTTTCAAAAGCAAATGCAAACAGAAAGCTCCGTGGGACAGTTTATTTACGATAGAGAGTAAGACCAGGCGGTCTGTGGAGATTGACTCTAAAGGGCCTTTCAGATATGATGTGTGCGATCCACATGAGCAAAAAGCAACGTTGCACATTACTGCTCATACTACACATACTTTTATCATTACTACTGGTATTGAAGCTATAAATCTATCTCATTCACTGTTGTTGTTGTTTTTGTTGTTGCTCTGTTTGTCTCTATCCGTTTCTCTATCCCACTTTCCAACCCCAACACAGTTTGGGCAGATGGCAGTTCAATATGAGTCTGGTTATTCTGAAGGTTTCTGCCTTTTAAAAGATTTTTTTTCCTTGCCACTGTAACTTTGCTAAATGTTGGTTAGTGCTGTGCTCATGGTGGATTAATGTTGGTCTTTTTAGATAATATAACAAAGAGTAAGGTCTTTTACTGGCTCTTTTGTAAAGTGTAGAGTGTTGTTTTTGTGTTGATTTTTCATTCAGTATCAACAGCATCACACTGACATGTTTCAGAAAGCAAGTTTGTTTGTTTGTTTGTCTGTTAACCCTGAATTGAGGAAAACTCTGGTTATTCTTTTTCAGAAAGGGAAAAAGAGAGAGTTAACTCAAGCCTGTTCCAGAAAGAGAGGTACATGTAGCTCTGAGTCTGTTACTATGATAACTGAGTCTGTGAACCTATATTTGTCAGGAGCAGGTTTTCTTTAATGAACCCAGAGTTTCTCTCCATCTCCTCCCTCTTTCAGAGCCAGAAACGCTGTTTCATTTACTCATTCTTTCATTCAGTCAGTCCGTATCACACACGTGTAAGTGGAGATTCCCTGTTTGTCTGAATAAAATCCAGGTTGTTTTAATATGATATGCTTGACATATACAAAACTTTATTTTTTAGTTTAACCTTGCATGTCCTTTAGTCGATGAGCCTCAAGATGAAAGGGCTACATTATTTCGAAAGGGGATTACATTAACTTCGTGAGATGTTCATTTTATTAAGCCAAATTAAGGAATTACACAGGATATAAGTGAGAGGAAATATGTACCGGTATGTGTGTGAAAGCAGCATTATGTTGGGAATAAAGCTAATGCACATTCATATTCTTTTACTCAATATGTCAAGTATGATTAAAGTAAGTTACCATGAGTCAATTCATTCTTTTATGTTGTTTTGAGTTGCTTCCAAGTTTGCTTTTCTCTCTCTGCATTGCACCTCAACGCAAATAAATGTTAGGTTCAACATCATTTCACCAGTTAATCTAATGTAATCTATTAAATGAATAGAATGCATTCAAACTTACACACTGACTCGAGCAGCAATTTTCTCCAACACCACTTTTTTCTACTTTGCTGCTGCAAGTGTTACTATCTTTTTCAAAAACCTGTTCATATTTGCCATATGTCTGCATGAGGATGTATAATTTGACCTGCGGTGTAAAAGCGCTTTGAGTAGTTAGACTAGAAAAGCGCTATACAAGCTCAAGTCCATTTACCATTTTGTCACCTATTGCCATGGTGAATCATAGTATCGGGGCTCCATTAATGTTGGCTTATTATAGTCAGGTGCAACTTGTATCAGCTGTTCTGGAACCGGAATCTCAGAGTTTCTCACCTGAGGGTAAATCAAGTCAGAGCTCAGAGTTAGACTTAGGGTGCATTTACAACTTAGCCATTTGAAACTAACTCTGGTGCACTTGGTTGGCTAGTTTGTGTGGTTTGGTCTGGTATGGACCAGAGTTCGGTTCTGGTCTGCTTAAAAACAGGGATCTCAGTTGGCTTTCAAGTGCACCAGAGTTCGGTTTGCCGTAGGTGAGAACGCATTATGGACCAAACAAGGGAAGTGAACCAAAATACAGCGCATTGTGGGTTGAATTTGGCTATCTGTAAACGATGACAATTGGGTTTTGCCGAGCATGGCAAACGTTAGCATTGCTAACAACACCAGCCTTCAGTCCTCCTTACAGGTTAACATGCTGATGCCTGTGTTAAGTCTGGTTACACATCGCTCCAGTCGATATGCCAGTTTTACCTGCCACAGCCTACAGTACATATAACATTATTTCCATTTTATTGATGAAAATAGGCTACTGTCAAACTGCGCCGCACTACGGGATGCCATTCTTCCACTGTCTTGTTGTTTACTTTCAGATCATAGTGCAGGTTGCATGACAGTAGCTAAATTCTGTATTCAGGTGCTTCTCGTCACCGTTTTCCGAGTTGGGAAGTCGACATTCAATGTGTTTTCAGTTCGAAAAGTGTGAATGTTGCAATAACAACAATAACAACAATGTTGATGACGAATATGTCAGCAAGTCGGGCACCTAATTCTTTCCCAAATTTCCAACTTGTTGTTGAGCAAGCGTTTCTGTACATTTTCCAACTGCGAAACTCGTTTTTTAGATGTGTCCGACACCACATGAATGCAGCTACAGCCCCAACTAGTGACGTGTGGCTACGATACACACAATTTGACAGGCTTTGGTGCGCTTGACAGAGTGCAGTCTGAAAGCAAAGCGAACTGAATCGCACCCAGTCCATCGAACTTTATGTCTGAAAGTGACCTTGAGTTTGCTGAACCTTCTATTTTGAAAATGGGCCCCTCGTAAAAAAATCCAAACAAGGTTTATTTCGGTGACAGATGGAAGATTAGCTGTACTTAACTGTGCTCTATGCTTTTACTTAAGTTCAATTACGTCAAAGTAGAACTCGGAAATAGTTTGTCAGAGTCATTGTTTATAGCAAAATTGACCTGAATTATTTTTGGGCTTTTTACGCCTTTATTGTAGAAATAGGACAGTGGACAGAGTTGGAAATCAGGAAGAGAGAGATTGGTGAATGACATACGGGAAAGGAGCCCACTTTGACCTGCAGGAACAGTTGGTCTTTTTTCCCACAACATAATATAACTACATTTCAATGGTGACAGCCTGATTTTACCAACCGTCCTCACTCCTAAAAAAAGGAACAAACTATTTTGCCAGTGCCTTTTATGAATGATACTGTAATCATTATTAACAAATTGTGTTAGGACCCTTAAAACAGTCTTAATATAACTGTAAAAATAGGAAAGAAACAAAATGTTGCTATAGCACAACACATGTTCTTATGGGCCAGGTTAAAGTGGGTGTTGTGAAACCAAAAAGCTTGTGAATTTGACTTTAAACACCACTATACCTCCCCAATCTACTCAATATCAGTTCATTTCAACCATTGAAACAATCCTTCCTTGACCTTTAACCACATAGTGTCTATGCCTAAACTTTACTAAACAATAGGGCCCTGTGACTACCACAGCATTATTTTCCCAGCTAAAAAAGCCAAGTGCTCTTTTGTAAACACCCAGCTGGGAGTGCCTGAGAACACTTAAGAGACCCAGAGCTTTATCAGCTGAGTAGCTTTGGCTGTGTCTGTGTCTGGTTGCTGAGATATGAAATATTTGGTGTAGTAAAAATGTCAGCACAAGGTAGAGCTCTGGCTCTGGCTTAAAATGAAGGGGAGGCTAAAGCATGCAGAGAGATGGGGGGCTAACCATCAAAGCTGAAAAAAGGCCAAATTTCAATCCAGAAGTTACAGATTTACCTCAAAATGTAGTGTTTTCTTGGTGGGGGAGAAATTATGGCCTCAGCTGTAAACACTAGGCTGGTTAAATTGAAACATTCATAAACGAAGAGTTAACCTAAGGCCAGGACTCAGTGCAGGATAGATACCCAGCCTCTTGTAGTGTGTCACGTGTTTGCAGCATATTGAAAATACCCTGCACTGCCTTTAAGAAATAATTGAAAAAATGTGCTGGACTCATGAAAAAAAACCCACTGGTGGACGAAATAGTATCTCATTGGAAAAAATCTAAACAAATGAGGACCCAGCAATTATTGGGCTTTTTGGTAGATGACTCAGAAAGGAGCAGATCCATCAATGTGAAAAACAGAATTTAATTCAGTCTCAGGTTAAAACAAACAAACCTCATCCTCCATAGCAACCTCAAGCTGTTTATAGTAAGTGATTATCTAAAAGTGCATAAATAAGATAATTTATTTCTTATCTGAGATGTGGAGATGCTGATACAATTATTGGCTTGCATACGCTGTTAGCATTAGAAAAGATCATGTTAGCAGGGTATTATTGTCATAATTTAAAAGGGAAGAGAAAGGGCATGATCATTTAATGGAAAAAGGTGAGAGGCACTATCATCCTCTCCCAAGGCCAGCAGTGTAATTTCTTTTTTAGATTCACAGGCACAGAGAAAAATGATCAAACAGAGCAGAACTGCAACCAAAAAGCTGCAGTTGCCCATCACCACCAGACAGATCAGCTTCGACTACAGTTTTGTGTTTGATAATAATGAAACCCTACTAAGACTTATTGTTCTATTTTAGCTAAAAATTCAATAACATAAATGACAATGTCATTGAAATTATTAAATTGGATTAAAGTGTGTTTGGTTTGTCTGGAGGAAAAAATGTGCCTTAATGACAATGAAAATGTGATATTGTTTAAATGTTCAATATTGTTTGCTGCATATTCCAATGATCAGTTAGATCATTGGAATATGCATGTACACTATTGAAGTGTAGCTATCATTGTATGCAGTCAATGACAGATTTGATATTTGGACTCCTAAACACCCTTACTCCTCCTGTGAAAAACTCAGAACAGGTCTGGGAACTACTTCTACAGCAGTCTCCCCGTGGGAACATAAGATCGTTTGATAACACACCCCTGAGAAACCTGCAGTGGTGATTTACTATCTGTATTTCATATTATATTTTATCCAGCTGATCATCTATCTATTCCAAGTGCTTCGAGTCTGGATTTGCCCTATGTATTCTGTCTTCCAGATTACAACAGGTTCAGCAGCCTGTCCAAACCAAAGCCTTCTGTGGGGCCATTGGGATGTGGCTCAGTGCCTATGATCCTGAGATGTTGCTGGAAGTTTAATCCCCACACTTTGAAAAATGAGGTTCTCCAGTTCTCCCTCTTTTTTTTCTTGCAACTTTGATCAAGCCCTAATGTGATTAGGCAGTGACCCTGACATGACTGGTCCAGGAGCTTGTAAAGGAAGCCCTGGGAGGAGGGGATGGGGGGAGGGGGCTGGTCTGATCTGACCAGTAAACCAGGAGAAGAAAGGAATTATTCTGATGGTGTCTTTCCTCTGTTGCTTCTCTGCCTTGTGGGTAATAAAGGTTTCATGTATTCGTTTTACCCGGCAAAAATTGTGATCTATAAGGACCTGACATTTCTTCTTTAAAACTAGCCAAGAGGCTCATGATTTGAATGTTAACCAGGCTGTACTTGATGTAAGGTGCAGTCTACAGGGAAGAAGCTTCTTTTGAATTCTGCAGGATCTTTGCTCCTCTCACTCTTCATGGTAAATTTATGTATATCTTTCTCAGCCGGTATTAGAGCAAAATGGTTGTGTACACATCCTGTCAATGCAGTGCATTTGTGTATATAACACTGTACAACATATATGAGCTATTTGCATAAGACTGTGGCTGCACTTTACCCTCACAAACATATCTTGTTTAAAGTCATGTTCTGATCTCCTGTTCTTTGTGGTGTATGCAAATCTTCCCATTTATCCTGTACATTACTCTTGGCTGCAAATGACTGATGATGTGGGGGCTTGAAACTAAGTGTTTTTACTTCAGAGGCCAAATGTGTCAAGTCTCGATATATATTAACTTTCCTCTAATGGACTTTATCAGCCCTAGTGCAGAAAGTCATGAAGATTAGAGCGAGAGGGGGTGGATGTTTGATTATTTTTGCATTCTGTTTGGTTCTCTGCACTATGCCGGCAGCTGCATGGGAATACTTAGAATGCCCTTTGGAATTCGTTGAATGTGGCATTGTACTTCATTTTCCGGTACCTGCATTTCCTCTACTGATGAGTTTACAGGGATTTAGGGCTATGTTTTCTCTCTTGAGTGCGCAAAGATTTTAGCATGTTAAATTGACAATGTATGTTTCAACAGTACATGATGCTCACAAGGTGTTGGCAAATATCCAAGTACCAAATTGTATGACATAGAAATAAAATAAATAATGGATATTGGTAATTTAAACAATATTTTAAGTATTTCTGCCAGAAACTAGCTCGAAGATCCACCACACATATTGTGTATTCTTTGCTTGCTTGGCAACCCAAAAGGGACAATGTCAAAGAAAAACAGAATGTGAAAGATGTCCTGTACAACTGGCAGTGAAATGGAAAAAATATGCTGCACCACAAGGGATCCTTTGCCATTACTCTAGAATGAGGGAGCCTGTGTTGAATGGAAATAGGCTGATTTACTGATATACTGGTGCTTTAGATCAAGAAATATATGATGAATCACACAACAGTTAATTGCCATGAAAGTTTACTTTCAACCAAATATGTAAGTTTGCAAGAAGTTGCATGTTTTTGTGTAGTAGACATTTTTACTGTTGATGTGAACAAAGTAACACATATTTGACTAAAGCATTCTAATATTGATGATGTTTAAGTGATCACATGTGTTACAACAGTTCTCTTTCCTCTTTCCTACATCGGGACACAGTTTAATTTGAATATAGTGTAAAGTGATTTAGTGGACCATACCTATTGAATAGTAGCAGAAACCAACATTGGATGATCTAAAATGTATTGAACAATCACTGTTGATGATCATTTTGCTGCCTCTTTCCCATCCTTGTAGTTACAGCAGCCTTTGTTGTCAGAAGAGGAATGAACAAGCTTCTTAATTACGGCAACATTTTACTTCTCTGCAGATTTTTCTTAGAATATTCAAAGATATCAAAGGTTTGAAATTAGGTGAATTACATTTATTGTTCTGACATGGACATGAAGATGTTTAAGAATACTTTGACGTACAAGTATATCAGCATTTTGTCTTTGTCAGAAGGTCAACAAAAAAATCCTGAGGAAGGACTGACACTTATACAAGTCAGAGTTTGTTTAAAGGTCGGCATGACCATGGCATGACATTAAAGTCATTAAGCTGAATAAAAAAGTCAAACATAAATGTTTTTTTTAAAAACTGTGTTTTTTTATGAAGAAGTTTGCTATTTTACTGCTTACAAAAAGAGAATGCCTTGCCCTTTTGAGAAAAGATAGCAAATGGCCCTTTTGCTTCAAGGATACGTACAACATGTTTCGTAACAAAAGCTGAATGTACACAAAGCAACAATCTTTTCAACAGTGGACCCATTAATTGTTGCTTGTTTGCTTCACCATGCTACAATGCACCAGAACTGTAAATGATCTGGCAGCCCCAGGATACTGCCTTCCTGACTTTAGCAACAGCATCATTCAAGGCCATGTGGTGCTTGACAGGAGCATAACATTTACAAGATGTTGCATGGTGGCCTTGATAGATTAGGCAATGAATAAACCATCCAAGCAAGGTTTATTTATTTGCTTAGTCTAAATTATTTTTATTTAATTGTCTTCTAGGAATTCTAGCAATTTTTTGGATTGGGTCAATTATAATGAATATCACCAATTCAATTAAGTTATCTAAAGCAGTTGTTCCTAAACTCTTCAACTTGCGACCACCAAAATGAATGTGCCAGAGATGGGCCCCTCACTGCCCTGGAGGAGGATTAGGCATAAAATGTAGCCCAATATTAATCCTAATTGAACCAGGTTTCTGGTTGTGGAGCTTGTTAGAAAAATGCAGAGGCTTTTTAGATTGGGTAGAATTAATTATATCTGAACCAGTTTGTTTGCCTGCTTCTATCGCTGCAACACCTGTTGGTTTGCCGTTTGCCTGGCAAACCAAGGGGCGTCCAAAACAGCCAAGTGGGGGTGCCTTAAAACTGCCTACTTCTCTGGTTTAAAACTAAAACAAACCATTCTGTTGTCAGAGAGGCCAGCACTTCAACATAGCATGTTTCCTTAATGTCTAATGGTATAGTTAGGTCATTTTATGATTTAATTCAGTAGATATCTTACATGTTGGTCCTTTAATAAAATAGACACACAGGTATGTGCATCTAAAGAGCAGCAGACAGATTGTTGCGTTCATGTGCAAATTTACATTTAAAGTATTTCTATACATTAATTTCATTTAAATGTTACATAATTATATTGTTTTATTTCCAATTTCCAATTAACTGTTTTTTGTATCTTTTTTCTTTTTTACAATTATGGGTAGAATATACAATTTAAAATTATTGTAAATGTTAGCTCCTTGACGGAAAGAACTGTACCATCCTGTAGTTTGCATTTGGCAATGGAGTATTTGCATTTTACTCTGAATAAAAATACCATAATACCAATGCCTGGTATTGTTTAATTCTATTGTATTTTTTCTTCCTTTATTTAATTCATGTTAACATGCTCGTAGCTGTTTTTCTTAACTTTTTGCTACTGATGCTGTTTATATTCCTGTTTTTGAGCTGCTGACAACTAAATTTCCCCCATTTGGGGGATCAATAAAGTTTATCCTTATCCTTATTACCACTTAACCATGCACCCTGAGGTCCACAAGTCTGCCATGGAGATATAGTGACCATAATTTGAAATATTACTGTCATGTTTTTTTCTTAGTGAGTAGCCTACATTTAATGTAATAAATATGAGAACATATATGTAATGTGTGAACAATGCGAATGTAGATAAGCAATCCAAGTCATTGGACCAAACCAAGGAAACTGACTCCCTGTATTTTTTTTCTTAGCACCAGCATTCACCTGTCCTTTTCCCCTACACTACCTAAAATAGAAAACATACAAGTAGTATACATCCCACACACAGAGTGGGCTAGACATCACACCTCTCCAGTGTCGGACTTCTATTATGCCTGGTAGCAAACATAACACACACACGCGCGCACGCACGCACACACACACACACACACACACACACACACACACACACACATACACACACACTTTCACAAACCTGTTGTAATTTCAGCTGTATTATGGACTAGTTTATCCACACAGACCTCATAGTAGATCTAAGGCAGTGTCCTCTCCAAGGGAAGATAATCAAAGCCTCCCAGTGGTGAGCCATTCTTCCAGGTCTAGCGGATCATTTTCTCTTTAATATAACAGTCCTGGCAACTCAGAGTCTGATCAATGTTGTTTAAAAGCAGATACTGTCCATTCTGTCTAGAAGTGGAAGGAAAAAACATGCTGAATTGATGGCTTTGTTATTGGAGCTGGACCGACTGTGTGACACCCACGATTTTCATCCTCAAAATTCTTTCCCTCTCTGCACATCACAAACGAATTAGAAATTCAGAGCATGGCCCAGGGGTTGCTGAGTGTTTATTTAGATGCCCAGTGTGATGAAGGCTCACATTTGTTTCCTGTCACTGACTTGTCACTCACTTGGCCATTAGAGCCAAAGGCAACGCTAGTTTTGCCCTGAAATGGTAGCAAAGACATTAGTTGTGAGCAAAAAGGAGGGACAGAAAGATCATCCAAACACACAAACACACACACACACACACACACACACACACACACACACACACACACACACACACACACACACACACACACACACACACACACACACACACGCACACACACATGCACACACAGGTGAGGCATATACTATCAAATCTTCAAAGAGAAATGTCCTTCATTAACTTGTGAGCTGGCTCACCTAGCCTCAGAGAGGATCACATTGCAAGAGATGAGCTCTCTTTTTTTTCAACATCAACATGTTGGATTAGTATTAGGGATGCGCAAGATTAGTCGACTAAACAATTAAATGTGTCACCCTTGCTTGTTGGCACCAGAATTACAAGTCGTTTAAAGTAATTATTCATGTTTTTATAATAGAGGCCAACAATGCAGGTTAAATGTTGTGTCTAAACTGTGAATCAGCCAACTGCACTTGCCTGGACTGTAGCAAATATGGTTAATGGATCTGCTACCCTGCTCTAAAGCCTGGATGTAAAACAGCACAGTAAACGGATGGCAACTTGTATAACCAGGTATGGCTGTATTTAGATATAGAAAACTGAGAAGAAGTTGTATGTAGGCTCTTTCAGGTTACCAAAAGGCGGACCAAAGTCATCTCACCGATGAGCCACCATCAGAGGTAGAAAATGAGGCGCTACATGGGAGAGACGGGATCAATGTAAAACAGCAGGATGGAACACTGCTATGTCTGTGTGCATGTGTGAGTGTGTTAATGTGAAGCTCCTGAGGTGTGATTCCACATTGTGCCTCTCGTTCTTCTGCAATGCCCAAATGCAATGTATAGTAAAATCACAAATTGACAGGCTAATAATATGCCTTTGTGGACTAAACATAATAGCTCAAAGGCAGAGTAAGGCTTGGGCTTCAAAACAGCCCTGTTGCAGACTCACAAAGGCATAAGACTTGTCAACTAGCCTGCATTTAAATTTTCATTTAATCATCAGGGACATTAGTCACTATGACCGTCTCTCATCAATATTCCTAATGAAGACTTCTGAAAAAAAAAATTTAGATAAGTATTTTCAGATTTAAAGATTATATTTCCTGATTTGTGGATGAATCTGAGGCCAATTTCAGAAAGCAGGCTTAGTGCTTTCGGTTAACCCTGATGAGGGAAACTCTCGGTTTTCTGTTTCAGAAAGGGAGGTCACTCAAATCCGAGAAAGAGGGGTAACTCAAGCCGTTCCAGAAAGAGAGGCAACTTTAGCCCTGAGTCTGTTACTATGGTAACTGAGTCTATCATATATGTTGAGATTGTAGACAAACTATATAAAAGTTACTTTTTTTGTTGAACATGACATGTCTTTAAGTCAAGGAGCCTCGAGATAAAGGGGTTATATTATTTCACAGGGAGTTACAGTTATATTGGGAGATGTTAATTTAATTAGGCCAAATTAATAAACTAAACAGGATATAATTGAAAGGAAATGTATGTGTATGAAATCAGCATTATGCTCGGGATAAAGTGAATGCACATTGAATTAGCCACTGAATGATATTCTTTTATTCAATATGTCAAAGATGATTGAAGTGACCTCCTTTGAGCCTGTTTGTTCTTATATTTCCTTTTGAGAAGCTTATAAGTTCGCTTTTCTCCCACTAGATTGTACCTAAATGAAAATAAATTCTAGGTTTAACACCATTTTACTAGATTTACCTGTGATATTATAAGTGTGATTAATTCGCCTATTAATTAAATAGACTACATTAAAACTTATGCACTCAAGCAGCAGTTTTCTCTCGTAAGACTTCTCTGAAATCCCTTCTCTCTCTTCACTTTGCTGCTGCAGCAGTGTTGCTTTTTTTTCTAAAAACATGTTCATATTTGACGTATGTCCGCATGAGGATGTATAATTTGTCAGGGGTAAATTATGAGGACCTCTTTTTTGTCACCTGTTGGTGAATTGTAGTATCGCGGCTCCATTAATGTTGTCTTTTTATAGTTGTGGTGCACGCATGCATTGAACACCAAGTGAACCTACTCGGAGTTGATTGAACAAACTCTAATCAGCTGTTTTAGAACATGAAACTCAGAGTTCCCCACCTGAGAATAATTCAACTCAGAGCTCAGGGTTAGACTGAGAGTTTGACCTTCTTTCTGAAACGGGCCCCTGATGTCATCTTACCTGTAATGCAGGTTTCATTTTCACACTGACAAATAATTCTATACCACCCTGGTACTGGAGGTGCACATTAGTCTATTAAAGGCAAAAAGCAGTAACTTTACATTGGGTTTAAGCTGAAAGATGCATCTGAGATCCACAGCACACACCTCTCACGGCGTCATCTAGATTAGTGGCAAAGCACATTACATGTAAATGGAATTTAATGCTGCAGACTACTGATCCAAAATAACAACAGCAGGTGTTAAATTAGATTCAGTGCAAGAAATACTAGAGGCATGATGAAGGCAGAAACCACACTCTGTCTAATGCAGGTTATTATTTTAAATTTAGTGCTTATAGATTATTTATTATATATTTCTATGTACTGCAGTAAATGTACTAGATCAGTGATCAGTGGCCAGTCGTATACATTTAAAGGGGAAGTATTAGCTTAAATAACAGTCAAATATTTAATCTAAATTTTTCATTCTCTTTATGAAGCATTTAATGGGTTCACTTTTGAAAACACCCTGTTGTGGTTTTAATAAGGTAAACATGGGATGTGTACATTCAGCATTTGTAACAGAACGTTGTGTGAATCCTTGAAGCCTAGAAGCAACTTAAACATTATTCTCTGCATAAAACACTGGTTATAGAAGCATTTTAATACTTCAATTGTAACTGTATATATTAGCTTGCTGACAATCTTCCCCTTCAAAGCAAATAGTAGTGCCTTGCTGTAAAACAGGGAAACAGCTCAAAACCGCAGGCAGGACTATGCACAGGATACAAACAAAGCTCCACAGTGCTGCTAGTGGTCTAGGTACCTTTTAAACCTGTGTCAACGTATTGTTGTAACTATAGTTTCCATGGCTTCTTGGGTACAGCAGAATCCCTATTGACATATTATCACTTTATAAAAGTTCTGTGACAAACAAGTCAGGTAACATTTGCTTCTGTAAAAATTCAGAGAAACATTTTAGCATTGCTAATTGGAATGCTATTGCCCCTCTCTTCTGTTTTCCTCATCATGAGAGAAATACTGTATGTATCTTTAGCTTCTAAATGCCCTTTGCAATCACTTGCAAAAGCTGCTGCTGCAAAAATAGCTGATGAGATAACTCAAATTAAACTTCAATAGTCAAAATCAAGCTGTACAACCAAAACAATAAGCTGAAAGATGCTACATTCCATTGGGCTGTTGAGTTCGATCACTACTCTGTGGGTTCATTAATACCCTTTACAAAACCTGACCCAACCAAGTAACATGCAGCTATTTGATCTTATTTGATATAAAAAATATAATCACATACTGTAGAGAAGCTACGACAGAAAAAAATACCGTCTGATCCAACACACATCTTTATTTTGCATACTGAGGGTTTTTGCTTTTGTCTAATAAATGAGAAACACTAATAATAGAATCTCTGTGAATACTCTTTTCCATTTACATTTGTTTATGAATGTCATTCAGCACTTGCATTTGCTTTGTAATAAATTAGAATTGCTTACTGCATTAAGCAGATCAATCAGCATGTTTTCTCCTGTTAAAATTTCTATCCACCAATTCCTCATAGAATAACAGCTCATTGTAGCAGCACAGTCTAATTAAATGGGGAAAAAACATGTCAGCTCAAGATTTATATATGTGGTGTTTGTCTATTGCTGACCCTAATTATTTAAATGTAGCATTAATCCTCATAATCTGTGGGGATTGTGAAGCTGAATTAGGGTCAGCCAGAGGTTAATGATGGTCAGAATTATCAGGGTGGTTCTCAATTGTCTTTACAAAAACAGAATTTAAAATAGCTGCTGTGTGATTATAGGTTTTAGATAAATTTTTTCTCCCTTGTGCATGTCGTGCTATTTTTCATTTTGTGAGTTAAACCAGATTTCAACTTTAGTGTTTGGATATGTTTCTTAATGTGACTTTTAGTTGGTATTTGCTAAATGTTAACTACACAAGTTTACCATCATTCAGAGCTGAAAAATGGTATAGATCCCGGTGGGCTAAATGTTGAGATTTGACTGCTTTTGACTTCTTGCAAAAGCTTGTGAGTGTCTGAGCGACTGTGTGCTACTCCCTAATCAATAAGGACTTGGGCGGCCACTTACATGTTCACATGAGAGCATACACTCAGGCACGGTTCTTCACAAACAAAACACCAGAGAAAAATGAAGAGTGAAAATTCAATATTGAAAGCAATTTAATGCAAAGCAAAGAAAAGCTGTGTTATGATTTTCATTTAAGTTGTCTATTTAGGCCAAACTAAATCTTTGCACTAAATCAACAACTCCACATGGCACTCAAATGTAGGTTTGTGAAGTGCTCCTTATTTGATTTAATCCCAAAGAGCAGATCCAACAGCTATGTTTCTTGAAAATGTTAAAGGCAAAGTCAATTGAAGTCTCTTTCTCCTCAGCATTAAACTCTCTGTAGTGGGAATATTTGTCCAGCGTGATCAGCAAAATGCCACAAGACATTATGTTCATAATAATGGTGAGGTATCTATTTGATGTAACAAAAAGAGGTTCAATGAATCAGAACTGAGATTTTCCAAGTTTCCAAATGTCATGGATGTTACATATTAGTGGCGATGCTACTACCTACAAGAACATTTAAACTAAAGATTGTCAAAGTCTATCCACAGAAGACGACGATGTTTGGTATGAAACATTAATGTTATACCAATAGTGAAGCACTAGGTGTGCATATGGCTGATTATTGTTTAGAAAGATCATCCCTTCCTTCTCACATCTGCCTGTAAATTACAACAACAACAAAAGCTCTAAAGCTACATCACTGCATTTAAAAGAGTTGAAGAATCCAATTCAGCCTCACCTGTATGTGATCCTAAGAAGGGATCTGACTTAATTAATAACATGTCATGGCTAAGCTGGCATACATGTTATGTTAGATGTCTTCCAGCTTTTGTCAGGTCTAACATGACTGCACTAATAGCCCGTGACTTGGCATAAGCAGTATCTAAGAAGGAGTGCACGGGACCCAGGGGTGCACTTGATTGGGTCATCAACATAATGAGGTAATTATAAACAGATTGCCACAGAGACGGATAAAAAGCACATCACCAGTGTGGCGTTCTGACCTTTACTAACAAAGCATTAAACTGCCATGCTCTTGCATGATCTTAATGTGCACAAAGTCGTATTGTATTAAGCCTTCCAGTCAAGTGATGATGTTTTCAAACATATTTTATGCATTTCATCTTTTTTTCTCTTTAATCACGAAGATTAATTATAATATACTGATACACATGTAAATCAGAGAGTAAAAATATCC